>OX352774.1:186710657-187910657 GCA_947095535.1 Poecilobothrus nobilitatus | reverse complement strand
CAAGGACTTACTTATAACTTTTCTTCTCAGGCGTGACTGTAAATGTCGTAAGGGGGTAATTATTCTCGGTGTTTATAACATATTTTATACGCTTTTATCCACTAGGTCACCGAGGCCTCATGAATTATTATAGTAATTAATTAACGAAGTAATTGCAATTCAGGAAGGATATTTTTAAAGGGTGTAATATGCAGTAAGTGGTTTAAAAAGGAGAAAATCAAAAGATTGAAAAGATAAAAATAATATGATTAGAAAATATAATTAATCTGATTTAATCTAACCAATTTTTTTTTTTTTTTTTTATTTCGTTTTTTGTTTCATATCACCTGACATACATTATACTCTTAATTAATTCTTATCTCTAAAACAGGTACTTTAATTTAAAATAGAAATATGTATTATTAATAATGATAAGCTCAAAATGATATTTTTTAATGAAAATAAATCCTATCTCTATGCAAAAATGCATTTTTTCCCTTTTTTTTTTTTGTTTTTTGGTTTTTTATTTTTACTTTTTTTTTTTTGCTTTAGTTAAAATAAATAGTAATCAATTAAAAAGAAAAATAATATGTATATTTTTTAACATTTCAATTATCTTATTTTTATACTTTAATTATTAATTATTATAATTATAATAATGTAAGAGTAATTGTTATATTTTTTGTTGTTACTAAGTAATTTAACTTGATTTTTATATACATATTTATTAACATATTCCAATCCAAGGCAATTTATTTTATATTTTGTTTGTTGATTGAATGTTTTTATTTTTTTTATGCTGATTGTTTCATTTCAATTTATTTATAGTGTGTCTTTTATTATTAAAAAATATTTAAAATTCATTTAAGTTTTCTCATATTATAGTAAACTTTAATTTACAAATACGAGTATATGAATTTAATTAATTTTATTTTAATAAGTAGTTCAAATACCTTTTCCAGAGAGATAATAACTAAATAAATTATAAGCTAGATAATAATAAGCCTTAATTTTTTTTTTTATTATTATAAAAAATAAAAATAAAGTATCTGTAATATTATATAGGTAATTAAAATTTGTCTAGATTACAGAACTTGTATATTTTATGACAGTTTATGTATGTTAAGTATGTTATTTTTTATATAGATTAGATTATTATTATTAAGAATGTGTAAATAACACTGCGACCTTTTGATAAATAAATCTATTGTGCTTCTCATATTACTACGTGTTGTGAATTTTGCCTCCACTTATTATACTTTTGTCAGTTTTACTGCCTTTGAGAAACTAAAGATCTATAGCGGGATATAAGATATTAAATCTGTTTATTGCTTGCAGTTTATTTTCGGTATTTTTTATTTAGATCATATGAAATGTTTAATTATATTGCTGTTTATATACAAAATCAATTTATTTCCTTTATAACATTAAAAACAAATTAAAATAACTATAGAGCTTAAGAGGAACCTTTCTCTCTAGTATTATTTCCTTTTAAATCATATATTTTCTAGTTGTTTACTATGAAGGGATATCATATGGGCGGCCAATGTATTAAATATGTACACTGAATTATAAAAGTTTATAAAGTATACAAAATATTAAAGAAACAACTGGAATTTTTAAAATTTTTTTTTATTAAATTTTCATTTTTTTTTTTGTTTTTTTTTTTTCAAGAACAAAAAATAAACTGACGAGACAATTCAAAAATAAAATACATAATTAATTGTTTTATGTATAGTAAACAAAATTTAATTTGAAATATTTGCAACAATGTCAAAAATACAGAAAAAAAAAAAAAAAAAAAAAAAACATGTATTCCTTCAGGTTCAAAAACCTTTTATATTTTTTTTTTTTCTAAACGAAAATGCATAGCAACTATTTTATTCAAATGTAATAACCATTTGAATTTCGATATACATTCTTATATTAATAATAATAATATTATAATATGTATTAATTTGTTTTTTTTTTTTTTTTTTTAAAGAACTGGTTTATTTAAAAAATTTTGAAATTATTTTACTTGCTGCTTTGGATGTATAGTTAAAATTTGCATATGAGGTTAATTTTTACTTTAGAACCAAAAAACAAAAACAAGTAGCATGCAGATTACAGGTGACGAATTTAAAATAATAAAAAATATAATTCAATAATTAAACTGTAAAATAAATTAAATTATTTAATTTACAAATTATTAATGGATATATATGTATATGGGGATTAGGAAAATACAAATCGCACTCCTAATTGAATGTGCGATTGCCAACTTAAACAAAATTGTCTGCAGATTGTCAATTGTAATGTGGAACCTAATTTCAATATTACGGAATTTTCGAAATTAAGTACTATTAAAAGTAAAAAGTATCACAAGGCGCGATCTCCAACATAATCAACCGTAGAACGAAGGAAAGAGTCATCAGAAGTATTATATCACCAGAAATATATTAAATTGTATTGTAATTTAAGGCCAAATTATAATGACGCGTTGTTAAAGCTACACGCAAGCGGCGCGATGACGTTTAAAGTAGAATATACAAGTTTAAATGACTCAAGTTATAATGATGTAGCAACGGCAACGCGCCACGCTTTTCTAAAATAGAAAATTGTTCAAAATTTGCGTGCGTGTGAATAAAGAACAAAAACAACAATCAAATTTCAAAATCAAAACAAAAACCGAGAGTTCACAATAATTAGTCAATAGACTCAATATAAAAAGTAGTGAAAAAGAGAATCAATATAAAAATTACTGAAAAAAAATTAATTAAAATAAAATGGATAATTTCGAGGAAAAATTTATCATTTTGATTGTATTTTTTTAAAGTTAAAAAAAAAAACATTTGTTTGTATTAAGTGTCGCGTAATTATAACTTGAAGAAAATTTCCATGTAGCGCCTTTATTATAATTTGGCCTTTATAGTTATCAACTTATTTTATATAATATTGTAATAAACTAATTAAAATTAAAATCTCGTTCTTATCAATTCAATGCTAAACCAACATGTATGTATGTATGTAAATGATTTAAAAAATTAAGGGTTGATTAAACCCTTAAAGAAACATTAAGTACCTACTATAATAGTCATTATACTTAAGTAAAAAATTTAACTGTTGGCATTTGTTTTGTTTTTACTCTAACATGTTTTAAATATTGTTAGAAAAATAAAACGAAAAAAAAAAAAAATCTAGTTTACATTCTTTTATTATTATTTAATTAATTTTGTAAATTTAAAATGCAAATATTATGAATATGTAATTAAATTCAGGTTAACTTTCCATTTTTAAATAAAAATACAATGTTAAAAATTAAAAATTACTTCGTTTAAAATTTAATACTTTGTTAATTGATAGATGTGAAAATAAAGGCGTGTTACGTTTTTAACTATAAGTGAAGGGGTGTGGTTCTTATTTGATTTTAATAGTTACTATATAGAAATTTAAGTTTAATTATATAAGATATTATTTATTTTAAATCAATTATATATATTATATTTTTATTTGTTTGATATTATAAATTATAATAACCAAGAAAGATGTATAAACATTTTTTAAATGTAAAATAATAAAACGTATTTAATTTTACAATAAAAATTGTTACAATTTTATATACAATACTCAATGAATTTATAAAAATGTAAAAGACATTCAGTATTCAGTAGGTACAAGTTTTATTTATTTTTAATTACTTTATGTAGGTACTTAAATATTTTTTAACAAAAATATTCCTAATATGTATTTAAAAACGAAATCAATTAACTATTGAATAACTCAAAACCTATTTGCACAAATCTATGATATTTTACTAAAAAAACAAAAATCCTGAACGAAAAAATCCCGGAAAAAAATCTCAAATTGTGGAATAAATTCTGAATTTCTTAATTTATAATAAATATGATGTAAATAAAACTGTATGTAAACAATAATTAGAAGAGATGAGTTGGGATGAGTTGGTTACAAAATCAGGGTTTCAATAATTTGTTTAGTGGGGGTTTGTTTAGCTGAATTATACAGGAAAAATTAAAATCTGTATTTTTTCTGAATATTTGTATAAATTTTAAATACATACATATATAAATTTTGAAATGTCGGAATTTTAAAAAGTCCGAATTTTGTTTATCTAACTGTTGATTTTCTAAATGTCATAATAAATCCATAAAAAATACATTCTAATCTATACATTTTTCTTTTTTCATGTCTGTATTTAGAACAAAATTTCTGCCCTCTCAAAAATAACTTTTTATCTGAAATTTTATTTTTATTTTTACTTCATTATTTTGAACAAATTTGATGCCACCTTACAATTGTGATATAAAAAAAAAATATTTACAAGGTGTCAAAATTTGTAAGTATATTTTAAAGTTGTGTATACCTACATTTAAAATTATTTAAAGCTAAAATTCTTTAAAAATTAAAAAGTAAAAATGCTGATAAAAAAATTTTAAGGCTTCAAAAAGAAATTTAAAAAGTATTGAACTAATAAAAAATGGAGTTAATAGAAAAATAAAATTTAAGCCTATTTTTTTGTAAATAATAAATGCAATGCGAATGCGAATCGAATATACCTAAATATATAATTTAATTTTATATGACCAATTGTGCAGTGCGTATGGTCTCGGGTTCAAACCTCGGTCAGGTCAAAAAGAATATATAAAATACAATAAAAATGGCCCACAAGCGAAAGGCAAAAGGGTCCTAAAAATATCGGCAGATATATATCTGGACGATATAATATCTAAAAAAAAAAAACTTAATTTTTTGTTAAAAAACTCTTTCTTAATTCCTCTCTATTTTGGAATAATTTCACCTGTCGCTTGGGAGTTCCAGATATAAAGGTTTGACTGTATATGCAATTTTTATATAATAATTATATGCAAACATTAATATAAAATTATAAGTATATATATACATATATATACAAAATTTCAAAATTCATTATTTAATTAAATTTATTATGGCGCGCATTAATATAATATACATAAGCTTTCATTATATTTATTACCACCATGGCACCATGTTACATTACATTGTAATTTAAATCAATTAAATTTTATTCATTATTTTATTAATGTTCATAAGTACTTATGTATTTGCAATAAAAACAAAAAGTAATAAATTTGATTAAAAAATCTAGATTATTATTATTTATGTATGAAAATCTTACATTTAATTCTTGTATTTTTTTTTTTTTAGAAGGCGAAAACTAAAAAAAAAAATAATAATTAAGATAATAATTATTATAAATATTATATAACTATGTATAGTGTAAATAGGATAACCTTGATATAATTTTTTTTTATCTATAGATAAATTTTCATATATAATGTATACATAATATTATGTTTTAATTTTTATTTATAATTTTCAATAAACATCTGTTCATAATTGTATTTTTTTAAAAACATATTAAACCTCCAACAATGAATTAATTATTTTATTAATTTATGTAGTGCTAAAAGTAATATTTCATAATTAATTTGAATAAAACAAAAAAAAAAAAAAACGTACATACATATTTAGGTATATATGTATGTATGTAGTATTATGCGTAAAATTAACATTCAAAACAAATAAGAAAAATAAAAAAAAAAAATGTTGATCATAATCATTGATCGTGATCGAATTGTACACATTTGTATATAAACATTTTCATTATAATTAATATTGCCAATATTATAATAAATAAAAACAAACAAGTTTATTTATTCTACCTACTGTTTTTTTTCTTTTTTTTTTTAATAATGGCGCTTTCCTTGATCAAAACATTTTGTAATAAATTTTCAAAATATGAAAAAAAAAAAAATTTTAAATTAAATAAAAATTCTAATTTAAGAACATATTTCAAAAAGAACGCGTTTTATTTATTCCACAAAATCAAAGCACGTATTATAAAAATTAATACAGATATTTAACATGCTACATGTACACGCTTTTAAAAATAAAAAATTAAACAAAGTAATACCTCGTCTTATTAGATCTTTATAACAACATACTTTTTATAAAAATAAATTTAAATCTTATAATAAGTAGAATTTGTAAATTTTTAAAAAATTTAACTAAAGTTTTAAAAACATCATAATATTTAACTATTAAAATTGCAAAATGAAATCTTTAGCCTTATAGCAAACCCCAGTTAAAAAAGTTTTGACAGAGTAGTCACCCTTATACAGGGTTTTCCAATTTGAGTGATATGATTTCTTTTCAAAAAAAAAACACACTAATTGTTAAGGAAATTCAAATCTTTTTTATTTAATGTGAAGTACAATCCATACAATAAGGTTCTGAATAAAATGGCCTCCACGACTTCTTTTGTAGGAACGAATTCGATGAGCCCAATTTTCGAGCACTTGTTCCACTAAATCAAGTCGTATGTCATAACAAAACTGTCGATTCTGGTGCAAAGAAAATCCATAAATTATTCATGAACAACCATTACATTCACTTAAATTGACAGTTTGGTGTGATTTTTGGTCTGGTGGAATCATCGGTCCGTACTTCTTTCGAACATCGTACGTACATCGATTATCCGTACATCGTTACTGTCAATGGAGAGCGGTATAGATCGATGATAACCAACTTTTTATGGCCGAAATTGGAAGAAGTTGATCTTAACAACATCTGGTTCCAACAAGACGGGGCTACGTGTCACACAGCACGTGCAACAACCGAATTATTGCGACAAAAGTTTGGAGATGCGATTATTTCAAGAAATTGTGACATTTAATGGCCTCCAAGAAGTTGTGATTTAACACCATTAGACTATTTATTTCTTGTGGGGTTATTTGAAGTCATTGGTCTTTAGCAATAAACCAGACTCTCTTCAAGCTTTAAAAGTCAATATTGAACGTGTTATTCATGACATACGACTTGATTTAGTGGAAAAAGTGCTCGAAAATTTGATTCAACGAATTCGTTCCTGCAAAAGAAGTCGTGGAGACCATTTGAATGACGTTTTATTCAGAACTTAATTGTATCGATTGTACTTTACATTAAATAAAAAACATTTGAATTTCCTTAACAATTAGTGTGTTTTTTTTTTGAAAAGAAATCATATCACTCAAATTGAAAAACCATATATAAAATTCTTTTTGAAAAGAGAGTTTTTGAATTACAACGAACACTTCTCCATTTTGTTAAGTAAATTTTATTAGGGCGAAAATGATACGTTGCGAATACTTTTGATCTTTTATAACAAATTGATAAAGTATAATAGCGTTGAACAATGAAAGCCGAAGTGTAAAGTTAAATTACTACATATTCCAAACAACAACTCATTTAATATTTGACATAAATACATTCATACATACATATATTTAAAATATACAACAGTTGTTTTGTTTTTTTTTGACAAACTTTATTTATTTTTGTTACTTTCTTTCGTTAAAAAAAAATCCTGTAAATTAAGGGTTTACTGTATTTTGCTACAATTAAAATCAAGTTAAACTTGTCTTTAACTTAAAAAAAAAAAAAAAAAACTTTTAACTTAGCTTTAAACTTTAATAAGATCATTTGAAAACAGGGAAATAAAATGAAAATCTACAATATAGGTAGTACATATATTAAAATTATAAAATTCTTGATTTAAATATTTATAATGTAAAATAAAATTGGTATCAAATCTAAAAGTATGTATGTACATACATATGTACCAGATATATTTAAAAAAAAAAATCATTTTAATTTTATGTATTTCAAAGTTTCAATAATTTTTTTCTTTTCAATATTTTATTTTATTTATTAACTATCGAAAATAATTTTTTTTTTAATTTTATTCTCTTAGGCTAAAATATTAAAATATGTAAACTTTTATTTATGTAAAAATTAAAATATAAAGTAGAACAAAAAACAGAAATAGCAAGAATATGAAAAAAAAAAGTTAAATCAAAAACAAAGTTTGACTTGTAAAATAATAGATTTTAAAAATAAAGTAAAATAAATACAAATACGAATAAATTTTTATAAAACTATCAATAACTTTTTATATTTAATAAGATAGAAAGAAATAAGATTGTAGTAGAGACATAGACAGTAGACACAATTAAATTACGTATGTATTTAAAGATTGTTTTAAAATATATATATATATATTACATATTTATATATTTATTTTTTATTAAAGTATTCGTGATATCTGAATAATAAACAAAAATATTTAAAGAATTTTTTTTTAGAATAGGGTGGTTCAATTTGTAAAATATGTATAGTGATGCAAATTTTACCTTCGAAAAATACAGTGATGTCTATGTAGTTTGAAACTATCTAGTTCGAAAAATTGTTTTAATAAATTTAAAATTTTTATTACTGACAAGAAATGGAAAATAATGAAAAAAATATGTAACTTTTCGTTAAGACTTAATTATCTCACATTATGTAATGTATGTATAAGAATAAACTCAAATATATAGAAATAAATAAAAAAAATGATTATTATTTTTCACAAAGTAAATATACATATATACGTATATGTATATATGTTTTCAGATTTTCATATAATTAGTTAACAGTTCAAAAACTAAATTAAAAAACAAAATTTATATTTAAATACTAAAATTTCTGATTAGATCAATGCCTGCGATACTAAAAAGTATTTTTGTTGATAGTATCATGTCATCAAAAATCTCCTAGTTTAAAAAGCAGGCTGTGTTCATAATTAGAATTTAGAAATATAATAGGTAAATAATTTTAAATTATGTTGAAATATTTTTCCCCCAACTGAAAAAACGAAAATATGTTTTTTTTCTTTTACTTTTACTGACACAAAATTGTTAGCATTTGGGTATATGAAATATGTATATGAAACGCCAAACCAAGCAATGCATAACTACATAACTCACATAGTCACATGGAAGAAACATTTTTAAACCTTAAACCTATACTAGGTTTGAAGAAATAATATTTAAAAAAAAATGTTTAAAGCATTTATAAAACTTATAAAAAAAGAATAAATGAAAAAGTCTAAAAAATTTCAAATATTAAAAACTAATCAAAAAAAAAAAAAAATAGCCAGCTTCATTTCGAAATAATTTTCAGCTAAGGACATTGAAATCCAGTCAAATTTAACTGGAAACCGACCAAATTTGTCACACCGAATTGAACACTTAACATTTTACAAGATAACATAATTGTTTTCAGAAAAAAAAAGTAGTTATAATCAATATTGTAAAATATAAATATGCATTTATTTATAATAAAGAATCTTATCTTTTTAAACAATTTTATTAAAGAACAAAATAAACATAAGATATCTATTTGTTTTCATATATCAAGGTAAACAAAATATAACAAGGAGATATTCTAAAGTGTTAATTGAAACTAAATATAATATGTACATGATAATACGAAAACGTTATTATTCTACAAATTAAAATTAAAAAAAAAAAAAATATATATATAACAAACTATTTTGGACCATTCTATAATCATAAATTTTAATACTTTCAAAAATCATATTCATAGTATTAATATAAAAGCATAACTCATACTTCATCAATATTATATTCAAATATACATAGGTATACCTTGTAAAAATTAATAACAATCAAATGAAAATATGTATAAGCAAAAACAAAAAAAAAAAAAATCAATTTTATAATCAAAAATCAAAATATTTAAAAATAAATCTACACAAAAGAAAATTTAAAAAACTTAAGACATAATCATTCAAAGAAGTAAAAAACCCAATTAAAAATACTAAGAATTATAAAAAGAAAAACGTAAAAAAAAATTTTTTAATTTTAATCATTTTTTTTTATGGTAAGTATATATGTACATAGGTATATTGTTATTAATTTAAATATTTTTAAATTTTTCAATAAATATAACTTAAAAGTTTTTATCAAACTATAAAAGTTCAAAATTTTAAATTGGCGCCAACAATTTAAAGTGTTATTATAGATATAGGTATGTATGTACTATTGTTTTGTACTTATTGTATACATATGTACTATTTTTTTCTTTTTTTTAACTACAAACTATAATTAAAAATTATAAATTTGTATAAGCAATAGTTGTAAAGTTTTTAGAAATATTAAAAAAAAAAAAATATAATAGATATATTTAGTTAAGGTAAAAAAACAAATCAGATAACATAATATTGATAAAATTCCGAGTGATTTAACGATATTTAACGATTAAATTCATAAAGTTTTATTACATTTAATCACTATATATTGTCATCGGCTATTGTCATTATTAGATCATAAATAGGGCTCAGGCAGGAAAAAAGTGACCTATTAATTTTAATTTCCTTTCCTTTTTAATGTTAAAAAATTAATTTTTAGTATTAGTGGCAATTTGAAAATACAGATATAAATTAGGGTACTCTGGTTCAGAGTCCTTTCTTTACATTTATTCCTGAATTAAGGTATATTGTATGTAGTCTGATACATTCCAATAATGTTAGATCTTCCAACATTTGATTTAATGAAACACACCATACTAAAATATTTAACTTAGAAAAGTGAAAATATGTAATGTAAAAATGTGACAAACTATATCTACTATCTACAAATATTATTCTCACATTATTTTGCTGTTCATACGTGTAAATTGAGGGATGAATGTATTTTCTATATATATCTTAAATATTATAAATATTGTGATGTATAATACTCGTATATACAAAAAAAAAAAATGTTGCTCGAGATTAATGAAAAGTGTATAAAATATATATTATAAACATATTATTGCCATATATAATACCAACCTAAATAACTCATGACTGTAATCCTCTTTTAATTTTATAATCTCGGAAGTTGTTTTTTTTGGAGGGTTTTTTTTTTTTTTTTTGGTTTTATATTATTATATTAACGTAATTAAAAAAAAAATAATAATAATTATGTATGTAACGTACGGATATGTTTATAAAAAAAAAACAAATGATTTTAAATTGATTTAAAAAAAAAAAAAATACTTAGACCACGATTTGGTTACGATATATTTATTATATTAATAAAAATGGTTATATTAAATAAATTGTAAAAAAAAATATACATATAAAAGAATATTTAAGAGAAAAAAAAAAAATATTGCATATAAAAAAACAAATGTTCAATATTTTATTTTATGTTCTGTTCATTTATTGTTTCTTAACTGTTTATTAATTATTTTATTGTAGAATTTGTATGTAATATTTTGTAAATAAATAAATGGTATTTTTTTTTTTTTTTTTAAGAAAATTATAAAACATCCATTGAGAAAAACACCAATATTATTTTTATATTATTATTTTCTTTTGAGATACATAACTTGTTATTCCATGAAAAAGATCATTATTTAAAAAAAAATAAAATAAAATAAGATACTTATATATATATATATATGTTTATATTAAAGATATCAAAAAAACTAATAATTAATTGTATTACACATTCATTTAAAAAAAAAAAAATAATAAACAGTAGAGAAAAACAGTATATTTTATATATATATATGTAATTAATAATTTAACGTCTTTTAACAAGTTTTTGTGAATTGAACACAATTTCGTGGTTCCAAGTATAACGATATCCGTAGTAAGTAATCATGCTCACGGTTGAGCTAAAGAAAAATCACGTAAAAACACGTAAAATATATTTTTTAAATTATAATATTTCTTTCCATCAAAAATAAATACGAAAAACAAAAAAAAAAAATTAAATATAATTTAAATTGTTTTTTTTTTTTATTTTTTTAATGATCACATTAATGTTTTTTTTAAATAAAACTTTTTTTTTATTTTTGAATCTTATTCATATTCATTTGTTTTTGTATTGTTTTTTTTTTTTTTTATTGAAAATAGCGACGGCAGCGTTATGAATTTGTTATCAATAAAATTTATTTATTAAAAAAAAAACATTTAAAATAAAATAAAATTTATATAAAAAAAAAAATATTTTATTATTTTATTTGATGTAGACTGATTGCAAGTATCACAGTGACTAAATTTTAATTATGCATACTAAAAAAATAAATAAGTTTGTTTTAATTTATTTTCATATTTGTCAGCAATATTTATTAAAGTTACCATCCAACAACAACAAAATTTAATAATAATAAAAATAATAATAATGAAAATATGAAGAAAAATAAAATAAATATTATAAAATACAAAGTTTAATTTTTTTTTTTTTTTTTTCTTTAAATATTTTAAAGTGGTGGTAGAAAAACCAGATTGATATTAAAATTTATAAAAGAAAAGTTAAAAAACATATTTGTATATGTATATATATTTTGTAAAGCTGTTTCTATGATAGAATATACAATATACATATATATAGTTTATTAGGTATAAGTATGTATTAATACTTCCTATATATATATATATATATATATATATATATATATATATATATATAATATTTACGAGAGGATTTTTTTTTTTATATATGGTAGTAATACTTAAAGTGTTTCACATTTGTTTTTCTCTTTAGTTTCTAGAAAATAAAAAAATAAAAAACAAAAATATACCTGATATTATAAGGATTTAAAAACAGATAATAGATAAATGTTTAGATTTTTATTGATTTAAAAGCATAATGTCATTTACAAAAACTATATTATGTACCTAAAATATTTGGCAATTAGCTTAATATGGATAAATTGACGGTCCAAGAATGTTTAAAAAATATGAATATATTTGATTTTAATGACGGTTCATATATTCATTTATTTCAAAAATCAAACATTTTGTACAGTATTGAATGTTTTAAAAATTGTTTAAAAGCTTATCTAATCAAAAAAAAAATTCCTTATATAGAATGAAAACAATTCTAAAGAGCATCGTCTTTGGATTCCATTTCATTCTGCAAATTATGCTGTATCTGCATTTTATAAAAAAAAAAAATGAAAAAGAATGAAAAATGAAAAGAATGATTGCCTGAGAACAAATAGGCAATAAAATTATAAAAATTACATATTTTAAAGCTAACATATAATTAATATATGTACATATTTTAAATATTATTTCATGATCATTTGTAGACAACTGAAAGTAAAAAAATATAAAGTTACCCCTTCCCAAAACAAAAAACCATTTAAAAATATGTAATAATAAAAAAAATTTTCCACTATTAAAAATTTCTTATTCAAAAGTCAAATAATCACAGATCTTGTTATTATTGTTATTTTATCAATGTAAATTTTATTTATAGCAAATACAAAAAAAAAAACCTAAAATTAAATTCTAAAATATAAATCTTAATTTGTTAAAAGCAAAGTTATTTTTTATTTTTTAATTGTACCTAATAATTTCTTATCACTTATGATAAAAAGTGTTACGATGTTTATAGGCTCGAAATGTGATTGTTATCATAATTGATAAGAATCTTTTTTTTTTATTTTTACATTTCTACGTATTTGTATTTTTATATTTTTATAATCAAGTATATTATAAACTAGATGTATTATAAACTTAAAATGTATTTTTATAATACATATACAGTTAATATAATTTATTGCTATCATATTTGCTCTCATTTTTATGGCAAAATAAATTTAAAATTTGTCACTGATAAGTGATAACAATAAATTGCATTAAGGGATTTTTGTTCTTATTTTTGTAAATATATATACATATTTGAAGAGTTTTCTACTTCTTTTTTTCAGTGTCTTTCAATTTTGTATTTGAAATTTTGAATTTGTTAGAATAATAGATTAAATTAAACTGACTTAACTAAATTATATAATTTTTATTATTTAAATTCAAATTATTGCCACTAAAAAGCTACTGATTTGTTAAATTTGATTAAGTTCTTAATAACTTGGCATAAGGATTGCAAGGTAAAATTGTAAAAACACAGTATTTGAATCAACAACGACGGTTTCTAAAGGTGGATATTTTCAAAATTATTAGAATGTAATTGATAAGATTAAAAAATTAAAGAAACTTAAAATTTATAGTTAATATAAAATTTAAGAAACTTTTCATATAGTGAAAACGAAACTTGTTAAAATATAATATTTGAACTTTAATTTTTGTATATCAAAAAATTTATTTTAATTTAATCTTAAAATGTTAAATAAAAAATTAAAAAAAAAAATTCAGAAGCATCCAAAATGTCTAGGTGTGTTAAGACAATTTAATGATATTTTGAAAGATCTTCATATCAATAGAAGTATCTAGCGTATAACGTTTGAGTATGTTTTGAGAGATATAAGAAGTCACGAAAATTTAATAATTTTTTGTTTAACATAACGGTAAATGTAAATCCTAAATTGCAAAAAAACAAAAAAATATTCTGTATTTATTTTGATTTATAAAATTTTAAAAATAAAAATTTGACTGAGATTTAAGGTTTCCAAATTAAAAAAAAATTTTAAAAAAGCAAGTTCTACTTTTTAAATAACCATTTGAATATACTTAAGATAGTTTCCAACTTTAACTTTTATTGTAATTCCATAACGTGTAAAAGCTAAAAAAAAAAAGGAAGTTCTTTCACAATTAATTTTTCTTTTAAACGAAATTTATCCATTTTTTTAATTTTTATTGGACAAGAAAAAACGACGACCAAAATCAAGATAATAAGTATCAAATACCGCATAGATTTTTTTTTTTAAAATGTGCTAAAAATTAGCATTCGGTATTCGCTATGTTTATTAATATTCAACAACAAAAAAAAAGGTCTTTATACAATAAAAATTATTTTTGTAATCGGAAATTTTATATTTTGTTTTTTCTTTTTATGGAAAGTTATAAAATGATAGATATTTTGAATAGATATTTTAAAATTTTATAATTGTACAATTTATTGTAAATTACGTATTTAAATTTAATCATTTAATACAGGGCTTTTCAAATCAATGTTTATTTACTTATATGTATATGTTTATTTTGATGTGATGTTTATTTGTATATATTCATTTTAATTGTGAAATGAAATTAAATTAAAATTAAAACTGAAATTAAAAAAATGTTCAGAAATTGAATATCACTGTTTTAATTTTCTTTTTATCATTTTGTCTTTAATATTTTCTATTATGGTTTATTTTGTTATCATGTATTAACCTATTTGCATTAATATTATATTATTAGAGAAGTTTTAAAAACAGTAGCAACAGGAACTCTATAACAAATACATATTTATTTCTCTTCATTTCCATCATTTAATCAATTATTATAAATTAACATGCAATATATTACAATGTAAAAAAATTTGATTTTGTAATAATAAACAAATAAAATAAATCGATTAAAATTTAATTTTAATTGATCTGTTGCTATATTAATATTACACTTTAACGTCAATTATCATTTTTTTTTTTTTTTTCGTATTATAAAAAAGGCAAAAAACAAAAACTTTGATTAGATTAGACTGCTGCTGATATGTTCTTTTTGTAGGGTTTTTTTTTTAAATTTTAATATATAAAAAAAAATATCTTTTTGTAGTACAGATTTATAGAATTTAGATTAAATATTATGCAAGTAATATAAAATTCTGTGTATTGTTGGATGATATAATCCCTTTAGTAATTTTTTGATAAATTTTTGAAGAAAAAAATTTTTAATAATTCAAATTTAACCCTGAAATTATTGGCCAATTTATTTGATTATATAAAAATTTATATATGTATGTAATTAAAAGTTATTTTATATTTTTTGAATTGGAATGAAACTGCCAGTCAAAATGGAAGTCAAAATTGTTTATCCTTTCTATTCAACATTACATAAATAAATATAAAAACAAAAAATTGGTTCATTTATTGTTAAATTTTATATAAAAATTTTGGAAATTTTCTTTGTATATGAAGGGAAAGTTTAAAATTTTATAAAAAACCATTATATTTTAATTTTTATTATTTATTCAAAAAAGTGAGAGTATTTATTTTTCAATATATAGTTATGGAATTATTTAACTGGACTGTTGTTTTTATTAAATTATGTAGATTAAAATATGTATAATTAAATTTTTTTTTATGTTTTCAAATTTGAACATTGTTTACCTAACAAAATTGTAAAAAACTTATTGAAAATATTATTAACAAAAATTTTATACCTACAATTTTTAAATAATATTATTCATTTTGTCAAATATATTCTTTATCACATGAATGTTGATTATAATAACCTCTGTAATGATTGTAATAATCTCTGACTATTAAAAATTCTATGGTTTTTTTGACTAAATACAATGACATTAAGAGCGTTTCTGAAAATTTGATATTTATACGTCCATGGCAATTTACTTTTCAAAAATACTTGTTTATTAATGTGTTCACAAAAAGTGTGACAGTTGAAAAAAGATCATCGTCTAATTTAGTATTATATGATCTGAATACACGAATACACGATTTGGAATAAATCAAGTGCAATTTTATCTGATAGGTTCCGGAAAGTTCGAAATAACTTTTGGAACATTTTTTTGTAAGGGAAATATCATTTTACTGAAAAAAATTATATTTTTTTACAGTTTGGATTGTTCGGATTCTGGCATATTTAAAATACTTTTAAATTTTGATCTTATTAATAATCGAAAAATCTGTTAAAAATTACATTATACAACCCTTAAAAAAATGATTTTTTCACGTTTAAAAAATTTTTTTGGGCATTACACAGGAGTTAAAACATGTAAATAAAGCACTCCTTTCTTTTTACTTTAGTTGTAATTTTTAAAGAATTTTTTTCGACTATTTCTTAAAATGTTATATTAAAAGTTTATTAGAATACCTATATTGAAAAATATAATTAAAAATAAATAATTATAAATATTATTTTGTTACTATCCTATTTACTTAATATTAATGAATTTAAATTTAAAATAAAAAAGTAAAAATCATCAAGTTTATTAATTATTTAATAAATTTAAATATTATTATCAATGACATTATTCTCTTTTGTAAATAACTTAATATAAATATATATATAGATGTATAAATATATGTATATGGATATATGCTCATATTTTATAAACAAAGTAATATAAATATTATATATAAAGGGTGTTCAAAATTGAGGTATCATTTTGATTTTGCCGCCATTTTTTTTCTACCTGGAATTTTTATACGAAGTTTCTTTAGGTATATTCTAAATACATTCCGGTTAGTTAATATGGAACGTTACACGAAGGAACAACGTGTTTTTGTTATTACAACATTTTTTGAAAATGGTAAAAGTTTTCAAGATGTAATTAGGAAATTTTGAACAAAATTTGGTAGAGAAAATGCTCCAACAAATCGTGCCATCAAGCTGATGGTTGATAAATTTCTAGAAACTGGATCTGTTCTTGATAACAGAGGCAACATTTATCATCGTAGTGGCCGTTCAACCGAGAATGTAGCAGCTGTGAGCAGAAGTGTTGAAGAAGATCCAAAAACTTCCATTCGTCATCGTTCGCAGCAATTAAACATCAAACCATCCACATTATTCAACATTTTGCATCGTGATCTCCATTTAAAGGCTTATAAGATCCAGCTGACGCAAGAATTAAAACCAACTGACCATGCATTACGCCGGCAATTCGTTTCTTGGGCAATCGAAAAACAAGAAGAAAATGAGAATTTTTTTAACAAAATAATATTCACCGACGAAGCTCATTTCCAGCTCAATGGCTACGTCAATAAACAGAATTGCCGCATTTGGGGTGAAGAGAATCCAAGGGTTATCTTAGAGCAACCAGTACATCCACAAAAAGTTACGGTTTGGTGTGGTTTGTGGTTAGGAGGAATCATCGGACCATATTTTTTTGAAAACGCAAATGGAAATGCGATTACGGTCAATGGAAATCGCTACAGGGAGATGATCCGAAGCTTTTTGTGGCGCGAAATTGATGATTTGGACGTAGAGAATATGTGGTTTCAACAGGACGGTGCCACTTGCCACACAGCAAGAGAAACAATGGATCTTTTGAAGGAAAAGTTCGAAGATCGCATTATTTCTCGTAGAGGAGGAGTGATGTGGCCATCAAGATCGTGCGATTTGACACCATTGGATTTTTTTTGTGGGGTTTTGTGAAATCGAAAGTGTACAGCAATAATCCCACAACAATTCAAGAGCTTAAAAACAACATTATCGAGCAGATTTCAACCATTGAGAACAGTTTATTGAACAACGTGATTCAGAATTTTGGTAAAAGATTGGAAGCCTGACGAAGTAGTAGAGGGGGCCACTTGGCCGATATAATTTTTCATTATTAACCGGAACCTATTTGTAATAAATTAAAATAAAAATATATTTAATATTTCAAAAAAAAAGTTTTTTTTTATTAAAATTAAATTGATACCTCAATTTTGAACACCCTTTACAATATATAATAATATATGTATAATATTATAATTTATACGTCCTATACTTTAAAATACATTTAGCGGAATACAAGTGAGAAAAACAAGGTAAACAAATAAACAAAGCTACTGCTATTTTGATTTATATTTTTATAATAATAAAAGTTTAAATAACATGACATTAGAATTTTATTTAGAATACAATGAACGTTATATAAACTTAAACAATACGAACGCGATTAAAGCGTTGTTAAAAGTGATTAAGCGATAATTATGTATATTGAATTTTAAACTTCAAAATTTATTTTAACGAAATTAAACCTAAAAGGATCTAAGTATTTGGTAAATTTTTATATAAATATACATACATACAAAACATAGTCATATTAAATTTGATTTAATTTTAACTTATTTTTTAAAATTACTTATTAATTTGTTTTAATTTTAATTTTAATTTTAAAAATAAATTTATCTTTAGATAAATATAGCTCAAAAACCTTTTTAAAGAAAATTATTCAATCATTCGATTAAACAAGTAATCTCTAGTTCTACAGTTAACGCGTAAACTAAAGCATGAACATATGTACACACCTTATACGAAACCTTTGATTAAAAAAATTAAAATACTATAAAAATGTTTTGTTTGCGTTGAAAAAAATAAAAACAAAACGTAACAATACCTAACTGAGACACAGACTAGTATTAATAAGACTAGTTATCTCTTTAGAAAATAAGATTTTGAATAGATTCTAAATGAAATAATATGAAATTAATTGAAATTCTTTAATAAATACAAAACTTGTAAAATTTATCAAATAAATACATTTTTAGCTAATTTTATAACTCTTATTCAAAAAAAAATTATATACTTGTAAATTATTATATACAAAAAAATATTTGTATATAAATTGTGGAACCTATCTGGCAGAAAAGGTTTATGTTTATGTTCTTAAAACTGGATACAAAGAAAATAAGTTTTAAAATGGAATAATAATAATTTACAGATTCTTGAAAATATGATTAGAGCAATTTAATTTTTGTGTAAACTTGATTCTATAATTATTAGATGACGCTAAAGTAAATACTTATGTATATATAAAAAAAAGTTACTTACAAAAACTTTAATAAATATAGGTTTGAATTTATAAGAAAAACCCTTTTACAGTGAGTTTATTGATTTACAGTGGGTACAACCCTTTTACAGGTGGGTATATTGAAATATTGATTTTTGTTATTAAACTCAGAAAAGCTTATAAAGCAATTAAATTGCTAAAGAAACTCAATTGAAGTTTTATACATTAGTAAAAAGAGATAAATAGGTTTTTTGTTACTTACAACGAGTTGTGAAACAAAAATGTATAATAAATAGATAAATGTTTATTTTTAATTATATTCGATTTTTGTCCTCCCTTAAGGAAATGAATTAAAATAAATGTATTCAAAAAAGATAAAACTGACATTCTTAAAAGAATATCTAAATATATTATAAAGAAAATCTACCTTAATTTAATATTCCCTTAACTATTTATTATTTAAGTTTACCTAAACGAAACAGAAAAATATTTATATTAAACAAATAAACGTAATTTTTTTTTTTAAATTCTCTTTCCAAATAAGTTTAATTCAAATTAATATCTAATATCTAATAAAGATTCTATAGAGTTGAGGATTATTTCTGCGAAGTACAATTTATCTGTAATAAATATTCGAAAATAAAAATAAACAATTCTAAAAAATAATATGCTATTAATTCAACTTTCCATTTTGACATCACCTAGATTTTTAGTTTTATTTTTGAACATAAAAATTTTACAATATAGATCTACAATATGTATTTTTGAACATATTCGTATATTTCAAGTACATATTTCATAAGTACGTTAAAAAAATTAAGTATGTACATTAAGAAAATCTAATATAAATAATTACATTAAGAAAATTTAAAAGAATGGTAGCCTATAAAACATTTATCCAACAAAACCACAACTAAACAAATTAGTGAAACCATATAATTTTGAAACCACATCCAAAATCTCTACTAATTATTTTTTATATATACATATTTCAAAATTCGAGCATTTAAAATAATGCGGTCCAAACATTGATTTTATAACGAATATAAAATACCTACAAATTATTTTTTTACAAATATATTCCAACATTTAAGTATTCAAAATAGAGGCGGTAAGCACAAAATTGCTACTAATGAAATTTTTGAAACACTGTAATATCATTTTTTGGAAATAAATTAGGTTTTAAAAAAAAAAAAAGAAAGATTTAAAAAATTGAGATTTCTTTAATAGCCTGTTGTAGTTAGATTTTTTTTAGTTATTTTTGAGTTTTTTCATTATTAGTAAATGTTTTAATTACCTTGAAAATGCTCGATATGAATGATGTACCTAGACGTTTTAATTTCCAAATTTCAACACGACGAAAATTTTTATTTAAAATTTTTTGGAATTACTCTCAACGTGACTGACATTAGAAGAAAACAAAATAATTTACATAACAATAATTATATAAATAATATAAATAAATTTTACTTATTTTAAAATTCTTATTTTTTGTTTAAATTATCTCTTTTTTCTTTTTTCTAATAAGCAAAATGTTTGACACAAAATAAAACTCAATTTTATATTGTAATCAAAAAAATTTGTATGGCATTTCAAAGTGTATTGAATACGACTCTAAATATAAATTGAGTTAACTTTCTCACGTTATCAAAATAAACTGCGTCTCTAGCACTTCGAGAGTAATCTGCTGAAATTTCAAAATGTTATGGGCATCTGGTTCGCATCGAGCATATTCAAGGGGTATAATATATTGTAAACTTATTGTATTAATTTAATAAGGGCTTACTACTTTTATCAGAAATGTCTAACTGAAATAAAATTTCATGCCCTTCCAACAGAACAGCTGCAATAAGTTCTTCAGTTTCAGCGTCAAATATTACATCTAAAAAAACATTAATGCATATATTATAATATAATAAATAAATATATTATGTTGAAATAAAATATTTTATTTACCTTCTGCATCTTCATCGTCGCTTTCAAGTTTTGGACTAAAAAGCGAAATTGATGGAAATAATTGATCGTCGCTGGCTGGCGACGGGGGTTCGGTCTTCGTCCCCCAATATAAATCCTGAGGCAATTGAAGTGTTTCCATAATAGGTTGGTATATTTTTAATATAACTTAATAAAATGCTGTTTTGAGAAACCATTTTGAATGGCTGTGACGACTCCATTTTGAACCTTTATTTAAAACAGTAAATTTGTAAAATAATTAATTAATAACAACATTTTATATCTTATATATGTGGGTTAAAATCTAGATATGAAATAATTATATATAAGTAATTATTGATCTTTATTTGGGCAAATGTTTTAATTTTATAATAAACTAGGGGCCCTGTAACTGGTGTATAAGTATATTATACTGTGACATCCAAATTACAAAAAATTCGTATGGGATACAAAATTTCTTGATTCCAAAAGAAAACAAAAAGAATCATGATTCTAAACATACGTACTTATGTATGTTATATGTTAATGTAGATTTTGCAATAGAAAAATCGAATTCAAATATGAACTTGTATCAAAACTTAGCGGAATGTCATAATACGTAGTGTGTGGCTGAAAACTACTAAATTATAATTATAGATAGTACCTAAGGTGAATGATCGAAACATGATAAACTTAATCGTGTTCTATAAAAAATCTTATTTATAAGATTTCAGTTCAGGTTATAATTAGTATTAAAAACTAATTTATTGAAATTTACAATTCAATTTTGAACAAAAATATTAATTAAATTAATATATCTAATGTATAATAATGATAAAAAAAAATATGTCTATAGAAGATACGATGTGGTATTTTTATTAAAATTTTTTTTTTATATTTTAAAATTTTTAACTAATATTATTTGCAAATACTAAACGTCTAGACAGTTTGTATTTTCTTCAAAAAATTGTTTTTTTTTTTAGTTTACTTGATAGCTCCTATAACCTTTACTCACATATCCGTAAACAAAATTTCGTTATGACTTTGCTAATACATAAATGATCGATAAAGCTTGAAATAAAATAATGTATAAAACATCAAATTTTGTTTGTATTTACCTATTAAACAAACCGTGACTTTTTGATTTAACAAAAGATAAGATACGCTTGGTTTTGTATTAGTTTTGGGGTTAAAATTTTTTTAATTAACCTATTGATTATATTAAATATATTATTATAATTTTAGTAATATTAAAATTGCAAACTTCATGTTTTTTTTGCTTTGTTCGAAAACAAATAACTTATTAAATTATTTATGCTTAAAATAATTTAGCAATGGGTTTTAAATATTATAATAAACAAATTAAATTATTTAACACAATTAAAATTGAAACATAAAAGTATATATGTACATATGTATGTATGTTGGTAGATATGTAAATCAAAATTAATTGGTTTATTTTTAGAAATGTTTAACCTAATTCGTCATCAAAAATAAACAAAACAATATATGTATAGAAGTACAACATACGTATATGTATGTAAATATCTTGAAAAAATTTTTAAATTTACAAGCTTGCAATTTATTTAAACTTAATTAAAAATTTCGCAATTAAATTTTTTCGATTTCTTTTTTGAATTGTGAGGTGTGGAATAAGAGGTTATTTAAAAAGCCATATTGCGTTTTTCTATGACGTATTATGTACATAATATAGGTAACAACTCATTAAAAAATTTAGGTTGTTATTTTTACGTAAATCTTCGATAATTTTATAAAAAAATTTATATTTTTACTTACATGGTTAAAATAAATCCTTTCTTTTTGACTTTTTGGGCACGGATCGTGTCCTGTTTTTATATTTTGCACAATTTATTATTACAATATCATTTTTGCAACTTTTTTTAACTTTAATTTGGAAAGGAATGAATCAATCAGATAGGGTTGTAAATATTTATATGCTAAAAATTAATCGATTTATTTGAAATGAATCTGTATTTTATTACAGTATTACCAGTAGATTTTGTATAAATGGGTACGTTTAAAAATTTTTATAGATTTTTTTGTCTGGATCAAAAGATTGAATTAATAAATCTGACTTTAAGTATTTATTTAATTTATCTATTTTATACTTTTCAAAACAATAATAAATGGTAAAATTTTTAAGAAAAATTTTGTATCTATTTGTTTAAAAACAGTTTAATTCTATTATAATGAAAGTATTTCTTTTGAACAAAATATATTTAAACTTCATATCTTTTTGTTATATTATCTATAATTCAAAACTTAACATTTTGTAAATTAATTTTTACTTTAATTTTTGTTTTCCATTTGAAATGCTATTTATTTCATAATCCTAATTTTTTAAAAATAAAAAAAAAAAATAATTTTTGCAACAATTTACGTTTCGTTTTCACAGTATGTATTTTTTATCCATTTGACAGATTGAATCGATTTTTACAGAATGATTGAATCGATTAATAAAAATCGAATACTCATTATTTTATTATACTTTTTGATAGCAAAAAGCAATAGTATCTAGCCAGCAAGCAAAATCAAAGTAGAGAAAAAGCACAACAGCAAATTTTGGATAAATTTGTTGTGCTAGGTTCAGTTTAGCCCAGTGTTCAGTAATTCATTTTTGTGAAAAAACTTTTTTTTTTTTATCGTCGTGGAAGAAGTTAAGAGGTTAAATATTTCATAATTTTTAACTGTGATTCAGTACAGTTGTTATTAATATTGTTAAAAATAAAAAACAAAATAGTTAAAAACAGCTAAAGCATTTTTTTTATTTTACGTTTTACTAAAGAATATTTTAATTTTATTTTTTTTGAACGTGAAAAAGAAATGTGAAAGAAAAAAAACGAAAAGAAAAAAGTATCTAAAATAATGTTACTTTAACAAATATACCAAAAAAAAAAAAAAACCTTTTAAGTGAAAAGTTTTTCAATATAAAAAAACAAAATTTTAGCAGCTGATTTTAAATGTTTCATTTTTAACTTATGCCAATTAAAATAAAATAATTAGAACAAAACAAAAATAAATAAATAAAAAAAAAAGTAAAACTAAAATTTATTTTTTTTCTATTTTACTTTTTTATATTTCATTTACAAAGTTATAATTCTTTACTATATGTATGTGTGTATGTAAGTACTTTACTTAAAAAAAAATTTTGTTTTTATGACAAAATAATATTACCAAAATAATGAAAGTAAATATATTATAATAAGTTAGAACGAATACCCGGCACAAAACTTGTTGAGTTTTATTAATTTTATATTTTTAAAGAAAAAAAATTAATATAAAAAATAATTTTACTTATAATTTGCTTTAAAATTTGGAATTGAGTTCTCATTTTTTCTTGACAAAAAATTATTTTCTTAAATTAATCATTAGTACTATTGGCACTTTTTTTTTATTAATTAAGGATAGTGATTAGTGTGTAAAAGAACAACACTAGCAGCACAATATTATTTATTATATTATGTACAATATAATATGTATATTATATGAATATTCATATGAATATATCTACAAAATTATATAAAAAAAAGTAAGTATATATGTAAATACAGTACACATTAATATATTATGTATATTTATATTATTTGGAAATTTTCATATATTCAAGGACACAAATAAAAAAAAAAATTCATTTTCTCAGTGTGTTTTTAATAAAACATGAAAACCTACATACTAAAAATTTATAGATACCAAAAAAAAAGTATTTAATAATAATAAAGGCAATTGAAACGCGAGGTAAAAATATAAAAAAAATATATAATAAAATAATAAATAAAAATATAAAAGAAAAAATTTTTTTTTGACTTGTGTCAAGAGTCAAAACTTTCATTCAGCCAAAATAATAAAAAAAAAAACAAATTTTTGTATTGTGGTGTGGAAAGTGGAAATTACAAACACCTAGTTAATTGAGATGAGTATGAAAAAAGAGTGATGGTTTTGTTTCATTTATAAAACAAAAATAAAAAAACGTGTTATTTTATATATGTATGTACATTAATGAAAAAAAAAATTGTCAAAAATTTAATTTTCAGATGCGAAAATTAAATTTTCTTTTCATAAAATTTTATTTTTCCTTTTAAGAATTTTTTTTTATGTATGAATTGGGTGGTCTCAGGTCTGAACAATTATTGTTTGTTATTTTTTTTTTTTTGTTGTACTAAAGATCGATGATATTACATAATGTTCCGTAAATTGGTTGTACTTATGAAGAAAAAAAAAAAAAATTATGAAATTTTATATAAGTTATACATTGTACTTTTACTTGAAGTATATTTTTTAATAGATGAATTTTTTTAAAAATTCAAAAAATCGATTATTTTTAATTTGAAGGAAATTTTATTATTTAAAAAATGTTTAATAATTTTCATTGTTTCTTTTTTTTTTTTTTTTTTTTGTATTTTCCTTGAAATCATATGTGAATGCCGCACTCGCAAATTTTATTCATACATTAACAAAATATAATTGTATATTTTTTTCTATGTGTATAAAATAGAAGTTCATTGTCAAAAGCCAACGTTTCAAAGAAAAAAAAAAAAATTGAAATTTTTATTATGCTTTGTTTTTATTTGAAAAATTGTTGTAAATGTAGGTACTATTAAATTTTTTGATTGTCCATCCAAATACATTTACTATTTAAACATTCAGAGAGATTGAAAAAGACAAGATTTTTCGCGTCAATAATACTGTTCTTCAAACTTCCTAAATATTTTAGTTAGGAGTTACACTCACGTCAAATTTTCATAGCTTTTGTGAAGGTTTTGAAATACATATGTACATATGTACTATAAAAGAAAAACATCCTTGTTGATATGTAAAATTGTTACGAAACAGATTTTTATTATAGTTTTTATAAGTCAAAATAGGTGTAAATATTAATAGTATATATTATATAGGTGTAAATATCTATGTAGGTTCAAAAATAAAAAACAGTATTGTATAGGTACTTAAGTAAAATAATAAAATATTTTGATGTTTGTACACTCATATGCGTTCATTATATATATTGACATTATATAATGTATTTATTTACATATTATAAAATACATATTATAATTGTACATAATATAATATATAAAATTCATAAAGAAAACAAAAAGATTTAAAGTCATTCTTGGTATGATACTTATGCAATATGTATCTATGTATGTATGTTTTTTTTACAATATATTGTACATAAGAAATTAGTTTAAAAAAAAAAGGAATAACTAAATAAAAATATTAGTTTTATCCTTTTGAATACCTAAATTTATGTATGTATCTACATAATAAAAAAATTTGGATTCTTTCTTAAACACAACCAGCTAATAAATAATTAAGTATGATACATAATAGGTACTTACTGTAGTTAAGTAATTTTGTTCGGTTAAAATTTTTTTGAAATTAGGTACATACCTATTATAAGTACTAGGAAAGCCACAATTTTGTTCGGGACGGGGATGATATTAAACGAATTTATTTTAAAATTTTATAGAGATTAAATAAAGCTAACATTTTTTTTTATTAAAGAAAATTTTAATACACAATTAATTTTAATTAATTAGTAGATGTAACTATATATTTTTTTTTTCTAAATCGTGAATGAAAAAAATAGATAAATAAAAAATTTATTTATAAAAATATCAAAACAAAATTAGTTATATGTAAATATAAGGAATATATGTTATATAAATATAAGGAATAAAATAGTGACATTTAATTTTATAATTAAATTAAAATATAAAATTAAATATACAATTACAAATTTATTATTTAATTGTTAAATGATGTTATCAGTCATAATTTATTAAATTTTATTAAATTTTAAATTTTTTATTAAATAGTTAAATATAATACTCGTACATCCTGAAGCAATCATTAAAATCAATTTAATCCATATTCCTATGTTAAAACATAAAAATTTTCAACAGATTGCAATGGATCAATCAGTTATACTTATAATAGTACTTATCTAAGTATATTAAATTTACTTACTTAATCCATAATCTAATAACTAAACTAAGTAGATAATGTGTATATTTAATATGAACAATTTGGTTACATATGGATGTACTATGTAAATTTTTTTTAAACTAAGTATTAACATTTAAAAAAATTAAAGGGTTTAAAATCATATTTTATACTTATAAAAGTTAAATCGTATCGTATAAAAGTTAATACGATTTTAAGTAAACATATATATGTACCTACTTATTTGTTTTATTGCTACTTACATAATGTAAGTACATAAATAATTTTTTTTTTTTAGTTTTTCCTTCAATTTAAAATACATACATATATCCTTCAATCATATTTGTTTAATATTAAGTATATTATATTTAATATTTTAACGTTCATATATATTTTATTTTGTTAGAAATTTTAATAATTTATTACACTGAAATTGAGGACATTGAAAAGCTTAGAAATTAATTGTTATTTCAGTTTTAAAACTAAGTATAATTAATTGTGTCATGTTTAATGCAACAGTCAACCCTGATATCTTTCTTTAAAAGTTAACATAATTTCAATGTAGCTTTGTTTTCTTTTTTTTTTTTATTGTTTTAAGTAACTACTTGACTGAAACGCTTTTTATTTAATACATGCGTATATTGTTTTTGAGAAAATTTTTTTTTTTTATTTTTATATTTATTATTTATAAATTTCAAATTAAATTTTAAATCTAATAAATAATAAGTAAACCATTTTAACCATGGATCAAAAAATAAAAGAAAGAGCAACGTTTGAATATTGTGCAAAAACATTAGAAATCTATTAAGTGACTACGTGGATAATACTCTTATTTTTATTTATTTACTTAAGTATTTAAGTAAAACAAAATTTTTTTTGATAAACATTTTTACATAGATTTTGTAACTATACTTAAAACTTGTACGTATATAAGTATGTATATATATATGTTATGTACTCACTTATATTTTAATTAAATCTGTAATTTTCCCAAAAAGAAAGATTAAAATAATACATGTTTTTTCATTTTTCATATTTTTCTTCAGTTGTTCAACATCACGTGATTTACCAAATATGATTTAGTATATTGTATAATGTAAATTTAATGTACATACATATATGTTACCTATTAACATTACATAATTTTTTAGGGGTTTTTAATACTGTACTGTAATTTATAAAAAAAAAATATATATGTATAACTAAGTACCTATAACCATATATTTTTATTTTGTTTTACAAACTTAAAAATGTGTACTATATATATATTTGTATATAATATATAAATATGTACATTATGTACATACATTATTATGATACATATTTTGTTTTTG
The DNA here is from genome assembly GCA_947095535.1 of Poecilobothrus nobilitatus. Lineage (NCBI taxonomy): Eukaryota > Metazoa > Arthropoda > Insecta > Diptera > Dolichopodidae > Poecilobothrus > Poecilobothrus nobilitatus. Next base: position 187,882,186 of record OX352774.1, on the reverse strand, counting down.
ATTGATACTTTCATTTTTAATTTGATGAACTTAAAAAAATTCTGATTTTTGAGTGGTTTTTGGTTTTTTTTTTTATTTTTTATATTTATTTTAAAGATTTTTACCTTTTAAAAAAATTTCAGTACCCAATACCTACAAAAAATGATTGAGTTTTAAAATAAAAATTGTGCTAAGCATTTTATATATTGTTTTTAAGTAGATTTATTGACATACATATATGCATACAAATGTATGTATAAATATACTTAATATCTTGATCAATGTTTGAGTTGATGTCGTTTTTAAGAACTATATAAATAGGTGCATATTTTTTATTTTTATATACTCACATATGTATATTTAATTTAAAATAAATAACCAGACTAAAACATTTTAAGTACTTAGGTATATTTTATGTTCTGATATCTTATAGTCTTATATACCTATATTATGTATAAGAAATATGTATTTAAAAGATATACAAAAAATAAATTTAGAATTAATTACAAATTTTTTAGAAATTTAATAATGTATAAGAATACTTAAATACCATACATATATATATATATATATATTGTAGTATGTATGTTTTTTTTCTTGTTAAAAAGAGCTTATTTTATTACCAGATTAAACTTTGTATTAATTTTTAAAACCAGTCTAAATAAAAGTTTTTAAACCGTAAAATCTTTTAAATTATTAAAAATTTCCCCAATTTTTTTTTTTTTTTTTTGATATCTTCGAATAGAATAATAACGATCAAATCATTCAATTACAATAATACTTATATATATTATGTAAATATATATAGGTACACAATATATACATAATATATAAGTATACAATTAAAAATAAAAATCTTGAATATTTTCTTGTTTATTTTATAGATTTTAGATAAATGTATATATTTTTCATTAGTAAGTACATTTAGTAATTAATTCCATATTGTTGGTTTTTTTAAAAAAAAATGATTCATACTTTTTTGTTTTTATAAAAAAAAAAAAAAAATATTGAAAAGTAAATACAAAAAAAAAAAAAAATCACGCTTTCCTCAAAATAAAATATTTTAAAGTGTTAAATATTCATATTGAATGTACATATACTTATACATGGTTCATTAAACTGCCAAGTTTATTTTAATTTTGAATAACTATAATAAATCACTTTAATTGTTGTTTGTTAATATGTAAGTAAGTACTCAAAATCATCAACATTAACCATTAATGAATACAATTTGTCAAAGTATTTTAAGAAAGAATTTTTTCATAAATATCGTATTTAAATTTTCATATTGTACTTATTCCATTTTCAAGTTATTAACTAAGTAAGTATTTAAGTTAATTTTCTTTTTGTTTATAAATGATAATTTTAATTATTAAAAAATCAGTTTAAGTACTTGCGCAAAAAACTATCAACTTGCTCATCATTGGTTCGAATGCATAAAACAGAGCTTTGAACTCAAATCTCATTTTTCCATACAAAAACTACTAATTCAATCGTAATTTTGTTTTAAAAAGTAAAATTTAAGCGCAAACTTAATTTTATGCATTTGACCTATATTAACTCATCTAATTGTCAATTTGACCTATACTAACTCATCTAATTGTCAATAAGCAAAATATTATTTAACGAGATACAAAATACAAATTTTTATTTTTTTTTCATACATTTTGCAACATATTTATTTTATGAAAGAATTTGAAATTTTTCAAAATTTTTGTTATACTTAAAATGTTAAAATATTATTTTTTTTTTACTTTTCAATATAGTGATCTTAAAAATTATAAAAATTCATTGAATAAAACAAAATAGATATTATTTGAAATTATTCTTATATATATATATACATATACTTACCTTTAATATATACATATACTTAATATATACATTATTAAGAAAATGTATGCTAATAATTAGAAAGATCGCTGTACAAGTCTTATACAAAATATGTATAGGTATATATATATGTATATTTTAACTTTATTTTTACATTTTTATAGATGTACATTGTTCATATATGTATATATATAATATATGTGTATGTACTTATCAATTATTTACCTTTAGCACTTAATGTCACATGAATTGTGAACAGGTGCTTATAATTTACTTTTATGTTAAATAAACAAGGCAACCTTGTTCTAAATTTCTGTTTAGTTATAGTGTTGTGTAAGTGTCATTTTTTGTACGATATAATAAATAATTGGTAGAAAATATCTATACTGAATAAGAATAGAAAAATAAAGGAGAATAAACAATAGCCATCATATAATAAAGGATTTACCTATATATACATACTTATATTTTAACATTTTATTGATAAATTTACTTATCCTTTTTTATTTATTTTTATTCTTATCTATAAGAATAGCAAAGATTCAACCTTGCATACTTAAATATAAAACTGATATTAATTATAAAATCAAAAAAAAAAAAAAAAAATAAAAAATAAAAAAAAACAAACAAACAAACAATATAGATAATATAAAATTAATTGGTTCAAACATCTTTTATTATATAAAAACAAAAAATTGATAATAAAAAATTAAAATTTTCTATTTCAGGATTTATCATTTCAAGACAAAAACAAGAAAAAGAAAAAAACAATTAAGAAAATTAAAAAATGTTTCAAAATGTATTTGAAAAAAAATTAGAAGTGGTCTTTAAAAAATTATATATAGGTATATTGATGAAAAATGATGAAAAAAGAAAAATAAGTACTTACTGAAGAATTTTTAAAGAGTTTTAAAGGACTAAAAACTATAAAGATAATTATCATAAAATTTTAAAAATAAATTCTGTATGTATTTAATAAACTTTATACTTATATATAAAAATTTCTTAACGTGCTTATTGTTATTTATTTATTTATTTATTTTTTTTTTGAATAAAAGGCGCTAACCTTAAAACTTTTAATTATAAATAAATAAACTTAAGTATGTATAATTATTTCAATTTTATTAATAAGTAAATATCAATATAAAAGTCAACATTCAAAATTTATTTTAAATACTTAACTACTTATACTTAAGTAGGTATATAAATTTAATCTCGTTTTTTTTTTTTTTTTTTTGTTATACTTAAGTATACGCACATATATACACATAGGCTCGATTTTCATATTGTGATTTAATACTTATGTAGGTTTGTTTTTTTTTTTTTTTTTTATAAATAAAAATTACTCATCAATCATAATATATTTTAAAATAAAGTTCCGACAGACTATATTTTTTATTTGAATAGTACTTATATATACATATGTACATACTTAAGATAAAAAGCGTACACCCTAATTAATAAAAGGTGTAAATCAAAAAGCTGATTAGTTTTGGTTATCAATTTGATTCATTATTACGTACGTAATTTTTATGGTTCAAAGAACATCAAAATATAAATAAAAAAAAAAAAAAAATATCAAAAAATTATTATCTAAAATTAATTATTATTTAAAATTTGATAATGGAAAAGAGGTAAATATTTTACAATAAAATTTTATATAAATACCTTGGTATTTTTTTTTTTTTTTTTTAATTTTATAATATTTTTTTTTGAAATTAATATCATACATAAACAGTAATGTAGCCTATCTATTTAATTATAATATTTTTCTTAAAAAAAAAAAAAAATATGCTAATATGTAATTGTAGCTTTCTATTTATATTATTAAAATATTATCAGCATTTTTTTTTTTTTTTTTCTTTAAAATTTATATAACTATAAGTATATGTATATGAAAATTATGTTTATTCCCATTAAAATTATTCAAAAATGAAGGAAAATATATTGATAGTCATTATGTAGGATGACAAGTATATAATAGTGGTAGATAAGAAAAATGTCCATATGCAGCAGCATATTTAGTAACTAAATAAAACTTTTAATGTTGTATACGAAAAACAAATTAGTTTAAACTTATTTTGTTTTTCGTATACAACATTAAAGTTATAGGATCACTTTAAAAACTTTCATTTTATTTTATTTATTTATTTATTTATTTTTATTTTTTTTTTAAAGCAAAAGAAAGAAAATTGATTTTGATATTTTTTTTTTTTTGGTTCGTAAGTACCAAAGTTTTTTCTAAAATATTGACTGACTTCTATTGGCTGTAGTCGTTTCTAAAATATTGACTATTTAGAAGGTAATTTTAATGATCTTTCCTTCAATTCATTCGGAAATTTAAAAACGAAAGAAAGAAAAAATTGATTTTTTGTTTTTGGTTTGGTATCAAAATTTTTCTAAAATATTGATTCAATTTATATTGAAAAAAAATAGTTTGTCAAAAAATATGTATATAAAGGGTGTTCAAAATTGAGGTATCATTTTGATTTTGCCGCCATTTTTCTTTAGGTATATTCTAAATACATTCCGGTTAGTTAATCTGGAACGTTACACGAAGGAACAACGTGTTTTTGTTATTACAACATTTTTTGAATATGGTAAAAGTTTTCAAAATGTAATTAGGAAATTTCGAAAAAACTTTGGTAGAGAAAATGCTCCAACAAATCGTGCCATCCAGCTGATGGTTGATAAATTTCTAGAAACTGGATCTGTTCTTGATAACAGAGGCAACATTTATCAACGTAGTGGCCGTTCAATCGAGAATGTAGCAGCTTTGAGCAGAAGTGTTGAAGAAGATCCAAAAATTTCCATTCGTCATCGTTCGCAGCAATTAAACATCAAACCATCCACATTATTCAACATTTTGCATCGTGATCTCCATTTAAAGGCTTATAAGATCCAGCTGACGCAAGAGTTAAAACCAACTGACCATGCATTACGTCGGCAATTCGTTTCTTGGGCAATCGAAAAACAAGAAGAAAATGAGAATTTTTTTAACAAAATAATCTTCACCGACGAAGCTCATTTCCGCATTTGGGGTGAAGAGAATCCAAGGGTTATCTTAGAGCAACCAGTACATCCACAAAAAGTTACGGTTTGGTGTAGTTTGTGGTCAGGAGGAATCATCGGACCATATTTTTTTGAAAACGCAAATGAAAATGCGATTACGGTCAATGGAAATCGCTACAGGGAGATGATCCGAAGCTTTTTGTGGCGGGAAATTGATGATTTGGACGTAGAGAATATGTGGTTTCAACAGGACGGTGCCACTTGCCACACAGCAAGAGAAACAATGGATCTTTTGAAGGAAAAGTTATTTATAAATCGCATTATTTCTCGTAGAGGAGGAGTGATGTGGCCACCAAGATCGTGCGATTTGACACCGTTGGATTTTTTTTTTGTGGGGTTTTGTGAAATCGAAAGTGTACAGCAATAATCCCACAACAATTCAAGAGCTTAAAAACAACATTATCGAGCAGATTTCAACCATTGAGAACAGTTTATTGAAGAACGTGATTCAGAATTTTGGTAAAAGATTGGAAGCCTGCCGAAGTAGTAGAGGGGGTCACTTGGCCGACATAATTTTTCATTATTAACCGGAACCTATTTGTAATAAATTAAAAGAAAATATGTTTAATATTTCAAAAAAAAAAGTTTTTTTTTAATAAAATTAAAATGATACCTCAATTTTGAATAAAAATGAAAAAAAGATTAAATAGTTTAACTGTCGTGATTTACATTTGACAGATCAATTTTCATGCTTTCAAAAAAAGTATTTATTTAATAAAAAAAAATTTTTCTTAATAATCTTTTAATTAAGTATACCTTAACATTTTTTATATACCTACATATGTATATCATAAGTGCTTTACAAATCTAAACATTTGTATTAAATATAAGACTAATAAAAATTGTAAGTTCTTTGTTAAGAAACTATTTTTATTTATATACCATTTCTTTTTTTTACATCTTTTAAATAATTATTCATAAATTGAATTTTATACTTAAAAAATTTTGTACTTTATAAAAAAAATTATAATTCGTAAAAACATAAGTTTTTGTTTCAAAAACATATAGTACCTATTATTTATATACATATAAGTATATATATTTAATATCAACACACATAAATTAATTAATTTTTTTCAATATTTTTATTTATTTTTTTTTTTTTAATTGTTAATCATTATTCAGATAAGTATGTACTATAAAACAATGTATCTACCGGTGAAATGAATTTGAATGTTAAGGTTGAATTTTTTTTTTTCCTTTTTTCTTTTTCATTCATTTTCACATATTTTTCTAATGAAATTCCTGGCAACATTACAACACTGTTTATGCATTATTTTATTTATTTATTTCTTTATTTATTGTTGAATAGATTTTTATTCGAAAAAAAAAAAAAAAAACCAGACAAACAAACAAACAAATAAAATAATATTCAATATAAAATTAAATTGTTTGGTTATAGTGCACTCTACATATTGCCAAGGACAATCAATCCCTTTATTTTTTTATTTTTTTTTAAAGCAATAAAAAAAAAAAAATCAATAAAGAAGATGATAAGGAAATTCCAATAGTTGCCAATATTTAAATACTATTAGTTAGTAAAAAAAAAAAAAAACAATTGTGGCTGTTCATTAGGTTAAAAATATTAAGGTTTGAGATTTTTTTTTTTTTTCAAATAATTTATTTTCTATATTCTAAAATTTTAAGTATAAACAAAATTTTACAAAAATATATTTTTGTTCAAGAATTTCCGCACGTGTTGCAATATACCCATTATATAATACATACATATGTATATATTATATAAGTATATAATATATAAGTAATAACTAATAATAATGTATAGAAAAATATTATTACACTGTTCAAAACATTTTTCTAAAAAAATTATTTTAAAGAAATAATTATAGAAAATAAAAGTTTATTTATAGTATTTATTAACTAAAGTATGTATGTATGTACTTATTAATTTGTTTTTGATATTTTAATATAAAAATATATATATATATGTATACGTACTAATGAACATAAATTTTTCAATAATATTGTTGATTGAGTGTGAGTCTTATACTCTTATAAAAAGAATGTCAGTTTTAAATGTCAATTTTTATTGTTTTGTTTTTTGTTTATGATTCAAATGTGCAGTAAAAACTATTTAAAATTTCCGTTAAGCGTTTCCCGTTTAAAATTATTTTTTACAATATTAATTGTAAATAGATCCTTTACCGTTTACCGTTTCAGTTAATAAAATTAAAAAAAAAAGCATCGTTAATATTGCAAAACATAAAACCATGTGAAATGACATGGTTAAACATGGTATTAAAATGGTGACATAAAACTATTTAAAATGACATTATAATTTCTACAACTATTATTAACTCTTCATATTTTAGGAGCTTAAAAATTATGAATTTTATTAAGTTAATCATCGATAAATCTGTGTTTTAGTAAAATTTTGAAAATTTTTTGTTGAATAATGTAATATATGAATTTACGTATATAAGTATTATATAATGTGTTTATATTTATATCCATTTTCGTTCTTAAAAAAAAAACTTTTTGCTGGGTGATTCAAAATAAAATCGATATTCCGAACATTTTAAAGGATATTTCACTTTTTCTTGTTAGTTATAATTTCTAATATTCGTTTGTTTCTTTCTACATTGACAAAACAGTTTTTTTTTTTTTTTTTGTAAAGGTTTTTGAAAGGAAATTTTCAATTTTCTGACACATTAAAGGAAAAACAAGACAATTACATAATTTTTTAAATGATATTTATGATGATGAAATATAGATAAAAAGTACATATGTACATACTATCAATTTTTAATTGTAAATGAATTTAAAAAGGATTTCGATTTTGTCTTTTTTTTTGTTTTGTTTTTTAAAAGGGTGGTGATGTTTATTTAAATTGTATTTAAAAAAAAAAACAAAAAAATTGTGAAACTTGATATTAAAATTTTGTATAGAATATAAATTGATGATGATGTAAAAATTATTTTTTATTCATACATTTTTTTTTTCGTTCTCTATTTTCATTTCTCAATTGTTGGTAGTTAATTGTTTTTTTTTTTTTTCAAGGTATGATGATGTAAGAAGAAATTGATTTAGTAATTATATTTGATTGTATTGTATATAAGTATAAGGTATATATGTGTATATGGTTAAATTCTCGCTTCAATTAAAGAATAAAAAAGGACATTTAAATTTAATTTATAAAATGTAATTTATCTTTTTTTTTTTGTTTATATCAATAAACTGGATAAACAATTTAATTTGAAGGTCAACTTTTGTTTTAAGATATTTTTATTGTATCTATGTAAATTTTTTTTTATGGAAATAATGTTGTTTTCAAGTTCAAGTTCAGTTATTTACAATGGAAAATATTATACATATATACTTATTAAAAAAATAGATTTTCTTTTGTTCGAAGGAATATCAATAATAAAAATAATGTAAAAAAAAAATTTTTTTTATATTTCAAAATTTTAAAAGAATTTCGTTGGGTACGAAATCCGTAATTTCAAAATCCATAGTTTCAAAATCCATACTTTCAAAATCCATACTTTTCATAATCCATAATTTCAAAATCCGCCCGGATTTTTTATTATGGATTTTTTTACAGATTTTTTGGCATCTTCATCTTTTTTGGAATTTTCAAAACTAAGTAGGTATAAATAAAAATTTCAAAAAAAATTAGTTCTTTCTCAATGTCTCTGGTATTTTGATATCATCTAGTTTTTCGGGTTCTTATTACAAACTCTTTCTTTTTCTACTAATTTTTGCATTTTGCAATAATTTTTGATGGTATTTTTTCCGTTGCTTGGACTTGATCTGTCACGTATAAATTGGTTTCGCAAATTTTTGAAAAAGATGCCATAGGATCATGATTATGTGCACTTGGACCACATTTAATAGTTCCTTCAACTATATATAAGTGGTAACACGTCCAGAGCATTTATCAACTTTTCTCCTCTCACACTCCCAATTTATGGTATTTTTATTTGTTTTTGATAATAAATATCCATAACCATTAATATAAATTTTTTTCCCCTTATTTGATTGTAAAATGGTTATATTATCCATATTTATAAATTAATGGTAAAATGATAAAACAATAGTAAAATTTTAAAAAAAAAATCTACTTCAAACTTCCAAGAAGAATAAAAATTATATAAGATTGTCGAAAATCCAGAAATAATTTTTATTATTACTGAATAGATATGGGAAATTCCAAAAAACAGCTATAGTAAGTAAATAAAATCAGTAAATTCAAATATCCCTTCAAACCATTAAAAAAGAACCCTACATACAAATAGATTAGGATTTTGAAATAATAGAATTCACCCAACATAAAATAGGATTTTGAAATTATGGATTTTGAAAAGTATGGATTTTAATAGTATAGATTTTGAAAAGTATGGATTTTAATAGTATGGATTTCATTGTTTACGGATTTTTTTAAACTTGGATTGTTGTTTATGGATTTTAAATATGGGATTTTGTAGGTTACCCAAATTATTTAAGACAATTTTATAGTAGATTCGTAAAAAGAAATTTTTTTTTTTTTGAAAAATTTACTTTGCATGTAAGTTCAGATACTCAGTTGTACATTTGTAAGCTCAGTTAATTTAGAAGTATTTTGTTTTAAGAATTAAATTAATACTATAGTATATTAATTACATACCTACACATAAAAATTCTACAGCAACTTCAAAAAAAAAAAAAAGTTTAAATCTTAAATCTTAAATCTTTAAAAGGTGAACTTAAGAAAAGAAAAAAAAATTTATAAAATGTTATGGTATTCTAAATTATGGTTTTATGAGTTACGAATATAAAACTAATATTAAAATAACTTAATTTTATAATCAATCTTATAGTACAATAATTCTAATAAAAAATTTTTAAGTAATGATTAAGATTAAGTTAATGATTTTAAATATAATCAGTGGCGGAACTTCAAAATTTGGGCCTCTCCGCGCAAAAATAAAATATTCCTCCAATATTTTTTTTTTAACAAAAACAGGTTAGATATTTATTTCATATATCATATTGCAATCAAAATAAAAATAATACAAGAACGAAACTAAAACTTAATGGACTTCAAATATTAAAATCTTTCCTCCTTAACTAATCCAAGTTTAATCTGTTTCGCTCGATTGCAAATCAATATAAGTCTAATTAAAGAAGATATAGCTTTTTTTAAAAGAGTGTAAGATTAAAAAAGTTTTTCCTAAATTTATCAAAATTAGATGTGCAGTCAATAATTCAAGAACAAAATATGTAATAGAAAAATCAGAAAAACTATGACTTAAACTAGAAATTACACATCAATATTCAAGATTAGCTGCAATAGAATTAGAAATATATTCATTTCACCTACAAATCACTAAAACTCATGCAGCGCTATTCAATGTTAGTTTTATATATTTGTGAGCAACTATAACTGCTGGAAAAAAGTTCCAGTGTATGTATATAAAAAATGATTGTAAATAATTTTTTTAATAATAATTTTGGGCCCTCTATAGCTGGTGGCCCCCCCCGCAACGCAAGGTCCTGCGTCCACTAGTTCCGCCACTGAATATAATTGAATATTTAATATAAAAATTTTTAATACCTATGAATAAATTTTCTTAACAAATCACCAGCAGTTAAAAATAACTACTTACTTAACTATAAAAAAAAGTTTTTCTTGATTATTTCCTTTTTTTTTTTTTTTTTTTTTGAGAAAGTTTTCAAATTAAACTTCATACTAATTTAATGCATATAAGTTTTACCAATTTATTATATACTTACATCAACATATTAATATACATATATGTGTATATATATAATACATATCCATTTAAATAGAAACATTAGTTAAATTGTATATAACTATAAGATCCTTTTTATCTATAATTTAAATATCAACCATCAACCACAAAAATAAAAGCTAATAATATATTAAATGTTTTTATGCTTTTCTTTTTTATATTTTTCTTGTTTGTGCTAATTGAATCCTATATATCCATTTTTTTAGATTTTCAAAGTAACTACATATATCATTGTTCGTATGGTGGAATCACGTACAATATTATATAAGTGTACATAAGATACTTATTATAAATATCTTTATATGTAGGTACATTATAAGTACATAAAATAATAAGTAATAACATGTGTAATAGGTTAGCCTATATGAACTAGACAAGAACTTTATGTTTCCTGGAGAAGAAAACAAAAAGAATAAAAAAAGAAAATATTACATTTTTTGGGATAAAATTATTTAGACTATGTCAGATTTTTTTTTTTTATTATTATTATGTTCCATTAGATTTCCATTATACAAAAAGAAAAAACTATACCAATTTTCATACATAGTTTCCTTAGTTTACTGTCAATTAAATTTTTTTTTTATATTTGGAAAAAAAAAATTAACTCGTATAAATAAAATGGATTGTATATGTTCATTATAACACAATATAAATTAATTACATAGTAATATTGTTAATTAATTATTAATATTATCTAGAATTTAATTGTATATTTAAAGTATACTATTTTTTGTTATTTATTTAATCAAAACTATTAGATCAGGTGTTTTTTGAACTTATTATATAGTCATATAATGTTAATGGAAAGTTATAAGATGAAAGTTAATTTTAAACTAATTAATTATGTATTTAAAAAAAATAAAAAATAATTAGAATAGATAGTTAATTGTAAAATTTAATATTTCTTTATGTGTTTTATCTAAATATGTATATATATCTTATTATTTTTTGAACAAGAAAAATTATAATTTTCAATTAAAGAATTGTTCGGTTTTTTTTTTTATTAACCTTTTTTCATAATTTTATTTACTTATACCATATTACTCGTTTTTAAATTATTTATCTGAAAAATGTTTTGCAACCACATCTATCAGTTTATAGTACGAATTGATGATAATCTGGCTAAAAAGCCTATATTTATACATTTTACAAAATAACTTACAAAAAGACACAAAATGTTTTTTTTTTTTTGAAATTAATACTAAGTATTTATATAGTTGTTAAATAGAAATAATTTTTTATAGCTTTGTTGTACTATAACTATGTATATATGACTTTTTGGTTCATTAAATAAAAAAGAAAATATACCAGATATTTTTTTTATACCGCAAAAATACGGTTTGTTAAAGAAGGGTTATTTAATAATTTCCTAAAGATTCACTAAATGAGTCAAGCTGTAATGTAAATTGAGCTCCAAATGTACATATTTGGTATCTACAGTTAGGCAGTCTGTTAAAATTTTTCGAAAACTCAACTATATATGTAGTTACAAAATATTATATAATGAGTACATAATTATATTAAAAAATTATAATGTAAAAGTATGTATATACATATATGTATATCTTAATTTGTATATGTATTTAATCATAATTTTATAAAAAAAAAAAAAAAAAATTAAAAATTGAGTGGGTGTCAGGGTTAAAGGTACAATATCGTTATTATTAATTCATTAAATTAATTAAATTAAATTTTAAATTTGACTTTTTCACACTTTTTTTTTTTTTGTTTGTATCATATTTATTTAATAAATAATTCCACATCGGTTCACATTTTAATTAAAGCAATTAAAAAAAAAAAAAAAAAAACTATTTTTTATGTATATAGGTAAAAAATTTTATTTTTTATTTTTCTTTTGGTCTTTTTTTTTACTATAGATTTTTATTTATGATAATAATATAATATGTATATAAATTTTAAATATTAAATATATATAGCATAAATTTATCTTAAATTAGCATATGATGCGTATAGTTAATTTTATAGTTAAAAAACAAATAAACACAAATATTTTTTAGTTAATTAATTATTTTTTATTTGAAAGGTGTCTATATAGTACATAAAATACTATTGTATACGGTATTTAATAATTTTTGAAAAATATGAAAATAAATAAATTGGAAAGTTTCTCTTATTGAAATTTATTTAAAAAAAAAAACAAAATGAAAAACAAAATTTTGTTTGGTAATGAGGGTTGAACTTGAAATATAGATTATAGACAATGAAAGAATGATTATTATTATTAAGGGTAGATTATATATTAAATATATTGTTACTATTAAAAAATTAAAATAATTTAAATTACTATTAAAAAAATTGTAAAGTTTTTACAAAACTGTTGTTTTTACAGTACCTACAGTATTGTTGTTGTTTTTACAGTATTCCTAAGTTTTGACTTTTAATGAAAAGAAAAATTATTTACATTCTATTAATTAGTATATAAATTTTTCGATATAAATTATCTGAATCACTATAATACTTAACAAGTTACTGACTATAGTTACAGTTTCTTATAATAATTAAATAAACTCAATTATAGAAAAGTGTTAATTAAAATTTTTTTTTAGAATATTATATTAATATTATGAATTTATACCTATTTTTTAAAATAAATATGCCATTATAGGATTAATAATAATATTTTTAAATATATATATGAGTAAGTATATATGAGTAAAGTAAGTATGGTTAAATGGTTATTTCAAATATAAAATCGTAATTCCTAGTTTTTCTAATATTTTTTTTTTTTTTTTAAATTATTTAAAAATTAATTTAACCTAAATTTTTAATTGTTTGCTATAACGAACGATTGTTATTTTTGTTTTGCCGGTTAAATAAAAGTGCTAAATAATAATAATATTGCCGCCAAACTTTACGTTAGTAACTCCAAGGTAAAAGAAAAACAATACAGAAAGAAATATAATTGACTAATAAATCAAACATGAAAATCAAAAGATTCAAGCAAAATATGATTAGATATTAGTTATATGGAGAGTATATATATGTATGAACATATAGGTATGTACATAATGTAGCAAGAATATGTGAAAATCCTATATGTACTATATGGGAATAGAAAGCAAAAATATTAGCATTATAAATGTACATAATATCGTAAAAGTATATATACTATTGTTTTTAATGAAATAAATTTTTCTAACTTAGATTTTTTATTCAGTCTTGAAGTTTTGATGTAAAAGTACAGATGTGTAAAAAGTGTGTTTATATAAAATATAAAATAAGTGTGTTTATCAACAAAAAAAAAAAACAAAAAGAATTAAAGAAAGAATAAAGAAAAGAAAACTATAAAATTAAACAAAAACGACAGTTTACGAAACACAAGTTTTATTTTTGTTTGAAAACCCCTTTGTTTTTGGAATTAGGTTTTTTTTTTATATACATATGTATTTCTAATTAAGTATTTTAAGTTTCCAATTAATTAATTTATTTTTCCATTGGTCATTATTAATATTATTTAAAACAAACAAAATAAGCAAAAAAAAATTCTAATTTAAAAAAAAAAAATTTAAAACAGTTTAAAGTTATCTTTTATTAAAACTATAAATAATATTTTAGAAATTGGATCATAATATATTTTCGATTCATAATATATTTTGTACTTGTTATATACAGTTTATATATAATGAATTTTAAATAAGTATGTAGGTACATATACCTATTTTTTTTAAAAATAGAAATAGCAACGACTTTTTCTTCTTTTGATTTTTAAAATAATGTTAATTATTTTTTTCATTTATTATTAAACAATTTTAAATATATGTATTTACCTATCTATATATATATATATATATAAATATAGGTACATCCTACATATATATATCTTTATAGTATGTTTGAACGTACAATATACTATATATCTATATACTATATATGTGTATATATAGTATATAGATGTTTACCTGAGTAATTTTATTTTATTATGGATATTAAAAAAAAATATATTTTTTTTTTTTGTAAAATTCTTTTTTTTTTTTTTTCTTGTACATTCTATGAAATTAAGTATGGCGTCAAAACATTCTATGGAAAATAATAGGAAATGTTTTTGAAACAAGTACAAATAATTAATTGGAAAAAAGTTACGGATGTTATTTACATTCAATAATTTGATTTTTTCGGTAGGTATATGAAATAAATGTGTTTAATGCGGATTAAAAAAAAAAAACAACAATATTGATATTTAGTTTTTCTCACCAAAGATATTGACTATAAAATATTTATTATCCTAACTTTAAAGTCTTAATACATTTTATACCCGTAGCATTGATATTTTATAGGGCTGTTACATGGAAAAGTAATAATTTATTGAAAGAATGATAAAATTTGAATAAATTACAATTTATAGATATTTAATATTAATCTTACTTAAAAGTTAATAGGTCACTATAAGGTCTGAAAATCCATAAAATTTATTGATGTATGTAGGTATAATCTTTTTTATCTTCCTTAGGACATAAGACATCCACTAAGTCATTTATTATTCATACTTGACTAAGCTTCAGTTTCTCGAATCATTATTTCACTAAGCCGTTGATTACTCGGCTGTAGCTATTTGTATAGGCTGTAGGCTAGGCATTTCTTTAGTTCTACGGCATCTTACACAAGAATTATATTTTATTATATATTACAATATGATATTAATTATAATTTATAAGACATATTATACTTATTTTTAATTTAATATATATTATTGTACTAATTATATATTATAAGAAAAATCTATATAATTTTATTAATCTATATAATCCAGCCGGGGGTTGAACCCGAGACCTTTGTATGAAAGGCAGGTGTCTTAACCAGTACACCATTGACTAGATGATGATATGTATAATCTAAATTCCTAAATAAATTATTAGATTTAAGTATCTTAACTTAAAATGATATAACAGCCTAAATAAACTTAGGTAATATCACTATATAGTTATATCTAAAATAAGTTAGATAACTTAAGTAAAACA
This sequence comes from Poecilobothrus nobilitatus, assembly GCA_947095535.1. NCBI lineage: Eukaryota > Metazoa > Arthropoda > Insecta > Diptera > Dolichopodidae > Poecilobothrus > Poecilobothrus nobilitatus. The sequence goes on along the minus strand of OX352774.1, from coordinate 187,866,570 downwards.
AGCTAATTTAATTAATAATTAAAATTAAAAATTTTTTGTTTTTTTTTTGAATACTTAATAAAGTGAAATAAATTAAAAAAGCAGTCGTTTGTTTTTTTTTTTTGATAATGAATATAACGAGTCAAAATAATTTGAAAATTTTAATTTTAATAGTTATAGTTTAAAAAAAAACTAATTACAATATTACAGAAGAAAAAAAACCAACAAAACAAATGAAAATACACTTGATGATACATTTTTATTTTTTAAATTTTTTCAATAATAATTTTGTTTAAATTAATATAAGAATATTTTTGCGCTATTTTTTTTTTTGTTTTCGCCCATTTTTTTTTTTTAGTATATTAACATTTAAAAAAAAAAATTGAGGTTGTTTAATAACAAAAACATTTCATATCCCTATATACGTAACTATATCTCATTTTTGTTTTTGTTGAATTTTGACTATTTACCTGTTACCACCATCAATTATTAAATAATATATAGATATATAAATAAACCGCCATCTATTTACGTAAAATTTTAACATTTAATTAGTTGAACAATATGAATATTCACTATTTATATTATATAAATACATATATAATATGTATATTTATATATACATACATATATATGTATATATATACTTAAATATCTAAATTTATTTTGTATAACAATTATTATAACGATACATTAACATTATGTTACAGATGTATAGTGTATATTAAATTATAAGTTATTTTTTTTTTTTTAGTTAAAGTGTGTTTTTTTAAATACTTATTATTTTATTTATAGGTATATTTATTTATTTTCTTTTGTTTGCGCATTAAATATAAATAATAGATAATATTAAAAAAAAAAGAGTATATTAAAATGTTAAAAAAAATCTTAATCTTCAATTAAATAGTACATATTAATAGGTACATACGTATATATTATATAATATGTTTGTTATGTACAATTTGCTGTTTTATAAAATAATAACATACATACATAGGTATAAATGTTTGTTTATTTATAAAACTAAAGTCAATTTTTTCACAAAAACATATTTTCCGTAAAAAAAGAATTATTATATACATACTTATATATTTTTTTTTAAAACCTTAATATTTATTGAGAATTATTCAAATGGAAACTTAAAAAAAAATACAAAATTGTATGGAAAAATTATGCTCAAAAATTTTATTGAGAAGAAATAAATATACATATTTATAAAATAATTGTAAAAAAAAAAAAAAATGTGTTAAATTCAAGGTGTTTAAATTTTTATTTTTGGAAATCAATTATGTATTATAAAAAAAAAAAAAAACTAATAATATTTACTTATAATTAATATAGTATTTTTCATATTTAAATTTCAAAGGTTAAATTTACTTTAACCTATATACATTAAGGTTATTTATTAAAATCAATTTTTAAATTATGATTATCATTTAATTTTTTAATTATTTTCACACAACAAAAAAAGAAAATATTAAAACTATTAAAACAAAGAATAAAATTATGATATTAATTTATTAATAATTAAAGATTTATGTTTAATAATTGTAATTTTTTGATTAATTGTTTATAGTTTTTTAAATGCTTTGGATTTTTATTAAGTTTGATATTAAAGTTATTAAATGACATATTATATAATTACGGTACAATTGAGTGACGTCATTTTTCATCGAACGCATTAATATATTGACAGCTGACACATTAATAAAACGTCGTATCGTATTTTTTTATTTAAATTTATGTCTTCACAAAAAATCGGTTTAAATATGTCAATTGATACAATAAAATTTAGAGATTCTAGAAATGTCGTTTCTAAATTGTCAAGATGAGAAAAATGTAGACTTTTAAAAAGTAATGAATTTTCGACTAAATAAATGATTGAAGCTCTGATTTGTAGCCTACTATAAAAGCCCTCGTAATTCAGAATCTCGCGTATACATATAGATACTGGAAATTATTTTTGAATGAATAGGGGCTTCCGTCCCAAATTCTCGCTAATAAAATTATTGAAACGCTGATTTTAAATCCAACTCTAAAATCAATATATTTGTACTTATTAGTTGTCCCTGATATGTATGCCCATTTCATAAAAAATATTGAATTTTCACATTTTTATATAAAAACGAGGAAGAGTTCAGTAGAGTAGACTATGTCAACTCTGTGATATCCGAATGGACGTAATATATCCTGTTTCTATATAACTTGATCATCTTTTAAACAATTTCCGATGTTTTAGTACCAACGTTATAACTACCGAGATATATTTATGTAAATTGTGGAGTTGTATGACAGCTATCCAAATCTATTGCACCAGCACAACCAAATTTTACACAAGTTGTTGCCATAAAACTTGATCTTCATTTGCAAGATTGCAGACGCCTAGCTTCATTAAGTTCCAAGCGGTGCAAGAAACCTAAACCGGCCGCTCTAGATCAATAAAATTTTACAAAGCAACTCGACACCTCTTCACAAAATTTCAGATACCTAGCTTTAATAGACACTGAGTTATTTTTATTTAAACAGAGAAGTTGTATGGCAGCTACCCGAACCAGTTGCACCACCACAACCAAATTTTATAGAAGTTGTTGCCATAAAGCTTGATCATCATTTGTAAGATTTCAGACGCCTAGCTTCATTCATTTACAAGAAGTGCAAGAAGCGAGAACCGGCTGATCTAGACCAACCAAAAAATGTTAACTTTGTTAATGTATTATTATAGAGAATAAATTACATAATGATGAAAAAAAAGATACTCTGTTATTTCCATATAAATAAATAAAATGTATGGCAGCTACTCGAAGCCGGCGGCCGAAAAAGCTGGATTTAAATAGCAAAACTAACAATTTTGCAAAAGTGACGTAAATTTTTTTTTAGCTTAGTAGTTTTTTTATTTTTTGAGTTATCGTGCAAACGGACGGACGTACATGGCGTAATCGACTCAGAATTCAATTCTGAGCCAATCCATACCTTTGATGCTATATCTAGCTCGACTATTTTAAGGTGTCATAAACGTAATGGCAAATTTATTATACCCTTGAACATTGTTCGTAGTTCATACGCGTATTTAAACATTAATTTATTAATTTTGATGGGGACTACAGCCCCAAATCTCCGTTAATAAATTTATTGAAACTCTGATTTTGATTTCAACTTTAAAATCAATACTTAGTGCGTCCATGTAGGCGCATTCGTATGGCTATATTTCATAAAAAAAAATTGATTCTTAACAGTTTCATATCAAAAATAATTTATTTACATGAATATTTCAAAAATATTTCATTTACAATTTATACTATTTTCTATAAAAAAAAAATGAAGAAAATTGTAAAAAATCGATTTTTTTGCCGACTTTGTAAGAATTGAAATTTTCTCAGTCAACATTTTGTGAAGGTCGACAATTTAATACATTTGACATTTTAGAAAAAGTCGATATTTTGTCAGTCGACTTAATGGAAGTGTATATAAAGTAAAGATCCCAAATTTTTCTCATTTAAAATTAAAAATTCAACAAATTTTTTTTTTTGATTATGTTAATTCAAAAATTTTTTCATCTAGAAATGATTCTTTTCAATTTAATCAATGATATTATTTAAATGATTATGACAAGTGACAAAAAACCATAGTTAATTGAAAAATTCATAAATAAGCGCCTCTTAAAATTAAATATTTAAATATTAGCAGTTAAATTTTCCATTTTTATTTAAATATTTATATAGATTAAAATTTACAATAGTGCAAGCAAATAAAAACTTTTTTTTTTTTTTTTATATATTAATTTTAAATACAATATGTGAGATTTTAAACACTTTTAAATAATATATGTATATGTTATAATTGAAAATTAAAATATAAATTTATTTTGAGTGGAATCGATGATTTGAAAAATAATTTGTTTTTTTTTTTTCATAAAATTAATTATTTACAATAGATTGGTGTTTGCTTTTCAAAAAACGTGCATACATACAATTTATTTTTAAAAGCAGTTAAATTTTCCATGGTTGTAACAAAAGAAGAATTACTAATTTTAGAACTTACTAATTACATTGAGAAAAAAATAAAATATTTTTAAATAACAAAGATCATTGTATGTATTATAATATGTTAAAATTATTTTTTTTTAATCACCATAGCAAGGTTTGTTTAAAATTAATAAAAGAATAATTTTAGTTTTTAGTAAATCATTGGGCCCGTTCAGTTGAGTAAAGCGCTTTAAAATTATTAAATCGCTTAAAGCAATTTCTTACTGAACGGTTTTTTTTTTTCAAGCGCTTAAGTAAATCGCTATCAATTTTGCGGCATAAAAAGACTATATGCTTTAGTGAGCAGCGACATTTGATTGGGTTACCTACGAAATCTTGTTTTTCAAAATTTGGTTTTTTTTTAATCTTGTTTTTTATAATTTTGTTTTTTTGAAATCTTGTTATTGTTTTAATTTTATTTCATTTTTTTAATTAATTTTTTTATGTACCTACATATTTCAACATGAAATAATTTAAAGTAGTGGGGGCTGCTACCTCCCAACCCCACACTAAACAAATTATTGAAACCCTGCATTTATTACCAATTCGAAAATCCTTCCCAATTATTATTTTTACATACATTTTAAGTACATACACATTCATCATGAACTAATTTGAAATATTGGGGCTTCCATCTCCTAACCTCCGGTAAGCAAATTATTGAACTCTGATTTTGTAACCAACTCTAGAGTCCTTATTAATTATTTTTTATACATATGACCATTTTTATATTATACATTGATCTGTAAAAAAACAAGGTTTAGCAAAATTTTTAAGAAATGATGATTAACGAACTGAACGGGCCCTTGTCTTAAAAATTCTTTTTCAAACATTTAAAAATTATAACAACATACCTATATTTATTATACGTATACATTTCAATTGTTATTTAAAAAAAAAAAAATTTTATATAATTTTTTTTTTACTATTATGAAAATTAAAATTTAAATAAAAAAGTTAATTACTATTTTGCTATCTTATTAAGTTTAATTTTTTTTTTTTTCCTAAATTCAAAGTTTTTATTTTTTGTTTTGTTATTTATTACTATTTGAAAGTAAATTTCTCTTAAACTATAATTCACGGTATCATACTATCATCATTCTATTTTGATGTAAAGTATTTGATCAAACTTAAACTGGTAGGTATGTTTATAATGAATATAAATTAGAAATTCTAGTATAAATGTTTAAATATTTCTTTTTAATAAAGTTTAATAATAAATTTATTATTCAGATAAATACAAGTTATTTTTTATTTGATTTAACAATTTACTTGTATTTTTTTTTTTTTTTAATAACGAGTTAAAATTCCAAGTAAACGTGATCATCTTTGATAAATGAATTTCCATATTGAAAAAGTTCAATATAAACAATAACTATAGTGATTATCGTGCTTTAATTCCCTTTAAATACTTGTTGTTTGGTCTGACATATATATTATGTATATATGTATACAAATACATACATATGTATTTTTTTTTTTAGCTTATTTTAGAAAAAAAATTTTTTGAAAAAATTGCTTATTAGTTTTACTTTGTCCATCCGTCTACACAGTTTATGATAGAACAATGAAATTATAAGCATGTATTAAGTTTCTTAAAAAATGAATGTTGCAGAACAACATTTTTATGTATAGCCCCAGCCATTAAGTACGGAAATAAAAACCTTTAAAGTTGAAAAAAAACCTGTATAATGTAAAAACTAAAAACGTAAAAACAATTTTTTAGTTTTTTTTTTTGTGAGGGATAATATCGAGAGTCAGTCAGTTGTGCAGTCAAAAGAACTGCATGATGTTCCAAAACTAAACTTTAGGATGGGTCCTTTAATATATAGTGACATAATGTACAGTTTGCTTTTCGGGAAAAGGATGAGGATAACAAACTAATTTCCGAATGACGTGTTACTTCATCTTGACAATTCGACAGTGTAGAGGTGCGCATCTGTCGCACTTCTTGTTTCACGTTGGAAAACTTTTAGTGGAGTTAATTGTTTTATTTCTTTAGAACAGGTGTTTATCTATAAAAAGTTTAGTATTTAAATTTACCGTTATGTAAAGTCCAGTACCCTTTAACTTTGAATCTTGATGATTTGAAAGAGGAAAGATCTTTCCAAATTAACTAGTATAAGTTAGTTCAAAAACTTTTGTTTTTGTTTTTCCTCCTGTTTAAAAGCTATATTAGAGGTTAACAATTAAAAATTTACTATTTTTAGGCACCTGTTATTTTTTTTTTTTTCAAAATAAAACATAAAAATTAAAGCTTCAACATTACATATTCAAATTTATATTAGGTTAAAATCTTTTGTTACATGTTAACAGCTTTCCTTATTTATGTATGGCTTTCATAACATATTTAAAGAAGTATCGCCATATGTGTCTATAAAAACTATTAATTTTTGCAACTGCCTCAATTTAAATAGAAAATGCTGCAGCTAAAAGAAGCGTCTTTGTATAAACACAAATAAAAATAAATTACAAAATTAATTTGAGTTTTCGTCATTTAACAAATAAATAAAAAAACCAAAAAAACCAAAAAAAAAAAAAAAAACAATAAAATCTGATTGAATCGAAATGAGAAAAATAAATAAATAAAAATGTAGGATACAATACAATAAGTTAATACTATAAAATTTTATTTGTTACTTTTATACAGAATTTTATATGTATTTCTTTTTTTTTATTCTTTTGCTGGAAATTTAATCAATCAATCTGTAAATATGTATGTATGTACATAGATACAAATAAAATAGTTTGATTTACTATATTTTACCAATTAATAGGTAAAAAATTTGTTGTACACCTTAAAATACAAATTGCTAAATACAATGATTTGTTAATTATTTTTCAATATAGACCTATATAAGTACGTATATTATAATACATTATATATTGTACTAATTATGTACATAATATATTGTATTTCTACAATTCATTAAATTTTAATTATTATACTAGAAAATGAATGATCTGGTTAACATAAAAGGCGCCATCATCATTATTCATTTAAGTATATTATATGTATATCTATGAACATATTAGGACTTTTTTACAAATTACTAATTTTAATAGAAATGAAATTATTTAAAAAAAAAGAAAAGAATATGAAATAAAAAAAAATAAACTATGATTCATTTAAAACATTATCATTATATATAATATACAATATCAATATCATTATATATATACAATTATAAACACAATATATTATATACAATAATATCTATAAATTTTTTTAACATTATTTTGTAGAATTTCAAAATTATTGCAAATTTGTTATATAACTATATGTATATGTACATAATATGTATGTATTTTATAAAATCACAACTTTGTTAGAAAATTTATGATTAACATCATATTTATCAACCACAAGACAGTAACGATACTTTATTTAGGTTTTTTTTTTTTTTTTTTTTGCTAAAGTAAATTTTTATGTTAAATGTAATAATTAACAAATATGTATTAGTCATTATATGACTTTACTTATATACTACATGGGTATTTTTCTATTTATGATTTTAAACAAAAAGAATTACATATTTTAGATGGGTTGGCATATATATATGTACACAGTATATGAAATTATTATCATTATACATTATCATATACCTACATACAGTGGCGGATCGTGGAGTAAAATATTGGGTGGGCTAGTTAGCCCAGGTGTTGTAAAATAAATGTGTAGGTTTCCACCTCACTCTGGGGCGCTACACCTGAAGCGTTACATATATATGTACATATTATCAACTATAAGCAAGTGTACACATATTTGATAAAGTTTATTTTTTACGTTACAATTAAAAAATTTAATTTCTTAATATTTTTTTTTATTAAAAAAGGTAGATTTTTTTTCTTTTTTAAAAGGTCTGTTGTCAAAGTAATGGTAGCTATACACTATAAGCATAATATAAAGGATCAGAAATTTTCCTTACTTTTCAAATATAATTGCAAAAACAAATTTCTACTTCCAAAATTATTCAGAAGATGGGTTTAGTCATTTTTTCTAAAAAAAAAAAAAAAAAAAAATGTGTTTGATTTTCCTATAGGTCTTAAATGGCAAATCCTGTTAAATAACAAATTACATTATTATTTATAGTTAATTTTATTAGTAATCTAACAAAGTTTTAATCATTTCAATCGGGCTTATAGTTTTTTTGGTCGAAGTCTTTCCGAACTATAATTTTCTATTAGAAAAGAAATTGTTCTTAGTTGGGCTAATCGAAATCTGCCCACCTTTTCACTTAGAAACACCAACACTTTCTCAAAAAATATTTTTAAAATTATATGGATATTTTATAGCCAAGCTGGGCTAAACACAAAATTTGCCAACTTAATATGGATAAAAACTAAAACATGTAGAAAATTTTTTTTTTAATTTTGAATGAAAATTTTTTTGGGTATACATTTTTATGTGTGTATATACATATGTATACATGTTATAAAGTATGCTCGCATAAAAGTATCAATATAGTAAATATTAATGTATGCAATCTAAGAATTATACTATTCTGTGGTAACAAAGAATGATAAATTAAATTATTTATTGTGTGGTAATAAAGAAAAATTAAAATATATATTGAGTTGTAGATATGAAATTATAAATATATTTTCGATTGCTTCGGTTTTGCTTACGCTTTGTTAATATAATGCATACATACATACTATATAATGGATTTAATTACTTATTAAATAAGCGTATACTTATATACATATTATAAATAATACATCATTTATATTCCATTTAAAAAAAATGATATGTATTTTAATCCTCAGAGTAGATACATTAAGGCGTTCCCTCCTACAATTTTATATTTACACGCTTTACATTAGATTTTTTTGTGGTAAATTTTTTTTTACTTCAAATACATATTTATTTTTTCTTTATCCAAAAAGATAATAATAGTACAAATTATTAAAATAAAGGTATGATTAATAATCATCATTAACGGGCTAGTCTAGATGTACATTCTTGCTAATTTGATTAGCATATTACGTTACTTATCCTTTTATTCACTTGGCGGATACTGAAGACTTTTGTTATACACGAAATAGCATTTTTTTTTGTTAAAAAACGTGATAGAAGCTCTATAATCATTAAATTGGCAGATAAAAAATTTTGAGTAAGTCAAAATGAACAAAAAATTAAATTTTGAAAAGTCTAAAAAATAGTCATTTACTTAAAATTGATCAAAAAACATAAATTGTTTTTTTTTTAGTTTAGTTTAGTTTAGTTCTTTGTTACATAAATGTAAACAGGAATTTACACAACCTTTCCTTTTCAAGCGTGGCTGTAAATGTCGCAAGGGGGAATAACTCTTACAACGTGTTTGGGATTCGAACCCACACTCCCTCGGTGTTTACAGAGTATTTTATACGCTCTTACCCGTTAGGTCACCGAGGCCCCTACTTTATTATAAATATCATTATTTATGATAATATACATATGTACATATATGTACCTATACTTTAAAAAGTAGCTAAATCTAGTTGATTTTCTGAGTTACATTTTTTAACCTAACCACTGCCACTACTTAACTTCAAATTAAGAAATATTTCTTATGATTTAACATTTATATATACATACATACATTCAAGTAAAAATGATCAAAAATAAATGACAATTAAAAATAAAATTTAAAAATAAAATGTGTACCTACCTATAAATATTAATTTTTTATTATGATTTTTCATATTTTGATAATTTTTTTTTCTTGACATCCAACTGTAAAAAATATTGTGGTAGATAAATAAAAACATAAAAAAAAAGGTTTGATGTAAGTATGATTCGATATATTTTATTAAAATATACCTACCACAAAAGTAATGGAGTTGGTAAATAAATTATTAAAACACAAATTTCTAATGAAAATTCTAAGAAATTAAGTTTCTAATACATATACATACATACATATGTATGTACATACTGCAAAATGTCTTCAAATTACAAAATTCTGAGTTGTTTATATTCGTTATAAGACCTTAACTGAATTCGAGTGTAGTAGTTTTTTATTTGGACCTTAATATTGTATCAAAGCATTTCTGAATGGGTGAATCCAGATTTTATAATCAAGTATAAAATTCATTATAACTCGTATACTTAAGTACATAAAAATACATATTCTGAAAAAAGCATAAAACCATAAAGAAATCATATACATTTCAAATCTAATAAACATACGTACAAACAAATAAGAATGAAACGAATAAAAAAAAAATATTACCACTACCATACAACTACAATTATAAAATAGTATAAAAAATAAGAAAAGAATACATTTCATTTTTTTATAAGCTGCAAATAAATATTATTTCTGTATAAATTTTTTGTTCAAAATATGTTAATCTTGAACAAAACAGAATTTCGGGGTTCTACATTTTGTGCAGAAATGGTTTAAAAAATTTGTTCGGTGTAAATACTCTATGTATATGATTTCTTTATGATAAAACCCTGATTTTATAACAAACAAACTCTTTTCTAATTATTTTGTTTTTTTCAAAAATATAGTTCCACAATAAAGTACTTAAAATAACTAATTAGGCGCCCCAAGCATCTGCAAAAAAAATTATTTAAATTCTGATTTTTTAACTAGCTGTCAAATCTTTTCTAGTGGATCAATTTAGTTAACAATATTTCCATCAATTGCCATAGTCACATAATTATAGGAACACTATTTATTTTGAAGTAGGTACAGATTAGATTTTAAATATGAATAAATCATTTTTTCTGGCTTTTGTAATATTTTTTGAATTATTTGAATTTTGTGTTTTAATCATTTAATTTTCAAATGTTTTAATCTTAAAATGTAGGCATTCCATTTCCCAAAAAAAAAAAAGGAATACATATTTTAAATCAGGTTGACTGTACAGTATACACAGATTTGCTCCTAAAACTAAAATTATTCTAAAGTAATCACACATACATACATATGTATATGTCTGGCTATAAATAAAACTTAAGCTTTAATAATTAGATAAAGTGCCTTAACTACAGTGTAATGTTTAGTTTAGTAAAAGTTTAAATATACATATAGTAACAACAGAAGGGGCAAAAGTTAAAAAAAAAAAGAAATATATTCTTAAAAATTTTCAAGTTGACTGTGACTCAAAACACTGATCAAAATACTTAAATAGTTTACATATGTATGCATGTACATGTATGTATCTATCTAAAATTAATTTATACACAGATTTACATAATTTATTTTATATTTACAACAATCTTTTGTAACTTCTTTTCGAAAATTCTTTCGAACCAGTCTAATTTTAATAAAAATCAAATATTAATATTCAAAATTTACAAATAAAACTTAATATTTATTCAAATGGGAAATTCCAAATATTTATTTATTTTTAAAGTTAGTTTTTTTTTTTTTTTTTTTATACATAATGTATATTCTTTTTTTTTATACATATGTATTATTATAAATATATATGTATTATACATATGTATTTTATATTATGTATAGTAATAAATGTGTAATAATTGAAGTATAAACGTACATAATCAAAAACTACAAGGAATATTTTTACATTTTTAATTATAGGTATCAGAATTCAAAATTCATAAATATTATTTTTAAAATTTTATTCATTACTAATTTATTAATGTTTTTCATGACTTTTGTGAGAAATTTTGTTAGTGTCGTTGGAATAATTAAATTGAAGAAATATAAAACAACAAATAATAATAATTATTATTATTATTATTGAGAAAACACAAAACACACGTGTTTTTAGTCATGTCAACTTTAATGTATTTACATTTTCATTTCAATATGTAAATAAAAAGCTCAATTTTTTTTTTTTATTTCGTTTTTTTTTTTTACGTTATCTCAAGAAAAAAAATTTATTTTCTTTTTGTTAATTACAAAACTTTGAACAAAAATTTGAAAATTGACACAAGTAAAGAAAACCAAATACAATATAAAATTTTATATAGAAAATAAAAAAAAAAATAAAATAAAAATTACATTATAAAAACGCGGGAATTTTGTGCTTCACTTATTTAATTTAATTGTTTTTTTTTTTTTTTTTATATTATTTCATACATATTTTATAGTGTACAGTTTAGATCGTAAATAAATAAATTGTATAAAATATGTTTCCTACATTTGATTCCAATGACAAATAAAATGTCAAATTTATTTTATTATTTATGTACTTATGTGTTTTACTTACATATACATATATTTATGTATATATAACTTAATTCTAATTGGTATTGTAAATATAAATTGCTGCTTAATGAAAACTTTTTACTATTTTAAATATTTATAGTTATTTAAGAGCTATTAGAAATTCAATTACTAATTATCGAATATATTTTGTAATTTGTAATGTCAATTTTTTTTCGAAAAAATATGCAACAGTATAGAAATTTTCTTAATCATTCATTTAGCTTCACTTAAACTGGTGATAAAGTTTCTCGTTTTAATTGATTTGATGTTAATATTATTAATTTTTAATTTTAAAAAAAAAAAAATAAAAAAAAAAATTTATAACATTTTCGATTATTCTTTTTGCTTTCATAAAAATAAAATAAAATTTTATATAATTGAAGCATGTTGAATATTTATTGATTTATTCTTTTTTGATATTTGAAGAAATATCCGATAAGGATTGTAAACCACAGTTATCAAGGTAGTTTTTGAAAACAGTAGCTTTTTAGGTACTTTGTCTAGTTTTAACGAAACTATTGATTATTAGCAGACTTTTTGTTTTATTAATTGATAAGAACTTTTGATAACAATTTATTTTTAAGGTTCAAAGTAAAAAATATATATATACTCGTAACTATATTTTATTTTTCCTTGCCACTCCTATAATAAGGAACATAGGGCATCCACTAAGTCATTTATTATTCATACTTGACTAAGCTTCAGTTTTTGGAATCAATAGAGACTATATATATATATATAAAAATAGAGTTAAAAAAAAAAAAAAAAGTTGGATATGAATTGGATATATAATTAGTTATGATTCTAATGATATGAGTTCTATCAACATAAAATATGACGTATATATACCGGATAGGGATAAAACATTAAACAGAAGTTATTGGTGGTTAGAAGATACTTATTAATATACATAAATATCAAAAACATTTTTTTCTTTTTTGTTTATTTTAATTTTAGAAATAATTTTTTCTTTGTTGGAATAATTTAACAGTTGGGAAAAAACCCATAAAGGAAAAAGGGCTGGGGGTTAGGTTAAGTTTGTTTTATTAGAATTAAGTTTTAATTATATGTACTTTTAAAATTTTTGAAATAACCTTGGTTTTTTATATGACTTTCCAAGGGGGAAAAAAAAAAAAAAATTCTATTGTTAAATAAATATTCAAAAAGACTTCTTTTAAATAAATTCGAATTTAAGACTAGATTAAGATCAGCGAAAAAAAAATTTTTGTTATTTTTAAAGCTAATAATTTTAATTTGTGAATATAACCATTTTTTTATAATTTTTTTTGGTTTAGTTATAATATAATTGAATAAATAAATAATTAAAAAAAAAAGAAAGACGTATCTTCAGTTTTTCGAATCAAATTAATTTCACTAAGCCGTTGATTAGTCGGCTGTAATTATTGTACAAGTTTATGAAACGTAGAAATTTCTTTTATTTCTACGCCATCTATTATCTTATACAAGAATTATTTTTTATTATTATTTTACTATATACATATTTTAATCCGATTTTATTTATATACATACATTTTTTTTTATTATATATACTTATTTTTTATTTAATATTTTATTAATTATAAGTATATAGGTACTATGTACTATAATTGAAATTTATATTATTTTTTATGAAAAAAAATATATATAAATAATTTGTTAAACTATTTACTTACTTATTTACGTACTTATTTATATTTTGGTTAAATTTTCTTATTTTCTGTGTTTATGAATATAAACGTATTTGACAATTACAAAGAGACGTTTTTCTATTACAGATATTATTTTATGTATCAATGTATGTTTTATAAATTTTAAATATGTATGGTACATACTAAAACTCCTTAAAAATATTTAAAAATCTATTATTTTAAATTATTAATTATAGCAGGTTATAGTAATATAAAACTTCGTCTGCCAAAATAAATATATTTTTCATAATAACATGTACTTACTCTAGTTCTAATCATTTTAAACATCAATTAATTTGACATTAATTTTAATTAAATTGAATTACCAAAATATTTCTATAAACATATATCTTTAAATTATAATAAAAAAACAAAATTTAAATAAGATTTAAAATATAAATTCGTGTGTACACGTTATTTTCGGTCGATATAATAATAATAATATGATAATAAAGTGTTTTGTATTCAAAAATGATCATAAAAATTGCAACAAAATAATCAATTTTAAAATGAGAAAGTTGCAAATTTTATTTTCTACATTTTTTTTTTTCATACTTTTTTCAAATTTTTTAGAGAAGTAATTTTTTTGCTGTAACACGAAAGTTAAATAAAAAATAAAAAAAAAGAAAGAAATAAAAACTTATTTTTACCAAAAAAAAAAAATTTTTTACCTTTAGAAAAATGATCAAACTACCTGTAAAAAAAAACAGTAAGTACATAATAATATTAGTAATTTACATGCATTAAAATAAAATTTAAAAACGTGTCGGGTTTCTGAAAATTGATTTTCATCATAGTAATGTAATAAAAATTTCAAAATTTTAGGGTTACTTTTTATGATTGATATTTGATTCATACTTTAATATTTAATGTTATTTATTGTTAATGTTGCTGTGTATTTATAAATGTGTTAATATTTTTTTTTTTATATTTTAATGGAAAAAATTCAATAAAAAAAAAAAAATTGTATAGAAAATTTGTTAAGTAATTTTAAAACATCAATTAATTTAACAATTAATATTTATTAATATATGATTGATAAGATGAAATATACAAAGGTTAAATAATTTTATGTATATATATATATATGTATGTATTATAGTGTAGAAGTCAATTATAATCATAATGATTTTAACTGTGCTCTATTCATTTTTTACTACATACATATAGGTACTTAAGTACATATATACTTGTATGCAAATTCAATAATTAGCTTTTGAAAAGTATTATTCTAAAAATAATATTGGTCATTAATTATTTTAACCATAGAATTGATTATAAATTTTGTAAAAGATATACTTAGGATAACGTGTTATTGTATTAAATAATAATAACTATAATTTTATAATAATAATCAAATTTGTTTTATTTATTTATTTATTTTCCAAATATAAGTACATACATACATATGTATATTAATTCCATTTATACGTTATTCTATTTTAGATATAATTAAACTAATTCTGAAGTGTTTATCTATTTTACTTATAGGTACTTATATGATTTATGTGTTTTTAACTGAAATATTTATAAAAACATTTTTGTATGATAGTATACAATATTTAACTACATACTTATTAACAATTTTTAAGGGAAAATGGGAAACACCTTATTTGAATTTTTAAAATTTTTACTAATACTTAAGCCTACTTTTACTTAACTACATATATACTTATTTTATGTTTAACTATAGTTATCCTATAGGTTTAAGATTCAAAATTTGTTGATGATTTTTTAAAAAGTTTACAAAGTTTTAGTTAAATACGCAATTTCCATATTAATTCATTATCTGATATTGCGCAAATCATAATATTTAATCTGTAAAGGATAGACATTTAAAACCGTTTTACTCAATGATTTACCAACCAACTTTAATTTTTTTTTTTAAAATGATAAATATTCAGTACAGACCATCTTACAATATCAATATTTTTCCAAAATTGCTAATTAAAACACCTCGAATTTTGGGCGGGGCGGGCGTATCATATTAATTCATTATTTGATATAATTTTATTAAATCGTAATGTAAAGTAAGATTTAATATAAATAAAACAAATTTAAAATTTTATTTTGTGCTATATTTGAACTTTGGTTATTTTGTGTGTTATGGCACAGTTACCCAACTTTGCGTCCACTATATTTAAGTTATAAAAGTGGAAGTGGAATAAAAAGTTTAAGTGGAATAAAAATTGGGTTCAAAATATTTAATATTGTTGGTAGTATAGATATATGTATGTAGCTTATAATATTTACGATTTATAAATGGGTAAAGAATTTTTTTGTTTTGTTCACTTTGTCGGTAGTTATGCTAAAATGTCGCTGAAACGTTTAAGCTCTTTGTTTAAATTCATGCCAAGATATTTAACAGAGTCAGCTCGGTGTATATATTTTGTATTTAAAGTTAGTGTATAGGCAAATAGATTGATTTACGTATAGTTACCTGTAAAGAATTTGTACGTATGTACGTGTTTGATTTGTCTGGATTTGTAAATATTTTTCATCTACGAAGATAATATGACAATTGGTTTACTATTGCTACTTGAAATTTACTTTAAATATTCTTATCAAGTATGAATTAAGTAAGACCGTGTCATAAGTAAATCTGGATGTTAAGCATATATATATATATAGTTATTTATTTATGGAATATCACATGTGTATAAGTTGTAAGAAAATGAAAGTTGTATAATGAATTTATTATATATTACTATAAATTAATATATTGAAACTAATAATTTTTTTTCTACCACTTGTGAATTTTATTAAAAAGAAATTCAATAATCATTATAAGTATAATATGTTTAATATCGAATAAAAGGCATAACAAAAATTTGTATAAAATTATTTTAACCCAAATAAAAATTAAACAACCATAATAATATCTATTATATAAGTACATTACACATACTTACATACATATAAATATTATTTGGTACAATTAATTTTTAATTCAAATTTACGACCTTAAATTATTAAATTCTAATAAATTTCCTAAAATTAATGGTAACTTTAATTGATTACTTTGTAAACATTACTTAAGTAATTTTTTTTTTTGATTCTACAAAATAAAATGAATATTTTATAATCTTTTTTAAACAATATAAAAATTTGTTTTTGTTTATTTTGTTTTAATTTCAATTTTCAAGTTATATAAAAAGGTTAAATTATAGAACCACGTGAGATTAGTTTATAAATCACGTGAAATTATTTTTATATTTAATATTGTATATAATGAAATTGATATATAAATTATTTAATCAATAATATTGTATATAAGTATGTATATTAAAAAAAAAAAAAAACAATAAACACTATAATAAATAGTAATAATGTAATATCTGTAAGTATATATGTATGTATTAATATACTCCTATATAAACTTCAAAAAGTTATGTATATACATATATATATTAGATATGCGTTTAAAATTAAGTAAAATTTAATTTATCAATTTCTTGTAGAAATTTCTTTTATAGATATATGTATATACTTATATATACCGAACATAAAAAATTTATTTACATTAACTATGATGTATGAACATCAAAAATAAAATTGTAATCAAAAATTTAAATTTTCTCTAATTTTATTAAGTATTAAATTGCAAGTAAAAATCAAAATATTATTATTTGTATAGTTATACAAAATTGTGTAGGCAAAATTGTGTAGGCATTTTATACAAAATAATGTAGTGGTTAAAGGATTTAATAAACAAAAATTATAGAAAAAAGGACAAAATTATTTCTATTATTATTTAATAGATGTATATATTTATATCCTTGAAACATTTTATTGATTATACCCGTACGATAGGATCGGGTATAATAAAATTACTCCTCCGTTTGTAACACCTCGAAATAAGCGAGCTAGATATACCTTCAAAGGTATGGATCGGATCAGAAAAAAATTCTAAGACTTTTGAGCCATGTCCGTCCGTCAGCACGCTAACTCAAAAACTAAGAAAGCTAGAATCTTGAAATTTACACAAAATATTTTGGGAGTAATTTGTAGGTTCCCTATTTTTTTTGGTTGAGTTTGGACCAAAACTTAGGGTAGCTCTCGAACACCTAACTTTTAGATCCCCACATTTTTTTTAAAATAGAGCTATGAAATTTTAACTGCTGATAGATCTCACAAAAATATTAATTTTATTTTTAATAACTTTTTTTTGTAGCCCCACCCGTTACGGAGCTACAGCTCCCCAAAGGTTCAAAAAAGCTCTATATTTAAATTGTTATAGCACAAGTTGTATAAGGTATATCTTCATTTTGAAAACGCCAAACGATTACTACTTTCATTAGCTTTAAAAGTATATATACAATAAATATATATTTTTGGCATACGGTGTCTTAATTTACCGTTATGCGAAACTCAAATTTTGCAAAATTCTTTAACCCTTCCATCTTCTAAACGGTTAAAGTTGGAAACTTGAAATTTTGACAGAAGTTAGATCTTTGAAAATTAGTATGAGTCATTTCAGAAATTTTTTTTGTATCATCCCCCGTTTAGGAGCTGTAAGGGGTCAAAAACTGAAAATTTCCTATTTTTAAACACCTGTAACTTGAACACCTGTTAAAATTTTTTTGAAGTAATACACAAAAATTAAAGCTCCAATATTATACTTTTATTTCTGTTAACAACTTTTTTTAATAATATAGGGTTACTTTAAATTGACGAAAGTGTTACTTGATTTTTTCAAATTTTCTAACAAATTTCTTTAAAACGAATTTTTTCCATTTTGTTTTACTCGATAATTTGAAATTGTTGAGGATATAATGCGTAGTACAAAAAAATGTAAAGAAATAAACAACATAACGGTTGCTTGAAGAATTTTTATTTATATGATATTGATATATATACATACTTATATAATATCATGTTTATTTACATATCGTATATGTCACTAGTGCATGAATGATAAGAGTATAGATGTATATTATATAGCGCCGTATTTACATACATATATGTATTTTATTGTACTTATAAGAAATTATTCTGTCAATGGAATATTTAAATATAATATAATATAATATTTAAAATTATATTTACTGTTTTGTACTTAGTAAATTTAATATACATTTACCGCTTAGTATTAAATGGTACTATAGAATATTTGAAAAAGTTTTGGATTGATAATCGTTATGTGGAAGGTTAGAATCTGCTTTTGAAGAATGTACATATAAACATGTAGTTTGAATATATGTACAACCCATAGTTCTAGAAATTATAAAATTCACCCAAATTATTTTAAAATACTAAAATATTAAAAAAATAATATTGTAAGCAGAGTGACAGGCTGTGAACATACTAACGGTTCGTACGGGTATCTAAGAGTTGACAAAGTCAACTGTATTCTTCCTCGTTTTATTATGAACTTAAAAATTTATATAAGTGTATATATTTTAAGTATATTACTTATACATCAAAATATATTAAGTCAAATGAAATTAAAACAGTATATATATATATGTCGTCGCCTCAGAAAATTATTGTTCTATGTAGCAAAACATAATTTGTGGTAAATCAACTTTGAAGTTTTAAACAGGCATAGTGCTAAAATCGTACGATAGAATTTTTATAAACTTAATACCTCTATTACTATGGGAATAAAGAAATCAAGTGCAAATTTTCTAATCCGTGGCGTAAACTTTGGCGGAATTAGAAAAGTTTTTACTCAAACAATATTTGTTGTATGTAACAATATGCATAAATTTGTTTTGGCTATGTATAACATACAATAATTGTATATGGAATGTTGTCGTATTAAATGAGAAAAACTAAAAGACACAAAAGCAAATTCCGTTTTTGTTTTTTCCAATGGATTTAGTTATTTAGTGCAGGTGCAGGTGCAGGAGTATAACAAGTATTAGAATTATTTTGAATTATTTTGCATATTTCTGGATTACTATTGAACAGTAAGTTATTTTATATTTATCGTACTTATTCAAAGTTCCAGTCAAATTGTACACATTTAACTTACGGTTTTAATAAAAGTTATAGGCATCTAAACCTTTTTAGAAGCGAAAAAATATTTTGCAAATCTAAATTTACATTATTGTAATAGGTTAGGTAATACATTTACTAATTCTATGTAATCTGTTCTTCTCTGTAAATAGTGCGGAACTAGTCTGATTTTCTACTAGGATATTATAAAATATAATATAAATGTATTGTATACATACGAAACTGAACACATACAATAATAAATCATATTAATAATATGCAAATGTGGTACTAATGTATTATAAAAAATAAATAAATAAACACTTTGTGCTGCAAAAAAGATAACATACAACAATAATTTACTGACACTTTTTTCATGTTTTTGTATAAAAATTTGTTGTATGTAACAACATTTTTTCCCTTACTACATAAAGTATACTCATATTGATCAGAAACTGATACATACAACAAAAGTTATACCAGATATCTTTAAAACGGTAAAAGATAGCGAAAAACGGACAATACTAAAATTCAAAAAATTTCACATGCAACAATGATTTTCTGAGGCGACGAGTAACAATAAATATACATATTTATAACTATAGGTACATACTATAAAATATGATATAACTTCATAAATATACAAAGTTTACCTTATAACTGACCTTTAATTCAATAAATTATAATCCATATACAAAGATTCATAGACAAAACTTGTTATACTCTTAAGAACTTTGTTATGACGGTATAATAAATTTGCATTACGTTTGCGATACCTTAAAGGAACCAAACTAGATATAACAAAATATTTTATATCAAATTTAAATTCTGAATCTATGTATTTAACCATTTACGTTCGTCCTTTCGCACGATAACTAAGTAAAAGAGTTAAGATTCTGAGATTTTTATCATGTCACTTTTGTAAAATTTTTAGTTTGGCGATTTAATTTGAACAAGTTCGTCCGGTGTGTTCGAGTAGCTACCAAACAACGTTTTTATTTATATGAAAATAACCCAGTGTTTATTGGAGCAAGGTATGTGAAATTTTGTGAAAAAAAAGTCTAGTTACAGGCAAACAACTTCAGTAAAATTTAGTTGTGCTAATGCAACAGATTCGTATAGCTTCTATACAACTTCGTTTTTTTTTTATATGAAAATAATTTAGTGTCTATTAAAACTAGTATCTTGGATTTTCAGAAAAGAAGTCTAGCTTGCTTTCTTCCTTTTTTATATATCAGCATAATTTATATTCTCGAGGCAACAGTTTTAAGTAGCTGTAATACAACTTCAAAATTCACATACATTTTATAGAAACCATATATATTATGCTCGTGGGAGTATCGTAGAGTTGACACAGTCTATGCTTTACACTCATCTTCGTTTCTAATGTTTTTAATCAAATTTACTCAGTTTTTAATGAATCAGTTGATCAAAATTAAAATTATATAGGAATTTCCTTTATAGAAAAATTCTCCAAAAATCAGGTACTTTTTCCAAATCATTAATATTTTTTATGGTTTAAGCTTCTGATAATTTTTGGAAAATTTATAGCGAAAACATTTTTTATTAAACTTAAATTTTTTTTCTGAACTTCAAAAATAATTATAATTTTTTATATTTTTAATGAATTTAGAAGAAGAGATCTAATTTTTGTTTTGATTATAATTAACATTTTTTAGTAATTTAATAAGTATAATTAAATTATCTTTTTTATTTATACATATATATATATATATATATATATATATATAAATTATATGTTATAATCATTTCTTCATATATATATGTATATATATATTAGGTTATATTCATATATATATTAAACTAAATTGAGGCAAAAATTGATAATAGTCTTTCATCTTTTTAATTTTGTATCATTTACAAGAATAAAATAAAATATATTTTGAAAGATAATTTGAAACATAAAAGAAAAAAAATATAATTAGATATTTTGTAAAATAAGGACATTCATTAAAAAAAAAAATTTTTTTTCACAAATTTCAATGTAGGAGTGTATGTATGGATTAATCTAATATTTAAGACATAATTTAAAAAGAAAAGAAAAAAAAAAATTTAAATTCACCTTTAAATAATCGTAATAATATAAAAATATATATATATTAATAAGTATATATAGTTATCTATATATATTATATATATAATATTGTATATATTTTAAAGAGTCCTTAGTAAGGAATAAGGATTTGTAATATACAATTTCAATTTAATTTTAAGATGATTTTTTTGTTTTTTAATGTCTAGCCAAAAGGCAGTCTCTTTTAAGCTCAATTTAGCATTTTATTTTTTATTAATATTTTATTGTTTTTGTTGTACAATTTTTTTTTTGTAATAATTGAAATTTTATTGTTTTTTCGTTGTAATACATTATGTACCTACATATTTATGTATAGCTGAAAGGAAACATTTTTTTTTTTTACCAAGAAAAATGAAGATCGAAAAGGATTTTTTGAACTTAAATATTATTTACAAAAAAATGTTATTTAAGAGGATTTAAAATTATATATTTAACGTTAAATATAATATAAAAAATAAAAGAAAATATGTTTTGAATTAAAATACTGTAAATTACATGGGTATGATTGTTTGTAGATTAAGTTAAAGTAAAGATATAGAAATCAATATTGTTTTAATTATTGTTAAAAATAAGGTCAGTTTTTAGTCTGCAAAATTTGCAAATTCTGTAATGTACTGTATTTTATAATCTATAGAATAGCTACTAAATTAATTATTTACTGGTTTAGTAAAACATAGAATCTGGGGATAATGTAGATGTAGTTGAATTTTTTAAGGGATAACACGTTTTTGCTTAATTAAATGTTAAGTCAGAAAGAAAAAGAATATTCATTAATATAAAAGACTTGCTGAACTACATCTAAAAGAATGTTACGTTGGGTATGTTACATTGGGTATACGGCGAAACATGGGAAGATAAAATACGTTATGCCCGTTACTTTCATACGTAAAATAAAGTATGAAGGTAAACCTAATAAGCGAAAAACTGAAAGAAAACAGGCTGTGGTGGTACGGTGGTAGGGATAAGCAAGAAGAGAAAAAGAAGAAGATATGAACAATTAATTCTGATTAATATATAAATAAAACAAGAAATATATAGGTTTATAATTTATACTTTAAATCAAAATGTTAGAATTAATTAACTAAATTTAGAATGTCTAAAAAGCTAGACAATAAAAGTTCATAGGTTTCGTTTTATATATGTATATATGACAGAAAAGTCATTACTCATTAGGATAAATATTATTATTATTCTGTGATTTTTATTTACATAAAAATCTTAAATGTTGCTTACAATTTTTCAAAATTATTAAATTTTGTTGATTATATCTTCAGCTGTAATATACCAATATTAAAAATTACATACATACAATATGTATATTAGTATATGATATATAAATATAGCCTTTACATACAGTCAAGTATTCATCCTGTAATGCCGCCTAAAACTTATTTTAAATAAATTTGAAGGAAAATAATTATATATCCTTTAATGTAATCATTATCGCATCTACAATTTTGTAATTTTATGATCCTTAAACATTAAATGTTCTCATTTTTATTAATACATAGATAGTATATAATATTAACATAAACATATGCGTATGTACAAATTTAATTTCTTTTTTGTTTATTTATTCATTTGTGTGTACAACAACCCTATATTAGTCATTAGCTCTAAATTAAATAAAAATAAATTAAACTAAAAATAAAATTTTTAAATTGAATAAAATAATGTGTAACATTAAGGATTAAAAATGACACGATTTTGCCAAAAATATTAAACCAAGTAATGAAAAAATATATACTCTTAGTTCAAAAGTCACAATACAATGTTTATCTTTTTCAAATAATTTTCTTTACGCGATAAAATAAATATACGTGTATAAGTATTAAGTATATACATACATATGTATATATACATAATAAAATTAATACAAATAATTGCTTAAAAATATCAACTCTTTCGATATTATCACTGTAATGCTGTCCATACACGGCGGACTAGGTTGAAAACTTGGTACGCGAACTTGATAAGTTGTATCGTGTATCGGCAAGTTGTAAAACCATTTTGATGGTTCAAAAGTTGATTGGAAGAATATCAAAAAATTTTGATTTTTGTGGGCGGAGTCTTTGGTTTGTAGTTGAGTTGTATCGTGTATGGGCTTGTACAACTTAAATGTCATTTTAACATTGAGATTTTCTGATTTGAAAAAATAATAAAAAATATAAAGTACATAATTACAACGGTTGGATGATAGGTTGGATAAGTGTGTGGTATGGTTCTAAAACCTGTCCGCGTACCAAGTTTACAACCTAGTGCGCCGTGTATGGGCAGCATAATAATTCTTACTAATTTTTAAATTTAAAAACTTAAAAAAAAAGTGTATATTCAAATAGATAAGTATATATTTTTTTATATATCTGTATTTACAATTTATATATGGCAATCCTTATTTTATTTACATTTCAAAAATGTATTCTTGTATTCTTTATCATATTAAAAATATTTGCAGAATAAAAAAGTAAAACATTTTCATGGAAAGTATTATGTGATTTATTGACGTTAGGAATTCATTTAGCTACTTGTTTTACAAAAGAATTAATCATAGTTAGTTTTTAATAACAAAAAAAAAAAATTATATTTTTCATATTTAATTATGTTCTAAAAAAAAAAAAAAATACAAAATTTAAAAATAAAATTTATTTTTATCCTTTTATTGTACACAAGAATTATCTAGATTGTAGAACTAGATTTTTATTTTTTTTATTTTATGTATAAATATTTTTTCAATCATTTTATTATATTTATTTTTTTAGTATATCATATGTTATATCATTATATGATTCTTATACAAAAATTAATAAATTATGAATATTTTACAAATGGAAATATTTAATTATGTATTATAATAGATATTGTAAACATTTTTTTTTTTAATTATAAAAATTTAATTTAATACAAAGTAACTATATTTAAATTTTTTATAATTTTTCCATATGGAAAATACCCAAATCTAAGGGGCCTCGGTGGCCTAGTGGGTAAGAGCGTATAATACGTTATAATCACCGAGGGAGTGTGGGGCCTCGGTGGCCTAGTGGGTAAGAGCGTATAATACGTTATAATCATCGAGGGAGTGTGGGTTCGAATCCCACACACGTCGTAAGAGTTATTCTCCCTTACGACATTTACAGCCACGCCTGAACAGGAAAGGCTGTGTAATTTCCTGTCCACATTTATGTAGCAGAGAAATACATAAAAAAAAAAAAATACCCAATTCTAATATTGATACACATTCATATGGATGATGATAAATTTAACTTTAGATTATTTCATAGCGCATTTTTACATTTTGTATATACCTATTCTTTTTTCTTCTATTACTTTCTTAAATACATCTCATACATCTCATTGCCCCTAATAAACTCTAATAACTATAATTTTAATATAAAAAACGTATAATGGTTAGCAATAGTATATATCCATATATAGGAGTTAACCATCTGGTTATACAAAGTTTATAATGTAAAACTGTTTTTAAAATAGCCCTGTTTACTTTTTGACATTAAAAAAAAATATATATATAAGTAAAATTATAGAGTACCTTATACATGTAATATGAAAGCATTTTAGAGTTTAAAAAAGAAAATTTTGTTTTATCTATGATAATTTTTATTTTTATCATTTTATTTTATCTACATTTGATGTATGACATAATTTTACAAGTGACACATTTTTCTTCAAAGTATTTAAAATAAAATAAAAGTTTAAAAAAGATTTTAATATTTTGATTTTACCAGAAGTTTATTTTGTTTTAATAGATATTAAGTAATTTTTAAATAGTTATTTAATTTGATTTTGGTTTTTTTTGTAAAAAATGGCATTAATTAAAAACTTATCAGATTCATTAAAGGAAAAAAAAAAATTAATTGAGATTATCTAAGCCTGCGGTTAATGGATATTTAATTCGTCTTTAATTTTTAGATGATTACGATAATAATTCGAAATAAAATAGTACATATTGTAACTTGTGACTACCCATACTTGATATGTACATATGTACTGTATTAAGATAGGTACTCTATATATGTATGTATGTACATATAAAGTATATGAGTCAAATTATTTTATTTATTTATATATTCTGAAGTACTAAAGGTTAAATTTCTTAGATGAAATATAAGAAATACTTTTATACAATTAAAATGTAATCAAATATAATAATTATTAAAAAATATATATTATATATTATATATGTATATTTATAATAAATTAAAAAAAAAAAGACATCACGACATCCTCATATCTTATAGATATTTAAAATCGATTACAAAATCTGATATATATATTTATATATATAATCATATGTATATATATAATTGTTATATTATAATATCCTCAAATATATTTTTTTTAATTAGGAAATAGATAAAATAGAATTACATACATATACATATATTAAATCAAAAAAAAAAAAACAAAAAAATTTATTTTCTGTTGAAGTTCTAATTCAAGTTTCATAAGGAAATAATTTCAATAATTTCACATGATACTATTGTTATTAAAAAAACGTGTCTATTTTAAAATTTAAATAATTTAGAAAAAAAATTGAATAAAAATTTCTTATTATAAAATATTAGATTCATTAAAAAGTAAAATATACTCACAATAAATTTAAATTCAAATATGGTAAAAGAAATGTTTTAATAAATTTTCTTTAAATTAAAAGCAAAAAAAAAAAAAAACAAAACAAAAAAAAATCAATTACTTACACTCTATTTTTTTCTTTTGTATTATTTATTTTGTACTTGTACCCTTTTTTTTATTGTTTTTTTTTTTTTTTTTTTTTTTTAACAAAAAGTTATGTCATAAATTCTATATTATTTTCAAAAGAAAATAAATTTCCGTAATACAAACAACCATGTTAAATTTTCCGCTTTAAACAAGTTTCAATCAATTTAATTTCAGATAAAATTTTTCTATTTGATTATAACTATATATTCACGTATGTGTATATAAACAATTGTGTACAAAATGTAAATATTCATTGTAAAACATATAATATATAAATTTTATTTTTTTTTTTATTTTTTTTTTTTATTTTTTAAATTATAATATAGTAAAGTTAAATTCCATTAATTAATCCCATTAAGATTAATAGTGAGTAACATAAGATATTAATACTTATAATTGTTTTGTGACTTAAATTAAAATTTATTTTTTTTTCCATTTCTTCCTTATTAACTCAATAAATTAAATTGTAATGGTAACTATATTATAATGAGAAAAAAAAAAACAGGAGATTACACAATATATGATGGTAAAAAACGATTATATTAAATAATAATTTTTTTTATTAATATATTTACATACTACATATATTTATGTATTATAAATAGTGACTTATTTAATATTTATATTAAAAATAACTATAGTTTCAATCAAAGATATATTTTTTTTTTTGTGAAAAGGATAATTGTGTATATATTATGCCTTGTAATATTATAATTTGTTTCGTTTATATTAAGATTAATATTAATTAATAAGAGAAAATTAAGCTTGAGAGTACAGAAATACTGAAATCACAGTGGGAGTCGTGGTGATTTAATTTAATCTTGGATTGGATTTGTATTAAAATTTCGTACATCAATGTTGGCTAAATTTTCTTGAATTTTAAGAATAAACATCAAGACGATTAAGTGTTCTTGTTATCTTTTGAAGTCCATAACTATACGGTCAATTTATTTTGAAAAAATTTAAAATATTGTTAAATTATTTTCTATATACTATTCGTTAAAAAAACACATGTTATTATATGTATGTATATAAATCCTTTATTGAGTTCAGCTCTAAAATTTAAGCTTGATCAATTACAAATCTTCCAGAACAAAACTGTCAAACAAATATATAATTTAGCACACACTGCAACAATACGGCTTTAAATAGTCTTTCCAGGCCATTATTTTATTTAGGTATATATGTAATGTATTTATGATCTGACAAAGTAATTGCTTATCTTAAATTAAGTGAAGTTTAAATATCACATATTCTAGTTTTTCTAAATTTCTTTTCAGCTTTCGTTGTCGTTAAAGCTCGAGCAAGGTTACTAGATTAAGATTCTAGTTTTATTTTATATTTGGCCACATACCCTAACTAACTTTAACTTTTTACCGATAATGTTCTAAGAACAAATCACGGCAACTATTTATGAACATCCGCATCACCTTATTTTGAAACCATTTTGAATTATTTCTATATTGAAATTGTATGCTGCACTCAACAGCTTTGTGCTATATAATATGGTCATTTGAACAGAAGAACAAGAACAAATTCATTGATTGTTTTGTAAATATTTAAAATAAAAAAAAAAAAACTTATATATAAAAAATTATATATTATAAAATTTTTGTAATATATATGTATATCTACCTTCAGTTAATTATGTTTGTGGTTTATTCTATAATAGTGTTGCCAAATTGATTTTAATATTATGGCAATTATATTGTAAAAACGTGTTGAAATCGTTTATAGGCGTGAAACACACAACACAACGATCTTGACGTTTGCAAATTAACACTTTCATAATACTTATGTGAATATTTTCAAATTCATGGCTAAAATCTTGAAAAAAAAACATACTTATGATTTATTAAACGAAAATTCAAAAAACCCTTTGATTATAAATAATATATAATGTGAAAAATAAATGAATAAAATAAAACAAATGATGAAATAGTAAATACGCATCTTTTTTTAATTCAAAAGAAATATTCAAATGAAGAAACAAAAAAATCGAATATATTTAACTTCCATCATTTATGACGGGCTACGGAACTATGTACATAACATAGTAAATACTTATTTGTATATAATAGTCCAATAATATATTCATAATTTTAATTCAAAATAACATTTTGTTTTTTTTTTGTACAGAATTCCATCAACTTCAATGAAAATTATTTATTGAAATTATTCCATTGTTCTTTATTTTATATTATATCAATAATAAATACGATAAATGAATAAATAATACATAACTACATTACATATTATATACATACACGTACATAATTATATTGTTTTTAAAAAAAAAAAACAGAAAACAAAAAGAAAATTTTATTCTGATATAAATAAATAAAATTCAAATTAATAATTATATGTGGTGTGATATGTGGTATTGTTTGATTATTATTTTTATTTATACATAATATTCTTGGAATAACTGTTTATAACTGGAAAATAACGATTTTCAATTGCGTTAAATTATGTGAATGTATGTGTGTCAGTGTGTGTGGTGTATCTTATTTTTTTTTTTTGATGATTGTTTATGAATAATTTTTCAATTCAATTGATAATTTTGATATATTTGAATTAAATTTTTATTAGTAAATAAATAAAATAGTTTTTAATTTTTATTTTTTTTATTTTATTTTTTTTTTTTTTTATTTTATTTTTTGTTTTTTTTTTTTTTCTAATAAAGATTGACATAGTTCAAATGTACTTTAATTTATCATTATAAAATAAATATATAACAGGTTAAGTTTATTAATATCAATATATTGAAAAATCATTTAAGTGATACTTCTGACATATGTGTGATAAATATAAAAATAGTCAAATTAATAAGGAATTTTTTTTTTCGCCATATTTTTTAAAATACAATTAGGTTAATGAATGTAACATTTATGACATTTAAATTGGTTTGATGTGACATTTTTGATAAAATGTTTTCCAAAAATAATATAACTAATGTTCTTATCAATGAATATTAATTTAAAAAACTTTAAATTTAATTTTAATAAAATACCTATAAATTTCTGAATATTTATAAAATTGAATTGAAATTATGTAAACCATTTAAAAAAAATTAAACCACAACTATTTCAACATTAATATACCTAGGTACCTAAATGTTCTTATTTTTATCCTTTATTTTTACAGCCAGTTGCAGATTTCTGTAAAAAAAATATAATTAAAAAAAAAAAAATTACCAAGAGAAAATGCAATGTAACAATTTAAAATGTTAATTTTATTAAAAAAAAAGTAACAATAAAATAAAAAATATTTAAAATCAATATATCAGATCCTGTGACATTTAATATTAGTATTATATCACAAATACGTACAAAAATACAATTATAAGATATCGAAAATTTCATTAATAAAAATAAAATCGTTTTTATAATCGAATTCGATGCCTTTATATTTTTAAGAAAGTAATTTATGTAGTGTAGTGTTTTGTTTTGTTTTTGTTATTTTTTTTAAGTAACAACACTTATACTAAGTATACCTATATTTTATTAATACCTACGGTTATAAAAATATAAATGAATAAGATTATTTATATGTGTCACATATAATATGTATCTATCAATTTAAAATATTTAAAAAAAAGAAATATGAATAGAAAATAAAACAAAAAAATTATATATCTTTTTATCCATTTTGTTTTTAAATAGAAATAGTTTGAATAAATATAGAAATGGAAGATGAGAAACAAAAAAAAACAAAAAAAGGATATAAAAGTTTAAAAAAAAGATAATATCGATTTTTATATTATATACTATATAATAAAAACTGAAATATTTATATATACATTAATAAATAATTATGTACAGTAGAATCTTAAAGATTTGAACAGAGTATGCGAAAAGATATAAGAAAAAGTTTTTTTCAACTTAAATATTTGTTTCATTTTTTTAAAAATTTTATATTAAATATTTAAAAAATCTATTTTACATTTTTATTATTATATTATTTTCTTTAGATTTAAAATTTATCGATTTATCGATTGGTTTAAAATAAAACTTTTTCTTCCTTTCTTATTAAAAAGTGGCACATTATATAAATTTTTTGAAAAATTATACATACATATATTTTCTTATACTTGAAGTATTAAATAAACAAAATGATACTTATCTGGCTTATGCAATACAAAAATTCTATCTAATAAAATTTGAAAAAGATTATTTGAGTTTGTTTATTTGGAAATATTTATATAATAATATCGATTATCGCATATATAATACGAATATCGATTGCAGCATAAAATTTCATAAATTTTCTCAAAAAAAAAAAAATTAAATTTTTTCTTTTGTTTTTCTTATACTTTACATATAATGTATTTTTAAAATCCGAGATTATTTAAATATCCTTTTATGAAAATCGTCAAAATAAAACAATATAATTTTTAAATATATAATATTTGTTTTTATCTTCATGTTTTGTTTTTTTATTTGTTTAATTTATAAGGATTGTAATGTAAAAATTTTTTAATATTATAATTATCAAATTTTATTTTAATTCTAATCAAAATTATTCTGATTTCACTGTATTTCTTTTTATAAAATACATATACATAATATATACTATACGTAATGATAATATTATTTACGTTGAGCACACTTTAAAATATATATATATATGGTTGTAGATTTGTTTATATATAATTTCTGAAGGACATGAAGGTCGTCATGACGTCATATGCAAGTTTTATTATATATGTATATCAAAACATATTTTTATATAATATATAGGAGATTTGTTAGTTTCTTTTTTATTTTTTAAAAAGATATTCTAGTTGTTTTATTTTTTTTTTTTTTTTTAATTTACGATAGTATAAAAATTATGAATTTATTTTTATTTTTTCTTTTATGTCCTGTTTTCGTTTCATATTTAAACTTTGTATATATATGAATCTGTTTTTATTATGCACATTTATTATTGTTATTGATCTTTTAAATTATTTAATAACTAAAATATAAATAATTAAGTATTAGTTATTTTAAGATAAAGATTAATTTAAAAGAACTAAGGAGATAGAACGGTAAATTAATTTTATTTTTATTCATCTGTCATTTTGTCTTTTCCTAAAGAATATTAAGATGCTGACACTTAAAAAAATAATAGTTAATTAAGGTGTCTAAATTAACAAGTACAAATGTAACCAAAAATCCCAAAAATTTTACGTTAACTATACATACATATATATACCGCAATTAAATCTATAAGAATTTTTTTCGTAAAAAGGATGTTCAAGAGATTTAATTTTAATTTTTCAATGGAAAAAGGATGCTTGTAAAAAGTTTAATTTTATTTTTTGTTTTTTTTTTAATGTTTTTCCTTAAAAGATTTATAAGATTATTTTCAAAGTTAAAAACTTATGAAAATCTGTTTTTATTTCAAAAACATTTCAATTAATTTTTTTTTTTTTTTTAAATTCACCTTAACCTGGATTTATTCAAAATCAATTTTTACTCTTAAGTTTCATTTAAAATACAATGCACGAAAATCAATTTCTTTAAATACATTTAAGGTAACTGGATTTTAATTTTATGATATCAAAATTTTCTAAGTTTCTGTCACATTAATAATTAAAGTGTTTGACAATTTGATCATTGATATGCATACATACTATATGTATTGGTTTTTAAGATATAAATATTAGGTATTTTTTTTTAAATTAAAGCCAAAAAATTTATAGAATTATAATTTTGTAGATAATTTGTAAATTATCTACAAATGGTTGCCAAAATTTTTAAAATTGTGATTTTACATAATTTACAACTTTATATTTAGTTGTTAAGAAAGTTGAATAAATTTTGTGACGTTTGACATTAACTGATTAGAAGCTGAGTTGTACACTTATTTGAATGTAAAACTTTTTACAACTTTTGTGACAGTTGCCTCCTTATAGTTTAAGCTGTATAGAAAGATGCTTCCTTACAGTTTGAACAATATAGAGAGAATTTAATTTTCTAATAATTCTGAATCTTAAACATCATGTATACATTCATATAATATAGACGTATCAAAAAAAAATTTGTCTTATCAATTTTATGAAATTTTTCATATTTATATTATTCATGTTGTTCATTTCTAAATCGATTCCGAAAATGTAATTTGTTTTGTTTATTAAATTTAAGTTGTGTTTTTTAAATATTGGTAGACAAAAATACATGCAAGAGCATACAATTTATTACATTGAAAAATAATAATACTTATGCCAAAATAGACCAATTATAGTTATGTATATCAATACATATACATATGTATGTAAATCAAGATGTTGGGAATAATATGTGTATGGACTTTTATATTCAAACTAAATACGTCAAACGTTTCGATATTTTAATCTTTAATTTAAAATGAAAAATATTAAGTAAAATTCAAAATGGATAAGTAAACGTTTAATAATTGAATATTTTAAACATATTTTCCCTTTTCTTATATAATTTTAATATAAATAAAATTAACAAATAACTTTTGGAAAATCACAAACCTTACTATCTATCGAGTATCGATTCACCAGATCGACAATATCAAAAACAAGAACAACAACAAATCTTGAACAAGCATTCCGTTATTGTTTTGCATTTTCTTTTGTTTACTATTGATTATTCCTTTTTTTTTTGTTTTTTTTTTTAGAGATGGGCTAATTAAGGACAGAATTAAACTTGTTTTTATTTTGTTGTTTAAAAGCTTTTATGCTAATAAAAATTCACCACACCTGTATTTTGTTTTTTTGGTTTTTTTTTTTTTTCAAAAAATATTTTTGGTTGTAAACATTTTTTTTTTCTTTAATTTTTATATTTTATAAAGTTTATGCTTTCTCTTTGTAAAATTGACCTTTTTGTCGGATGGATGAAAACAGATACAAAAGTAAAAACGGAAATAATTTTCATATTTAACCAACCAGTCATAACTAAACAAAAAAAAATATATATATATACATATACTTATACATATATAATTTGTATTAACTTATAATTCAAATCGAGTTTTAGTATTTATTTTTCGTTTTTTTTTTTTTTTTTCTTTTTGTTTTTTACATTTTCATTCTGTTCTTTTTATATTTCGTGCACAAAATTTTGATTATTGTTCTACTTTTTGTTAAATTTTCAAATAAAATTTTTTAAAATATTCGTTGTAGTTTTAATTTTATTATGATTATAAAGATATTCGTTCAGAATCCGATCGTTAATTGAATGAAAAGCATTAAAATTTTAATTATAATATAAGTATGTTTGTATGTATGAATCAACAATGGCTTGACTATAATTCTAAAAAGTAAAAGAATTAAAATATTACTGTAGCAGTGCCCTTATATTCTTTTCAAATTAAAATTACGAAACTTTTTTTTTTTTTGTATAATATGGTAAAAAAAAAATGTAATGATATTAAATTTTAAAAGTTTATTTAATGTTTTATATTTTATAATATAAAATTTCTTATATATTAGTATTAAACAGATGTGACTTAAGTGTTCCTTACTAAGTATACCAATAAATGTTAAATTTTTTTTTTGCGGTATTCTATTCTTTTTGATTTCTAAGTTTTTGTTTTATAAACAAAATCTTATAACAGTTAAATCATATAATGGATTCAAAAATCAAAAATCAAAAAAAAAAAAAAAAAAAAAAAAAACACATTTACGTGATCTTTGAATTAAGTATAAAAACAAGGTAAAAATAAATATTCCTGCTAAAAAAAAAAAAAAAGAAGATTGAGAAATTGATTTATGAAACCACACAATGGGGCTCATCCATAAAAATTTCATGTCTGTATATGTGAAATAAAAAAAAGTTTGCGTGTTTATTCTTATCCCATTTCAAAATACATATATGTACATATGTATGTACATATGCATATAAGTAAAATAATTTTATACCTAAGTATATCTTTTTTTTTTTTTTTCAAAATTAATGTACATAAAAATATTAAATAAGTTTTTTTTTAACTCGTTATTATATATATATAGATATAACTTGTATTCTCATGTATTTTTGTTTTCCCACTTACAAAAAAATCTCACAAGTTAAAATTCAAATTTGGTTTCATAAATTTTTGTTTAGTATAAAAAGATTTGATAAATTAGATTGAGTATTAATGTATCAAACAAAACTATTGTTTTTTTTTTTTTTAAATTTTATATAAAATTAATTTGAATTTATATACCTAAGTAGTAAGTACATAGGTATCATTAATTAATTCATAACTTTTGTTTTGTATGTACGGAATTATTTTAATAGACAATTATAATCCTGTACAAATAAATTTACATTAGATATTATAGATTTTATATTATTTATCTTAACAATTTTAGATTAATACTTAATAGAATTTCCTTCGTTTAAACATACATTAATATATATACATTACAATTAATTACTATATATAAAATTTCGTTATCATATTATCATATATACCTATTATCCTTATATTATATTTTATAACCTATTGAAAATATAATTAATCTTGTTATAGTTTTTGATTGTTTTTTTTCACAGTTTATTTTATCTTTTGTTTTTTTCTAAATAAAAAATTTAACTTTTTCCTATGTCAGTATTCGATTAGAAACCCTAAATAAACTGCACATGTTTTTATATTTGCATATATATACATATTATATAATATCAATATATATATATAATTTATACAAAAAAAAAAATATCAAAAATAAAGAAAATATAATATTACTTTATAGATGCTTATAGCTTAGCTATATATTATATAATTTTTTGTACTTTATTTTCGAGGACAATTTTCACTCAAACCATCTGGTTTTTTGGTACTTTTCCTTTTTTTTTTTATTTTTAGTATGGTTTCTGTTTTGCGCATTGCGTATTCACTCTTACTTAGATTTTGTATAATATATATTTTGTTATTGTTTTGAACTGAACCCATCCCAGTAATTTTTAATAATTTTTATTACTTTTGTTATTTATTTTTTTGTATCAATTTTTTTTTTAGTTTTATATTTACTTATTTTTTTTATATTGTATCGTTTTCGTTGCCATAATAGTATTTTAGTATTTGAAAAAATCAAACAAAGAAAAAAAAAAAAAAATTGAAAGTGTTTATTTGGTGCCATGTCAAGTCAATAATTATTATGAATAAATTGTACTATTTAAAAATACTTACTGGACAAAATTTATTGTTTAAAACAAAAAAAAAAAAAAAAAAAACTAAAAATTAAGAAACTTATTTTTAATTTATTTTATTTATTATTTTGTTTTTTTTTTTTTTTTCGCTACCAAAAAATTTGTTTTTTTTTTGTTTTATTAAACTTCATTCACCATTAAGTTAATAAAGGCGCCTAACAATGCAACCGTTTAACATTAATGGTAAAACTTAAATTTTTATATGAAAATTTAAGAATATATCTATTATATATATACATAATCAAATTTATAGATTCAAAACAGTGTTAGCAATTTCTATAAATTTTATTGAATATAAATGAAATTTTTTTTTTTATTATATTAAATAATTTAAAAAAATAAATATTAATTGAATTATTTTGTTAATTTATTTATTAGTTCATTAAAAATTAAAAAAAAAATATATAAATTAATTTAAATAAAAATTAATTGAGAGAAAAAATTGTTAGTATGAGAATATGCAGAAAATTAAATAGATATATGTATGCGTGTATAAGTAATTATGTACGCTACTTTAATAAATAATTTGAAGAATTTTTGATATGATGGACACAATAATAATATTGTATTTAATAAGACTTTTGTAATAATTTATTATTATTAATTTATATGAAATAGAAAAAAATGGATTTTATTTTTTTGTTTTGTTTTGAATTAAACAGAAAAACTCAATGTCAAATTTTTTTTTTTTGTTAACAATTAAACTTAAATTAATTTTAAATTATTATACGTTTTTTTTTTAAAGTGAAATTTAAAAAAAAAAAATTATTTTTTTTTTTTTTTTTTTGATTAGTTCAATTGTATGTACCATTTACTTATTAATAACACCAATACTTATAATTCAAATTGAAATTAATTGAAAGTCATCATAATATTGTCATAATACAATTAAATATTAATTTGGTTTTTTTTTTATTATTTTTTTTTTTATTATTAATTTCGTCAAATATATACAGATATTAAAATGATGAGAAAAATATTAAAATTTCATTTTAAAATTTTGAAAATGTCACTAAAATTAAAAAAGTAATAAAATATAATTATTATGGAAAGAAATAAATATTTAAATTGTATCTATAGATATATAAATCTTTTTTAATTTTATCTGTATTTATATAGGTTCTACATTACACTTCTTATATTATATTCAATTATTGAATTATAATTTTTTGTCAATTTGCTTTTTTTTGTGGCAATTTCACTTTTTTATTTGCAAGATTTAGTATATTCAATTCAATTTTTATTACGAAATTCATAATTTTCGTTTTCTTTGCAACTGTTTTCGAAAAAAAAAAAACAGAGAACTATCATAAAGTATCATAAGATTTAGTGGCTGTAAATGTCGTAAGGGGGAATAACTCTTACGACGTGTGTGAGATTCAAACCCACACTTCCTTGATGTTTGCAGCGTATCTTACCCACTAGGCCACTGAGCCCCCTTTATATATATTTATATACATACACACTTATATCTTATAATTAATATCAATATATAATAAAATAATTCTTGTATAAGATAACAGATGGCGTAGAAAAAGAAATATTTACGTCTTTTGTACAATAGCTACAGTCGAGTAATCAACGGCTTAGTTGAATTAATGAATTCAGAAAGTGAAGCTTAGTCAAATATGAATAATAAATGATTTAGTGGATGGCCCTATGCTTTTTAAAAGGAGTGGGAAGGAAAAAAAAAATATTTTTAACAATTCTAACATTTTAAAGTTAAAGTTTTATAGGAAAAGTTAATTTTTATCCGGACTCATCTAATTATTAGGTGATTTAAACGTACTATTGGTTTTTGTTTTTATCAACGAAAATTAAAAATAAAACTCAAACAAAATACTATCAGTTTAATAGTATCTATACACTTTTTTTTAAATTTTAACAGAGCTCTAACTGTGCACTGTGAAGAAATTCAGTATCCTTTGTTCAGAGTATATAAAGAGTTGTAAAGCTATAAATTTAAACCTATTTTTGATTTTAAATTAGATTTTAAATTAAATTTTGGCTAAAAATTTTTTTATAGAAGAAAAAAAAAAAAAAAAGAATTTTTTTGATAAACTAAAAAACATAAGTTGCATTTGTATTTAGCATAGTAAGTATTTAATCTATATCTACCTGACTTTAAAGTGTAATATTGAAAAATATAAAGATACAAAAAAAGTTTAATTCCATAATAATTATTATTTTTTATTTAACAGATTTGAAAGTTTATTTAGGAATTATATTTAAAATTTATTTATCCGATCTAAAAATCACAATCATACAACTAAATAAATATATTTATGAATGTATATAATATTTTGTACTTTCCTTCAAAATTTCATATCATATTATTGTTGTAAATATTTTCACGTTCTATATTCTTTATGATTATCTTCGGCTTAAGTTTTTTTTTTCATTTTCTTCTGTTTTCTTTTTCACCTGAACATTTTTTTTTATGATAATTTAAAATGAAGTAAGTAGGCCAACAAAACAGAAGCGATAACGAATAAAAAAAAAAAAGAAAGAATGAGAGAAAAAATATTAAAGCAAATTTGGAAAGAATGAGACAACAAATAAAATCCGAAATGTATACACGAAGTTAATCTTTAAAAGTGTGACATTTTTGTGACAAGGTCTGATCTTGATGCTATATGCTGTACATTTTGTACTTTTTTTTTTTTTTTTTATTTATTGCATTACATTTACATTTACATACAAGCAATAAAATAATTTTTTCAATCTTATATACGTATATGTAATGAAAAAAATGTAAATCTTAAAATATATGGGTGAAGAAAACAGAAAACTTTTCATTTTACATATTTATGTGAAATAAATAATAAATATCAATTAAAGTAAAATTTATTTTATACTAATTTTGCTTTCTTTTAAAATGCTGGCTGTTGCTATTAAAATGTTAAAATCTTGTTTTTAACATTGAGCGTAAAAAGGTTTTTTTTCATAGAAATTTTTTCTTAGCTATTTAGTGTTCATTCATTGCACAAAATTAAGTTAAAGAATATCTAGTTTTTTTTTTTTTTTTGTTTTAAATTTATTTTAACATTATTCACATATTTGTATTAACTAATTATAAAATATTAATTTTGATGAGCTTGCATAGTTACAATCTGACAAATTATACATGAGAAAAGTTTCACATTAAAATTTTCCAATTCAATTTAAAAAAATTTTTTTTTTTTGTTTTACCTAAATACAATTTTATTTTTCTTAGTACTTATTTAAATAAATATTTTTAATTGTTTATTTTTTACTTTTTTCTTTTATTATTAAAAAGTATTTAAAAATGTTTCGTCATAAATATTAAGAAAATATTTTATTAAGATATCAAAAAAGTTACATAAACAAGAAAAGTTGGTTTTTTTTTTTATTTAATTAACAAAACGTATTAACCCAGATTTTAACAAAACAAAAAAAAAAAATATAATACTAGTTATATATTATGTTATATTATATTATATATATATGTATATATACAGTTTGTATCTTATATACTTAAATATTTGTAAATATCATCTAAAATTTATTAACTTTTAAAAATAAATAAAAGGATAAAGAAAATAAATATAATGTATCAAGAAAATCTGTAAAAAAAAAACTTTATAATGATATCCAGTTTTTATTTACTTTAGAAATTTTTTTTTAAATCTTTTAAAGAAATTTTCTATAATATACTCTTTTTTTTTTTTTTTTTTTTTAAAAGGATAAAATCATATGAGATTTTTTGTATCTAAGAAAAATTGATTGAAAGTGAAGATACAATAAAAATATTTAATTTTCCAAATACAAATTCTGTTATAAAATTCATGTGACTGGAAAAAAAAAAAACAAAAAGTTGCTTAATCTTTATTATAAAAACTTTAAAATCTGTTTATTTATTAAAAGAAACTGATATATAGAAAAGTTGTAAAGAAAAGAAATTGACATTAATGAATTATTGATATTAATATGTTTATATATATGTATATCAAAAATACAAATTGGGTAAAGTTTAAATATACATATATACATATATTGTATATATAAATAAAATAAGTATTCATTTTTTATTCATTATTTAATTAATAAAATCTGTGTTTTAATTTTTTATTTTATTTTATATACAGTTACCGTGGGTACATAAATGTGCCAGGTAGCTTATATAACCCCTGTTTCATGGTATAGGAATATGGGATATACATACAAGATATTATGTGATATATTTAAGTATTTATATATTGCGATATATGAATATATTTTTTTTTATATTATAATTATTCTACCCAGCCGGGAATCGAACCCGAGACCTCTCATCATTCCCTTATGAATGAGAAGCGGTGCGTCAACCACTGTACCAATGGCTGGATATTTTAATTTATATTTTTAAAAATTGAATAACTTAATTTTCATTCAGAATGAAAATTTTTCTTCAATAAAATATTTAAATAATATATTGCATACTTATAGGTGAATCGTTTTTTTTTTTGTAGTTATTCGAAACGATTTAATTCTTTAGTTATATATTAAAAACTTCATTAGTTTATTAAAAAACAAAAAAATTGATTTATTAATTCTGATTTTTTAAAGTGTAATAAAAAAATTAATTATTATTATTTTTCTATAGTAAATTGAAAATGTTCTTGCAGTAATTATTACATGAATAGATTTAATTAAAATAAAGTATTTTTAATTATAAAATGTTGATCATCAATTATTTCTACACCTATGTTTAGTCATAATATTTTATGGGCAGGATATTGTGATTTGTGCAGTTATTTCTTATCTTTCATATTTTTCTAACTAAAATAATTACAAAAATTAATTCTGGTATGACAGTATAGGAAGTATATAAAGGAATAAAATTTTAAAAAGTATTTAATTTAATTTTGTTTTAAAAATTTTTAAGATGTTAATTGATCATAAAAAAGAAAAAAAAACAAAAACTTTTAACATTCTATTGTCTACTTTATCTAAAAAATATTTTTTTGATTATATACTTTTATCTATGCTATTTGTAGTTATGTAAGTATTTTAATAACAAAACAACAAAGTTAAAACAAATTAGTTAATAGCTTAATAATGCTATCTTTCAATAATATAAATAATTAATATAGTAATAAATTTTAAACTTAATTAGTAAACTTTTAGTTACTATAAATAAAAACAAAACAAAAAAAAAAAAAGAAATGATGTATTGTTTATTTTCTATAATATGGTATTTATCGATTCTATACTTTTTAAATTATATAAGATATAATGTATAAAGTGTATATGAATTCTTTTTGTAAATTTTTAATACAAAAAAAAAAAAACACTTGATTTGATAATTTTTTAACGCTCTCGAAAAATTATTATTAT
This sequence comes from Poecilobothrus nobilitatus, assembly GCA_947095535.1. Lineage (NCBI taxonomy): Eukaryota > Metazoa > Arthropoda > Insecta > Diptera > Dolichopodidae > Poecilobothrus > Poecilobothrus nobilitatus. The sequence continues at coordinate 187,825,446 of OX352774.1, read as the reverse complement.
TTCATTAACGTTTTATTATTATTTTTTTTTTTTTTGTTAATTACAAGTATAAAATTTTATATTGATAAAAATTCAATGCATTTTTAAACTAATACCTTAATTATTAATATTATTTTATGCTAAAACGTGTGCATTTTCTTTTGACAATTTATTGGTATTTTCAATATTAATTTTTTTTTTTTTTTAAATTTAAATTTTTCTTATTTTATTTATAGTTATTTTGACTTTATTTTTATTTCATTTTTGTTTTTATATATACATGTATATATATATATATATATATATTTTTTTTTTGAATAAATAATAATTGATCCACATGTGGTATTGAATTTTTATTTTTCTGTTTTATAATAGTTTTCGCCTTCAATTAAATTTTTCTTAATATTGAATGCAACAAAAATATCCAGACTATAATAGTGTATATATACATGCATATATTATACATAAAGTTAATTATAAAATATATATTGTTTTCTGTTTTGTTTGTTGCAATCAATGAAAATGTTTGGTGATATTTAAAATATTGGTGTTACAAATGCAGAGTGTATAAAAAATTAATATATTTTTTTTTTTTACTTACGGATTACTACCAAACTGTAAATATTCTGTTTTTTAGTTTAAAATACATTGAAAAATACTTAAGTATATAATATATAGAATTATAAGATTAAGGCTCAAATTATATAGTAATTGATTAAATTACATACCCGATTGTTTTTTGATATATCTACAGTTAAAACCGAAAAGATAAATTAAATATATTTAAGTGGAACAATATTATTTTTCAATTAAAAAAGAATATTATAACTATGTGTTTTAATAAAACTGAAAAACTGATTCAGATAAAAGAGGATTTTGTAAAATCTATAAATTTATCTATCTATCCATTTGACCGGATTTTTGTAAGTTGCCTGGATTATTATTATCATTAACTGATTGTTTGGATTTTATTTCGTCAAAATGTATGTAAACAAATAATTGAAAGGAATTTTTTTACCAGTTGCATGAAGATTTTAATAATTTGTTTTGCAAGGATTTGTGGGCAAAGTACAAAATTGAAAAAGTTCAAAATTAAATGCTGTCAAAAAGAATACAAGCTTGTAAATAGTAAGCCTTTTGTTGATATAGATACATTTAAGACAATATAAGTTTGATCATATGACGTTGGTCTTGTATACTGTACAAGAAATAGAGAAATAGAGGTTAAATATTAATTTAAGCAGTTTATAAGTATTAAGACTGGTAAGGCCTAAGACTATGGGTAACAATATTGCTAAAAAGAAAAAAAATTGCAGTATAATATGTTTAAATCTATAGGTAAAAATACATATTATTACATTCATGATATTCCATTTAATTCGTTTGGACAGTAATATTCTTCCTATTAATAAAATGTATTCTTTTATTAATTTTATTAATATGTTCTTTAAATCGCTTTAAATCGTAGTTTTTTTTTTTCGAAGCAAACACCAAGATATTTTACATAGTCTTTTCTCATGGTATATATAGTTGTATTATTAAGATTTATATAAAATATAAATAATTATTAATTACGATAAAAAAGCTTTTAAAATTTTCTAAATCATCTTTCTATTAAAATTTTAATTTCTGTTTAAAAATTAAAATAGTTTAGAAAAATATCATGACAGATAATATACTTTGTCAACGGTCACCAAATTGTTTAATTAATAACTTTATGATAAATCTTAGATTTTTAAAGAAAATAAATTATTTTACATCGTTAAAATTTTTTTTTTTTTGGTTTTTAAATTAAAAGTGTGTTGTTACATTATATATACACTCTGTATTCTAAAATTTGTACTCCAACAAAAAAATAAAAAAAAAATTCTTAAAAAAAAGACATTGTATGTAAGAAAACAATTCTATTTTAAGCAAAAAAAAAAAAAACAAAAAAAAAGAAAACAAATAAATAAATAATATTTTCATATTTTTGCATATTAAATGAAAATTATTTTCTAAAATAACTTTTTCTAATAAAAAAAAAAAATATATGTAAAAACAAAAAAAAGTCTGTTCTTTTACTTATTTTTAAATATGTATATAGGCATTATTTAAATATTTTATTTAATTTTTTTTTTTTTTTTTAATTTATTTAAAAAGTGATAATATAAATTAATATTTATTTAGTCATACAATCACTCAAGATAACTTACAGTAAATATAAAAGTATTTTTTATTTTTTTTATTTTTCTCATTTTATTCCTTTACTATATATTTAATGGAATTTATACAAATATTCTGGTACACATGTATAAAACAATTAATATTAGAAGGGTATATATAATATGTAAATGAAGTAAATTTTTTTATTTTTTATTTTTTTTATTTTTATATTATTAAATTGTTATAGTGATCTTGACAAGAAAACAATATTAGTATTAAATATCAACTATTTTTTAATTAAGAGTAACAATATATTATATGTGTACGTATGTACTTGTATTATTGTTTTTTTTTTTTAAATTTCGTGTTTTTGAATAAATAATTATAGATGTTTTTTTTTACACAAGAATATCTTATAAATTATAACATTGAAATAACCAATTTCAATCAAGTTCGATAAGTGTATAGTTATTAAATAAATTTAAATTAAAAAATGCCTACCTATATATATTAATATAAATTTTATTTTCAAAATAATCTACTTTTTAAAAAGTGTCAAAAATATTTAATAAAAATTTCAATCTATTATAAATAAATACCATTTATTTACTAAAGATCAATATAAAAGTGAATGTGTAATCAAATATCAGATAAATATCAAAAGGTAATTAATATAAAAATTTGATATTAATAAATAAAAACGATAAATAGATACATATATATACTTATAATAACTGAATATAAAGACGAGTGCATTGAGACAATAGGGATATTCACGAGTCGGTGCAAGCTAGTCTTGTAAAATTGCAAAATTTTGTAACCTAATATATTTTAAGATTTTGACAGTTAAAATACATAGTTTGTTGTTGTTTTCACGTATAAAAAATAGTGCAAAATTTTGCATGACCAATGCATATTTTTTGGATGTTTTTTCAACTGTCAAATTTAGTTTTCGATACCATTTTTAAATATTTTATTTAATTTTTTTGCATTTTATAAAAGTTTGTGTTAATAATACACCACTCAAAGACTTAAATCTCTAATTTTTATGTATACAAAACAGTTAAGCGACATCTTCTTAAATAAAAAGTATAGTATAAGTATAGCAAATACAGGTAGCTCTCGATTAACGCGGTAAATTCGTTCCTAAAAAACTACCAGTAAATCAAAATCGCGCTATTCAAGACATGAAGTCCACTAACTAACTGAATTTAACTAACATGAAACTAAAATTGGAATTTCAGACTTCTAGAGATGTTTGGATCGTTTTCTCTTATCAAACTTTAAAGTTTACGAGCTGATGTTAATGTCTCATTCAAGGTTTTTGTGGAAAATGTTTTAATGAAGTACTTATTCTTCCATTTCGCCTTCATATGAATTTCAATTTGTGTTGTCAATCATGAGAACTAAATCTTCTTCAGTTACATCAAGATCGTTATTTATTAAATTTTCTCAAAGTATCGCAACCTTCACCTCTAACAGAATGCACACGGTCTACAATTTTATTGATTTCAGTGTTCACAGATTGAGATTCAATATTAAGCGAAACCACAATATCAAGCTGCAATTGTTCCCAATATCCTTTTAGAGTTGGAGTTTTTATTAAACTCGCAGATAAGTCAACAATAAGTCAACAGTTAAGCATAGTGTAACTCTTATATATGTTATTGTTCTATGATAACATGTACATATATTTTTGATCCTGGTTATAACTTACATATATGTTATTTGTCTATGGTTACACAAGAGATTGTGGATTATCTTTTCAACAATTTTAGGTAAAAAAGAAAAAGGAAATTTTTTCCGCGTAAAACAGAAATCTTTACCGCACTGTTTAAAATATGTTGCAAATGTTTGTCAGCGTAAAATCAAAACCGAGTTATTAAAGTACCGCGTTAATCGAGGGTTACCTGTATTTGATATACAAATTTTGCTATAGAATCGTTCACGAGGTAGGTGCAAAAATGAATATTTTTTTTTTTACAAAAATATTTGATCGCTAATTTCTTTTTTTTTTTTTTTGACAAAAAATTAATTATATATATTTAATTTTCGATAATTTATTTATTTTTGTACATAATTACTAATTGTTTAAATGTACGAATTTCGATACACTTTATTATAATTGTACAGAGTTAAAAAGAAAAAAAAAAAAAAATGTTTCCATTTTAAAAATTAATAAAATAACTAAGTACATATATACAGAAGTTATTTGTAAATATGTTTAACATATTTCAACAGGTCGTTATCTGTTTAATAATATATAAGAATAAATTCTTTTGTATATTTTGAAAGGTATTTAAAAGATATATATTATATATGTATATACAAAAAAAAAAAAAAAATCTGTATTTAAAAAAAAAAAAAAAATTTTAAATTTCAGTTAAAATTCAGTTGATCTGTTTGACAGTTTAAAAATAAGTACATACTGTGATTTTTTATTCAATTTTTAGATTAAAGAGTGGAAGTGTATATAGAAATTAATTTTCTCAATTCAATAGAAATTTTTATAATAAAATAAATTGAAAAGATTGAAAATTTTAATAATCTTCTTATATATAGAATATTTGCATAAGAAATTATCAAGGTTTTTGGAAAATATTGAATTTTATTTCAAAAGTAAAAAAAATAAAGAAAATCTGAAAATTTTCGTGTTTGAATGTAAAACAAAAAAAAAAAAAAAAAAAAATAAATAAAAATATTAAAATTCAAATAACGCAATACATATTATAATTTTTATTTTCCATGAACATCTTTTTTGTTATACTTAAGTACAAATATATATATATATATGAACATTAAAATTTACAAAAAAAAAAAAAAAAAAAAATAAAAATTCATTAACATTATCAAATTCTTTCATTTTTGTTTTCTAAATTCAATAAAATAAAAAAAAATATTATTCATTGTCAAATCCTTGAAGGATTTATTGTTTTTTTCTTTTGTAATTTTATTAAAAGTTTCAATATTATTTATATTGAAAGGAGAAATTTAAAAAAAAAACAACAAAAACTAATTTTAACACAGTTTTTATTCAACAAAAAACACAACGACACAAAATATAGATTTTTTATATGTATTTGTAAATTAATAAAAAACAATTTATAAGTAATTAAGTCACTTGAATATCAACGTGAAATATACTTGATTATAAAAAGAAAACATATTGAGAATCCTTAATCCTTGAAAGTTTTTATATACGTATATAATTAAATATAAAAATAAACTTGTAGGATTTATATATATCAAATATAATAAATGATATTATATATACATAAGTATGTATTTAACAAAAAAAAAAAAAATAATGTAATCATATTCAAATTTTTGTTTTTCACTTTCAAATTTCAAAAAATAAAATAAATGTAAATTTACATTTCTAAAATAATTTTAATTGATATTTTGTTTTTCATTAAATACAAAATAATATGTACATACATACTCTAAAGGGATCTCATTTTCATTACATAAATACAACGTAAATAAAATACAAGTAGATTATGTGCTATTTATAAAGATTTACAAAAATTTAAAAAAAAAAACAAAAAGGAGAAATATAAAATTATTGGATATGGATTGTTTCGTTGATTCCCAAATATACAAAAATTATGGTTTTACTTTTTATTTTTAATTTAAACAACGAATTAAAATTTAAATACATTGTGCTATAGCTAAAAAAATTTTTTTATATGAAATATCGAATGTCCTGCTCATTTAACTGATGATTTAATTTAACTTTAACTCTATTAGAATTTTTTATCTATAGTTAAATTAAAAAATTTCTTAATATGTTAATATTTGAAAACTTTTTACATCAAAAATTCGGTGACCTGAATTAAGACCCTGCGAAATAAAGCCTGCGGGGTATTATTTCCCGTTTAATGAGAAATAACGTCCTGGAGTTTTATTTCTCATATAGTAATTGAGATATAAAGCCCCGGGGTTTTATTTCTTTTTTAAGTTGAACTACGACTTCTATGAGAAATAAAGCCCCGGGATGTTGTTTCTCTTTCAATTGAATATTCAACTTCTTGAGAAATAAAGCCCCGAGTTATTATTTTTCATTAAATATGTAATAAAATCCATTTTTGTAATATTCAAAACTGAAAAAAATTTAAAAATATAAACTTATATAAAAATAAAATATTAGATGTAAAACAATAAGGATATTCACGAGTTGGTGCAAAAGTGCAATTTTTTTTTGCACCCTAGCACATATTTGCACCAATTCGTGAACAACCCTAGCATGAATTTTTATTGAACTGTCAAATATTGTTGATGTGCTTGTTTTGATTACATAAAAATTTAATATGCTTACCAAAAATTTCAGATATTTGTATATCTTCATATGCTTGACTTAATAAATAATCAGAAATAATATTTTTTTAGGCATTTTTTTAATTTTTATCTAATATAGCGCTTACAAAAAATATATAAACAAACATTGCAATGGTTTTGCACAAATATATGCAATAGAGTTTAGGTCTTGCATAGTCTTGCAAAATTTTGCACTTTTTTATACATGAAAACAACAACAAATTGTGCACTTTAACTGTCAAAAAATTGAAATATGCTACGGTGCAAAATTTTGCACTTGTGCAAGACCACTTTGCACCAACTCCTGAATACCCTTAATATGTATTTAATATTTATATATTTATCTATGCGAGATTCTATATTAGGAAGCATATTTAAGTTGGTTAAAAAATCAAAGTTGATCCTTTTTCCAGAGTATTTATGAATTCATGTATGCGAGAATTTTGGTTACAAAATCAGGATTGCCCTTTTTTTCAAAATCTTTATATATTTCTATTTCATTTTCTAAAATTATTTAATATCAAGTATTAGAGTAAGTTTTATTTGATAAAAATGATGACAATAACAATTTGTTGTTATTTGGGAATTTTTTTTTTTTGTAAAAAAAAAAGGGTGCGATGTGGAAATTTTATATAGAATTCTATATGTATTTATTTGGGAACACATTCTTTTGAAACCTATTAAAACCAACTGACTGCCCTCTTACTAAATTGTTTGCTTGCTATTTTATTTTTATATCACATTACATACATATATTTTATCATTATATTTATTTTATGAATAAATTTTGATAAATTTTAATTTTATTTAAAATTGTTGTGTAAAAATATTCATTTAATTTTTCATTTGTATAATAATTAAGTAATACGTTTTTTTTTTATTTTGTTTTTATTTTAACATACTAATTATTATTGTATAACATCAAAAACTAATTTTTAATTTTATTACTTACTTTCTATAAAGTCTATAGAAACATAATATTTTACTCTTGTATTAGTATAGTGTTAAATATTTTTTACATCAGAAATTTCTAAAATAAAAATTTGTGTCCTTAAAACATTAGGTATTTTATACAAATTTAAATAATTAAAAAAAAAAAAAAAATGTTTATATTTTTTTAAATATTAACTAATAAAAATATTTTATTTTAATTACAGATTATTGTAATAAAAAAAAAAAAAAAAAAAAAACAATAAATTAAAGATTGGCTACACAGTTATTACAAAAATTTTCAACTCAAGAATAAACAAAAACAACCAAATGTCGTTAATCATCATAATATAATTTTATATATTTTAAGACAAAAAATTTATTAATAAAATAAATTCAAAAATTTTTCATTAATAATTTTCTATTATATATCTACATATATATTTTTTTTAAAAATTTTATTTGTTTAAAATATCAAATTTTTTTTTTTTTTTTATTAAATAAATGACAACATTATGTACAAATTAAATAAACAGTGTAAAGAAAATAATAATATAATTAATAAAGGAGATGTGATATATCATAATTCTAATGATGAACATTATCATCATACAATTAATAATGATCATGAAGATGATGATGATGAAGAGGATAATAGTAAGAATAAAAAGAATAAAAATAATTTGATAAAAATTAATATAAATAATAATAAAATTCATCAATATAAAAAATCTAATAATATTGATAATGATATTATATTAAATGATGATGAATTGAATAATTTTGATAATAATAATAATAATAATAATAATAATTTAAAATCATTATCATGGTATCATAATATAAATAATGATATTTTTAATTTATTATTTATATCGAATTCAGTTAGATGGCGACACCGATTGCAATATTATACAATTTCGTTATTAAATAAATGTTATTTTAAAAATAATAATTTTCATATAAATACAAATATAAATACAAATAATAAAAATACAAATGATCATAATAATAAAATAAATAGACTGCAGAGTAAAGAAAAGTATAGTGATATAAAGCCTACAAATTTCCTAATAGATAATGATGGTGCTAAGAAAGAACAAATTTTAATAAACGCAACAAAACAAAAACAAATACAAAAACAACAAGAAATTACAAATAAAAATAATAATAATGGTGTACAATATTATTATTATAAAGAAAATAATAATATTAATAATATAATAATGATGAATAATGATGATTATATAAATGAAAATTATGCTAATAATAATAAAACAATTATGTATAGCTTGTTTTTAAAAAGCTTTAAAATTTTAACAAATATTAAGATCATATTTAAAAATTTTTTGGTTAATTTAATAAAAAGTTATTTAAATAATACTTTAACAATGTTAATATTTCATATTTTATGTTTTATATTGATTTTTGCTGTTGACAATATTGAAGCCCGTCCAAATGTGAATAATTTTTCACCGAATAGTGAAGATGCAGTTCAAGTAAGTGATAAAATATTTCTTTTTTTTTAAATTTCTTAATTATTATATTTAAAAATTTTTTTTTTTTAATATTTCTTAATACATATTTTAAATTGTTAAATAAAATCAGAAAAACTATTATTAATTTATACACTAATATTATTTATTTTTATATTTTATATTTACGTTATATTTGGTGGTAGCAAGGGAGATTTTGCTTTAAATTAATAAAACTTGCTACCTCTGCAGGACTTGAACCACCACTCCCTCGTTTAATAAGCCACGTTCTTAACCACTAGGCAACCGCGAAGGGAGAACCAAAAATAAATTTATTTATTTATTTATTTATATTAATATTACATACATAAATGTAATGCAATATTATTGAACCATCGGCTACCAAGGCCATTTTAGGTTTTTATATTATTAAATTATATACTAATATTATTTATTTTGTTTATAATATTATTATATACTATATTTACATTATATTTGGTCGTAAAGGGGGTATGTAAAGAAAAATAAACTTACGACCTGTGCAGGGATCGAACCCACACTCTACCCACAAGCCTACCGAAGCCCCAATAAATTTAATATAAAACATCTGTTAAATTTTAATCAAATAAGTATTGCATATATTTAGGTGCCATTAAATTTTTATTTCAAAATTATATTCAAAATCATATTTAATATTGTTTTTAAAATCTAAAAAAAGTAAAATTATCAATTAATTCCGAAAAATTTTAAAACAATGTTTTATTTATGTAAAGGTTTTAAGAATTCAATGTTTTATATGAAATTAATATCAAAAATATTTAATTTTATTATAATATATTATTTTGTTAAAATTGCAATTCATTTTTTATTATAGAGTTATATTAGTGATATGATTTTTGATGACGATATTTTAAAATATTTCCATAATTTTTTTTTTCTAAAAAAAACTATATTTTTACATAACGAATCCTTTATATTTGGGGAATGAAAATTTTAATAAGTATTCTAGTACATTTTCAAATAATATTAAACGTATAAATATTTTATTTATACATATATCTTTTTAAATTTGTTTTAACATATGCTAAACTTATTATATGTTGCTACACAATTACCACAAATTTCATAATCAAATGTCCTATTCTATAGACTATATAAAATTTCATAATATGTATGTAAAAAAATTATTAGAACGGATTTCATAGGTAGTTACAAAATCGGGGTATTCCACTTTTTCAGAATATTTATATATAAGTGTATGCGAGATTCTGATTTAGGAAAATTTTAAAGTTGGTTACAAAATCAGAGGTTCAATAATTTATTAAGTACTGATTTGTAGGTGGAAGTCCCACTATTTAAAGTAAGTATTTACCATTTAATTTTAAATTTTCGATTTGTTTTTAAGTGGAACTTTTTTTATAGAATTGAAATTTTATAGAATTTTCTTGAACTTTTTAAATTCATGGATTATGTAAATGGTATATTTTGGAAATAGAATTTTTTTTTTTGGAATTTCGTATCCAAACCATATAATTAAATGCAACATATTTATTTTATTAAAATTTTATATTAGAATAGAACTTTAATTTTTATGTTTCAATTACAACAAATTTTGAAATTATTGAAGAATTAATTTTTTCAATTTCATTTCATTATTTTATCTTAAAATAAAGCAATATGTAAAATCAAAACGCACATTTGCAAAAAGCATTTTAGTATTTTGACTACTTTTGCATTAAAAATGTCAAATTTTTTAATGTAAAAATTGTGAAAAATTCAGTTTTAGAGAAACCCTGCATAATTACTAATTAGGAATAGCTGTTACCACATGTAAAAATAAAATATTGGAACTTTTTATGTACTTACAACAACAAAATTACATATAGGTGTCTAAAAATAGCTAATTTTTGATCTTTAATATCGCTATAACATAGGGAGATACAAAAATTTAATTTATGATAATTCTATTAAGATCTTCCTTCTCTAAGACTTTCAATCTTATATAATTTTTTTTTATTGATACTTATAATAACTGTACATTAAACTTTAAATATTTCCGGTCGTTTGACGTTTTTTGATTGAAAAAATATTCAACAGAACTTGATATAAAAACATTTAAAAATATCCTAAAAGGATAGGAAACTTCGTAAAGGATAAAGGGCTACAAAAACGAAGTCCAAGCAAATTAATTTTTTAATATTATCTATCCATAAATAAAATTTTATTGATTATCTTGTACAGTTTTATAAACAAACGGACGAAAAAAGACACAATTGTAAGAAAATATTTAAAAATTTTTTTTTTGAAAATCTGATAAAAGGTGAATAAAGTATTAGGAAGCTTGTAATAATTAGTTACCTTGGGGTTTCTATAAAATAAAAAGAAAACCGAATTATAAAAAACTATTATATTATATAAGGATTAGATATTAAGTGTATGTATATATGAATAATAAAGATAAATAACTTTCAAATATATAATAGACTATATACCGTCTATTTATATATATTTAATTTCGTTTTAAAGATAGAAATCAGCTACATTCTATTTTTTAAACTAATTTAAAGTAAGTAATTTAAATATTAATGTTACTGAAATATTTATAAATTCTTATTTTTAATAATAATACATAATAATTTTATATATTCACCTTTTTAAATTTTTAAATTTTCCATAACTATTTATAAAAAAAAAGAATAACTTAAAAAAAAGGTTCATAAAAAGTTTGTTTAAAATTTATTATGAAAGACCACAAAATTAATTTATTTTTTATTTCATTAAATTAACTAGAATTTAATTTATTATTTTGTAATAAATTTAATAAATAAATAATATATAAAATTTTTAAATTAATTTTGGTTTTGGTGTATAAATTTTCAAATATATATATTTTTTTTATATTAAATTATATCTGATATAAAATGAGCATCTGGAATATCCTTTTTTTTTTCTGTTTAATATAATTATACTTATTGAAATAATTTTGATTTAAAATTAAATTTAAAATTAAATTTTATTTTATAAAATTTTCTTTAAAAGCAAATACTCGTATTTGTAAAAATTTTCCAATCAATCAATCAATTTTACAAAAAAGAGAAAAATCCTTTTTAGTTCATAAATGTAAAAGTATTAGTTTAAAGTTATTTAAAAAGTTTTTATATAATAGAAAATAATTGGTTAAGTAATATATATATACTTACATATATACATATAAATTATTGATGAAAATCAATTTAATGACATTTACTTTTAAAAAAAAAAAATTGTAAGTTAAACTTATTGTTCATATATTTTGTTTTTAGCACATTTCCAAAAAAATTTTGAAAAAATGTGCTTATTAGTTTCACTCTGTCCGTTCGTCCGTCCGTCCGTCTGTTTACAAAACTTCTACACCGTTAAAGATAGAGAAAAAAAATTTTAACCATAGGTAGTTTTCATAAAAAAAATAATTTTGTGGAACAACTTTTTCATGTAGCCCCCCCCCCCATTACGGAGCTACAGCCCTTCAAACTTTGAAAAAGCCCTATTTTTAAATGCATATATTTTATGTTCTGCTTAAGATTTTTTCAATCTGAAAACGTCATTCGACAGGTATTTCTTTTATCTTTGTAAATTAATATCAAAATTATACAATTTTTTTAAATTTAGTATTTAAATTTACCGTTATGTGAAAACCAAATTTTGCATGATTTTTCTACTTTCATAACTCCGGCACGCTTCTAGATAGAAGCTTGAAATTTTGAGGCAAGAAAGAACTTTTAGAATTAGTATAAGTTTGCTCAGAAAATTTTTTCGGACCACCCCCTGTTTATGAGCTATTAGGGCTTAAAAATTGAAAATTTGCTATTTTTAAACACCTGTAACTTAGGAACCTGTACACATTTTACTTCTGCAAGATATAAAAATTAAAGCTACAATAATATATTTTTACGTGGGTTAAAGGTTTATTTTAATTGTAAAGGGTTCCAAAGTTGCAGCTCCTCAAAATTGCGAAAAAGCCCCATTTTCAGATGTATATATCTCAGGCTCTGCGTAATAATTTTGCAATGTAAAACCGCCAGATGATCGAAAATTTTATTATCTATATAAAACAATATCAAAATTATGTAATATTTTGTAATTTACTATTTAAATTTACCGTTATGTGAAAACCACATTTTGCATGAAATTTCTTTTTTCATAACTCCGGCACCCCTTTAGATAGGAACCTGAAATTTGAGACAAATTTTCATGATTTTTCTACTTTCATAACTCCGGCACGCTTCTAGATAGAAGCTTGAAATTTTGAGGCAAGAAAGAACTTTTAGAATTAGTATAAGTTTGCTCAGAAAATTTTTTCGGACCACCCCCTGTTTATGAGCTATTAGGGCTTAAAAATTGAAAATTTGCTATTTTTAGACACCTGTAACTTAGGCACCTGTACAAATTTTTCTTCGGCAAGACATGAAAATTAAAGGTTTAATAATATATTTTTACGTGTGTTAACGGCTTTTCTTAGTTATATAAGATTCCGGACTTATAGCCCCTCAAAATTTCAAAAATATCCTATTTTCACACTTTTTCTTATTACATGAAATTTTCAAATTTTTGTGTAAGTCACACATCTAAACAGTTTGTATTGAGTTTTGGAAATGTGCGCTTTTAAAAACCGTTGGTTTACATTCTACCTTGTTTTATCATGTTTCTTAAACAAAAAATTTTCAATCCATTATATTATTATTATTTATATTATATACATATATATGTTTTATTTCTAAAGAAAATTTTATATAGATACGAATATTTACAAGAAGAAATATCTATGTGTCCATGCTTAATATTCTGTCAATTTAAACAAAATTACTTTTTATTTTCATTTTTTCTTTTTTATCACATTATTATCATCTTTTATTAAAACTGATTATATTTTAATGTAATAAAAAAAAAAATTTATTTTCATGTTACAAATTATATATATATATATCATTAATTTTTTATTAGAATACATATTGTATTTATATATACATAATATGGTAAAGATGAATGATATGGTAAAGATAATTTCTTTTTAAAAGCGTTATTAATCGTTTTGTATATTATGTAAATGTAAAACCGAAATATTTAGCAGAAATATATAAAAAAAAAAAAAAAAAACAATTCTCCATAATAATTTGATTGTTCGAGCATTTCAGAAAATTTTTTATGAAAGAAATTAATTACCTATATAGAAAAAAATAGTTTTTCTGTATACAATACTTGGATTATAGTTACATAGTGACCGTGACCGTAACTGTGACTGTTTATGAATTAAAGAAGTAATTTTTTATAAGTAAAAGAAAGTTATAAGTAAGAGACAAAATAGTTACTTATTTTACATCAATAAAAATTTAAAAACTATATCTATGTATGCATTTCTTTTGAGAAATTATTAAAAATTATTAAAAGGTAAATAATATAAATAAATTATAAAAAATATTTTTAAACATTCAAATTAAATTTTTTTTTTTTTTATAACAATATATTTTAACAAGATCTTATAAATGGAAAAACATTTCTTAAATACACAAAATAATATAATTCTAAAATCCAAAGAAACATTAAATAAAATATCTTATGGTCAAAAATAATTACATCATTAAAATAAGGATTTTGTATTTGATTTGGAAAAACGTTAAAAAAAAAAAAAACTGATACTGGTCTGGTGCTTTAAGATATTAAATGGATGATATACAATAAAAAATTATCGTTTAAGAAAATGACGTTAAAATTTTTTTGCTTTTTATATATATATATATATTTTCTCTTACCCTTTTTGCGATTGTTTTTGTTGGACATTTTTTAAAATAGGTAAAAAAAAAAAAAAAAATTCAAGGATTTCAAAAACATTATACATACAATTTTAACTATATGTATATTGTATAAATATATAAATGTATGTATATATATATATATATATATTCTATTATGAAATGATGACGTACATTTTATTTATTTTGTATTTTTTTTATGTATTCAGAATAATAATCAAAAAGGAAAGAAATTATTTTAACCATTTTATATAAGAAGAAATATTATAAAGAAAGAATTTTTTGAAATTTCTACAATTTTAATTAAGAAATTCGACAAAAAAATTCTTTCCTTTTCTATATATAATAAAAACAATTTTAGAAGATATTAATGATAATGACGTATATGTATTTATGTTATATATAAGATTTATTTTCCTGTTTTTTTTTTTTTTTTATGACATCTTTAATTATGACAGATTTATTTAATTAATTTTAAAAAGGATATTCAAGCTCATTTTCTTTAGTAAATTATTTGAACCAATTTTTTTTTTTTAATATTTCTTTTTTTTTTTTTTTATTTTTAATTAAATATTATTTTGTTTTTTTGTTCTTTTTAATTTCTTTCTATTAAAGTTGTATTTTTTTATATTTTAAACAATTAAGTTTACGTATATTTGTGTACAAAAAGAGTTATAAGTATATGTATATATTTACGTAACATTTAAAATGAAAAAGATGTATTTTTGACGTAAGGTATTTTTGCTTTTGTGTATTCTAAAAAAAAAAGAAATAAATAAAATATTAAAAAATAGAAAAAAATAAACAGATTTAAAACGTGAACCATTTTAACGTGTTACAATCTTATCACATAGTGACGCACACATATATATATAAGCACTTGTATACTACATTCTATGTTTTTGTGACATGTCATGGTGAATTTAATTTTAACTGTTGTTTTATATTCTGTTCAAAACATATTTGCGTTTATAATAATAAACACAAAAAACAAATATAATTCTTTTATAAATTCACATATTTTAAGCAATATTTTGATTAAACAATTTAAATTTGTAATTATTGACAAAGACAATAAGTATTTTTTTAAGAACTTTTATTGAAAAAAATTTAAAAAGAGTTCATTTGATTACAATTGATTTAACAATCGATTGATCTTGATTGATTGATATATACGTAATTAGTATATTTTAAATATATACATATATAGTTATATTAAAATTTAAAAATGGAAAAATTTGGTAAGTATTTCAGAACATAGTTTTTGAAATTCATTTCACTATGAGAATAAGGTTATGAAAATAAAATTAAAATAATTTTAAATATAACTATTATATATAATCATGAACTTAAATTCATGAAACGGTTAAATTAATTAAAAAAATTAATTAAAACGGTTGACTGAACTGGAACGTTATTACAAACGTATTAACATATCATTAATTTTAAAAACAAATCGCGATTATTCGTTTGAAAAATATGCTTAAGTATTTTATATCAGGGCGATTCTTCTTCTATATATCGATTTTTAATAATTTATAATCAGTTTTCTAAATTATTTACGTATATTAATTTTGATATTGGCTCTTTGATATTTTTAACTTGAATATAGTCTTTTTATTAAATTTTAAAATTAATTTTGATATGACGTAAAATCATTTATACAATTTTCAATTTATACAATCCTACACATTTTCTGGCAGTTATTATGAAAAATAACTACGTTTATACATAATAAAAAAATTGAAAGATTAAAGAATTCAAAATGTGAGTATCCTTGGAGGTATGCTTGAAAATAAAGCGTAATAACCTTTTATTATTTAAGTATGAATATAATATTTTGTTATGAACTGATTTAAATGAACTGTTAAATTTTAATCAAAAATATTGTTACAGATTAGATCAATTTTTTGTGTTTGACAAGTTTGTATTCACGTTTGTACTTATTATGTAGTGTAGATATTATTTGACTGTATTTAATTTTATTTTTATCCTGTTTGAATTTTGAACATAGTGTTGTCAATGTTATTGTCTCTGGTGGGTATATATATATACATATATATTTGAAATATTTTTATTCTTTATTTTATATAATTCGGGTTTTGATAATAAATTTGTGGGTACATATACAAGGTCCCCACAACTCAAAGGTCACGAAGAACAAAGATGGTAGAGAAGTTCATAACAAACTGAAAATTGTTCGGGTGGAGGGGGAGGTGGGAGAAGTTTCGTTTAAGTGTCGGTAGCTAGCTGAAGTTTTGGTTTTTCACACTAATATTCCAACTTTTATTTATCTTTCATAGTTTTAAATACGAAAAATATTGATATTTTCACTGTTTTTATAAAATAACTGTAATTTTTGTATAAAAAACCGTTATTAATGTATCAGTTTTATTTCATTTTCAAAATTACCTATTCCTCAATTAGGCAAATGGCATATTATATATTTAGATAATTATCTCGAATAGTCTATGTTATACAGGGGCAAAGATTTTGTTATTTGTTTAAAAAGTGAATGAAATTACTTTGAAGGGGGTTATTTCGGAAACTGTTAGAAATAGACCTCCCTTCCCTCCAGAACAATTTTTTGTTTGTTATGAACTTCTCTATCACCTCGGTTCTTCGTGACCTTTGAGTTTCGAACACCCTGTATACTTATTATATATATAAATGATCCTTTTGTATGTAGGTTGATGACATTTAATAATATTGTTCATATATAAAGTATGTATAGGTATATCGAAATAGTATATTAAAACACTAAAAATTAAAATAAAATATAGAAAATTGTTGTTTTTTTTTTTTTTTCTTTTATTTTAGAATTTTTTTTAATGTTATTTTGTTTGACAAAAAAAGTCAACAAAAACAATTTTTGTTATTGTATATATATTTGTTTTTGAAGTATATATAAAAAAGTTTTTCAGATCAGTACATCTAGGAAGTAAACGATAAACTTTTCAGACTCAATTAATTTATATTCACGATTTATCAATTTACTAAAGTTTTTGTGTCCGTTTTGTTTTTTGGTAGCTCTTACAAAATTTTCCTATAAATAAATCAATTGTCTTAAAACTTGAGTCAATCCGAAAACAAAATATAATATACATACTTAAATAATTTTCTGAGTTCATTTTTTAATATGTATTTAAAAAAACAAAACACAAAAAATATCCAAGCTTTATTACCATTATGGTACAAAATATTTATAATACTTATTCTAAAAATTATAAGAACCATAAGTATTCGAATTTAATACTTAAAATTTAATTTTTTCTTCTTTTAAGCTGTTAAAAAAAAAGAAATACTCATTGAGTAAAATTAAATAAAATTAATTTAACATTAAATATTGAAATTAAAATGTTAAAATTTTGAAACTGAAATTATAAATAAAAAATTAAAATTTAATTTTATATTAATTTTTGAATATTTTGAAAGAAAATTTATTTTTATAAGTAAATTGATCCAATTAAAAACCTTGTTTCTTTTTATTTAAATTTTTGTTCTTAATTATAAAAAAAAAAAAAAAAAAAAAAAAACACGAAAGAAAGTATATAGTTATATATATATATTGTACAACGATGAATTTTGCGCACAGTATACATAATATAGAAATATCTATAAAAACACATAGCGGAAAGAAAAGTATACAAAATTTTTCTTAAATGTTTTCAAATATCCTTGAATGTCCTTTAGAATATAGAAATTAAAGTGGCAAACCTTAAGCATTTTTTTTTTTTGTTTTGTTAAATACTATATTTTTAAAATTAAATATTTATTCTTTATATATATGTGTATTAACTGGAAAAAAAGTAAATACATGGAAAAGGATAAAAAAAATTTTAAAAATATTTTTAATTTATAGCTATCTTAAGTTAATAAGTGTATCTAAAGATAATAATATTATGATAAAACGTGTTTATTTAATAAATAACATCAAAAAAAAAAAGGAAACAAAGAAAATAAAACTTTAATGAAATTTTAAATAGAAAATAAATTAAAAATATTAGTTTTAAATTCGATTTCATATTTTTTTTTTTTTTTTTTGATTTATCATCAGGTAATGATTATATTTTTAAATTGGATTATGAAGTAACCTTAGAATTTAAAGTACCTACCTATAGTTACTATACGATTGTTCAGCATTGAAAAAGCAAAAAAATAATTAGAATTATTTTAAACAAGATAGATACATACTTACATACTATAATTTTATTGTAATTTAAACGATTTTTAGATTTTAACATAAAACCTTTTTTTTCGTTTACTTTTCTGGTACATAAATGTGATAAGGAAATTACGCAGCTTTTGTGGCTGTAAATATCAGAAAGGGATATTATTCTTACGACGTGTTTATGGGATTCTCTTTTGTTTATGTTTATTCTCTCGATATTTACTGTGTATTTTGTATCCTATTACCAACTAAGTCACCGAAGCCCTATAATGTAGTTAAAAAATAAGGATTCTACAATTCGATTTATTTATGATTAATTTTTTTTGATTTGAAACTACACCTTTTATATATATATATATATATATATTGTATTGCTATATATATATATATTGTATTGCTATATGTATTGCTATATATACTATATGCCCCATGTTTTACAATTAACTTTAATTGAATTTTAAATTTTTATTTTATGATTTTTCTAATATAAAAAATTGTTTATTTTTCTTTATTTGTTTATGACCTTTTTTTTCTATATTAAAATATTAAACACAAATAAAGCTTATCATATCAACATAATTTTATAAAATTCATCACCTGAATAATTGAAAAAAAAAAAAAAAAAAAAAAAAAAAAATCAAATGATTTTTATCGAGTTATCGATTTTTTTTTTACACTTTACTCATTACTTGTTTTATAAATTGTCGCATTATTTTCATAAAAAATTTATATATGATAAAAAAAATAAAAAATAAAATATATAAAATGTTAAGAAATATATTCGTTACTATTATATGGGAAAGTTTTTCTTTTCCTCTATTTATGCATTATATTCTAATATTGTTCCAACCCTCAGGTGAGATAAACAAACAAAAATCTTTTCTTTTTTTTTTGTCGTGATGTATCATACAATATATAATATATATATACGTATTTTATATAATATTACATATGTAATTCTGATAGATTGTATCCTTCCAAAAGTTTGAAGAGGAAATAAATAGGTTTTCAAGGTTAATTTTATTGTTATTGTTATTGCCTTGTATTATTATTGTTAATAAGGTTGTATGGGTGAGAATATTTACATTTAAGTAAATAAATAACAAAAATATTATTTTAAAAATTAGACCGAAAAAAAAAAAAAAATTCTTATTTTTCTAAAAAAAATTTTTGTAAATATTATTATATTCCCGAAAGTATGATAATTTTATTAATAAATTGTATATTCCATTATCCTAACATATGTCTTAATAAAGTTAATGTGAAAATTTGCATTATGAACTTTTTATTTTTCATTAAGTTATTATACCTATTAATAGTTATACAAAATACATTCTTTTTTCTAGGATTTTACAAAAACAAAAAAAAAAAAAATATTTTGTTTTAATAACAAAGGGCTATTCTTTCATTATACCTTACAGTTTGATAAAGTTTTTTTTTTTTTGTTTAATTTATTTGGTCCTGACTTTTTATCTTGTTTTGAAGGTTATTTTTTATTTTAATAATTTCTGGTATTTGTTGAATTTTTTTTTTTATAGTTTTACTTCATTTGAAACATGATTATTAATTAAAAAGCATATTTTCATTTCCGAAACCAGTATATATATATTATAACCAATTAAATTTCCGGCATTTCAATTCAAATTTCCGGTGTTCAATTTTCGGCATTTTAACTTCATATGTTTGTACAAGTATAAGTCTTTCCAATTTATTAGTCCAATATAATTTACACATTTTTTTTTTTTTTTTGATATGACAGCTTTCATATAGTTTTAAAATAAAAAAAAAAAATTTTTAATATTTAAATATAGATTAAGTATTAGCTTTAAAATTATCATAAAGGATAAGCTTAAAGTTCTATTACAATTCTATTTCATATATGTTTAACAAACAATATTATCCTAAATGTTTATACTTTATACATTTAAGAAATATTTTTATTTCGGTTAATACTGTAAAAAGCAATTTTCAACTTAAATTCTACGATAATAAATTTATTACTTAGATATATACAGAAAATTACTTTTTTCTTTTTTGGATAAGTATCTTGTTATTTATAAGTTATGTACTTAACCTAACAATTCCCATTCTCTCAATCCTCTTTGGAGAATTAAAGTATGTATAATAAAATTAACTGAAGTTTGGTCATCATTCAACGTTTCTATATATATATTTATTTTAACAGTGTTCTGTATTTTTTCTCCATACATATTATATTCACATATTCGAATTCTTTAAATTATTCAATGTTAAATTTTTGATTTTTATTAGTAAAACATAATCAATTTAATGTTATATAAATAAATCAAACTTTTTCAATATTGTTAAATTTATTATTATTATTTTTCAATGACTAACCTTTAATTCAGGATTCTTTGATTAATTTAACCTAATCTAAAAATATAAAAAAAAAAAATACAAAAAATTTGTTCGAATTTAATGAGATTAGTTTAAAAAATTAGTTCTAGTCTTGTTGGATACTTACCATGTACTTACCCACTTATTGTTTGATGCTTATGTAAATATATATACAATATACATAATATTTAAAATATCTAGTCCTTTTTCAGTATTTACTTTGTTAAAGAATAATTTCTTGCATGAAAATGTTAGATCCTTTTGATATTAAAACTTTTTTTTTAAAATGATCCGTTTCGTTAAATTTATTATACAACAATAAGCAGACCTCAAAAATATTTTGTTTTCACTTACATATATATATCTGTTATATTATTGTTTATATATATTGTTGTATTATTTATTTTTAAATTAATTATTATTATTGAATAATATAGTTTCGAATTTACTACATTTTATTTCTAAAAACCACAGATAATGTTTTAATCATCTTAACACGTTTTTCCATTAGAATATCATTAAAAAAAAATAAGAAAAATTTTGTTTTGAAGAAAATTTAGCAATTTAATTATATTATCAAGTAATCCATTATTGTATATAATATAGAAAAGTTTTCAATAATTTGATAAATTATCTATAGTTTTTATAGATACACAATGAATATAAAATAATTTGAAAGAATCGGAGTAGAAACAAAAATAAAGAGTTTTTATATTATATATCTATTTCTTTATTTTAATATTGCATACATTGGATAGGATTATGCAATATTATTAAAACCATCGACTGCTAAGATTAATCTATTAAATCTGCACTGCATCGAATAGTAGGCAAAGTTACTATTCAATGGTTAATCTGCAATCAAGGCGGGCACTTTTTAATTTTTTAAACAAAAAACAACAAACAAATTAAAAAAATATTGCATATTTTTAGGGTACATTAAACCATTTTCATAATTAAAGCTAAAAACGGAAATATTTTTATTTGTATATCCAAAAATTAATTAACATTTATTTATAAATATTAGCTAATAAAATTTAATCTAAATTATATCTAAAATACTTTTTTATTTATTTTAGATATCATCTGGTGAATCGCATAATACTGTATCAAATCTTATGACACCTTCAGACGGTGGTGAATTAATTCACAAAGTTGATGGCCATCATGAAAGATATCCCATAGCAAAAGTTGAATTCGATAGAGTTAAAACCCCATTTATTATTGGTTTATGGATTTTATCATCTAGTGTAGCAAAAATTGGTATGTTTTTTTATTTTATATAAGTATTTAACTATATTTAACTTTTCAAATTTTTAATTTAGTAATAAATTATGTTTAAATATTATTGTTTTTTTTTAGGTTTTCATATGACCCCAAGATTACATAAAATATTTCCTGAATCATGTCTATTAATTGTTGTTGGAGTTGTGATCGGAATTGTAATCAATTTAGGGACACAAGTGAACGTGTCTCCATTAACACCTAATACATTCTTCTTTTATATGCTTCCCCCAATTATACTTGATGCAGGCTATTTTATGCCTAATCGACTTTTTTTTGATAATTTAGGAACAATTTTATTAATGGCAGTAGTTGGTACAATATTTAATATAGTAACAATTGGTATTTATTAAAAAAAAAAACGTTTTTTTTAGTTGTTTTCTATTTAATTTTATTTATTGTTTAGGTGGCTCTTTATGGGCATGTGGCCTTACAGGATTATTTAATGTGGACCTACCTTTATTAGATGTTTTTTTATTTTCGTCATTAATATCGGCTGTTGATCCTGTTGCTGTTTTGGCTGTTTTTGAAGAAATACATGTAAATGAAATTTTATATATAGTTGTTTTTGGTGAATCTTTGTTGAATGATGCTGTTACGGTAAGTTGAATTTTATTACAATCATAGTATAAGATATTACAAATTTACCATTTTGTTTTTTTCTATATTCTACATAATTTTTAGGTTGTTGTCTATCATATGATGGAAGTGTATAAAGGTTTAGGTGAAAATTTAATAGCTGTAGATATTGTAAGTGGTGTTGCATCGTTCCTTGTTGTAGCAGTAGGTGGTACGACAATAGGTATGCTTTTTATTTTTAATGAATATTTAATTTAGAAAAAAAAAATCATAAAATAATATTTTAGGTGTCGTATGGGGATTTTTAACTGGCCTTGTAACGCGATTTACTGATCACGTTCGAGTGATTGAGCCTATATTTATATTTGTGATGGCATATTTGGCCTACTTAAATGCGGAAATATTCCATATGAGTGGAATTTTAGCGTAAGTGTATCGAAATATCAAATCTGTCAAATAATTTCTAAAATTTGTTTTTGTTGCTTTTAGTATAACATTTTGCGGAATAACAATGAAAAATTATGTTGAATCAAATATATCACAAAAATCTCATACAACGGTAAAATATGCTCTTAAAATGTTGTCAAGCTCAGCAGAAACAATTATTTTCATGTTCCTTGGTGTTGCCACCGTTAATAATAAACATAATTGGAATACGGCATTTGTACTATTAACAATTTTATTTTGTTCTGTATTTAGAGTAATAGGTAACAAAAATATTTTAAATACAAACTTTTCACTTTCCAATTACAGTATTTTTTCTTTTGTTTTAAATTTTAGGCGTTATAATTCTTACCGCTTTAGCAAATCGTTTTCGTTTACATAAATTATCAAAAGTTGATCAATTTGTTATTTCTTATGGTGGTCTTCGTGGTGCTGTAGCATTTGCTCTTGTCCTTTTAATACCAGAAGAATTAGTTAAAGAGAAAAATATGTTTGTTACAACAACAATCGCTGTTATTTATTTTACAGTATTCCTTCAGGGTATTACTATTAAGCCATTAGTTAAATTTTTAAATGTTAAACGTGCTTCAAAGCGTAAACCAACAATGAATGAAAGGATTCATGAAAGAGTAAGAAAATATTTTGAATAGCGTATATGTATACTATTAAAATAATTACACACTATTTTTTTTTTTTTTTTTTTAGTTCATGGATCATTTAATGGCCGGCGTTGAAGATATAGTTGGTAAAACTGGAAACTTTAATGTACGAGATAAATTTAAACGTTTCGATAATCGTTTTATACGTCCATTTTTATTAAGAGATACAAAAGTAATTTTTTTAATATAAAATTATTCAAAAAATTTATAAACATTATTTAAATATCCAATAAATATTATATTTTATTAATATAATTAAGGGAGCTGAGCCAAAAATCTTAGAAACATATTCTAAATTAACAATGAAAGATGCAATGGAAGTAATGAGACGTAATCCATCCACTATTGGTCAAATATCCGGAACTGAATCAATGGGTGCATTATTTAGGACGTATACAAATAATTGTTTAGGAATAAGGTGTGTGTATACAAATATTATTTTAATTTATAAATAAAATTATATTTTAAGAGAATGGGAATTAATTTTTTTTTATGTATATTATATATATTTGAATTCCCTAACATGTAATGTAATAAAAAATATTTAAAAAAAATATTTACTTGGTAAGTTATGGTTTCATTTCTATAGTATGTATATATAAATTTATTATTAAAAAAAAAACCTTAGCTTATAGAATACAAAATTATGATTGCACCTTTATAAAATAAATTAGAAATTGAACCTGAATGCAATTTTTTTTTTTTTTTGTATTAGTTCTATTTGTCCCAATTTATTTTTTTCCTATAGAATAATAATAAAAAATATTTAATTAAAAATTTGAAAGAAAATGAAACTAATTATTTTATTTTATTATTTTTATTTTCTTTAATTTTAGTCCTAGTTTATCAAATTTGGATACTACATCAAGAAATTTGGATATGCAAGAATTGCATTATAATCCTTCAAAAAAAGATTTAACAGATGCTAAAATACATCATTTGTTAGCTGAGGAATTAAAACCATATAGACGGGTAAATTCTTAATATTAATTTTTAATTATTGTTTTTGTAATTTTTTATTTTAGAATTCTCAGTCATCCCGATAGCCCCATGATTTGTAAAATTTTTCAACTGTTTTCTTAAAATTTCTAAATGATTTTAATTCACTTTTGTGATGCACTTTGTTTTAAAAAGCTTGAATATATTTTTTTTTTTTTTTAGATTCCAACATATTTTTATTATTATGATAAAATCGTATTGTTGACTATGTTACATTATTTCTTAAACTTTTTATAATTTCATTTTCAGTTTTATTACTTTTCATATTTAAGTTGTATACATAGTCGCATTTTAATTTTTCATAATCAAAACAATCATTAAATTGGCTTAAGATTAGACAGATACCAGTAATTGAGTTTTTGCTTGCGAATTTGAGTTTTTTTTTTTTTTTACTTTATAATCATTTTTAAAAGTTGAATTTTTATTAGATAATAAAAAATTTGTTGCTTTTGCAGATGTCGCTTTAAGCACTTTCATTTATTAGCACAATTTTTTTTTTTTTTGTTCACTTTCGAATACTTAATTTACGAAAAAGAAAATTTATTTTTGAATGTTAAAAATAAAATCTCGTTCAAAGGTTTCTATTTTACTTAATATTACAAAAACAAAACTATAAATTAAATTAATTATCAAGAAAAAATCAGATTATTAAATAAATATTAATTTAAAAAAAAAATTTATAAAAATACATAGAAAATACATTTTATATTTATTTATTTATATCCAGGTACCGTGGTAAATGTACTAGGTAGCATAACCCCTGTTGTGGGGTGTATGAGATATTATGATATATAAAAGTATTGCGATATATTTTTTTTTTTTATATTATAATTATTGTACCCAGCCGGGAATCGAAATATATTACATTTACAATAAAATAAACTTTTAATGAATGTATAAAATATGAATTCTAAACTCTTTATGTTCAATATGAAAAAATTCTTCAAAGTTTTGTTTTAATTTCGTTCATATTTTCATAGAATAGGGGTTGTAATAATTATATTATAACTAAAATTAACAAATATTTTACAATTAAAAGAAATGATCAGTTTTTTTTTAAAATATTAACTATGTACTATAAGTTTTTATAGCGTGCTGAATGATCGATCAATCGATATGAAAATAAAAATATTAAGTAAGATCATACTTAAAATTAAGAAAACTATAGTGTTTTTTTTTTTTTTTTTGAATTTAATAATGTAATATTACATTTTTTTTTATTATAATCATTTAAAATCATATAATTTTTTTATGAAAACTCATATTTAAAAATCATTAAAAATGCTTTCATAATTGTCATGCTCCAATTTTAGTATTATTTTAAAATATTTATTTTATTTTTTTTTTTTTTGTTAAATTATTATTTAAATTTATATATTATCTCCTAATAGTCAACAATAAATACATAATATATTTATAACAGTTTTAATTTTATAACTAATAAACACATTTTTATTATAATTTAATTAAAATCAGTTTTTATAGAAGTTGTGATTTTTATCAAAGTGTTTGTTTTGATATTTTTTAAAATTTTATTTAATTCCAATGAAATATTAAATAATATAAATGGAAAAAACAAAGAAGTACAATTTTAGGCCACTAAAAATAAAACAACTAAAATACTAATCAAAAATGTCAGATGATTTGAAGTGTGAAATTATTTTACTTTTTTCTAAATAAGAAACTAAACACAAATTTACTAACAATTAAATTTCAAATAAAAATACGTTATTTTTCAGAAATTTTATGATTGAAAATCAAAAATTATATATATATTTTAAAATATAAGTACCTAATCATATTGTTTTCGTATGTTTTACAAATATTAACAACAGCGCATGAATTTTATTATATTTCTATTTTGACAGATCCTCTGATTTTTGACATTATTAACCATAATAATTTTTCAATTTATTATTTTTTTTTTTTTAAGATTATTTACTTCATTTCTTATGAAAATATCTAATAAAAATGTAAATAAATGTTAATTTTTATTGATATTTATTATATATTTTAAATTATTTTGCTTATTTTGAATACAATAAGCAGAGTTCAGCTTTTTGATATGAGTAAATATACCCATTATCAGTTAAATTTTGCACATATGCGAGAGTATATATATTGTATATATATTATAATTTTGCAATTTATACGTATTTATACGTAATTTATACGTATGAATACATATTATTATTATAAAATAAAAAATTTCATTTTTTTAAATTAATTATTAAAAAAAAAAAAACTCCTACAAGAGGAAACAATCAAAGATTGTCATACTTCATAAGTCATATAACATAACTGATAATTATGTGTCAGTAAAAAAGTGTTGAGAAAACGGTTTAATTTTTCTGAAAAATTTTTCAAGTTAATTATTTTTTTTTTAATTTTCAATGTTTATCTCATTTTTTTTTTTTTTTTTGATAACAGACAATTAGAAGAAAAAAATTTTATATGTTATATTCTTCATCAATTACAAATGAAGTATTAATTGATTTTATTTAGTATTGAAATTTAATCATATTCAATTTCTTCTTTTATTATTTGTTTTTATTCCACATTTTAATTTATTGTTAATTATATGCCGTATGCCCTAATAGAGGTTAAAGGAAGTACAAAAAAAAAAAAATTATATATAAAAAGTAAAATTTATAAGTTTCACTTTGTTTCATAACCTTCAAATTTTCAGTTTATATACACAAAAAAAACAAAAAAATCCAAAATTTTTTTCTTGAAGTAAATATTCTTTTATAAATTTAGTTTCAAGTAGATAACTTTAATTGTTAACCCTAATATTTTACTAACAAAAAAAAAAAAAAAATCCATTCAACTAAGTCCATTCGTTTATAAAATATTAATCTAATAAAACACTTTTCATGCACTTTTAATATCTTTTCTAATAAATAGAATAATAGATAATTTATTTGTAGGGGGTATTTTCGCGATGAATGAGATTTTATACAAAGCATTTAAAAATACTATATATATATATTTTATATTAATTTCTTATTTTGTTTAATTATTTTTAAATAAAAACAAAAAAAAAAAAAAAATAATTCAAATACAAATTATATATTATACAATTTTTTTTCCCAACTTTTTTTTTTTTTTTATATTCATTATATATTTTATCCTGGTCTTAAAAACTCTAAAATTGAAATCTGAAAAGTCATCCAATTCGCAAGTATGGAAAAAATAAAAATTTAAAATAAAATTTTATTTAAAAAATTTTAATTTTTTTTTTATGTTTGTTTTGATTTTTTGAAATATTTTAATAATATATTTGTGTTTTAAAATTGTGTGTGTGTGTGTGATTTTTCTTATTTTAGCTTTTGTTTTTAGTTGTTATTTAACAAAAAACAAAAAAAAAAAAAAACCAAAAAGAAAAAATATTTTGAAAAATATTAATAAAATTTTTTTCCAATAAATTACAGCATCGTCGTCTTAGTTATAGCAGACATGCAGTAGATGACCGGGATTTGTCAACACAGGTAAAATTTTATCACATAAATATCAGTGTTTTTTTTAAAAAGAAATTTTTTTTTTTTTTAATAAACATAATAAGTAATATTATGTGCTAGTAGAAAAATATATATTATAAGTTAAAAAATGATTGATTGTATGTATTATATGTATTATTAATTTTTATAGGTAAATTATCGAATGCACATGAATATCAGACGTATGGTAAATGATCGTAAACATCATAAACGAAGTAAAAAAGGAAAGGTAATAGTAAAAAAATATTTTGTTTTTTAATAAATTCTGAAATTAGCATTTATTAAAAAAAAAAAAATTTTTTTTAAAACATTTTAGGAAGGTGTTAAGCAAAATCATGTCTCATTTCATGAGTTTCGACAAAATGGAAGTGAAAAACAACTAACAAACGGTACGAAAAATTCTCATAGTCGAAAATCAATCAGAAAACATTCTCACAATTCAATTAACAAATATCGTAGATTAGAATTAGGTAATTGCCCGAACCTTACAAGAAGTAATGATTAAAAATATACAAATCAACAAAATATACAAAAACAAAACTTTAGAATTTATATTTACAAACACTAATCTCATGTTTTTCTTTTTTTTTAGTTCATAATTTTTTAGCAAAAAAAAAAAAAAATATTAAGCAAAAATTGAAATTTAGTCAATTTTGTTTTTAATTTTTTTTTTGTATTTAATTTTTATTACTTTTGTTAAGCTGAAATGTTTTTTGATTTGATTTTTATTAATTTTTTTTTTCTTTAATTTTATTGACAAAAATTGTTTTTTATTTAAAATATTAAATATAGGTAAAATAAAATTTATATTTGTATATTTTTTTTTAATTATATTTAATATATTTACGTTTTTCACCTGCCTTACTTTTTTTTTTTTTATTTTAGTACTTTCTGTTTTAATTAAATATTTTGTTTTTAATATTAATTTTATTAGGAATAAGGAAAGCTTTAAAAAGTTAATATATTAATTTTTTATTTTTAAAAATATGTTCAGCGTGCTCTTTTTATGGACATAGTTAAATAATATGTTCGTTTATATTTGGCACAAAATATTTTTTTTTTTTTTTAAATAATGTCAACTATTTTCTTATAATTCTCTATAGGTAATATATATTAATTTTTTTTTTGTTATAAACAGTTAACTTTAATTTTACTTATAAATTGTGCAATAATTTTCACAAAATTATCTGAATAAAATAATCTATGTTAAACATTCTGTGTTCTGACATGATGCAAATCTATTGTCCACATTTACACAGTAAAATAAATAATTTAGTATATATGTTTTCAATGTTTTATGTTAATATATTTTTTTCAAAAATAATTTTTCAACTTAAATAAAGTAAGAGGCACTAAATTGATAAAATTGTGATATGTGTCATTAATGTTTGTGGTAAACGATGACAAATTGATGTCAGATGAAAACGTTCATTAAAAAAAATATAAATGCTTTTTTGTAATAATAATTAATTTATATAAAGAATTGCAAAAAGTTCAGTATATTACTTTTGGAATTGCTTTCTCATAATAAATTTTTAGAATAGAAAATAATTATTTGCATTCGCTTTTGATTAAATTTTAAGATAATTTATATTTAGAGTTTTGAAAAACATTTAAATAAAATACAATATAAATTATTTAAAATTAAATTAATTTACTTTTTAAATCTTTCTATTTATTTTTAACAAAAAAAATTGATTATACATTTATTTTAAATTACATAATACAATTAAAAAAAGCTAAATAATAATAAAGTAAAATAAAAAAAAAAAGTTTTCAATCAATTTATACATAAAATAATTTTTTTTTTCCTGCTTACTCTATTGTAAATAATTATCTAACTTATTTTATTTTTTTTTTGTTTTTAAGTTAAATTTGAAATTTAGCTTTTATTAAAAAAAAATAAAAAAAAAAAAAAAAACACTAATTATAATTTCTGCTGTTAATTATTTTTCTGCAAAATTATATTTAATTAGTAAGAAAGTACAAACAATATTTTAATTTATTTTTATCGCTAACAAATATACAAAATCTAAATTATAAATTAAAGGATAAAAGGGATGGATTCAAATTGTAATTATATAGACAAGGAATTTCTTTTTGTGTAAAACAAAATATATAATAAATAGATGCTTTTTAGTGTTACAAAAAAAAATATGGAAATAAGAATAGAAAATCGCCATTTTTTTTTTTAAATTAATTATAGTTTTTTTTTTTTTTGCATAAATCTTGTATATGTATTTAAACAGAAAATATATTTTGGCAAAAAGTTTTAGTTAAAAGAATACATATGTACAAATCAATATTAATATTTATTGTAAAATCTGTACTGGTATAAAGCAGAATTAATATTATTAATTAATTTTTTTTTTTTCGTTTTTTGTGAGTTTTTATTTTTATTATAAATTTTTTTTTATAATTTTTTGCAAAATTTCATATTTCATCAAAAAAATTTTTTCATTTGTTTTATTTTTCATGTGAATTTAAAAACAAATAAAAAAAAAAAAACAAAAAAATAGATTATATTAATGACTCTACAGAAGACAATCCCATTCAAGCTTCAAATAGAGATGGACAAAATAATGAGGATTGGGATGATGGACTAACATTTACAGCTAAACCAACATGTAAGTTAATATTATCCATAGGTGTTTTTTTTTTTTTTTTCTTCGTAAAATTCAATTTCAATTCTGATTTCGTTTAAAGAACGGTTAAATTATATTATCGTTGTTAATTTTTATTAAAATATTGTTAAATATTAGTTTTATGTTTCTATGTTTGAACATATCAATCTGATATATCTCGATATATTTGAAATAGCAAATACTACGCATACGCAATCAAAACGGATACTAGTTTTATTTTTAAGTTAAAAATTTGCATCTCCTTTTAAAGAAAGTTTTCGTTCTAATTTTTATTCTTTATTTTTCTTTATTATGGTAAAAGTATGTGGTCTTGAATTTTCTTATTTATATAACTCAAATATAAATTACAATAAATTTAAATAGGCAAACATTTATCAATAATAAAAGATATAATACTTCTAAAATATGTATTATAGAATATTATAAATTATTCCAATATAAAAGAGTAATTAATTAAAAAATATATAGCATAATAAAGGTTTGATAATATATTAACTTTAAATTAATAAATTTTATATTTTGTTACATTTTAATTTCAATTTTAAATTTTAATACAAAAATATAATTTTGCTCGATTATTGGAAAACTGCCCAAATTATTTTGTTTTGTCAGTGTTCCTTTAAAAT
This sequence comes from Poecilobothrus nobilitatus, assembly GCA_947095535.1. Classification (NCBI taxonomy): domain Eukaryota; kingdom Metazoa; phylum Arthropoda; class Insecta; order Diptera; family Dolichopodidae; genus Poecilobothrus; species Poecilobothrus nobilitatus. The sequence continues at coordinate 187,793,549 of OX352774.1, read as the reverse complement.
TACAAAATTGAAATTGCATGTTTCATTTATGCATTTCCCATTTTGATATAATTCTGAACCCACAAAAAAAAAAAAAATTAAGCTTCAACAAATTCTTAGCAGCATGGCAAAATTATTAAAGATTTATTGACTTGCTTCAATTTAATATTTTTATTAGATAGAACAGTTCAACAATATTTTACATAATTATTAGAATTTTTTTCTTATTGAAATATTTCTTACTTTTATTTCTCTTTTTTTTTTTTTGTCTATTTACTTTTTTTTTTGTCTAAATTTTTAGTGGAAGAAAATGGTACAATTGTTGAAGAAGATCCACATGCATTAAGAGATTCAGAAAATGAATGTCGTGTTGCAACACCAACAGCAATTGAATCACAATTACCATGGAAAAGAAATGAAAATGAAACTGATGATAATGCACCAGTTAAACAAAATGAATTTCCAGCATGGGCTTCCAATAAGGAATATCTTGCTTATAATTCACCAAGTGCTACATTTTTAGGTAAATAATATTGAAATAATTAAGAATTTACAAAGAAGAAAAAAAAAAAACAAAAAAGTAAATAACGATCTAAAAATCAAACAAACAATAATTTTTTATAATATTATTTTTTTTTTTAAATTGACATACAAAATATAGAAAATAATTTTAATTTTATTTATAATTTCATAATACATTTAACTTTGTATAACATTATATTATTTAAAATAATTGATTTGATTTCGTATAAAGTACAAGTAGTCTGATTTTAAAAAAATTTTCGGCTATTTTATATATGTATAAAACTAACAAAATCCTAAAAAAAAAAAAAAAAAAAAAAACAAAGCTTTCAAAACATTAGGAATTGGGGCTTTATTGTTTTTAACAATATTTGAAATTTTATTTTTCAGTGTTTTTTTTTTATTTTTTTTATTTTTATTATCAATGTTATACAATTGTTACTTGTATTTAAATAATAATATGATCAATTTAAATGTTTTTTTTTTTTTTCAATTATTATGATCAATTTTTTTTTTTTTTCTAATTATTGTGTAGATTTAATTAATTTAAGGCATCTGTTTATTTTGCTTATACATAAATTTATATATAGTATATATAAATGAAAAATAAAATTAATAATTTTATAAAAAGTTCCAAATAATTTTGAGCAATAAAAAAAAAAAAAAATATATAAAAAAATAATCACAAATACATATTAATTAAAAAATAAAAACAAAAAAAAAAACTACTTAAAATTCAAAATTAATATAAAGAATTGTTTTATGTTATAATAAAAATTATTATAATTTTTTTTTTTTTTTTTTTTATACACATATTAATTATATAGAGATGCAATAATTAAAAATCACGCTGTTCAATATAAAATATTGAAAATATTGTATACATGACAAAAATGCTTTTAATTTTAAGAATAAAATTTTATTATACAATCAATTTATATATATACATACATATTATTATTACAAATATATTCTTTTAATGGAAATATTTGTTTTAATAATTTTTTATTTCTTTTATTTTATATAATAAAATAATTTCAAAATAATTACAGCTTAGACTGCTGAAATAAAATAAATAATTTATTTTTCCTTGTTTATTAATAATTATTTATTAAGTTATACATTTTCTTTAAATAAATTGTTTTGGCGCATATTTATTGGAATTCATCATAGCTTTATTAGAAATATAAATGTTTTTTTTTTTTTCGAAATATTTTATGTACTAAACATATTTTAAAAGATATTTTTTAAGTTATTGGTTTTTAAAGAAAATAAAATTCAAATATAAAAAAAAATTTTTAAAACAAATTAATTCAACATACAGTATGGAAGTAATTTTTTTTAATTTTAAGGAGGAGGATTAAAATTAGACCATTGGTTCTTGATCTTGAAAAAAAATAAAAAAGAAAAAAAAGGATAATTAATATTAATATTATCTACATGATAAAATATTTTAAGTTTTGTTATAAAATTACAGATGAAGTTTTATTTATCTTTTATTAATTTAATTAATTTTTTTAATTTTTTCGTACATTTAATTTTTAATATATTTTCGTTGTTTTTTTCCCCAAAAAATAGCTTTTTTCATGCGTTTATTTATACGATAATTGTATAATATTGAATTAATAATTTCAAAAGCTAATTTAAAAGATTGACGATTAATATTTGACTATTTAATATTTGTTATTAAAAGAGTAAGTTAATTTTAAAATATTTAAAATGATCTGAAAAAAATAAATTTTTATATAAATTTGTTTTTTTCCCCTTTTTATTACTTAAAACAATAAAAATTCAATATATTAAACTCTTAACTTTTTCAATATGAGTTTATTTTTGTTTTCCAATCTGTTAATGTATTAATTTAAGTTTTGCTAAAATTATTGCTATTTACTGAGTTCTTTCAAATTATATTTTTAATGACATACTAAAGGTGAAATAAAAGTAAGAAATATAATTATTATACTCTACAGTCTACGGTTACAATTATAGTTATTATTAATTTATATAATATATCAGTTTTTTTGAAAAAGCCAATAGAAATAAAACGTTAAGCTTCATATATTTATATAGTAATTATTTTTGAAGAAAAAATAATATGGAAATATTTTGAAAATTTTACAAATATTTATTATTTAATTATTATTGTAACTATTGTAGAGAATAGAATATTTTTCATTTTACATTTAATTTTTGTTTTGAGTTTTCATTTAAATTTTATTTTTGTTAACAATGTTATTTTAAAAATTACTTTTGTGTTGTTGGTTTATTTTATTTTTTTTTTTTAATAAAAATTAAATAATCATAATTACTTATTCTTCGGCTAAAAAATAATTTTAGATGTTGTAAAAATAAAGTCATGTTTTTGAATATATATTTATTTCATTATTTATACTAAATTTTAATATCGGAAAAATTTTTCATAAAATTTTGAAGCTATCTAGTATAGTTTTTTTTTTTAATTTAAAAGTATCGCTTAATTATTATTTTTTTTTTAATAAATTTATTATTGCTCACTAACAAAATTTTTTCAAATTTTAAAAGACATGTAAAATGTGATTGCTTTATTTTATTTATAATTCAGAAAAATTTCTTTTTTCAAATTTATTTCATTATTTTATACTTTTTAATATATTATACAAGAACAGTATGTATAAATTTAGTATTAACAAAATCGTATTAAAAATGCTTTTACATTTTTGAAGCTTGGAAAAAAAAAAATTTAATTTAATTAAACGTTATACGTTTAGAAAAAAAAAAAAAAAATCAAACAAGTAAAATAATTAACTAATTTTTTTGTATAAAAAAAAAAAAAAAAAAAACAAATCAAAACATTAAATAATTAAATCACAATTTAAGCAAAATAAATGGCATGCTGGTAAATTAATTAGCATCCTCCCCCCTCCTTTTTAAAAGTAGAAAATTATTATTTATATTTTCGTTAATTTTTTTTTTTTTGTAGAATGTCAATTTTTAATGTTATCATTATTAATATTTTTAATTTTATTTTTTATATATATTAATATATTATTTTATATACATATATTTATTAAATTTATTTTAATTTCGCTATTTATTTATTTTGGTTCTATTATCTACTAAATTTTTTTTTTTTTGCAAGTAATTAAAATTAATCATTTCCATGAGTATTTGGTTCATTTTTAAAAAATTTAAAAAAGAATTAAATATATTATGTAAAATTAAATAATTTTTTAATATTTTATGATAAAAAAAATATATTATTTAACCAATTATTAATTTTTTTACTTTTATACATATTTTTTATTTAAATGAACTAATTAATCATGACGTAGAAAATGATTTTGGTTTAATTACTTTTAATTTGTGTATATTTTATAATTATATAATATTATGTATTTTGATAGTAATTTAATTAATATAAAGATGTTAAGTAATTTTTTTCTATGTATTAAATTTTTTTTTAAGAAGAACGACACATTGTTTCTGAGAATGCTTTTTAATTTCTAAGAAATTCACATATCCATCTAATAAGTTTTTTTTAATTTTTTTTTTTAATTTAAAATTTGTTGTTTCATTGTATAATATAAAAATATTTAATTCAATTTAAAAAAAAACTCAATAATAATTTAATTGGTCCATTTAATTTTTCATCGATTAACTTAAAATTTTAATATGAGTGTGTAATATATTTGAATTATGAAAATTAGGCTTATTATATTCTGTGTTGTACCTTTTTTATGTTAACTGAAGAATTTTTTTTCTTTAAGTGAAGACATTTTTAATTTAAATGAATTTTTTTTTACTTTAAGTGAAGATTTGTTTACTTCAGTAATTTTTTTGATGAAGAAAACTACGAGAATATTTTTACTTCAGTAATTTATATTATATAAATAGGTACATATGTTTTATTTTTGTAATATGTTCATACATATATATTTGGATCTGATATTTATGTATCTAATATGTCTATATGTATATTGTAATTATTTTTTGTTTTAACTTAATTACAAATGTCTTCATTTAAAAAAAATATTTTCACTTACCTTCTCTTAAAGTAAAAATTTCTTCACTTTAAATAAAAATGTTTTCTGTTAAAGTAAAAAAAAAAAAAATATTTTAATACATTATTCTTTTTTTCTTGTCTTCAATCCTTAATATCTATTTATAATTTAAAATTTTTAATATTTATTCAGTAAAAGATGTTTCCATTCCATTTTTAATTTTGTTTACAAAATGGTCGATAATTTTATAAAACAAAAAAAAAAAATTTACAAATACATCAATTTTTGAAGTACAATTTTTTATGATATAAAAATATCTTTCTCAAAATAATCTTTTTAGTAGTTAATATGTATTGTTTCAATTAACTTTTAATAAAAATAAAATAAAAAGAACCCCATACAGTTATTCACAATTTTTAAATATTGAAATAATAAATTACTGAAATATTTTTTAACAGGACACAGAATCTCAAAAATATTTTATAGGCTATAATTTTAACTGTTTTTTATATACACTTAAAACAATTTTCTTTTTTTTATTATTGATTAAAGAAACAAAAAAAAAAACAAATAGTAATTATAAACACATAATTTTCATTAAAAATTAATTAAAATTTAATTTAAATGGCGCACTGCACTTGCAAAATGTAACTTTAAATTAAAACAAGAAAAACAAAAAATCTAAAATTTACACTTTGAATTAAATAAACTTTAATTGCATGTTTGTGAACATTCCAAAAAAAACAAAAAAAAAAAAAAAAGAAATATTTTTTGATTAATATCTTGATGCATTTTAAAATATAAAAAAAAAAAAAATTAATAACTAATAATTCTATTAAACAAAAATGGAAAATTAAAATTTTATCAGATTTCTCTGCACAATCAATTTTTTTTTTTCATTTATTTTATTAATTAATTTTATTATTTTAATTTTAAATAATATTTTAACAGAATGTTTTTTTTTTTTTTTTTTGTGTTTCAAATTATGATTCGATTTACATTTCTTTACGTCTTGTAGTTTAATAATACCTATAATTTTTCATTCAATATTGAAAGCATTTTCAAAACTTTAAAATTAAATTTTCTTTATATACTTATTTTGAAGGAATTTGAATGTTTTCTAAATAATATTCATCATTTATAATGTATAGATATTAACAGTAAGGTAAGGAAGAGGAAAATTGGTTGAAATAATATTGTGTTTTTATATGAGCGCAAAACAATGAATTTCAAAAATAAATAAAATTTTATTAAATATTCTGATTTCTTATCGACATCTTATATTTTCTAATTTTCATTCTATAAATAACATTGTTCATAGTGTTGCCGTTTAACTTAAAAAAAAAAAAAAATAAAGTTTAGTAGTAACATTTTTAATAATATTGATATTATGTATTACAATATTGACGTGCTATAGATCAATTTTGGTTTTTTTTTTGAATATATATTATTAAAAATTAATTTTTTTAATGAAATGTCAGTTGAAATGTTGAAAATTTAGTGAACATACAATAAAAATATAACTAATATCTATTTTCAATATTCTCACAATAATGTTCTTTTATTCCTTTGGAGAAAACTGTCTTTCTATTTATACAATGAAAGATAAAACACATATATGCATTAATTTGAACATTTTTCTAATTTTGTATTCTAAGTTATAAAAAAAAAAAAAACTCACATAGCACAAATTTAAAATATCACTTAAACATTATAAAAAGTTTAAAATACTGAAAAACAAAAAAAAAAAAATAAAGCAATTACTAAGTATCTAAAGTTTAACTTCACATCAAATCATATCTATAAATGTATAACATAAAATTTTCAAAAAAAAAATTGGAATTCAAAAGAAATTAAAAAGATATTTAAAAAACAGAAAAAAAAAAATCATCGATAAGATTTATTTTATGTCAATTCTATATAATGATTTTTTTATTTATAAATAATAATTTAAATAACGGTAAAAACGCTCATAAAATATTTAACTTGACATCTTTGTGTATTTTTATTTTTTTAAGTTTTTTTTTTTTTATTTTGAATGGTTTTAAGGTTTTATTTATTTTTTGTTTGTTATTTTTATTATTGTTGTATTGATTTTTTTTTTTTTTATATTACACACACATATAAATTATTTTGCTAAAAAATATATAGGAGGCCTATCAAAACCTAAACAGGCTAAATCTGTAATAGGTTTGTTCCGTCGTGATAGTCAAATGTCTGGTTCAGGTCATGTAGCTGGTATAAATACACCTGGAGGAAATAGTATAGATCCATTAGAAAATGAACAAATATTGGTTATTACACAACAATTACATCAACAACAGCAACAACAACAATTACATGGAACACCTATTAGCCAAATGTCTGATAGACAAAGTATTAGCGGTAGTAGTGGTGGTGGTGATCATAAAGGTTTAAAAAGAATGAGTATAGACTTTAGTGAAGGACATGCTGGTCCATTTCCGGTCACTGCAAGTCATCGTAGAAATACTCGTAGAGGATCAATGTTGGAAATAAGCGGGTAAGTGAATTTTAAAAAAAAAAATATTATTTTTGTCTTTTTTTGTAGTCATATTTATATAATGAAATAATAAAAAAAAAATATTTATATAATGTAAAAAAAAAAAAGTATGAATTCTTTTTATAAAAGAATTTTTTTTATTAAAAGAATTTTTAAATTTTTAGATTGCAAAATAGTAGTCTTTTAGAGTTAAATATTTTTTGTTTTATTAATATAATTGACTTTACATAATATATTATATACTTAAATAATGTATATATAGTCGTACAAAAAGATTGTGTTAATATATAATTGGAAAATAAAATAATTTGAATGTATATAAAATCATTTATATATATATATATATATATATAATATAATGAATGAAAAATTTTAACTGTTTAACTTTTTGTGCGATGTATTTTACATTTTTTTTTTCCTTTCTTTAATTTACACATTGTTTTCTACTTTTTTTTTCATTATCGTTCTTTACATATAGTCAAATATTTAATATCTTAAACACATTTAAAAAGAAAAACATCTTTAGAGTTCATAAAAATGATAATTAAATAATTAAAATATGATTATGTCACGATAACCAAATTTAAATTTACATATAATGGTTGTGTTTCTTTTTCTCAAATTCTGGTATAGTTAGGAGTACAAAAGAGTTGTTTACTCCGCGGTAAAAGGAAGGAGAACAATATAAAATTGACGAAACTAAAAAAATCCTTTTTAAATTCTTGTCTATATTATGCTTAAATTTCAATCGGGAACCAAAAAATTTGCGATATATTTGAAATTACTGAAAAAAATACGATTTTTTTCGAATTTTTTTTTCTCGCAATTTTAAACAAAACATTGAAATTTCAAAAGATAATTTTTGAAATTTTTTATTTAGTTAGATGAACGAACGCAATACTCAAAAGAATTTTTACATATTACAAATGTCGAAAAATCAAAACACATCGAAATATAAATACTTAAATTTTAAGAAATTAAACTAGTGCTCATTTCTACAACTTAGAAAATTCCTAGGTGGTTTAAAACTGGTTATGGGGACCAATTCATTCTGAGAACCTGAGAATTCTGAGAAATTTGCAGCTTGCTTGCTTGTTCAATGTGTTCCCGTCTGATAGATATGGTCCATATATAATTTGCAACTTTTCAAAAAGAATCACTTCCAATTTTCCTTAATTATCCTATTTTGCTCTAGTTTCCCTCCCCATTATCTGAACATATACAGTTATTTTGTATAAAGAAATCATTTCCTATAGGGTTTGGGTAGCGTGTAAAAATAAAAAAAAAATTTTTTTTTACTGTTAATATTTAGGAAATTGTGACATAAAAATTATTTTCAAACATTTTTAACAGCTCTACTGTCATTGTTAGTATACTACTTATTTTTCTTCTAAGAAAAGAATTCTCTACTTTTGCTTTTCTTTAAGTCTATACACTTTTAAAAATAATTTTAATAATTTTATTTAATTTTTTTTTATTAATTAAATTTTGAGACTGTTTAAATCTATTGCTTTTGCATTATAATATTTAAATACACATTATATTAATACATTTTTATTATATTTTATACCACTTCAAACACATAATAACGTTAAAAAAAAAAAAAAAAACATTATTTATACATATATACACATATTACATTAAGTTATAATTAATATTTTTTAAATTCATTTTTTTTTGTTAATTATTATTTATTATGTAATTAAATTAATATTTATAACAGTGTTTATATTTCTGGCTTATAATAATTTATTTTAATTATATGAAATAAAGAAAATTAAATCTAACCATAGTAATTTATTTTACATAAATATAATTATTATATATATATTTTATTTAAAATATGATAGATTAAGTTGCTTTTATTATTTAATATTTAATATACATAAATTTAATATACATAGGTAAATATATTTTTTTTTTTTCATTTCTTTTTCAATTTGTAATTTTTTTTTTTTCTGTAAAAGTTTCTAATCATATTTTTGCTAATTTTTTTTTTTACTTTTATTCATTAATATTAATTAAAGATTTTTTTTTTTTGGTTGAGGTTTATTTTATTTTTTTATTTATTTTAGTGTATATAAATATTTTTAATTAATATTAATTTAGTTTTGTATAACTAATAAGTTTCAAAAATTGGTCAATCTTTATACATTCGAATAAATCGAAATTAATATAATACAATATATTGATGAAAATAAATATACGAGTATATCATTAATATATAGTATTTTAATGCCTTTGTTGTTCAAATTATTTTTTTGTTTAATGACCACCTTTTAGCATTTTAAACTTTTTAAAAATAAATAAATAAATTTGTTATTTAATTAAATGAAAATTATTAATATTTATGAAAATAATTTAAAAATTATAATACAGTTATAATATAACTTTACATAAAAAATAAATATTGTTGAATTTGACATATTAAAAATAACGGATTATTTTTACATATATTTAATAAATATGAATGCGTATGACTTGCAAGGGTTTAGATAATTTTATTTCATAATTTTATTCTTTTAATAATATATTCTGATTATTATTTTATTTTATTTAAATTATTCAAAATATTCATTATTAAAACATATTTATTTAAAATAATTATAATAGTAACCCTTAAGCGTTGAACTTTTTTATTCCTGTTATTAATTATTATATTTAAAATTATTAACTTATTAATAATTAAATTACTTACTTATAAAATCATAGTATCTCTAAATAAATAAATATATATTATATGTTTTATGTAATATTTATTATATACATATATTTAAATTTAGAAAAATTTGTTCCAAATCTAAAATTTTAAAATTATCGAAGAATTGTTTAGATTTTTTTTAATATTTTTATAATATTAAGTTTTTATTTTCTTGTTGGAACAATCATTTCTGGACATATATAAAATTTTAAAAACTATTTAATTATAAAAAAAAAATTTCTGATTTTGTTTTTTTGTTGAAGTTTTTCTAAGTCATTTTCTTTAGTATATAACATATTAATTTTTTAATTTAAAGCGTTTTTGTTTCCAATTCTTTGGACAAATAATTAATATAAGTTTTTATAAACTTTCTTCAATTTTTATTTTATTCTATTTTTTTTTTTTTCAATTTAGTAATTAAAATTTCTATATTTAAACATATTTATATTAATAATTCTAACTATTCTAAGTAATTAATTTTATTTAGTAACTAATTAATTAAAATTTATTTTTGTTTTTTTATATAATATATTAACTATTAAACTTTAAGAAAAAAATTTATAATTAAAATTAATTATTAAAGAAGGTATGATTAACATGTATAATAATATATTATATTAAAAATATTTATTTTATCTTGTGATTAATAAAAATACTGAAAGTAATTGTAATTTTTTCTACTACCTATATATAATACTAACTTAAAATTAAATATTTAGCAAAAAGAAAACATACATAATTATGATTAATAATATAAAGAAAGATAAAATAGTATAGTATCTAATTTATTTTTAAAATGTAAACAAAAAATTAAATAATAATTTATTTATTTATACATAATTTCAAAATAATTCATCATTATTGTTTAAAAATAATTAAAATATAGAAATGAGAAAAAAAGTACAAGAAACGAATTTTAAAATTGAAAAAAAAAAACTAGATTTAGCTTTCCTGATTAATACAGGAATGGGTATGTATGGCATTAATTAGTTGCAGATTATTTTTTTACTTTTCTTTAAAAATTTTCCTAAATTTTCCTTTTGAAAACAAAAAAAATTATTTTCTATTCAAAATTTTTGTTTTTTTTTTTTTTGATGGGAGGGGGGAAGACTTATCAACAAATTCATTAAATGATTTACACTGAATAAATCGGTACCGGGATGTCAAAATATAATTTTTGTTTCGTAAATGCAGGTTTTAAAGAACAAGAATAATAAAAAAATAAATAAATAAAACTTTTGTGAAATTAACCTTTTTTCTTTAGATTTTAATCGCGGCTGCAGTTTTATTTCGAATTTTTTTTGTGTATGCTGCAGTCCGTCGAAATGGCAAATAAATGAAATCTCTTTCTACACAATTAATTATTCGAAAGCAAGCAGTTAAGGAAGTGTTATTTAGTGTAAAATAATTTTTATTTTTTAAAACAAAAAAAGTAAAGATAATTTTTGTTCCGATAAGTTACGTTTTTTTTCTAAATTATAGGTAAATTTACATGGGATGCATGCATCCGGATGCAAACATTTGATCGGTTGAAAATTTGATCGTATTCATGAAATGCTCTCTCTTTCGCTTATTTTAGATACAAAATTTTTTGCATCCTCTATATGAAGCATACAAGATGCAAATTTGTTTTAACGTCAAATACAGACGTAAAATCAAACGTAAAAAAATTTTAAACGTTAAATATTTTGAGATATTTTGAAGATGGATATAATAAAAAGAAAAAAAATTGCAATTTTATATGTGTATTAATAAATTATATTTAGTTTAATATTAATATTAATTTAATATTAATATTAATATTAATTAATTTAATATTATATTAATTAAAATTTTTTCTTACATAAAATAACAATTTTCTCTAAAATAACAATTTTCTCTGGTTTAACCATTTTGTATTTTGTAAATAAAAAATTTTTTCATCAAATGTCAAAACAATAATACATACACATAATAGCCTAAGCCTAGGTACTTTCAAATAAAATTTTCAAAATAAAAATGTCGCCGTTTTGCATCTCGTGAACGAGTGGATGCATTATGGATGCAAAAAAATTCGTACACGAAGAGTACACGAAATGTAACCGAAATAATTTTTGCAGCTGGATGCATGCATCCCATGTGAACTTACTCATAAGTTTAAAAATAATATTTTAAATAATTTTCTTTCCAAACGCAAATTCTTTGAAATTTCAGTTCTTTCATTTTCCAATTATTTTCTAAAACCGCTACAAAATTCTTCATCGATTTATAAAAATTATTTTTATTATTATACAAGCACAAAAAAAAAAATATATTACGAAACATATTTGCAAAAAGTGTTTGCAGCCGAAAGGACTTCATGTGAAATTAATGCCGATACCAATTTTTTCGAATGCAGAACGGAATTTTTTATTCGAACGATTTTTTTACCAGACTTTAAACATAATCATATTAATAAATTGGAATGGATAATTTAAAATGGACAAGAAATTTTTAAAATGGAATTTTATTAGCCATTTCGTATTTTTTATATAGATAGGTATTAATTTTTCGAATTACACAACAGTTTAATTATTTTAATTAGTTAGTTGTTAAGAAATAAATAATTTTAATTATATATAAAAGTAATTAGATTAATTCAAAAAAAAAAAAATTAATTTGTAATTTTAAACTTTTTAATCGGAACGGAAATTCTCTTCGAAAATAATAAATTCTAATAATAGAAAATTTCAATATTAAAAGTACAATTCTTCTATACATATACCATGTATTAATTTCAATTTTATCATGACATTTCATCTTTTATTTCAAAAATTACATAATATTTTATTTAATTTTATGTTATGTTGTTCTATATTGCTTGCATTTTTGTTTTTAAATACATATATATATATATAGATAATAATATTTTTGATTTATTCTTTAGAAATTAAGCTTAGCTTAAAATCAATTGAAAAAATCCAAAAAAAAAAAAAAAGAAAAAAGTAATTACAAGCAGTTTGAGAAAATTTTCAACACATAAAATGGCATTTTCTTAATTAGTTAAAAATATATAAAAAAAAAAAAAAATGGCGGAACACATCAAGCATAATTATAATTTTCCGTATATATACACATTAAAATAATATTTTGGTTATTATATTAATCAAATAATTTTCTTTTTTTTTTTTTTTTTTTTTTTTTAATAAAAACAAATAATCATAATATATAAATTTTCTAAAAAAAAGCCAAAAACAAAAAAAAAACAATTTTAATTCCGTCAAGTTTTTTGTATTTTGTTTTGTTTTTTTTTTTTTGTACAATTTGTTTTAAAGGATTATTCAACTTTAAAATATATACAATTATCGCACAAAACTTCAAAACTTTTGAAAGAAACGTCTATTACTTAAAATAGCAAATATTTATGAAGGATTTAATGTTACTGCAATATTGTAATGAATGATGACAATAATATAGAGTGATAAAGTTGACAAAAAAAAAAAAAAATCATATATACTATATGATTAAAACAAATAAAATGTAATTTGAAATAAAAGTGAATATTGAAGGAGAGGAAATATGAATTTAAAATTTTATTTGAAAAAAAAAAAAAAAAAAACAAATATACATATATCATAAAAATTTAGCCTAACTAAAACCACAAACTAATATGAGAAACAAAAACTTATATAGAATATTAGTTTTACTCAGGTAATTAAAAAACAAAAAAAAAAAAATTCTTTCTCAAAATAAAAAAAAAAAAAAAAACATAAAATAAATTAAAGAAAAACATTTCGAAAAAATTACAAATATTTTTATATTTAAATTCATCATTTATATATTTAAAGAAATCATTAACTAAGAATGATCATATATTCATTAGTTTTTTACATTATAAAATAAAATAATTATTAATTTAAATTTAACTATATATTAAAGTATTACAGAAAATAATCTATATTATAATATAAAATATATATGTATGTATAATTGAATACATTATTATGCATATACATATATTACAAGCACTTTTGATCAAATTGGTTGTAACTTTTTGTCCCCTATAGCCTCTCTATAGTTTATGAAGTTTTACAAAAATACTTAATTTTTTATTAATTGAAATAAATAATATGCGATGATTTTTAAAGTACAACTTTTAGTCATCTTTGAAATTATGAGCAAATTAATAAACAATGTATTAAAAAATTAATAATAATGGGTAAATATTAGTTATTAATTAAAAAATAAATTAAAAATAAAAAGGAAAAAAAATCAAAATTTTAAATACCAAAACAGTTCAATACACTTTATATTAAAAAAATCTTATATGAAATCTAACAAAATAAAAAATCCCAGTAAAAGTTTATTTAAATTTGGGATTATCTGGAAAGTCAAAAATCTGGTACTCGAAATTCCGGTAATTTTTCTTGCAAATAATAAAATCCTGGAAATTATTCTTTCGAGATTTTTCCAGGATTACATTTTTTTTTTAAATTTTTCTTTTCAAAATCAAACTAAATTTTATTCAAACAAAAATGTTTAAAAATTCAAAAAAAATTAATTAAACCTCAAAACCCCCTTTTAAATACCTTGCTATTGAAATATATTTGTAAAATAAATAATTTGGAAAGACTTTAGATTTGGTTACAAAATTAGAGTTTCAATAATTTGTTTAATGGAAGTTTAGGGATGACAGCCCCATTTTTTTAAATGTTTTGTTGTTGAAATATGTATGTGAAACAAAAATAATTATAGGAGGGATTTCATAGTTGATATTTTTCGTTGATACCTTTACTGTTATATTTATACTATATATATATACGTATATACATATAACTAGAAATTTTTACTATAACAAATTTACTTTTCATAAAATTTCTGAAAAAAGACATTTCAATTATTTGCACATATAAAAAAAAAAAAAAAATGAAAATAAAATAAAGATTGTGTCACTTTTATTTTTTACTATTTTTAATACACACTATTCCGGAATTTAGAGTTCCGGAATTTCGACTTTTTTCGAGATTTCGAATTTCGGGATTTCACATTCCGAGATTTCGAGTTTCGTGATTTTGAGTTTCTGAGATTGCGAGTTTTGGGATTTCGAGTTTTGGGATTTCGAGTTTTGGGATTTCAAGTTTCCGAGATTTCGACCCCAACCCTTTAAAATTATTTAAACTTTTTGAAACTTAAGTTACCTATACATTATAAAGTTTTTTTGTTTTTAAATTTTGTCCTTTTTTTGTTTAAGCATAAAACTTATAATTTTCATAAACTGACATAATAAAACTCAGATCTTTTTACCAAACTTTTATATTCACAGCACAGTTTCTATTGATTTTATATTTTATCCTTAAATAAATTATTTTGTATAAGATAATAGGTGGCACAGAAATAAAAATAATTGCGTTTCATATTCTTGATTAATAGAATATAAGCAATACAGTGAAGTAATTAACGGCTTAGTGAAAATTCCATAAACTTAACTAACAGAAAGGAGAAAACAAAATATATACAATACTGTAGAATAAAATCTATAATATAATATGTTGGCGAGACCTTGCCAACATGTAAAAAAATATATTTTATATCTATAATAAAAGACTCACACTGAATGTAAACTAAACTGGCAATGATGATATTTCTGTATATTTATTTAATAAGTTAAAATTTTATTACCAGAGACACAAATCACAGAGACTCATAGTACTATCAAGAGACACAAACCGTTCATTAAAAATATAAATAAATTTAGTAAATATTATTACCAGAGACCAAATTTTCCACTAAAAGTATTATCAGAGACACAAACCGTTCATTAAAAGTGGGTACAGTCAAAAAAGGAAAAGTACATACTTAAAAAACACACATTTTTAATAAAAATAAATTCAGCAAATTTTTAATTTTTAAATTTGACAGCCACATCCATTATGAACTGGTCGCAGAGGTAAATTAAAAATAAATTATTAATCTTCTGTTGGCGTTTTCAATCTTTATTTTGGAAAAAAAAAATAAAAATAGGTACTCTTAATAAAATTAAAACGCCTTAAAGTGAAAAGAGCAAAGTTTATAGTAAGTCATATTTATAAGAAAAAATAATAGGCCGATTTTATTCTTGATTTTGTTTCCATTAGTATAAAAGCTGGTAAAAGCTTCGTAACAGACTTTAAAATAGTTTTGTTTATTTAGGTTGAAATTTAGATTTTTAACATAAAACATAACATAAAATATTCGAAATTTTTTTATTAATATAAAATTCGGCAGACTTAAATAATTATATTTCATAACAGAAGTCTGGAACTTACCAAATATTATAGAAATGGATATTTTTCTTAAAAAAAAAAAAGCTAACATAGAAAATATCATTTTAGAAGCCTTCTCTCACAAAAGATTCATAATTTTGTACTAATTTATTATTAGACCATTAATAATATTGTTAGCCATGAAAAAAAAATAAGATTTATTAATCAGATCAGATAATATAATACCAGGAATTAATGATTGAATTTCTGATAATATACACAATATTATACACACAAGATGTTGGCCAGATCTATAATAAACCCCTGACACTGAATATAAACTAAACTGGCAATGATGATATTTCTGTATAATTTATTTAATAATTTAAAATTTTATGATCAGAGACACAAATCTTCGACTAAAAGTCTTATCAGAGACACAAACTTTTACTTTTTAAAAAGTACTTTCAACACAAAATTTAAAGCAAATTTTTAAATTTGACTGCCACATCCATTATGAACTGGTCGCAGCGGTAAATTAAAAATAAATTATTAATCTCCTGTTGGCAGTTTTCAAATGACTCTTTGTTTTGAAAAAAATAAAAATACTCTTAATAAAATTAAAAGACTTGAAAGTGAAAAGAGCAAAGTTTATAGTAAGCCTTATATTTATAAGAAACAAATAATAGGCCGATTTTATTCTTGATTTTGTTTTCACTATTATAAAAGCTGGTAAAATCTTCGCAGCAGACTTTAAAGTAGTTTTGTTTATTTAGGTTGGAATTTTGATTTTTTAAGCTGCATTTTCGATACATAAAATATTCGAATTTTTTTATTAATATAAAATTCGTCAGACTTAGCTAATTATATTTCATAACAGAAATCAGAAACTTACTAAATATTATAGAAATGGATATTTTTCTTAAAAAAAAAATAAAAAATAACATAGAAAATATCATTTTAGAAGCCTTCTCTCACAATAGATTCATAATTTTGTACTAATTTATTATTAGACCATTAAATTAAAAAGCTGTCGAAAACGACCGTCACAAAAAAAGCCCCCGGAAATTTATTAAATTTCATTATCAGAGACATGAATCGTTTATTAAATATACCAAAGACCTCTTCCAAAGTACATTTAAATAAAATAAATTCAGCAAATTTTTTTCAAGCAAAAAAAAAAAACAAGTAAAAGTAACAGTAAGTCGATGCAACCGACTTATTTATACCCTACACCTAAAAAATTAAAATTAAATTAAAAATCCATAAGTTATTTTAGTTAGGTATTTAATTTACCTAAGCTAAAAAAATACATGTAATAATCCCTCCTTTAATTTAGTTAGTAAGGGAGTCAGTATGATAACGTAAATGTTTTTGAATCTATAGAAATTGTGCAATTGCACAGGGGATTTTCTAGTATTAATTTAAATTACAAAATATTGTTATATGTTTAATATTAAGAAAAGTTATTTCTGTAATACTTTAAAATTTTATATACATATTTACAATTATTTGATTATTTTTTAAATTATTATAATTTGTAGTTATTTTTAAATTGTGAAATTAAAGGAAATCAAAAAAAAAAAAAAATTCCTTAATTCATTAGATATTGTTCATTTAACAAATTTATTTTCATATTATGTATATCTTAATTTAAGCTTGTATTTATATTAATTTAATTAGAAAATTAAAAACAAATTAAAATTTACAAAAGAACATTTTTTTTTTACATTTACAACATTTATTTATTTAATTAATTTTTTTTTTTTTCAAATACAATGATAACAATCATAACAACAACAACAACAACAAAAACAGATACCTATACATATATATATATATTTAATAAATAATAAATTTATTTTATTGTTAAACATATACATAAAACATAATATTTTTTTTTTTTTTTTTTGAATAAAACAATGCATTTTTTGTTATAATAATTTTTACATCTTTTTTTTGATATTCAAATTTTTTTTTTTGTATTCATTCATTTAAATAATTTTTTTTATTTACTATTTTATATAAATTCTATTAATAAATTGAATTTTTTTTGACTAAAAATAAAAAAATAAAAAAATTATATACATACATATAATTATAATATAATATTATTAAACACAATTTCTTCTACAAAACTACATTTTACAAGTTCAACCAACAAAACAATCATTATAACAACAACCAACACCCAACTATGTATAGCAACAATTATTTTTATAATACAACATACAATCGATTCATATATATATATAAATATAATCTACCAACTTTAAATCAATAATACATTTTTATTTTTTTTTTTTCAAAATGTATATGTATGTACTTAAAATTTTGGTTGCAAATTTTTTTAGAAAATATTTTTTTTATTATTTTGTATTATTTTTCACAGACTTCTGGTAAAAGGACGTCATCCAAATAGAGTAGTGCCTTATGATTCTTCAGTTTCTAATAAAAATAATTTAAATGATTAAAAAAAACGAGAACAAAAAAAAAAAAAAAAAGAAAAAATTTAGAATATTTATTATTAATATTATTATTACATTAGCAAAGAAAACAAGAAAAAGAAGTTAACGAAATATTTGCATGTTGTTTTTTTTTTTTTTTTTTTTTTTTTTGTTTATGTATATGTATATAAAAAAAAATTTGAAATTGTGTTATTGAAAATAAATAATCATAAAAAATAATAAATATATACATACTTATATTAATATATAATATGTATCTATAGAAATCGAATCTAAATCTTTAAAATTAAATATTTATCTTTTTTATTTTAACTAAAGACATTTTTAGTTTAAGTGAAAATATTTTTACTTTAAATGAAGATTTTTGAAGACATTTGTAATAAAATTAAAGTAAAAAATAACATAAAATATGCATGTATATATATGTATGTATGTATTATGTGCATAAAAATCAGATACAAAAATATTTGATCCAAATATATTATATGAATTACATAAATTAAATATTATGTATGTATATTAAATAATGAAGTAAAAATTCTTCATTTAAAATAAAAATGTCTTCACTTAAAGTAGAAAATATTCACTTAAAGTAAAAAAGTCTTCAGTTAAAGTGAAAATGGTATATATATACATATTACATAAATTTATTAATTTCTTACTAAAATTATTTTAAATTGACTCGATGATAAGGACGCTGTAAGTAACGAGTGAACCATTGTGCAAGGCTAGCTAATATTAGCAACGCTAGCAACGAGTATATATAGCAAGGTAATATATATATTACTGTTAAAACACTGGTCAAATAATTCTTCTGAAGATTTGTTTTTTTTCTTTGCGTATATAAAAAATTCTAATGCTAATTTAAAATACGAACTTTCAATTTAAAAAAAGTACAGCTCATACTCGAAATTAATTAACTAAGTAAGTAAATTTTAAAATATTAACTCGTTACACGAAATTATCTATAACTAAGTCAATTTTTGAAAATTTTATAATCGCGTGTAATTTTAGGTTTTCCATTTTAATAATTAAAATTTTTTTTCTTTAAAATTTCCATTTTAATAAATAAAATAAAATCATTTCTATAATAAATAAATGATTAAATATATGTATATATACTTAATTGTATTTGGTATTGCAAAGAATCCTATTTTAGGTAAAATATTAAAGATATAGATTCGCGAATATATAACAAACACAGAATATATAATATATGTAATATAAAAATGAAAGGAAAGCAAAGCTATATATATATTTTTTTATATTTAATAAATTTGAAGGATATGAAATTGTTGTAAAAAGAAAATTAATAATTCAAATTTTGAAAAATTATATATAGAGTTTAAATAAATATTATTTATTATATTAAAATGATATAAAGAAAATTTATCGCATGCTCAAATTATTTATATAATATAATATAAAAATATTCTATTTACAAATTATTTATTTTGTGAAATTTTTAAAAATTTTGTATTCGATAAGAAAATTAAGTTATAAAAAAAAACAAAAAAAATAATTTCTTTATATTAATTTATTTAAACTCTATGTATTATTTTTTTTTTTTTCCAATTTATTTCAATTATTATTTATATATATATATATATATATATATATATATGTTAATAATTAAAATAATTTATAAAAAAAAAAACATTCAATTTAATAGTTATATTTATTGACTATTAACAAATTTAATCAAATATATGTAGGTATACCAAAATATAAAGTAAACAAAAATTATTTCATATAAAAAAATCTTCCAAAATAAAAATATTTTTGCGAATGAAATAACACCCCCAAAAATTAATTCGGGTAATATTCGGAAATGCACAAAAAAAAAAAAATATTCCATTTAATATATTCTTATATATATTCTTTCTACTTTAGTGGGGTAAATATTCTTTGTACATTATTGGGTTGGGGTTGCTATATCATATATTATAAAGATTCTTAAGGAAATAATACCGTTTTTTTTTTTTGGGTGTTATTTCATTTTTGTTGAATTATTTCAGAGATTCAAACTGAGACAATCAGGACGAACGGTATCCTGAACATTGAATTTTAAAATTTAAAATTTATGAGAACATTATATACATGCAATTTACAAAGAGTATAAAAAAAAAAAAAAAGGCCTAATAAAATACAAAATATAATTAATAAAAATAATTTAAATACTTGTATATATTATTGAATTTGTTGTACTTTAAAATATTAAAAATTTCAAATTATTAATTTAAAAAGTCATTAAATATAACTATTGAATTAAAATTTTATTATATTATATAGTATAAATAAGTTTTTGTATGATTTTTATTTTTATTTAATTTTTCTTATATATATGCAAAAAGTATTAATTTTTTTTTTTTTTTTTTAATTAATAAAATTTATACACCTAACTTAAGTGAATTATATTAAAAATATTATAATACATATATATATAATTATATTTTTTAAATAGCGGGTGGTGTAGTCCCGAAATAATTTAAAAAAAATTTAATATTAATTTTTGTTTTTTGTTTTTATTTTTTGTAATAAGTAAAAAAAAAAAAAAAAAAAAATTTAAAAAAATAATTTTAGATTGCATGCGTATTATTATTTCTATTTAAATTACAAAAGAACGAAAAAAAAAAAAAATTTATTTCACAAAATTTTATTCCTTTTTTTCTCGGTGCAAGATTTTTGCACTTATAAACAGAGTGTTAACATTTTGAAATAAACTAAAATCGAATGGAAAATAAATAGAATAGAAAATCAAAACAAAAAAAAAAAAATGTGGACATGTCTTCATTTTGTTATTGAAGTACAATATAAAACGTGGTAAAAAAAAAAAAAAAATTATTTAAAAATTAAACATAAATTTTTAAAATTAATTTTTTTTTTAATTAATTCAAATATTTTCAATATTATTTACAAAAATTTCATGCACACATTCGAAATATTTCGTATACAGTTGATTTTTTATTCTTTTTCCAATAAACCATTGAGTTTTAGTTTTATATATAGTTTCATATCATAAAATGATGACTCTCTGTTATAGAAAATATTTTAAAGGACGAGGGTATTTGCCACAGTATTAATAAAGCACAAATATATATGCCTATAGTGTTTAAATGATAATTTATTACTAATTTAAAATACATATAATATATATTATATACAAATAAAAATAAAAATTAAAAATTAAAAAAAAAAAAATAAAATTCGAATAAAGAAGAAATTTTGTGTTTGAAAGAGAAAGATTTAGTTTAATTGCATTTATTCTTAGAATAAAATTTTTTAAACATTCCATTTTGGTTTTTTTTTTTTATGCTTAATATGAATTCCAAACTTTTATATTTTGTAAATAAAATTTTTAATTAATTTTTGTGTTATTAAATAAATTTATTTATTTCTCTTTCATACATCTACGTATATGTATTTATTAGTATTAATTTAATTTTTTTTTTTTTTTTTTTGATTTTTTATTAGTCATTTTGATGAAGTTGAAAAATATTTTTAATATCCAAAAAAAAAAAAAAATATAAAATAAAACTATCATCATAGAAAAAGTAAAAAAAAAGATTTAACTTTACAAATTTATTTATAAATACATAAAATATATACGAGAACATACATATATTTTTTGTTTTTTTTTTTTAGTTTTTAAGATTAACATAATAAACTTTAATTAATATAAATATGTATATATATACATATGTATATAAATATAGCATAAAAATATATACACATGTATAATGAAATAAATAATTATTAAAAAATAAAAACATCAATTTTTTTTTTTTTTTGTATCGATCAAAAATATTAATAAAATGGTTTTAGTCTTTAGATTATAAACTAACATTATTATTATTTATTTTTAAATTTTTTTATTTATTTATTTATTTTTTTTTTTGGTAATAAGAATGTTTTGAAGTTGTTAGTAAAGAACAAAAATAATTAAATAATCACATTAGAAGCAAAAATATATAAATTATAAATTTGAAATGATATGGTGACATTCAAATTGCATAAAAAAAGCGTTTGGATACTTAACAAATGCACATAAAGTTTTTTAATGAATTGTAAAACCGATGTTTCGCGTTTAAATGCAATGTAAATGTAATACAATTTAGAAGAAATTTTTCGCCGGTTAAATAACAATTCAAATTCACTATCAAATTGTCAAAGATAAATTAAAAGTGTTCAGAAAATTTTAAATGCAAAAAAATTTAAACAAACGCACATCGTAGGCGGTGTACACACTACACACTGTCATGCAATTTGGATCATAATACTTTGCATCGGACGGTTTTTTTATGCAATTTGGATGTCACGTTTAATTATAAAATTTTAGAAGCATTTTCTCTCGTGTTCGAACACTTCGTACATTTTTTTCTAATCAATCAATTTTTTTTTTTTTTTCTTATTAACTTATAAACAAAATTGCATTAAGTAATTTATGTAATCTAAATATTAAGGTGATGATCTGTTCGAACATGAGAGTAAAAATATTTTTAATAAAGTAACGTTATTTGAATTGTCATTTTATTGAACGAAATAAAAATAATTGTTACATTTGTTTTTTTAAATTCTAAGAATATTTTATTCGTATTGATTAAAGTGTTCTTTTAAAAATTTAGTTGCCATAATTATAATAATTTTGAATACTATTCAGGTGTAGTAGTTTCTCTCGTGTTACAAGTTTTCGTACAGTTTTTTTTAACTAATTAGAATTTTTTGTTGTTTCTACCAACTAATACGTAAATAACAGTAAATGTATACGATAATTTTAGATTTACATAATATTATTTTAACTTCCGTTATCTTGTTTAATAATAATGTACTGTACTTGTATAGTGTAAAATTTGTATTGTATGAACACAAAAACACGAAAGAAATTACTCCTTTAGAGTATTAGAAAAGAGAACTGGGCTCAATATGTCTATTTTATCTGTAAAATTCTTAATTTGCTCAAAATATTTTAATTATACATAATTTGATTATAAATTGTTTTTTTTTTTTTTTTGCTTTTTAAATAATTTTATTGCCAAGGAAATATCAGCTGTAACGTATGGGTCTAATGGCTTTTTTTTTTGTTTTATATATATAAAATTTGTTAATTTTTGTGTTTATACATGTAATATGCATGTAAAATGGTTTGGTATTATTTTATGTAATATTGGCTTTTTGTTTAAATAAAATTAACTATAAGAAAAAAATTATTTTAAAAATTAACAAATTAATTGTCTTTTTTCTTTCTTATATACATACATGATAGGTATATAATTTTAGAGAATTTATATAATATCTGTGTTTTATAAAGTATAGATTTTTTTAAGAATATTTAGTAATTTCTTTTTTTTTTCATACTAGGTTTCAAACTTATTTATAAGTTTAAAATAAAAAAAAATGTCATGTTTGTAAACTACATATGTATATAATACTATAGTATGTATATAATTTTAAAATATTAACAAAACTCTGCTTGATTAATTATTATTTAACTAAATTAAAATATAAATATATTAGGTATTTGAAAACCTCCAAATGATCTTTAGTATAACTATCTTTCTTATTTGTTGTTTATTAAATCAAAATTAATGATCAGCTGACTATTGTTAAAGAAGATTTTTAGTAATTAATTCTAAGATCATGTAGATAACGTTTTATTGAAATGTGATCAAACTTTGTCAGTTTCAGTTTATTTGACTGTAAAAGAAGGCTGCTGTTAATTTAATGTAGGCTTCTTTCAAAATTATAACTTAAGACACCCTTCACACTATGTGTATTGTCATATATTATATAAATTTCACAATACAAAAGGAATTATATAATGTGAATGTAAAAAAATTTAATGTAATATTGAGTCAAATGTCAAGATTAATTTTACCGATCATTTCGAACAACATTATTGTATTGTCAAATTAGAAAGACAAAGTGAACAAATATAAATATTCAATATTATTATTTAATTCATACCATAAAATATTTAAAACCTTTTTTTTTTTTGGTATTTAAATATTTAAAATAATTTCACTTTACACCTTTAACTACAAAGGAAAAAATACATTTTGAGAGTTATAATAATTATAAAATACAAATAAAAATACAAAACAATGAACACAAAATAGTTTTCTATCGATATTCAATGCACTTTTGACTAAATCAGCTGTTTAAAATAACCAAAACATTCCAAAAAGTCATATGACAAATACACATAGTTTCAAATGGCCTTTATTGACGTGTAAGAAGTCTTTCAGAATTCAAACAAACAAAACTCGAAACAGAATTAATTAAAAATGATTCAAATAAAAAAGTTTCCATAAAGTTTGAAATCATTCACAATATGGTTTTTTTTTAAGGAAGGCGCTAGTTATAGCTTTAATTGAAATGCTTCCAGAAAATGTTTATTTTCAATGTTTTTTGCAACAAAGACATATAAAATTTAACCACAGTGTTGATTTAATGATTAAATAATTTCTAAAGAATAAATTCAGCTACGAAATTTTAAATTTTAAGTTAAATATTAAAAAAAAAAAATCAATTTTATGATTTTCCGGATTGGTAATTATTTTCCTAAACAACTGATCAGTAATTTTACATAATAAAAGAAAATTGTTCCAATGACATACATACATATGTTTAAATTCTTCCCATTTTAGTTTGTCATTGAAAAAAATTCTGATGCAATTCTTAACATATTTGATTGTGATATTTCAATAATTTTACACTTGAATTTTATATTTTTTATTATTTTGTTTATTAAATAAAATAATCTTTTTTCATTCTTTATTAGTACCATTTTCTGTCAATAATAAATAAATAAATTAAAATAATAAAACTTTATTTTCCAAACATCGAAATAATGTTGAAAACAATTTAAATTATTTTATTTTGCCTTCATTATTGTCATTTGCCATTTGACAGATAATTTAACTGACAGTTTTTTCTGATTGCTATAATCGCCTATACGGAACAAAGTATAAGTTTTCAATGAAACGTTTTTTCCGGAAGCATTTCAATGATAGCTATAACTGGCGCCTTAAAGCATTAAAAAAATCGAAAACCTTTATCTGGATCGCATGTTATGTCATCGGTTATTGAAAATGCAAGGATAATTCTTACTAAATTTTTCAAACAACTGTATGTACTTCCTCTTTTACATATTAGACTTATTTTATGTTTATGTTTTATTTCTATTATTTTTTGTTTTACTTTTATTTCATTTAATATTTTTTGTTTTCATTTGTAGTGTAATTAGGGATTTGAATTCAAGTGATTATCATACACTTTAAAATTTTTCGGGTAAATAGTTAACTTAAATAAATTTTATTTGATTTGCTTTCATTTTGCATTAGTTTTGTTTTTTTTTTTGTGATTTTGATTTTTATATTTTTTGTTGAAAATTAAAAAAATTTGTATTTATTTTTTCTTTTAAATGCGGCTTTATTAATTTTCATTGCAACGACTTAATAAAAGAAAAATTACAAATATAAGTGTAATGTAATTTTTTTAATTGCCTAAAAAAAATTTAAAAATTCCTAAAACATTAAAAGCAAAAAGAAGAAAATTTCTATAAGAGAAGTTAAAACATTTAAAAAATATTTAACGAATACACACAAAAATAAAGGTAATAACCCAATGCTCGCTTTGACATTTAAGTAGGATACATTGATTTAAATGAAATTCGACCAAATAGAAAAGCGACGCTAGAGTAGAGCAATTTTCTACTTTTAACTCGCGTTGACAATAAATTTTTTTTATTTTTTTTTTTTATTTTTTTATTTTATACTGGTTGTTGGTCATAAAACAACGGTAGCATTTGATCTTCATTTTATTTACAACGCGACGTTAGAACTTGCGCTAGAAGCAACGCTAAAAGCGACGCGATCATTGGGTCATCACCTTTATAGTGAAGCATCTAAAAATAATATTTAATTGTTCATTAAACTGTTCAATATTGTTCATTGTTCATTTAAATTGGGAAATGATCAGCATTTATATATGTATGTATGTATATATATATATTTGACTTTTCTTTCAGGTGTATATTATAAACTTTTAAGGGTGCGATTTAAATTTATAAAATGAAAAATATATGATGTGTATTCTGATAAATATTTTTTTTTTGTTTGTTTGTTTTTGATTTTCGAATTTCGTCATATCGGAATAAAACTGACATTTGGTAAGCTTATACATAAATATTTATGTACATAAAAAATTGAAATCGTATCAATTTTTTTATTTTTATGCACTCAAATCATATCAAGTTTTTTTGTGTATCGTTTCATTTTAACCTATGTACATACATATATAAATCCATAATCCATTTTTACTCAATAATGGATAAAACGTTAACATAAAATATTGATAAAAAGATTGATGTCTATATAATCACTATGTTACACGCATTATTCCAATAATTGTTATTATTTTAATATTATCTTCTTCTCCATTAGATACATTTTACAGTAAACATAATATTTAATTGGCTTTATTAATGTATGTATGTATATATGTATATAATATTATGGTAATTCTCGTAAATAAATGTTTATTTTCTAGATTTTTAAAAGAGATTTAGTTGCTAATAATATTTTTCTATAAAAAAAAATATGACAATTAATATAAAACAATTATTGATTTTCTATACATACTTCATTTTGTATAAAATTCTTTAAATAAATTAAAAATGAAATAAGTCCATTTTTTTTCCTAAGGGAGGTGGGAATCTTCCAAATACACCAAAAATTTCCGCTTGGTAGTGTCAGATTTTTACTGACTAAATCCACCTCCTTTAGCCAAAATAATGGGATTAAACCCTTACCTGTTAACGCAGTATATTATGGCTATGGAGTAGGGATAGGAAAGGATAGAAAATGGATGCAGAAACATTGAATTGGGAGTGGGGTTGTAAGGAATTAATGAATCCGCCTATTATTATTATTATTTTGCTAACAGTGACTATAGCCTTTACAACAGTTACAACACGCCGTACTATATAACACCTTACTGCATGAGGTAATTATTGAAGGCAACACCCACTGTCAAATATAATATATATTATATTATAAAAATAAAAAAACAGTTTTACAAAATTTATATTTGGTTTAAATAGCAATAAAATTAAAAATTCGAAATGATTATAATGTTATATTTTTTCTCTTTTTTTTTGCAAATTTTCTTCAGAATGTTTTTTCCTCTCTAAAAATATAACTTTAACTTTTTCTTCGGAACTCTTTTTTCAACTGTCATTTTATTTTGTGACATAATGTGATATATTCAAAAAAAAAATTTGAGTTGAATAGACGAATTTATCTATCTACATTTATTTGATGAATGGTCATTGAGAGAATGTTCTTCCTTTTTTAAAATAGTTTAAACTTCAAAACAAATTCCGTCATTTACCAATATTTTTGTTTATTTTTGAATTTTTTTTTTGTGTTTTTGTATTTCTCTGTCACATAAATGTGGACAGGAAATTACACAGACGTTAATGTTCAGGCGTAGCTGTAAATGTCGTAAGGGAGAAAAACTCTTACGACGTGTATGGGATTTATTTTGAAAATTATAAAAGTTAATTTAATTAAAAAAAATTTGCTTA
The DNA here is from genome assembly GCA_947095535.1 of Poecilobothrus nobilitatus. Classification (NCBI taxonomy): domain Eukaryota; kingdom Metazoa; phylum Arthropoda; class Insecta; order Diptera; family Dolichopodidae; genus Poecilobothrus; species Poecilobothrus nobilitatus. Next base: position 187,765,589 of record OX352774.1, on the reverse strand, counting down.
TTTTTTTTCATTCACTGACAGTGTAGTTTGGAAGTTCATCAGCATTTAATATTTATTAAAAAGAATTTCCTACAATCTATTTGATTTAACTCTGGCATCTAATATCTAATATCTGGCAGCTAATATCCTTAATCCAGTTCTTTAAATTACATATTACTTGAGCTAATTCTATATATATGAGCTAGTTCTATATATCTATCTTTCTTGAGCTAGTTCTATATATATATGTATATATGTAAATTAAATTATATAAAATAAATTAATTAATTTTGGACTTATTTCATTCATTCTTTTCAAACTATAATACTTCTATTATATCTTTACTATTTTTAATTAATAATAAAAAAAATCAAAAAAAAAAATTTATAAATATATATTTAAAAATATTTTCTTCTTTTTTTTTTACATCAATAAATCATAAATAATACAAATCAAACACTTCTGTATTTATCCTTAAAAAAACAAAAAAAAATAAAAAAAAATATCATGTTGTGATTTGTAAATTGTATAAATTTAGTGAAGAACTAATCTTTCTTGAAGAGCCTGGTTATATATGACGATTAATTGGCTATAGGTAAATTAAATTATTAGAAAAAATTATAATTAAATTAAATAATTAATTTATTTATTTTATTGTAAAACAGAAATTGATGTGATCTTTTTATGTCTATTTATCTGTAAACCTATATATATATATGTATATATATATATATATATATATTATATATATCTATATATACAAAACTTATATACATTTAATGTATAATTTATTTTCAACAAAAAATATTTTACTTTTGGTTTTTATACTTTTTTCCCCCAATGCATATATTTAATATTGTGCATTGCTACTAGCACTAATTACTTAGCACTTGTATATATGTATATATAAATACTTATTATGGTATAATGTATAATAAATATGTACTAAATATTTTTTTTTTTTATTTTCTATATATTAATTATATAAATAGAGTTGAATTGAACTAATTTGCAAAAAGAAATTTTGATGTACATACATACATTCATACATACATAAATTTGAAACAAATTTTTTTTCCAATTAATATGACAGATACTCACCTAATTGACAAATAATAATTTTAAAGTGAATACGACATTAAAATAAAATTAAACCACTAAGAAAATATAAATTTTTAATGGTAAATTAAAGTTAAAAACAGAATTTAGATTACAAACGTCAAAAAATGTCACATAGTAACAAATATTAATATAATAAGATAATAAGTATTCAAATATTAGTGACCAGAATTTCAAATTTCATGACAGAATGATTGTCATTATTTTATTCATAAATATATGTTTGTCATTCCAAGCGGCAAAAAAAAAAGACAAGAGTAAAAATTAAAAAATTTCAAATATAAACCACAATGTCAGCCTTTGTAAAAGCAAATGAAAGTTATGAACAGCTGCGTTTACACCTAAAGCTATTTTATAGTTAAAACATATGTTTTTTCAAATAAACCAAAATAAGCATTAAATTACAAACATTTAATTATTTTATTAAAATTGTAAATCAAAAATTATATTCATTGATTATTTTATATCTTATAAATTGGATATAGTGCACCTTAACTCACACTGCAAATATCCACTTTGTTTAATATCGTTTGGCCAAAATCCGTTTGGAAAATTTTCAAATAACATTAAAATTAATATATGGGACATAATATTAGGTATGGCGTAAAACTTTGATTTTGTAACAAACTATAAAGTGCCTTCCTATTTATTTAATTGTATATATATATATTTAAATATGATGGAGGCTGCCACTCGGAACCCTGATTTTACAAAAAACTCTAAGCTTTTCCTGATTATTTTTTTACATATATATTTTAACATGAAATAATTTAAAATAATGGAGGCTACCCGCCTCTAAATTCGTTTAAAAAATTATTAAATCCCTGATTTTATAAACAACTTTAAATCCTTTCGCAATAATTTTTTTTTATGTATACATACATATATATTTCAACAACAAAGAACTTAAAATAGTAATTTTTTGATAAAAGGATATTTGGGATAAAGAATAAAGGATAATTTAATTAATAAATTATAATTAATTTTAAATGTTGGCGATTTGTAAAGAAAGAAATTTGCTAATTGTTTTTTTTTTTTTTTTCATTTTGAATATATTGATAAGTTGATTTTGACGAAATACATATTTTGTTATTAGAGTTTTGTCAAGTGTTACGCCCACTTATAAATTATAACAATAAATATGACATCCTTGGAATAGTACAATGTAATTTAAGCCTTTCAGGTATATATGTATATAGATATAACTAATTGAGTTAAAAGTCATTAGCTGTTTTAGCTTGAGCTACAAAGTATATTGTGTTTTATACACATAAACATTTAACTATATATATATACATATATAGTTAAATTAATATATATATTCGTCAAAACATTTAACTATATAAAGCAATTTTATAATCGATCTAAACGCAGCTTATTATACCAATAGAATATTAAGTATATCAATAAACATATTAAGGTCTAATTATTATAGTTATAATACTTTTATCAGTTACAAAACGTTTGTTTAACTTTATATACAAAATCCATTAATTTTTTTTTTTTTTTTTATATACATTATAATTTTTGATAATTTTTATTTTGTTTTTTGTTTACTTTTCTTAATTAATATTTTTTCTGGTTTAAAATCACGTAAATTTCAATTTATACTATGATGTCAACAATTTTTGTACAATAATGCACTAAATTTCAAATAATCATCTTCTATATAAAGAAATAAAATTGTGATAAATATAATAATATAAATAAAATTTAATATTAAAATTAATACGAAAAATTAAAATATTTATTATTATAATATATAAAATAATGTATAATATTTTTATTAGAAACATGAATTTAGAAAAAAAAAAAAAAAAAAAGACAAAGTGACAAAATTTATAATTAAAAAAATTTTTTTGTTTTTAAAACGAAATAAATTTTTCTTCAGCCAAAAAAAATCACTTTTAATTTTGAATTTATTCTTTTCTCTTTTTGCGCAAATGATTAATTTAGAATAGTTTTTTTTTTTTTTTTAGAATTCATATAATAAAGGTAATTTCTAAAATAAATACCTTTAAATGAAAAAAAAAAAAGTTTTAAAATCATTAATTTAAAAGTTTTTCACTTAGGTTAGTAGAAAAATTATACTTTATATTATAAAAATCGTTTCTGATGGATTTTATTAAATTTTTGAACATTTATTTTTTTTTTTTGTTTATTTATTATTTAAATATTTTTATTATATTAAGAAAATTAATTGAATATATACATATTATATAAAATAAATTTTACTGAGTAGACTAAGAAAAAAAAAAATATAATTAAGAAGCTGAAGAAATAATATTATAAATATAAAAAGAAAAGAATTATTTTTATTTTTGAAATTTTGTATTTTTTTTTTTCGATTAAAAACGATTGCTTTATTAACTATTTTGTTCTACAAAAAAAAAAAAAACGAATGTATTTAAAATATTACTACTATACATTTAAAAAAAAAAAATTAAAATATAAAAATTTTATTTATTTCTTAAAATTTTTATTTGTCATTTAGTGCTTCTTTGTTGTTTTTTTTTTTGTCATAATTTTTTTTTGTCAATTTTCATTTTTCAAATTTCAAACATTAAATTATATACATACGTACATATATATATATATTATGTGTTGTTTGATTTCTCTGAAATGTATATATTTATTTGGTTTAAGTTCTTAACATTTACATCTCTTAATTTATTTGATTGCATACTTTCAGGAATTGACATATCTTTCTATTAGCTTCAATACTAATATTTTATAATACATAATTTGTTTGTTGCACGCATTGTTTTACTTTTAGTTTTTCATTGGGTTTTTTTTTTTTTTTCTTTCGCAAAATTCTTGTTTTAAAAATCTCAGTTTTAAATTTTAAATTAGTAGGAGAACTGTTTTTAATTTGATTTTATATTTATATATAGAGTTTTATATTCTGTTAAGATTTAAGATAAAAATTTTGTTATATTATAGTTTATCAATAATGTAAATTTTAAAAATTGTCTTTAAGTCATAAATAATTTATTAAAAATATTTTTAACTTTTATATTTTTTCATAAGCTAATTATGATAATACGAATTTATTTCCTTTAATTTTTATACTGTCAAAATTAAAATGTTTTGAAATTAAATTATTTCATTAGTTTTTCAATAAAATTTTTTTTTATTTAATTAATTTAGCCTACATATTATAAAAATAATTTTAGTGTCTTAGAATTTACAAAAATTAAATTTTTTTCGTCATATTTTGGTATAAAAAGATGACATTTTCCATTTAAAAACAAAATATAAAATTTTCCTATTCAAAAATTGAATTTAAAAATGTGTTATATGAAATTCTATATACATATATAAATTTATAATCAGTTCAAAAAAAAAAAAAATTAAAAACTAAGAGATGTAAAACTAAAATGTTTTGTTTTTCTCTTTTTTTTTTTGTTACATATATACATATTTACAAATTTGTTGTTTAATGTTGTTTTTTTTTTTTTGTTTTTTGTTGTTACTTTTGTAAATTAAAAATGATGTATTAAAAAAATGAAAATAAAAATTTTTAACTTAACATCAATTCATTTCATTTAATTTTTCATTCAGATTTCCTATTCCTGAGGAAACAACAACACATCAACCACACAATCCAAAACAACATCATCATTCTAAATCATTATGTGAACCTAGCGAAGATGAATGGGATAATTCACCAATTGAATTAACAGCTAGAAATAGTAGTAAGAGTGAGAAATTTTTACGTTTTAATTCTGCAGCTAGAGAACCATTATTGCCAAAATTTAATACACCGAAAAATCAAATAAAACGAATGTCACGAAATAATGTTAATAATGCAGCAGCTGTAGCATTACTACTTCCAACTAACAACGAACGTAATATAAATAATGGTAGTGATGATGATAGTGAAAATGATAATAATATTAGTAATATTAATAATTATCGAAATAATAGTAGTAATAATAGAGGACGTAATATTCTTAAATCAAGTAGTACATTTGATGATGATGACGATAATGATGAAGATGATGATGATGATGATGATGATGAAGATGATGAAAATTTGGATATATATAGTGATGATCATATATATAATACAAATTTTTTAGATCGTGACAAAAAAGATGGCAAACAACATTAAAACAATTTGAAAGACAAATTATATTTAAAAAAATTAAAAAAATAATAACAAAAACAAAAACAAAAAAAAACAAAAAAAAATAGAACAGAAAAAAACTGAGTTATTTATTTTTGATAGTTAAAATTTTAATTATTATTAACAAAAGTAAGAAAAAAAAAAAAAAATAAAAAAAAATGAATAAATAAATACAAAATAAATCATTTTTTTTTTTTGTTTTGTAAAATTTTAATAAACATTTTATGATTTAAATTTCTATTAAATCACAGTCAATTAAATATAAATAAAAACATAAGCATAAAAGTTATTATTAATTATTATATACAAACATAATAACCGTATTGTGTGCTTGTGTGGTGTATAAAATCATATGTTTATTTAATTTATTTAAATATATACATATGTTTTAGTTAACACGTTAAACATTAAATTAAACAAAAACTAAAAACAATAGAAAATTCCATAGGCATTGTTTCTTTTTTTTTTTTTTTTTTTTTCAAAGAAAAAAAAAAAACAAAAATATTAAAATATTAAAAATTAAAAAAAATGAAAAAATTTAAAAAAAAAAAAAAGAGAAAAAAACAAATAAAGTTAAATTTAAAAAAAAAAAAAAAAAACTGATGTTTATTTATTTTAAAATTTTTTTTATTATGATTTATTTTTTTTTAGCTTCAAATTAATTAACTGACGACTTCTTTATTAGGTTCGTTTTACTGACGAAAATATAATTAAAAGCTCTTCCAAATTTATCATAAATTATTTTTATTTAAATTTTCCAATTTTATTTTAGATTCCTTTGCTCATAATCAGCCTTGCATCAGATGATTGCAGAAATTCATAGAAGTAAATAAATAATACCTATAAAAAAAAACCACTTAAAAATACTTAAATTATTTGTTTTAGTGTCTGTTTTTTTTAAATTACTTTTCATTTTCCCTAAAAAGGAAATGTTAAATAATATTGCAAAGTTTTAATAAATTTAAAACAGTTGGTAAAATTAAAACATACCCTTAAATATTTTCTTAATAATTTAAATTATCTTGTTAAAATGACAAACATTTAAATTTCATAAAAAAATTTTAATTAATTACTTACGCCAATTTTTTAATTTTGACGTGTTAAGTACCAAATTTTAAGCACAGTATTTTTGTTGTACATGAGTTTTGATTTGGTTTCAAGAACTTATTTTTTCACTTATTTTAAATGTTTTTTACAGTTTGCAACACAACAATTTCCAATGCTTTGATCTGACGAATGTTGGTCGAAATTCGAAATGTTCTTTATTTTAGAACATGGCGCAGCATTATTACATTACTCAATTAACCATTTAATATGAAGATTCAACATTAAAATAATTCTTAGCCTAAGGATTATATAAAATATTATATATGTTAAGTATTTATTTATAATTCTATTGTATAACTATTATGGTATTATATAAGTAACTAAAGTGTACATTAATAAGCAATTCTGTTATCTGTTATTTTGTCAGCCCACAGATAAATTTTGTTATAATTTGCTTGCAAAAAAATGATGATTATTACGGCTTGAGACAATTTGGATATTTCGAAAGGATCTTACAAAATATACATTTCTTTAAAATTATATTGTAGCATATATTATTAATTCTTACTTAGCACATTACTAGTGGTACACATCCACTAAGAAATGCAATTAAATTTCAGTAAAAAGAAATGAAGTAAAATTTATCAGAATTGTTTTCCATGTTTTATCTTATTTATTCGTAAAATGGGGTTCGGCAAGATTTCAAATTCCCATTAATCACATTATTGACACTCAGAATTTTTAACCTAGGTATCTCTTACAACCAACATTAAATTTTATTTATTAAGTATTAGAAAATTATTACATTATTTACGGCATTTAATTTTTTTTTTATAGTTAATTTGAAATTACTGTATTTTTAATTTACCGGATTTGTATAGTGCTCCCAGTATTTATGTAAATATATTGTATTTAAAATTTTAACTATACATATATACAGTTTTTTAATCATATTTTTTTTATTACACTTTCTTTTAATTTTTTTTTTTTATTTATTATATTAGAGAATGGGTAAATTAAATAAAAAAAAAAAAAAAATTAAGATAAGATTCAAGCTCATATAAGTGATATATAAAAAGAAACATCTGAAAAATAAATTTTCCATTTTAAATTTCATAATATTTGGAATTATTTGCCAAATTTGTTTATACAATGTCTTTCACTTAATTGCCTTCAAATATAACGTAAATAAAATGCGGATGTTTTTTATTTATTTTTTTTTTTTTTTATCTCTAACCAATTCTAAAAATAGGATGACAGTTTTTTTTTTTATATTATTTTATATTATAAATAATAATAATTTAAATAAAGGGTTGGTATTGAAATCCCAGATTTCAAAATCCCGAAATTTCAAAAACCCGGATTAAATTTCCATACTATATGTATTGGTAAGACATCTAAGAAATTGTAACTAAAACTGTATACCAAATTATTAAACACATACAAATTATAAATATTTTATGAAATTCCCAAAAAGTTTTAAATGTATGTAGTTCTAATAATTTGGTGTGCGGTTTTAGTTAGAATTTTTTTTTTTTGACTTAAAGTTACAAGTTTCATATTTTACTGAATATTTGGGAAAAAATGGAAATAAAAATTTTTTATTATTAAGATTTCTATTTATTTTTGTTTGAATTTTTAATATTTTTATTTTTGTTTTGACTGAAGAATTTTATTTATTTTTTTTCTATAAATTATGAAATAAAATTTGTTTTTTCGAATAAAATACACGTACTTAGGTACCTATAAAAAAAAATGTTAAAACAGTATTTTTATTCAATTAGGTATTTCTAAATTTTTTAAAAAATTCATTTAAATTTATATAGGTTATATAGGAATTCATGCTGAAAATTCCGGGATTTCAAATGTGATCTGAAATCTGGGATTTTAACATCCGGGATTATGATTTCCCGGACATTTTTTCAATCCGGGATTATGTTACTTCGGGATTTTGATACTAACCCTTAAATAAATTGTAAATATTATAATTTTCAGAAAATATAATAATTTTTAATATGAATAAAAACAAATAGTTATGCAATATTTTATTTGTTACCAATTCCTTTTTACAATTTCTATTTTTAAAATGTATATAAGTAATTCAAGAATTTCAAAATATTAAATTAAAAGAAAAAAAAAGAATTAAAGATGTTATTTAAAAATGAAAAATTTTATTTTTATTTATTGCTCTTCTTGAATTTAACAATTAAAAATATATAAACTCACAGATTTTTTCCATTTTCAGTTTTTTAAGTTTCATTCTGCAACATCACGAAAAGACAATCCAATTTTTTATTATTATCGTATTTCATTAATCATGATTAATAACTAATACTTAATCATATTCAAAATAAAACGAAAATATACCATCCTATTACTTTGATTGACAAAAAGTGATTGAATCAGTAAATCATAAATTTTAAATAACTATACATGATGTATACAAAAAATAGTTTTAAAGTTATTTTTTCAAAATTAGTATTGAGTGATATTTTTAAAACGTATCATAAATGAGTGAAATTTTAGAATTCAAATGGAGACTTCCTTGTATATAAATTGAGCAAAATATTTAATATAAAAAAAAAAACAATTTTCTACTATTAATATTTATAAATTTTTAATTTATGTATTATTATTATTATTTATAGATTAAAAATAAATTTGTATTACCTTCTTTTTAAACGTTATAGTCGATTTTTATAAAAAAAAAAAATTTATACGTACATATATGACGAGTATGTAATTTTACAAAAATGTAAAAAAAAATATATATTTTAAGGATATGTGGTGGTTACTGCGGTTACATTGAGAGTTGAAATGTTGACTTAAGCATTTATAGACTATTTGAAAGAAGAATAGACAGCCCAGTAAGAAATTGTTATAACTGATAATATACATAAATAATAATATAGGATTAAACAGGGAATTGCATACTTGGATTGAAAAATGGAATTTTATAAAATAATTCATTGGTTTTTAATAGTAGTTATACATACGAATGCAGACGAAGTAGTTTATTTTTTTTTTTGTTTGCTATATCTTAATTTGATAATATTAGACACATATATCATAATGACTACTAAATAAAATTTTTTTTTTGATATTTGTCTGTTACAGTTGAAGAAGGATTTTCCTTCATACCAGCTCCATAGCTGTCTGTGAAAATTTTGCGTAATTTAATGCTATTAACTTGTGGGCTGTGATGTAATATACTATGTAAATATGAAATGGAAAAGGTTTCTAGTAAATAAAATTTAAAAAAAAATAACATATATATGCAATTATATTAAATTTATTTTTAAAATTTCTGTAATTAAAAAAATATGTTGTCATCAGGCACAATAATTTATATGTAGAAAAAATAATTTATTTCAATATATCAATTGAAGTTTTATTCCGAATTTATTGGACTTTCCATTATTTAAAATAAAAAAAGTTTGATTAATATAATATACAAATCTTAAAATAAATCAAATAAAACTTATAAAATTTATATCTAATTTGTTTTTTTTTTAATTTTAATACAAAGTAAAATGATTAACAATAAATTATTTTAATATTATATAGGTATATATTATTTATCAATCCTATGTTGCTCAAATCCTTAAAAATTTTTCCATTAAAGTCGACAAAAAAAAAAAAAAAGAAAAAAAAAAACAAAAATAAAAAAATATTTTATTCTATAAATAAAATAAAAATTTTTTATTTATGAATAGAAAATAATTACTTAAGAAATTTTATACATATACTGACATACATAATATTACTATATTAGTACTGTGAAGTTTACATAATCCATTATTTAAAATTAAAATGTACACATATTTATTTTGTTTGATGTTTAAATTTCAACTGAAATTGTCAACCTTAAAGAACAATACAAAAAAAAAAAAAAAAAAAAATAATAAATAATAATAAGAAAAAAATAAAAGATAGACAAATATATAATAATAAATAAAAAGCTTGGATCAGAAGAGTATATAGTCAAATATCCACATTATCAAGTGTTTTTACCTTTAATACAAATTTATTATTATATATATATATACATATATAGGTATACGTATATACATTTATACATATATATAATTTAATAAATCATTTACTATAAAATATTAACTAGATTCATTTATTTTATACTTATTATTGTATTAATATTATATGGTTTATTAATAATATTAATATATAAAATAATTTTATACCACAAATATAATAACTATATAAATAAATTCTTTATTAAACCTGAACAAAAATATAATAATATTAGTATTAATTTTAATTTGAACATTTCTAAATTTGATAATTTGTTTATAATATCCCTTTTAGATTATGTATTTTATCTTTCCATATTTATATTATAAATCTTAAATAATATGGTAATTAAATAATGTTATATCAGATTAACGTTTTATAATTAATTGAAACAAAAATGAAAATTTAACATTTTTATGTTTTTATAAAAACTTATTTTAGTATATATATAATTATTTAGTAAAGAGGAGTATTTGACTTATTTCATCTTAAAATCATGATTCTTTATTATAAAACTTTTCCCCAAATTCTTTTCTTATTCCCAAAATTCAAATTTTAAGTACTTATATGTACCTATTTAGTTTATAATTATCGAGATTTTTTTTTTTTTTTCAATTTTACCGTTATATTTTTTGTTTATATTGTACTAAAAATTTTCATACGTAAATATCCCTAAAATTGTCTAGTTCAACTAAAAGAAAAAAAAAATTTTTTTTTTTTCTTCTTATAGTTTAATTTTTAATAATACAAAAAAAAAATTTTACTAACTAGTATATTAAGTTAGCAAAGATCATCTGGTATTTAAGCTATGATAATAAATATATGTATTAAAAATATTATGTTGTTTTTTTTTTTTGATATAATATGTGATAACTGAGTCTGAAAAAATGAATATAAAAAAAAAAAAAGAAAATAAGAAAAAATGACGCAGAGATGAATAGCAACGTTTGCCTTATCATAAATTAATTCAAAGTTTTTCATGTGTTTTTTTTTTGTTTTTTGTTTTTTTTTTTTTTTAATTTTATTTTTCTTAAATTATGTGTATTTTACTAAAATTGTCTCGCATGCCATTACTTTACTTATATATAAATATATATATATATAATAGTACATTATTATTACTTAAATATTATATATTTATTGTATTATTCTTTTCAAAGTTTATTCATAAAATGTGATCGCAGTCAGTCAGTTTAAAATCACAAAAGATTATTTTCTATATATACATATATACCTATATAATAATATATATATTATTTATAAGTATATATATACATATATGTATGTTTAGCATATTTATTTTTTTTAAATATATTTAAGTACATTTAAAAATTTCTACACTCTTTTTTAAGCTTAGTTTTTGATTATTTTTCTTTTTATATTATTATTATTTTTGTTTTTTTTTTCTTTATTTTGATTCACTATACTAACTTTAAAAGACCGAAGATAAACGAAATAAATAATAAAGTACAAAATAAAAAATAAAAAAATAAAAAAAAAAACATTGAAATTAATTTAAAGATTTAAATTAAAATGGAAGGTAGATTTAGTGCCGTTTAAGACATCAGATGATATACGTTTAATACGTTTAATATATCTTTCCATTTTAATATTCAATATAATAAAATAGAAAATATTAAAAAAAAAAATAAATAAATAAATCAAATATTATATATAGTGCAATTAATAATTTTTTATTTTTATTAAAATATTTTAATTAAATTTTGTTTTAATTTTTTTTTTTTTTTTTTCGAATTATAATTTTTTAACGTTTATTAACGGAAAAAAAGGCACACATTAAATTAATAAATATATATTAATTTATTTTAACTACACTGTAATTTAACTTATTTAATTAAAATCAAAAAGAAATATAATTAAATTATAAAAATTTATTTTTTTTTTTTAGAGTATAACAGTAGTTAGAATACATACAATTGTTTTTTTTTTTTTTGTATTAAATTCATAATAATTAAAAACAAAAATAAAATACAAAAAATATTTTTTATATAACAAATAATAATACCGTTAATTAAAAGAAAATATTATATTTTATTAATATTAATTTTTCTTTTATTTTTTTTTTCTTAAAATTTAATTTTAGTTATATAAATTTTGTAATTCATTTTTAAATTATAAAAAAAAAAATAAATTAAAAAATTTTATTTAAATAAAAATTCTAAATCATTAAAATTTTGTATATATGTATACATTAATTTTAAATTAAAGAATATTATAAAATATTATATAAAGAAATAGAAAAGAATAAAAAAGAAGCTATCAAAAAAAAAAAAAAAAAAGAAGATAAATAAATAAAATAAAATAAATCATTGTCAAGTGTAAAATTATAATCAATTATGCATACATATTAGCAAACCTACCTACATATAAAAATAAATAAATATAAATATACGTGCAAAATATAAAAATATACACGCGCATATTGATATCTAAATTGGAATAAAAAAAAACAGAAAAACAAATAGCAAAATTATTTATTTATATATATATATATATACATATATATATCTACATAATATAGTATATTTTGTTCATAAATATATACATACATACTTATTTATATAAAACAGAAATTTTACAAAATTAGTAATTATTATTAATAAAAACTATTAATAATAATAAATAAAAAAAAACTCAATATGGGGGAAGAAATAGCAACTGATACTAATGAAAAACCGGAAATGACGAAATTTGGCAAATTTTGTCATAGAAATGGAATTAATTCAAATTTAATTATGTTAAAAATAACATTATTCGTTATGTACGGAGGTAAATTTTTTTTTAAATTGATTAATTAGTTAATTATTAATAAAAAACTCAAAATTTATATTAAAAAAAAAATGAGAAAGGTGAAAAAATATTTGAAAAATATTTCTTATTTTTAAAAATATACTAAACAAAAACAAATAAAATTAAATATTTATTTTATATAAAGATTATTTATTATAAATATCATATAGGTTATACATTTAAAAATTAATTATATAATATTATATAAGTTAATGCAAAAGGAAAATTAATGAAAATTTTCCTTTCTGAGTCTTTTTTTGTTTCGAGATATACAATATATATGACCTAACATTTTATATTATATTTTATATTTTTTTCTATCAACAAATAGATTGTTTTTTTTTTTGTGAGGATATCATCAAAAAATACTATAGAGGAGTGGCAAGAGTACGAGTTCTCTATGAATGTGTTAAATTTTAAGCTACCAAACATCACCTTTCTTTTTTGATCAAAAAATAGTTTATATTTTCCTTTAGTAATAAAATAATGTACTATACTTGATCAAAGGAAGTAAATATACATATTAGGAAGTATTAAGGTTTCCCTATTATATTTCATTTTCAAAAATATATATATACTTTTTTATAATATAACAAAAAATATGTCTTTGCAATTTATCTTTTATAGTAAACTTTAGAATTTTAATCTCATTGATGTTTTAATTATATACACATATATATTATTAAACAATCGGTTCAAGAGCGTTTTTTTTTTTAAATGAAAACAAATTTTAAAAAATTTAGTATACAATATAAATTTACTATTTTTATTTATAATTGCGAAAGGATCTGGACAGGGCTTTGATTTGAAATCAAAGTATTTTAGCTGATGACAAATAATCCATTGTTTATTTTTTGTATTGTTTTTATTTTATTTGTAATATATGTATATAATATGTATATTAAATATTTTTGTTATATTCTAAGCATATTACTTACTTTATCGTTATAAAATTGCATTTAAGCTATTAAGACTTAGTAATAAAAGAGTGAACAATAAATGTTCAATAGGGGCCTCACTGGCCTTGTGGATAAGAGCGTATAAAATACGTAGTATAAACTCCGACGGAGTGTGGGTTCGAATGCCACACACGTCGTAAGAGTTATTCCCCCTTACGACATTTACAACAACGCCTGAACAGCAAAGGTTGTGTAATTTCCTGTTCACATTTATGTGGCAGAGAAATACATTAAAAAAAAAAAAAAAAATGTTTAATAGTCCTAGAAATTTTTATTTTAGTAAAATGAAAATTTTTATTATATAAATATAACACGTGAAATGATTATACAAGTAATTAAAGAATTATTTATACTTTAATTAATTTTTAAATATTTCAGTATGTCCCTATAATTATTCATTGTATAAACAAGATTTTCATATTTATGAAGATGAATGTAATACTTAAAGTTCATATAATAATTTTATGAATTATATTAATATGAAATTAAGTTATATAATTTTAATTATTAAATTAAAAACAAAAAATTTATATTGAAATTTTAAAGTTACAATGATTTTCTTTTATATTTTTCTTTTTATTTATTTTATTTCATATAATAAACACTTTTATCGTATAGGTATATAAATTTTTCAAATTTTTTGAGTTATTATGAGTGATATTTATTATGAAATATGAGTGAAATATTTATTATATTTTTGTGTCTCGATATATTTATGAATGTTCTAGTTAAGTGTCAAGTTTGTTCATTTAAATTTATTACAAAAATATATATATATATATATATATATACATACATATACAAAAAAAAATTGTTTTTTCTTAATAAAATTCTATAGTAATAATAAATATTATGATGATGATAAATGATTATATATGAGATAAATATTTTATTTTAATTTTTGATAATGTCTGTAACTACTGATTTTTTTTTGTTTTTTTTTTTTTTTTCAAGAATAAACAAAATTAATAAAATAAAAAAATTTCTTAAAAATAAAAAAAAAAAAAAAAACTCCCTTTTTAAGTACATAACATTTACTTTCGTCACTGAATACATAATATATTTAATATTATATTTTTTTGATTAACTCTCGTAATATTTTTGTTAATTTTTAATTAAATATTTAAAAATATTTTTATATTATACCTATATATATTTCTTCTTTATTTTTTTTGTTTTTGTATTTCCTGTCACCTGGATAAATATAAATTTTATTAAAATAAAGAAATTCTAAATATTATTTTTATTTATTTGATCTATGTTTTATTTTATTTATATATTAGTAAATAAAAATACTATTATTAAAAAACTTATTCCGTTGTCGTTATTCGATTTTTTTTTTTTTTATTTCTTTTTGCAAAGGATTCAAAACACCCTATGAATGTAATTTGAAAATGTGCTTGTAGTCAGTATAGTCAATCAATTTCTATAAATAATACTTATCATGAATTTGTTTTTATTGTGATTTTATTTGAAATTTATTTTAAAATATTTTGACAAAATAAAATTTTTTTTTGTTACGCTCATATCGTTGTCTCATCTCTGTAAATAAATTTATTGAGCACATCGGAGTATGTTATATACCTAAAACTATAATAACCATTAGCATAGAATATTCCATAAATTTTCGATATGATTATATACATATATACGATATATAAAATCACATTCCTCCATTTAATATTATTATCATAACAAATCATTGCGAAATGTCAAATTACTGATGATTATACGTCATATGGCTTATACCACATACTAAATAAACTATTTTTTTTTTTAGAGATAGACTAAGCAATTTATGCAGCTAGACTAAGTATTTTAGAATATTTAAATTACAAAAATAGAAAATACATAAGAATATTCTAGCAATTTTTATTTTTGCTTTTTAAACATTCTAAAATACTTAGTCTGGCTTCAAAAAAATGTTCATGCTGACTCCTAAAAAGGATATAAAATTTTTATATTTAACTGTTCATCTGTATAGTTTATTTAGTTTGTGCTTATACATACATACATATATCTATATGATTAAAATATGATTTGAATAATCAATGAAAATTTGTTTTTTTTTTTTTTTTTTTTTTGCATTTTACTAAACCAGAACACTCTAATTAGTTATAAACCGAACCGCTGAGCAATCTCAGTTATTACTATAAATTATTACTATAAATTCAACCGATGACATTCTAAACAATTTTAAAAATTATGACAGTTATAATATAAATCATTTCAAATAGGTATATGAATATGACATACATACATAAATCATTTGTGATTTAATGTCAAATATTTTATAAATTTAAATTTGTTTTGAAAAAAAAAAATATATATATATATTATTTTAAATGAATAATTTTGTATTTTTTCTAAAATGAATACTTAAAATTAACATAATTAATAATAAATTTAAAATTAATATATAATAATAATAAAAAAAAAAAAGGTCCCTCCGTTTCAAACACTAACTATTTTTAAAGAGAAATAATTTGCTATACATACATACATATAAGTATATAATATAAATATACACCATATGCCTTGTGGTGAGATATACATTTATAAAAAGTTTATTTAGAATATATTTATATGGTTTTTTTTTTTTTGTTATTTTTTCTATTTATTGTGTATAATTTTATATATTAAATAATAACTAACTATATATAATGTTACGGATAAGACTGTATATGTTTCGTTTTTTAATTTTAATACACAAAATTTTTTTTTTTTTTTTTTTTATAAATTAATGAGATCAGTTTTATATACAAATATGTATAAATATATAAATATAATTAGATAATCCAAGGTCTTACGGGAAAATTTATTTTAAAAATTTTAAAAGAAAAATTGCATGGAGTTACACAGTTTCTTTTTCCAATTTCTATTTTTTTTTTTTTTTTTTTCTGAAAAAAAAAAAAAAATAAATTTAAATAAAAATGTTTTATTATTGAATTATATAACATGAAATCTTAAGTTGTTGAGTATAGGGTACATATTTGTTTATTGAGCTTTTTGTTTTTTTTTTTTTTGTATACATATTTTTATTTCTATTCAACCGTTTTTTTCTTTCTATATTTCAATTTAAATTTTAAAAAATTTTATAAACATATTTTTTGGACAATTTAAATATATTTTTTTAATATAAAAAAATATCGTGAAGTTTTTTAATATGCGTAGGTTGTACATATTGTGTATGATAAATTGATAATTATAATTAGTTAATTATCATAGTTATTAAATGAAAATGGAAGTTAATTATTGTTGATAGAAAATGTAAAAAAAATAAACGATAAAGAAATATCTAACAAAAAATTTCTTGTAAAGTCAATGTAAAGTTTCTACGGTAGAAATCTATAACGAGTGCTCAGACACATATAGATCGCTCTACCGAAATTTTTTCTCTCAACTTTACTATTTTTGCTTTCCAGTGTGTACTTAGCTGAAAAATTGTTGGCAAATAATAAAATGGACAATTTTGTGATGGAAGAAAGAAAGGAACCAAATAAATGACTGTATTAAAAATCCTTTTTTAATGAAATTTTCTTACGTCAAAAAAACTAGAATATAAATTTTGTGAAAAGAATATATTATCTTCAAAAAAAAAAAAAAAAATAGAATACAAAAATATTTAAATAATTTAATTTAAATTTTATTTTTGGCTTAAACCTTTTACTTAAACCGTTTGACTTTAAAAATAAAATATAGGAGCATATAACTAAAATGAATTTTTAAATTTACTTCAAATAACTTAACAAAATGGATCTTATTTTTGAATAAATTAAATTTAATGAAAATTAAATCAAATCTGTGATAAAAACTAGAAACCTAGAAATTGAAATATAAAATGTTGAAAATAAAGCTAACATTAAGTTTTATTTTAGTTAAATTTTAAGTTACATTTATAAATAGTATTTTTTATATGTAGTTACAAAAAAGTATAGTTACTTTTCTCCATCTTCAATCGAAAGGTTTTAGATTCCTAATTTCCGTCAGGTCAGTCATATCCAATATGAATAATTAATATCGTAATAGTTTATAATATGATAATATTTAATATCATATTTTAATTTAATATAAAATAAAAAAATAATTACTGTATAAGATTATTAGTTGGCATAAAAATACATTATAAATGAATATTTGTGTTTCATAACCTTGTACAATAACCGACAGTCGAATAATCGACGACTTAGTAAAAAAAAATGATATAAGAAACTGAAGCTTAGTCTAATATGTGGGTTTCTTATGTGCTCATTAAAAAAGTGAAAAGAACATAAAGTTACATTGAATAATGTAAACTGTAAAGAAAAAATTAATAAAAAGGCATATATGTACTTTTAAATGAATAAAACAAAAATTTATAAATTCAACAGTTTCCTGACAATACCTTCCTTGACCATATAAAATTAATATTTCAATTAGAATAAAATTGTTTCTTTTTTTTTTTATTTAAAATGACCTTGTTTTAATTAAAGTACAAAAACTTAAATGAAGGTTTTATATATTTTGTCTTAATTTCATATTTAAATATTTTTGACTTTGACTTTTAAATTACATTAATTTACATTTTTGTTTTTTGTTCTTTTTGGCAAAAAAAAAAAAAAAAAATTGTTGCCGAAACAATATTTTATTACAATTAAAATTTTAAAATAATATTAATTCACTTTTCTTTTTTCTTTTTTCTTATTTTTTATAATAGCCACCTCGTCTCTCTTACCATATTTAACAATTCATATGCAATCTATTGGATTAACTGTTGAAGAAATTGCTATTATTTATTTAGCATTACCATTTACAACATTTTTAAGTCCTCCAATAACAGGTAAGTTTTTTTCTTTAGTTATTAATTTATATATTTTTAATATTTTTTTTTTTAGAGTATTTTTTTACTCCATATGCCATCAAGTTAACTTAATTTTAGTTTATATTGTCTGGCTGATATTGGTTTTTACTTTGAAATGCTAAAAATATATTGAAACAAATCGGTCTCAAATCGACTTGACAATTTTTTTACATATATATTTTTATTTTTTTTTTTTAAGAAAAAAGCTTTTTAATTTTAATGACCGGCATTCTAATTTTCTAACTTAATTTAATTGCGTGTTTATCTTTTATGTATAAGAATACGTTCTCATCAATTTAACTTAATTATTTGTTTCCTTAGTTGTCTCAAAAAAAAAAAAAAATCATAGACTATGCTATTGCATAGAATATAACAAAAAATAAAAAAAAAACTAAAACACTTATTCTTTTTAAAAATACATAAACTTTAAGTATAAAACTACTAAAAAGATAATCAAAAGAAGAACAATAAGGAAAACGGATAACAAATAACTCATTGCAAAACAAGTAACACTCTAAAATTACGTTAAAATGGAAGAATTCCATGAATGTATCAAAAAAAAAAATAAATAAATAAATAAATAAATTTTCGTATTTTAATAAAAAAAAACTGAAATTTATTTACTAAAAAATATTTTTCAATAAAATTTCTGATATCTCAATGTCACTGTAAGGGATTCGTTCCAACACGCAGCTTTGGCTCCAAAAATATAATCAAAAAAAAAAAATACATAAATATATGATAATTACGATAAATATAAATAAAATATAATAATTTTTGTTCCATATTATATGTCATTTCATACTCATCTTGGGCAAATATTAAAAAGTCTAGAGTTGTTTCAGCTGTCTTATAAAATTTCAAAACAAAAGAAATTTTTTAAATTTTTTAGATGTTAACTATAATAAAATGTTCTTCTGTGCATCTTAAAACTTTTTTAAATGTTTTTAAAAAAAATATTATTTTTTTTCTTCAAATTATGTTTTATTTTTCAGGTTTCTTAGTAGATAAATTTGGTAAATATAAGCCAGTTGTTGTTATGAGTTTAGTATTAAATGCAATATTTCATCATTCATTATTGTATATACCACAACAGGAAATTCCAGGAGTTATGCCAGCTGCATATGTTATACGTCATCCTGATTCAGGACAATCAGAAGTAATGTTATTATACTTACTAGTTATTTACAATAATACTAAAATATAATTTTTTTTTTACATTTTTATTTTAGCTTTGGTGGTCACCATGTCCCAGTCGTGAATGTCCCGAAGAAAAAGAAATGAAATTATTAGTTGATCAATGTTTTGATCATTGTTTATTATTTGAACAAAATCCAAAAATTGAAAATTTATCACCACAATCTCCAATCAATTTAGGAAAACGTGTACCTAAAGCTAGTTCATTAAAATCACAAACAACAATTACCCCAATAACAACAACGGAAGTACTTACACAAACACCAATACAATTATTAACAACAACAACTCAAATATTACCTACAACAATTATAACAACAACACAACAACAAACTGATACGGAAATACCATTAACAACAACAGAATCAATACCAAGTTCAACAATATTATATCCATCTTATTTTATACCATCAATGTCAACGCCACTAGATAATTCTGATCTTGAAACAACTTCATTTGATCCAAGTAAAAAAAAAAAAAAAAAAAAAACAATTATTTAAATGTTATATAAATTAAATTCCTAAAGTTTTAAAATTAATATAATGATAAAATATCAATTTATATTTCTATATTTAAGATAACATCAGTATTAGTACAACTACAGAATTTATTGAAAATTTTACAACAACTGTTAGACCTGTAGTGATGGATATTTATAAGTTTGTATTGCATATGCATTCCGATTTAGCAGAACCAACAGAACATCTTGGCATTGAAATTGAACATGATGATAATGAAACAGTCACAAATTTAAATTCTAGATTTGGTATAAAGCTTTTAATAAAATATGGTGTAAATTTTACAGCATTAGATGATGAAGATGTCCGTTGCGGTGGTTTAGTACTTCAAACAAACAAATCACTTAAAACTGAACCATTGTCTGATGCTACTACAGAGTGTATTATACAACGATGTCGATTTGTTGAAAATGGACCAGATATATGTCCACCCGATTATATTGAAAGTGATGATAGGGTATTTTGGATTTACTTTTTATTAAGGTTTGTTATCAAAATGTATTTTTTTTTTTGGCAAAACCGGAAAATTTGAATTTTATTTTGTTTTTTAGATTTTTAGCAACAATTATGTTGTCAGCTGGAGTTACAATTATGGATCCAATTGCATTAACTATGATAGAAAAATATGGTGGTGATTTTGGTCGTGAAAGATTATTCTCAAGTATTGGGATGGCTATATTTTCACCAATTACTGGTATTATGATTGATTATTCATCAACTGGACTTGGTTATACTGATTACTCAGCAGCTTTTTATACATATGATGTTCTATTAGGAATTTCAATATTTTCGGTTTGTTTAATGCCTTTAGGTGACAAATTACCAGCTGATAATGTTTTCAGAGATTTATGGAATTTATTAAAAATGCCGCATGTTATGACATTCATTTTGTTCCTATTCGCATTAGGAAATTTCTGGGGTTTCATTGAAAGTTTCTTATTTTTATATTTAAAAGAACTTGGAGCACCAAATTATTTATTAGGTATTACTATAACTGTTGGAACTTTAAGCAGGTAAATTCAAAATTGAAATAAGAGTTGCAGTTTATCTGAATTATATTTTATTTTTTCGTTTAAATAGTGTACCCTTTTTATATGGAGCTGAAAAAATAACAAGAATATTTGGACATGTCAATTTAATTATTATTGCATTCTTTTCACATGCCGGTCGTTTAGTTGGCTATTCATTTATTGAGTAAGTTGACGGATTTTATAAAATGAAATTAAAAAAAGAAGTTTTTTTAACAAATGTTTCTTTTTTTATATAATTGTTTTATAAAGAAATGCATGGTGGTGTTTTCCTTTTGAAGCTATGGAAGCTTTATCATGTCATTTAATGTGGGTAGCAGCAGCTACATATTGCTCCATTTTAGCACCTAAAAATTTATTAGCCACTCTAATTGGTGTTTTAGGAATGGCACATTTTAGTTTAGGTTTGTAATATAATGTGTATATTTTTATTAAACTGTTTTTAAAAATGTATATTGTTTTAGGTAGAGGTAGTGGTTCGTTTACTGGTGGTTTATTAATTGGTCATGTTGGAACTCGTGATGCATTCCGATATATGGGTTTATTAGCTGTTGTTGGTGGTATTGCTTATGGATTATTACATTTGATTTGGTTACGAAAATTCGATCATCAAATTGATGATAAAGACGACGGCGACTATGCTGAAGATACTGAAGATCCAGAAATGGAAAAATTAACTGAACCGATGAGAAAAGATGCTGGAACTTCAATGTCACAGGAACGTTTATGTTTAATGATTAAATATAATCAAATTGGAAGTCTTACATCTTTACCAAGAGGATCAAGGGTATAAATATTAAATGAAAATCAATTAATAAAATAAATATTTAAATTTTGTTTATAGGTTGATATTCATGATCATGTTTTACATAGACGTAGCAGTTATAATATAGAATCAATGAAAACATCTAAAACAAGTACCGGTGGTAGTGCATCAAAAGTTGATTTATTAAAATCAGCTTTAGAAATAAATCATAAAGTATCAAATAATTCAGTATTAGGTAAAAATGAAAATCCTTCAAATATTTCATTAGGAAGAAATCGTGCCGATAGTGCACCAAAATTAAGTACGAATTTAAATTCAAAAAATATATCACAACCTGCATTAGAAGCTGTTGTTTTGGAGGTAAATAAAACTTTAAATGTTACAACGAAAAAAAAAAAATCTGAAAATTTTAATTAAATATTATGAAAAATTAAGTAAAGGAGTAAAGAAAAAAAAAATTAATAAAAAAGAAACATTAAGTAAAATAATTCCAATTGACTACATTAAAAAAAAAGATAATGCTTGAATTCTAATTAAAAAATTTTATTTTTATCCTATGTAGGGTATAGAATCAAAATTTTATCCAAGTAGAATGAAAAAATATCCAAGTGGAATATTACCAATAATTCAAGGAACTGAATTTAAGAAATCCCCTTCAATATTAGTTTCGGTAAAACTTTTATTTTACAATTCATTCACATTTAATTTGCATGTCCTTTTTTTTTTTTTTTTTTTGTAATAAAATAAAATTTTAATTGGCTTTACCGTTCTATAAGTTGAATTAACTTATTTTGAAAATTATATTATAATGATAAATTTAAAATGCTTGGGAATGGGCTTATTTGTTTTGAACCTTTTCTTTTATATACCATAAAAATTTAAAATTAACCAATGATATTAGTTAATAAATAGATCAAAATTATTTGCATGATAAGAAAATAAAAACTATACCAAAATTGCTTAATAATCAGAATTTTTTAATTTGAAACTTCTCATTTTAATTAAATAATTGTTAATATTATTTTATTAATTTCATTTTTAGGATGAAGAACGTCGAGAATCAATACCAGAAGAGAATGAAACAACAAATCATAAAATACAGAATGAAAAAAATGCTCCAACTATACAAGAAAGTAAAACGTGATTTAATTCAATAATAGAACTAAAATAATATTAATGCCAAATTTTTAATAAATTATATATTATATAATTATTAATTATGTTATGTTAATGTTTTAATAGTTAAAAACCAAAAAAAAAAAAACAAAAGGAAAAAAAAAATTGAAAAAAAAAAGCAAAAATATTTTTTTTTTAGTTTTTCGAAGGAAAAATTTACATTTTTTAAACTTTTAATTTTGACTATATTTTTTGTTTTTTTTTTATTTTTTTTTCTTTAGTTTTCTTGTTACTTTTATTATGTATATAAGGTTTAGTTTGTAATAAAATGAAACAAAAAAAAAAAAAAAAAATTAAAACCAAAGAGCTTGAAAATCAAAAAAATTATTATTTTGTCAAAAATTTTTTAATTGTTTGTAATAACATTTTAATATTCAATAACAATTTATCACCTTCATTAGATACATTATTTAGCTTTAGTCTTAATAATTATTAGTTGAACTTCATTTTTGATGTTGTTATCAATGGTTAATACTTGTTTTGTGTTATAATTGTCCTTTAGAAGTAAAAAAAAACATCGTAATTATAATTAAAATGTTAAAAGGGTAAACTGAGGGCTGTTCAAATTAATGTTTAATAATTCTCCTTGTAAATTTGGCTTAAGAATGGTACACTTTAATACATTATTAAATGGTTTTATGGAATACGAAATATTTTAAATAAATATATTATATAAACCGTAAATTATCAGAAGTTGAATAAAAATAAAAATGCCAAGAAGTATGCAATGATGTTATTTGTGTAAGTACATTATCGTATTTTTGCTACTAGAATCTGTAATATTCAATGTTTGCCAAATTCAAAATTAATAAAAAGAAAAACACAATTATTTTGATACTTTTTCTAAACATTTACAATATAATTTTTAAATAACTTAATTATTTTTTTTTTTTAAATAACACTTATATTTTATAGAAAATTGGGCAGTTGTTTGTTTTTGATTTTATTTTGGTAATTAATATATAAATATTTTTTTTATATAATAATTTATTTTAAATAAATTTATAATTTTTAATTAACATTACTTGATAATTTTTCCACTTTTGTAAGCATTGATGAATCTGTATGATATTCCAATTTACTAAATATTAATTCACCAGGGCAATTACAGAAACATTGAAGTGTTGAAATAGAAAAATCTCTCATAGGAAAATTAAAATATGTAAAGAATTTTCCATTGACAGCAATTAGAAATGCTTTATCGCCTAAACCAAAGGCAATTTTAAAACGTTTACCACGTTTAAATGGAAATTCACCTTCACGCTCTTCATTTTCTAATTGAAATCTATAATAGATGTAATTTTTAAATATTTTAATCATTTCTATATACATATATGAAAAAAAAAAATTGCTCTTACCTTAAATCTGATGTTTGAAAATTTCGTATAACACATTTACTACCAAAATCAACATGAAATTTTAAAAATATTCTACCACTGTCATTACACAAAAAACAAATTGAAAAATCTGTTGATGGAGGACCGTGTGCAACTCCTTCTAAAACAACAACCGTTCCTAAACAAAAAAAAAAAAAACAAAAACAAAAGAAATATTTTAATTTTAAAACAGATTAAAATAAATTTTTTGCAACCTGTATCATAACGTTTAGGAACATCACTTTCGAAACACATTTTTTCACAACATGATAAACTTCTTGGAAATATCAATGGAAAAAGCATACGATGATGAAATTTTGTTACTTTTTCAAAATCACCCTGTACCATAATATATTTAATATTTTTTGGGCTTTGTAAATGATCAAAACTTCCATATAATTTTTCATTTACATATATTTCAAAATTTTTTTGTAAAACTGCAATTCGAAAATTAAAGATGTCACCTAGAATTATGCAAAAAAAAAAAAAGAAAGTATATAGGTATTATAATAAGTATGCAAATACATATATATATATAACTAAATATAATTTTGTTACTATTTAGTTCAAGGCTAATTAAAATAAATATAGATTAAATGTATAAAATTATTTGGCAAAAAATCTAAATATAAAAGTCATCAATTATGTTAAAAAAAGAATACAACTAAAGTTCAGAGAAATTTTTTTCATTATTATATTTCTTACATTTTCATTATTCATTCCTAAAAATATACAATAGGAAGAAGGAATTAATCAATAAATTTTTATTATTGAAAAAATTAGTTACAGATTTTCATTTTTATTTATCATATTAATTTTTTTTTTAAATTTTGTTACAAAGGACAAAAGAACAATCATAAATTATACATATAGACTTCAAGTTAGTATAAAAGTTATTGTTATATTTTATATATTGAGTTTTCAATCTACTCTGATCTAATAGTTAGAGATAATTTGAATAACTTTTAAATTCTGTTTCTTAATATTTATTGTAAGTTGTTGGTTTCTAAAATGAAAAAAAATAATGGTCTTTCAAATACTGTTTGAAAGTATATTCAGGGTCAGATAGCGAACATATTACTATGTTTTTAGTAGAATTCAAACTATTTGTTTGTTTATTGTAATGTTGTTTTAGTTAATTAAACAATTTTTTTGTTGTTTCCTCCTCGAATTTTAAAATAAAGGAGTGTAATAATTTTAAAATAAATTCTCCTTTTGTTAATGTAATATAATATTTTTTTATTTGTTTAGTTTATTTCCCTGCCACATAAATGTGACAAGAAAACTGTAAGTGTCGCAAGGGGGAATTATTCTTAAAACGAAGTGTGTGGGATTCGAACCCGTATTCCCTTGGCGTTTTCAGCGTATTTTATACGCTCTTACTCACTAGGCCACCGAGGTCCCATTTAATAATTGTAATAATGTAATTAAATAATACTACAGATAGATATAGTAAACTATAAGAAAGTACTTATATAAATATAGAAGAGTTAAATTCTTTTCTATCATATCAAATAATAAAACAGATAAAAATTAAAAGCTTTACTCGATTAGAATTTTTCTATAATTAAAAACTTATTAAAAAACAATTATTGGGATTTGACTTTAGTTTTATTTGACATTTTAAAATCTAATTAAAGCATAATAATAAATTGTCAAACAAATATGGATTTCTATAGTTAGAAGTTTAACTTAAATAAAATCATTATTGAAATAAATAATGTATAATATATAAAATAATAAAAAATAAAAATAAATGGTATAAGATGATATAAGTCAATTTCCTCAACAAATTATTCTTAGAAGATGTTAATAGTATTATTTATTTTTTATAAAAGTCAGATATTCTTATAATTTTTATTCAAAAACAAGATCAGTTCAATGATTTTAATATACTTATTTATCTATTTAAAAATTTTTATTTTTCTTTGAATTCTAAAACATCTCTATTTAATGTTCTATTAATATAAGTACTTAATTTCTTGTCAAAATATTTTTAAATTAAGAAAATTAATATATTATTATTTTCCCATTTTTTATATTTTTTGCTTTTATTTTGATTTAATCCATTGTGGTAAGTATTTAAAATTAACTTCACTTAATAATTTAACTTTAAAAAAAAAAAATAATTCTTTTTATTACCGACCAAAATATTTTTATTTAATGTTTTAAACTTTGTTTTTTAGCTAAACGCCTGTAAGTATGCAATTCCATTTGTAGTCTTTTTTGTATGTAGGTATTTTGAAATAATAGTTATAAGGGGCCTCGGTGGCCTAGTAATCAAGCACGTGGCTTATTAAACGAGGGAGTGCGGTTTCAAATCCTGCACAGGTAGCAAGTTTTATTAATTGAAAAACAAATCCTCCTTGCTACCAAATATAGTGAAAATATATAATATAAACAAAATAAATAATATTAGTGAATAATTTAATAATAGTATTCGACCTATAATGGCCTTAATAGCCGTTGGATTTGTAATATTGCAATATCCTATGTGGTTTGTAATATTAATATAAATAAATAAGAGTTATATTTATTTAAAAACAATAGAAAAAAAAACGCAACTCACTTGGAACCAAAGGATTTTTCATTGTTCCATGGCACATATTTTTAGAAATTTCTTCTGACGACCATCCATTACCAGGTTGATACATGCTGCGTATTATTTGATTCTCACGAAAATTTGCTTCAATTTGAAGCAATACAGTTCCAAATTCATGTTTATCTTTTATCTGATCCGTGAGACCAACACAAATTCTATTGTTTTTTTTTTATCCAATTAAAAATTACGAAATGCACAATTAAAGAACAAAAAAAAAAAAACAAAACAAATTGTTAATATTTTTTTTTTTTTTTTACAATTTATAAATTAATATTTTTAAAAATTTTATTAGTTTTTTTCTTTTCAATTTACTTGTTTGGATTGGGTTTTATTTTTCCACATAATATTAGAACATGGCCAAATGGCACTTCAGAGAATACTTTTCCAATCCAGATGTTCATTTTACAAATTTTGCATTGATACTAAACGAAGAGTTTAATCGATTTCGCTTAAAAAACTGATTTTAAAAATATATATTGTATATATATACTTTTTTTCTTCCTATTCTGTTTTTGATGGTTGTCTTTTTTTTTCTGTTTATATTTTTGTAACTCTATAGTGCCTATGAGTGAATGTTTATTCCGTGCAAAAGTTCTCTGTTGGGGATTTGCGTGCGTGTTGGTTAATTTATTGAAATTGATTTCATGTTCATTTGCTTCCATTTAGCTTTTCTTTTGAAAGTTTTTCATTCTTGTAAAAAACTTTTATTTTCAATATATTTTTTTTTTTTTATTTTTATTTTGAGTTTTCCTTCTTTTTTTACGTTTCCTTATTACTTCATATATATAATATAAACTGCATATATAAGTTTAATGAATACATAAATGTATGAATTGATTTGGTTGCAAAATAAGATCAGTTTTGGTTCTGATTATATTTTCTTGCTTTCTTCTATTATACTATTATACTCTATTACATAAAATACAATGAAAATCTATTATAGTAAATGATTATAATTTTTTGAATATGAAATATATTAACATTAAATAAAATTTTTATTAAAAAATAAAGATATATATATC
The DNA here is from genome assembly GCA_947095535.1 of Poecilobothrus nobilitatus. NCBI lineage: Eukaryota > Metazoa > Arthropoda > Insecta > Diptera > Dolichopodidae > Poecilobothrus > Poecilobothrus nobilitatus. The sequence goes on along the minus strand of OX352774.1, from coordinate 187,736,985 downwards.
TATATGTATTTACTTTACATAGGTATTTGTACATAAAATTGGTAAGGAAATACAATATTATTTTTAAGAAACTAAAATTGGATATGTGACCTTCGAGTAACAATATTATAATAATGTATGTATATATAAAACGAGATATCATTAATAAATTTTCTATTATTTGTATTATTTGTGTCTGTGTGTTTTTTCGTATTTAGGAAGAATAATATTGTAATAAGATAGCTCTTTTGAAGTCAAAGCTCTTTTTGCACACTTATTGTCTTTTTATATCAAAATAAAGGAAATGTGTTATTATTCTTTTTTTTTTGCTTTTGCATTATTTATATTATATATATTATTATTGTAATGATTATTTTCCTTTATGATTTCTGTTAGTTTGTTTTTCTTGAGGGGTATTAACAATGTCAATAATTAACAAAGCTTTTTGAAATAATAAGGTGATATAAGAATAATAATGTTATGATTTAAAGGTATTAGCAGAACAGTTTACACTTAAAATGATATTGATCAACGTAAACCTTTAATCTTGTTTCGTTTTGGTCAGCGTTATTTAAAAATTAATCATATTTTTTTTACAATTTAATTTTATTTCTAATATTTTTTGTATCCTATAAAACAAATCACTTTAGGGGCCTCGGTGGCCTAGTGGGTAAGAGCGTATAAAATACGTTGTAAACACCGAGGGAGTGTAGGTTCGAGTCCCACACACGTCGTAAGAGTTATTTCTCCTTGCGACATTTACAGCCACGCCTGAAGAGGAAAGGCTGTGTAATTTCCTGTCCACATTTATGTGGCAGAGAAATGCAATAAAAAAAAAATCACTTTAAACCTTAACAATAAACTTAGAAAGGATTAAAATGCCCTGACATTAGGATTCGGGATTGTATTTACAACGTCGCGAATACAAAGTGGTAAGATTGGAATTTTATAGTAAAAAAATTTGACAATGCATCAAGATCGCAATTAATTTTACATTGTATTATTTCTTCTTTGTTTTACATTGTATTATTTCTTCATTGTATTATTTCTTCTTTGATTTTTTAATACATTTCCGATGTGATTCATACTTACAAACCTTAAATGGTAATACTTTTAAATATTTTTTATCAATTTGAGATATTAATATATCCTCAAGAAGAGAAAACGATTAAGCTGAATTTTTTCATGCGTCGTTTTTCCGTAACGGTTACTTATTTCCGTGACGGTATTTTGGATATGATTTCAACATTACGCATACAAAGTCACGCATACTTAGAGAAATTGTAATATTTTGTTCAAAAATTTTTTTTTTCTTTTCTTTTAAAAGGCCTTATGTTTAAAAATAAACAATAAATTTCTTTTAAAAAAATAACAAACATTTATTATTGTTATATGTTAAATTTCTTAATATGTAGGAATTCCGTCACGGAAAAGAAAAAGTTAATTTAACTTTAAACGTTAAAAACGATCGTCACGGAAAAACGGCGCATGAAGAAATCCAGCTTGAACATTTAATCTATCATTTGAAATGAAAGTATTATTTACGGGATCGAGACATATAAAATTAAAGTAAGTATAATGTTAAACGTGTATTTACTATTATATTTTTAGTATTAATAACGACAAATAATAAAACAATTCACTTGGTAAAACGGTAGCGGTCTCTTTCTTAATGGTAACTTTTGTATGATTTGTGGGCGAACAAGTATTTTATAATATTTGATTTGGTAGTGGTTAAAGCACAAACTTTTTAATGTTATATCTTGGAGGAACAAATTTTAGTTTGTTCTTTTTATTTTCCTCATATTCGTTATTATATGTATATAGTGATTGTCCTTATTTAAACTGAATATATGATCGATATAATAATTTTAAATTTAAAAATATCGTTATCCGAATAATAATTTCTCCTAATTTTTTTTTTCAAATTCAAATGAATCTAAAACTATTATTAAATCATAATTTTATGCTTTATATTATACGAAATTATAATGAATATCTATTTTTATTTAATATCTTAAAAGTTTAATTTTGATGAGTATGATATACATAAACATACATAAAAGGATAAAAACATAAATATATATACACATATATATATATATGATAATACTATAAAATTATTATATTTTGTTTATTTATTATAACAACAACAATAATAAACTTTAAGGAGCATAACAAAACAAAAAAAATAAAAAGTACAATAAAAATAAACTATGAAAATGCAAAAAAAAAAAAAACAAGAACATAGTTTTATGAAAAACAAGAAAAAAAAACCTATTTCTAAGTTTTTTTTTTTTTGTTATTTTGAATTATTATTTAAAAAAAAAAAAAGAAGGAAACAAAGTTTTATAAGGTATTCAAAATTCATTCTAGATTATATTTATACTAACATTTTTAAGTTTTTAAAACATCTTATATGAAGTATATATAGAGAATCCTTTTAATAAGTCGAATTAGAAAAATTAATATCTACGTAAAACCACACTTATTTTTTTTTGTTTCTTATTTACTTTTATTGATTAATTTTTACTCAAATTTGAAGTAAAACGGATATGCCTTAATATGGACATAACTTATCACAACTTATTTATATCGGATAATTAGTTTTTTAAGCCATTTTATGTACGAATCCTTCAATATTAAGCCATGTATATGTAAGAAGAAAAAAGAAAAAAAAATCCTTTTAGACTACCTATATATATGTATCATTAATAAAATATTATATTTTTACTAAAGAAGTATACCTACTTTAATGTAAATATTATTCGAAATCCTTTGCGAATGAAAATAGAAAAATTTAAATTGGTTATTATTGAATTTACTCATACACATATAATACAAAAAAGAAAATCTAGAAGAGAAATATTTTTTTTTTTTTATAATATCCTATGATCCTACCGTATAATATAATGTCAATTTTTTAATCATTTTAACTGACTTTGCATAAATTTTGTTTTTTTTTGTTTTTTTTTAGAAAACAAATGAGAATATGTCAAACAATTCTTTATTTTCCAACATATACATATACTTATTATATGTTTTGTTTTTAGAAAACTTTTGGATTTATTTTCATGACTGAAATAAATAAAAGTTATGAAATTTAGTTAAAAACAAGTTAGTATTTAAAATTAGTTATGATTTGTTCCCAAAAAAAAAAAAAAACATATTAAAAATATATAAGATTTATCATATTTAATATTAAAGGATATTCTACCTATATATATATATATGTTTTAGAAGTATTTCTAAAAAAAAAAAAAGCTGGAACTCGTTTTGAATGGCGATTAAATCCTTGAACGAAATTAATTAAATGATTTTTATAAAACAAAAAAATATGCTTTTGAGCTAAGTCTTTTGATCCTGATTTTTGTATATATGTATGCGAGTTACCTGTAACTATTAATCTTTAAATTTTTTGAGTAAATGCATACACATCAGACAAACAAAAATTTTTTTTTTGATTGAAAGTTTTGGTAAAAAGAATATCTACATATGGGTGAGTCGCAAGTAAGTGCCTTGACATATACCACCCTGTATAGAAAATACCATGACGACAAATTTTTGTGTGAAGGATAAGTTTTAGATCTAATAGTTTTAGAACTATAGGACATTAAAGAAAATTTGAGGCTGTTTTCTTTGTTTTGATTAAAAAACCCATAACTTCTGTTCCGAACAAGATTTTGGCATTCCGAAAAAAGATTCTGTTAGAAAGTATCTTTCTTAAATGTATTAGTCTTAAATCTCTATCTTTTTTAGGCTTTGCCCTAAAACATTTTAAATGTAAAAATTTTAAATTTGAATTTAGAAAAATGTCATTTTGACATTTGAAATTTGAATTAAAAAAAAAATGTTAGGTGTTAAAATATTCTAATAGCCCTTTTCTCAAGTTTTAATTTGATATACGATACGTTGAATTATTTTTTACCGTTCAATAGATAAGCCGAAAAATAAACTACTTATAACTGAACTTCTCATACTAAAAAATGAGAAAGAATAAGAAAGATACTTTCTCATTCTAACAGAATCTTTTTTTCAAAATGCCAAAATCTTGTTTGGAACAGAAGTTATGGCCTATGGATTTTTTAATCAAAACCAAAAAAATAGTCCCAAATCTTCTTTAATACCCTATAGTTCTAAAACTATTGGACCCATAACTTAGTCCCCATACAAAAATTTTGTCCTCACGGTATTTCCTACATGGTGTTATTAGTCGAGGCACTTACTTCCGACTCACTCTGTATAGATATAAAATTATTTTTTTTAGTTTCAAAAATAATGGAAAAAATGAATCTTAAATTAAGAATCAATATATAAAAAGAGTTTATAAAAATTGTAAAAAAAATAAATATCTATAATTAAATATATTTATATATAATATATATATATATATAGTTGTATTGTAATTATAATATATTCGTATAAATCGTATATATACATTGTATAATTAATATTTTTTTTTTGTAAGAATTATAGTAATTATTATTTATTATTATTTATATCGCTGTTATCTTGTAATGTGGAACCAATTAATTAATAACTAATTAGTTATGATTCTTGATTTTATTTTTATTTTTAATTATTTAAGTGACCTTGGAAATTCTTTTGAAAAAAAAAACAAAAAAAAATAAATTAAACAGATGACAATTATTTTTTTTTTTTTATTAATATTTAATTTAGGGATTGTATGTGGATTGTATGTAAAACAAAAAGTATATCCTTTAAAACTTTTTATGAAATATTTGCACGTAAACCTTCAAATTTTTAACTAAATTCAAAATATATAAAAATATTTAGTTTTTTTTTTTTTCTTTAAAAAACTTTTTTTTAGTCTTTATTAAATATGGATTAGTCTTAAATAAATATGGATTAGTCTTAATTCATTTAATCCATAATCCATATTTATTTGTTTTATTATGACTGCGATCCACATTTTGTTATGCTTAAAGAATATTTTAATTAAAGTTTAAAAAAAGGAAAAATTACATGTTCAAATCAAATGTTCCAAAAAAAAAAAAAAAAATTGTAAATTAGTAACATATGTATCTTAAAAAAGTTTTTAAATAAAGCGTATAATATCGTATTGATTTTATTGTTTCTTATAAATAATATAAATAATGAAATAAAAATAATAAATGATATTCAAAATAAAAATAAAAAAAATTATATATAAAAAAATTATGCGAAAAGAACAGGTACTTATAATTTTATTGTTGAATATAACCTTAACCTAAATTTATAATCAAAATTTATTCATGTAATTTTAATTATCAATTCAAATTTTCATTATGTTCCAATATAAAAACTTCCGTGTTTTTAATTTTTTCATTATTATTATTTTTTGTTTTCTTTTTATTTTATTACAATTCGATTTATTATTTTGTTTATAATATTTAACTTTAATAACTTATACAACATATTATATTAGAAAAAAAAAAAAAAAATAATAAAAGTACATTTTTGAACATGATTATCTATATATTAATATTATAAAGTAGATATTCATTAATATAAAATAGTATTTATTTTATATTGTTAAATTTTTTTTTTTCCAATAGTATTACTGCGTAAAAAATCATATTCAACTAAGTAATGTATTATATACATAGATTGATAGATATGTATATTATATAATAATATATAGTATTTCCCGGTTTATTGCTCTCCGTTTAGTTATACGTTTTTCGTTTTATTGAGTCGAAAGTCAAGACAACTTCAATTTTTTTTTTTTTTTAGATTGCAATAAATTTAATTTGAAAATAATTTGTTGAAGTCATTTCAATTGAAATCATTAATTGAAATTTCGTTTGGTTTCATTATAACGTAAAAAAAAATTTTTAGAAGAAATTTTTAAAATTTAAAAATTATCAAAAAATTTCTCTTATTAAGAAAAAATACAAATTATAAGCTATGTTAGGTAGGTAGGTAGGGGCTGCAGATGCATACTTAGGCCAGTTTAGGCCTGTTGTTATATTCTGGATCAGTGTTTCTCCTAATTAAGCCATTGGAACATTTTTACAAAGTGATATAAATTTGTTAAATCCACCTCCAACTTATCGGAAAGTTTGTTTAAGAAAAATGTTCCCAGAAACTTTCTACTTTTAAGAGCAAGAGCCGAGCATTCACACAGCAGGTGAAAGATTGATTCCTCTTTCTCTTCATTTTTGCAGCTTCTGCAAAAATCATATTAAGGAAGTTCTAGTCTTCTGGCATGTCTGCCGATCAGACAATGGCCTGTTAGAACCCCAATTATGTTCTCGATATTGCGGCGATTTAGGGATAAGAGTTTAGGCAACCGTTTGAGATCTAATGTAGGCCACTTTTGTTTGACCACAGTGCAAGTGTCAATAGAGAACGACCTGTGGTTTGTGAGCTTTTTGTTCAGACCAATATTTGCAGATTGTGATAAAAACCCCCGAGATTCTCCTTTTCTTGGAAAATTTGAAGGTTTGTACCGCTCCTAGCGAGTTTGTCAGCTCTGCAATTTACAGTGAAACCACTGTGTTCAGGTATCCAGAAAAGGTTGATGTCAATGACTTCACCCTGTTCATTTAAGGACAAGAGGCAGTTACTGACAATCGTTGAGCTAATTGAATAGGATTTTAAGGCTTTGATAGCAGCTTGACTATCTGGGAAGATGCAAACTTTCCTAGTGGAGATCACGTTTCCTTTCAACAGATTCATTGCCTCATTTATGGCAACTATTTCAGCTTGAAAGACACTGCAATGGTCCGGCAAGCGGAAAGTTACATTAATACCTGGATCATAGGAGAATACCACACCGCCGACTTTGCCGTCCATCTTCGAGCCATCAGTATATATTTTTACGGTGTCCTCGTTCAGTGGAAATTTTTTGTCCTACTCATTCCTAAGGGGGATATATGTGGAAATTTTTCTTGAACGAGAGCGTAGGTACGGTATAATGGATATTGAGTGGGTGTTGTATATTTTTAAGAATAGAGCACTGTTCTATAGTGTTGGAAAACCACTGGTCAATGGTTTTAAAGCGAAATACGGCATTTTCCACCATATGTTTGACTATCATATCGAGAGGTATGAAATGTAACATGATTTCCATAGCATATGTTGGAATTGTTCGCAAAGCTCCGCTGATTATTAGGAGACAGGTCGTTCTTTGAAATTTTTTTAGACTTGTTCTGTTTACAGCTTTATCTAATGCAGTCCACCAAATTGTGACTCCATACAACAGTACAGGCCTTGTAACTGAAGTATATAGCCAATGCACTGCACGAGCGCTTAACACCATTTCTTGCCAATGGCACTTTTATAGGCAAGAAGTGCTATGTTAACCTTCCTCATCGTTTCCTCTACGTTTTGTTTCCAGCTTATATTGAAGCTTTTGTTAAAACAAAAAGAAAAAATTAAAGAAGAATTATGAGTACAAAATATGTCACAAGTGTCAACTGTCAAATTTTAATTGATTAATTTACATATAGGTACTCTGACTTTTAATATAGATCAATTGGGCAATTAAATAGGATATTAATAACTACGCAATTAAGTTGCATCAATTACGCAATTAAGTTGAATTTTTATAAATACGTTCCCCGAATAAATGCTTAAAAAGTTGTGCAATATCATCCACTCACTTAATCGGTGACTAAATCTTAAAAAATATGAATTAGCGTTAGTTAATTATATGCGTATACACATAACATTTTGCGATAATTTTGCTTACACTATAGTGATCGCTACAGATTTGTAAAGATGGATACCGCAATTTCATATGTACCATATATACATTTTACATTTGTTGTATACATTTTTAGTATGTTACCAACTTTTTATTTTAAAAAATTTTATTTATTGCCCTGAATATGTTTTTGTTTACCTTATGTTACCACATGTTATATGCCGTACAACTAAATAAACTTAGTTATTTAAATTAAAAAAAAAATTATAAACTATACATGTATGTAATTGGAAATATAGAATTTCGATCCAGCCAATACATTTCACTATATTAAGTTTTCGAATTTACATTTTTCTGTTTAATGTGCTCTTTTCACCTTAGGTTGTCATCTAATATCATACTAGATATTTTTTCTTGTTTTCTTAAGGTATATTTATCTACACCGTTTCATTTTACATCTAGGGGATTTTTTATATTAATTTATTTGCACAGATTTAAGTTGATTAAACTTAATTTTCTATTTCATTGTTTAAAGCTTGCTTTCATAATTTATCTAAAGCCGCCACATCAATAGGGTATAATAAAATGTTTAAGTTAAGTATAAAAAGTATAAAAACACTAACTTTAAAACTAAATTCAGATTTTTTTTTTTTTAAGAGCATTTAGGAAGATTAAAAAATATTTGAGAATTTAAATTCCAAAGGATTTCTCTATATCAATTTATTAAGAAAAACATTACGGACATTACGATGTATTTTTCAATAAAAAAAAATAGACTTTTAAAAATCTGTTAACTCAATTTTAACCCACTTAGAAGCGTATTTTCTCGTTTTTAATCGTATTTTGTAGTCCATAATTTTCTTTATTTTTTTAACCCAAATCTAATATTTTTATGAAAAATATAAATGCAAAGTAAAAAATAGATTTCTCTAAAAGGCTAGGATTATATTTCTATGAATTTCTAGTCGCCTTTTAACGATCTTAAGCACATTTTCATATCATTTTTGCGTTTTAGTAAAAACTATAGTAAAAACTCAATATTTTCCTTGATAATAGAAATTCTAACCAATAAAAGGAATTTTTTAATATAAAAACGAAATCTGAAACTCATAACTAAATTTGATCGTGTTTAAATGAATATTGATATTACCAAACCTTTAAAACGATTTTTCTACCATTTCAGGTCGTTGTTTAACTATTTTAAGTATATTTTAATGTCATTTTTATTGTTTTAGTAAAAACTAGTAAAGTTTTAGAAAATTTTATAGTCTGGAAATGAATTTTGAAATTACCAAAGCTTTAAAAAGATTTTTCCATTGCTTTTTTAATAAATTTTAAGGAGTTTTTGTGTATAGGACGATATTTCTAAATATAAAACCGAAATTCGAAATTCCTAACTAAATTTTATCGTCTAGAAATGCATTTTGAAATTACCAAATTTTTCTATAATTATCTCTTAGCTGTTTTTTAAGGATTTTAAGTATATTTTCATATAGTTTTTACTGTTTTAGTGAAAATTGAATATTCTTCTTCAAAATAGGGATTTTAATCAAAAACAGTAGTTTTTGTGCAGAGGACCATATTCGAAATATAAAAATGAAACCCGAAATTCGGAATTGGGAATTGGCTACAATCTATTTTTAGGGGAGCGGACGACTTAAAAAGCGGCAAAAAGAGCGTTACGTAATTTGTGAACAGGCCTTACCTGATATTATTGAAAAGGAATAATATACTCGTATTTATATTTTGGACACATGTACCTATTTCAGATCATCAATTGATATTTTGTAGTATAGAACAAAACCCAATAGCAGAAAATATTACACTTACACTAACTATTATAACTATATTACTAACGATAACATATTGCTCATACTATAATTTCGAATATTAACGATATTAGTTTACTTGTAAAGAATAATTAATACTCAGAATATAAAGATAAAAGGCACCAATAAAAAAATGTGTGGATTACTAATGACTATATGAGATTTTAAAAGTAATAAAAATTTGAGATTCTTTTTTTAAATATAAAAGTAAATATCCGAGGTTATGTTCATGTGAATAACCTTTACGTCAAACACAGAGATAAATTTAAAATTTTAGTAACCGAAGCAAAAAAAAAATACTGCTCCGACGTAATTTCTCGAAATCCAGCAAACAACAATAAGAACATTAATCAAGACATGATATGTTTAATTAACTATTTTGTTAATGTGACTAATGAAATTGAAATACTGTCTGATAATGTTGATGTCCAATATATTAATCAATTTTAGTACAATGTTTCTTTAAACTTCAAACTAAAACCCACATATTCTGAACACCTCAATTCTCTAAATTTGCCTGCTTCTACGGTATATGATAATATCTCTACCAAATTTATAAAAAGATATTCGTTGCATATTCTGAACACCTCAATTCTCTAAATTTGCCTGCTTCTACGGTATATGATAATATCTCTACCAAATTTATAAAAAGATATTCGTTGCATTTGGCTAAAATTTTAATCAAATTTATTAATAAATCCTTTAAAACGTATACTTTTGTAAGTAAGCTTATAATTGTTACAGTCACTACACATTTTTAAAAAGAGAAATATTACAGATTGCTTCAATTATCGTCCAATATCCACTCTTCTTTATTTTTTAAAAATGTTTGAAATAATTATTAAGAAAAGATTAAACGTGTCTCTAAAAAATAACAAAATATTAGGTGAGGAGCAATATGGCTTTGAAAAAAAATTAAATACTTCAGGTGCTTGCTTCAGCTTAATAGATTTTATTTGGATTAGTCATGAAATCACCCCCAAGCCAAAACACCCATGACAAAACTTTCAAATTCAAAATCCCCAACAAAGAGATAAATCCTTGATTGTATAATAAATATTCTGGAAAAAGGAAATACCCTGATTTTGTGTCCACTCTAAAATCCCTCCTAATTCAGAATCTCACAAATACATATACATAGATAAATATTTTGAAAAAAGCGTATAACTCTTATTTTTAATCCAACTCTAGAAATTCTCTTAATAAACAATCTCATCATATGCATATATATAAATATTCTGGAAAAAGCGTATAAACTTTTTGAATCCAACTTTAAAATCACTCTAATTACTTTTTTTATATATTACATATTTACATATTTCAACAAATATAACAGTTTGTTGATATTACAATTTTTTCTCGGGAATTTAGTTCTCGGGGATTTTGTACGTATCTCTTTTATTTCAATAAATATAGGCAAAAATAAATATGTATAGGCTGTGTTTTCTCGATCTCCTGCAGGCGTATGACTGTGTTGACCATAAAATATTGCTAATAAAACTTTCAAGTCTAAATTTTAGTAAAAATTGTATAACATTTTTTGAATCTTATTTTCAGGATAGAAAACAAATAGCTCGTATAAATAAATGGTTCGTTGGTATAAAAAAAAAATATTCCATTTTAAAAATCTTTAAACACAATTTTTACTCCAAAATATAAATACTATGTAAAAAATTGATTTCTCAACGATACAAAAAGGAAATTTTCCTACATTACGACGTAAATACGTAATAAAAAAAAAAATTGAATTTTAATAATCTTTAAAATCAATTTTGATTCACTTAGAAGCGTATTTCCGTGTTTTTATTCCTATTTTGAAGGCGAAAAAATTTTTCACCAATATCCAATATTTTTATGAAAAATATAAATATCTACTAAATAACATAGTTGTTTCTTTATGAAAATAACAAATTTAGTTTTTGTACCTGATCCTTTTTAATTTCAGTATAAATTACTTTAAAATTAATACAAAAAATGGAAGTTTAATTAAATATTTTGTTATTTCAAAATGTCAAATCTTTCAAATGTTCATAACACAATAAAATATTTAATTTTCTTTACGTAGGTATACTAAAACAATCTTTTGTATTAAAAAAAAAACAAAATTTCCAGAAATTGTTTTGTTATCAATATAATTTTAAAATATTTCAGAGCAAAAGTTTTAGGGAATTATGGCCATCTTATAACTACAGAAAATGCTTTTGATCATATAAAAATGCATACATTTTTATATGATATTATTCTGAAGTGCATGTGCATGAAATTTTCATTTTATCTTTTAATATTTCGATGCATTTAACAGAATTTAAAAAAAAATTAATATTTATAGTATTCAATTATGATTTTGTATCATTTGGCGAGGGATTACGAATTCAATTCCTACACAGCTTGATTTTATTTTAAGGAAGTTTTCTTGAAAACAAAAATTCATGTTATATTTTGCGATCAATATCATAAATATAATAATGTAATTTTATAATTATAGAGAGGATTTCATATCCATTAAAGGAAAAGAATTAGAATATACTATAGTTTGCCATAATTAATCAATAAATTAATAAATATCCTTAAGTTTTAACAAACTCATTTAGTTGATGATTATTTTTATTACATTTTTATATAAAATATAGTTATTTGTCAAGTATATATATCATAAAAAATACTTTAATCTTCGAATTTATATCTTTAATCTTTCGGAATTATTTAAATTTTTATGTTTACTAATTTATATATACGTATTTTATTTTTATAGAATTTTTAACCCCTTTATTTATTCAGTTTATATTTAAAGAAGTAAAATGAAATCTCATCATAGATCAATTACAATGTAAGTATATTATGCGAATTTTTGAAATACATACATACATATATATATATATATATATATATATAAGTATTTATTTTTTTTATATATATATATTTATATATATTACACACTATCTACTTTCGTCCTTGATATTAAAAATACTCACAACTATATTTATCGCACAGTTAGTTTATAGATAATTGGCCATACCAGTTTTATCTGTATTAAATACACATTGTATATAAAAATATACTAAAATATAAACAAAAAAAAAAGAAGAAAAAAACAAATTTTATCATACATCATTATCATTTAACACGCAACAATTTTGTGGTTATGTTCACTATACCTCTTTCACACTTTTATTGGTATATATTAGATGTTGTTTAGACTATAGTGAGTGTAAGTATATGAGTATGAGTATTTACTTATACGCCACCGATTACCTGCAGACTTTGATTTATTTGACAAACTTTTTTTTTTTTTTTGTTGTTTTTTTTTCTCATTTTCTTTCTATTTTAAAAGTCATTAAAAATAAAAAGTACTAAAAAACTATAAAGACAAATAAATTTAGACAAATTAAGACATTTTACAGTTAGTTCTATTTAATGGTGTGGGTTAGGAAATGTAGAAAAATAAAAATAAAAATCTTCAAAAATTGTTGGAAAGGAAATGACTTTTTACGCCTTTGTTGTTGCTGTTTTTATTTTCATTTTTTTTTTTTGGCCCAAAACAAGAGCACAACACGAAAAAATTCAATAACGGACACTTTAAAATCTTTATTTCATTTCTAAAAGAATCCAAAAAAAAAAAAGAAAACAAATCAAAATGAAAAACAAAGTTATATTTGAAATTAAATTTAGAAAATAAAAAAAGACTTGACTGGTCATTACATATTTCCGTTGAATTCTAAAAAAATGTAGATAAACTTTATAACCTTTATGGTAAGTTAACCGTTAAGAAGGTAAGTCATAATAATAAAATTTAATAGTCACAAAAACAAAAAAAAAAAAACAAAAAAATTATTTAAATAAATTTTTCAACCATAAAATCAACAAGAATCAAGAGATAATAAGGATATCAAGATATTTAATTCCTTTTAAAAAAGTCCTTTCAATTCTAAATTAAGTAGTTTTTACTTAAGCGTCATGTAAAATTTATGTTGGTAAGTATTCCCCTTTTTTTTATAACGAATTTTTCTATATTTAAATTTGTTTTTCTTTTTTGTTTGATTGGGTTAAAGAAAAATGCATTTTATATTTCTGATTTCAATTTCAGAATGAATGAATCTTAAACACGAATTTTATTTTTGCATACATTTCATTATACTTTATGTATTTATTTTTTATACCCGTACGATAAGTATCGGGTATATGAAAATTGCCCTTCCGTTTGTAACACTTCGAAATAAAGGAGCTAGATATAGAGTCAAAGGTGTGAATTTGATCAGAATTGAAAAATTATTCGATTTAACTTTGTCCGTCCGTCCGTCTGTTCGTCTGTCCGTCAGCAGATAACTCAAAAACTAAAAGAGCTAGAGTCTTGAAAGTAACACAATAACTTCTTGGATCAATTTGCAGGTCCCCTATTTTGTTTTGAATGTATAATAAATATATATTTGTGGCATACGGTGAATTATTGCAAAATTCTTTAACCCTTCTATCTTCTAAACGGTTTAAGTTAGAAAATTTTGGGAGGAGTTAGGTCTTTGAAATAAGTATGAGTCATTTCAGAAAATATTGTTGTATAGTTCCCCGTTTAGGTTCTGTAAGGGGTCAAAATTTGAAAATTTGCTATTTTTAAACACGTGTAACTTGAGCACCTGTTCAAATTTTTTTGAAGTAATACATAAAAAATAAAGCTCCAACATTATACTTTTATTTCTGTTCTGTAACTTTTCTTAATAATATAGGGTTACCTTAAAGTTGACGAAAGTGTGACTTCTGAGTTTTTTCTAAGAAATTTTTTAACGATTTATTTTAATTTTTCTTTTTACTCGATAATTTAAAATTTTTGAGGATGCAGATAGTATAAAAAATGAAATAAATGAAAATATAACGGTTGCTTGAAGAATTTATATTTATATGATATTGGCATACATATACTTGGCTCCGTGAAATAATTCCTAATGAAATAAATCCTAAAAAGTTTAATGAAATTACTGCTAACATTTTTTCATACAAAGTTAGGAGTTATTTCATAATGAAATTATTCCTAAATTGTTAGGAATTATTTGATTAAATTAGGAGTTATTTCATTTTTTAATTAAAATTTTTTAATAGTTAGGGATTATTTCATTTTAATTGTTAGGAGTTATTTCATTAAAATGTTAGGAATTACTTCAATTGTCTCATTATTAAGGTCTCAGGGATTTTGGAAGGGATTTTAGAATTGAATTGAAAATCAGGATTATACGCCTTTTACAGAATATTTAGATATATGCATATACGAGTTTCTGAATTAGGAGGATTATATGCATCCTAGAATTCCCTCCTAATAGACAATTATGTCACATATACATATATATAAATATTCTGGAAAAAGAATCCGACTTAAATTTTCCCCCTAATATTGAATATCAGTGCTTGAGGCTAATGCCAAAAATAACCGGAACGCGAGCGCGCGGAGAACTGGGGCGCACGGGCGCAGGAAACACGGGAACTCGGGCGAATCGGCGCGGAGCAGCAGCCCTTATTCTTTCAAAACAATTTTTTTTTGTTTTTCTTAAAAATGTCTAAATTTTCACAAAATTTATTATTATATTTCACAGAGAAAAGTCAAAATTTAATACTTTTGTCAGGATTATATACGTCTTGTACAGAATATTTAGATATATGCATATGCGAGTTTTGATTTAAGAGGACTATATACATCCTAAAAATCCCTGCTAATAGACAATTATGTCACATATACATATATATAAATATTCTGGAAAAAGCGTATAACCCTGATAAAACAAAAACTTCTACATTTTAAAATTCCAAATTATTTCTGTAATTATCCTCTGCATTTTAAGCCTACAACAGGTGATGTGATGCTCTTGTCCTGTGTAAAAGTTAACGCACGGAGGTCTGTATATCATATTTATTTAGATATCGTATATGTCACTGATGAATGAATGGTGCATAATAAGATTATTGGTATAAGGGGCGTATATAAGTATTTTGTTGTATTTATAAGAAATTGTTCTATGAATGAAATATTTTTAAAGAAATATTGCAATGTATGTTGATATATAATACTATATATTATGTACATATGAAAACATATGCATATTAATATATATTTGATATTTTTTATTAAGTTTAGTATAAATTAATATACATTTGCCGCTTAGTATTAAATAGTACTGTACTAGGTATATCATATTTTTGGATCAAAGTTTTGGATTGATAATCGTTAGGGCGAAGATTAAAATCTGCTTTTGAAGAATGTATAAACATATAGTTTCAATATATATACAAACCATAGTTCTAGAAATTATAAAATTCACTCAAATTATTTTAAAATACTGAAAAATTAAACAAATAATAAGCAATGCTTTGACAGGCTATGAACATACTAATTACTAACGAGTATCTATTCCTACGGGTATCTAAGAGTTGACAAAGGCAACTGTATTTTTTTCTCGTTTGTTTTTTTAAGAATTAATAAGAATTGTTAATTGTATATGTTAAAATAAATTAAAGTGTTAAAATGATATATACAATTTTTAAAATTGAATATTAAATCTCAATAAAATAAAACCATTTGTATTTAACATAAAGTTACAATGTTTAAATTTGTACAGAATTTATTAGGGTATATCATGAAATTTTCCCCTTATATACATAATTTTTAAATTTAATAGTAAAATAAAATATACATCATATAAAAAAAAAAAAAAAACAAATCTTAATAATATTTAAGAATATGTATATTAAATATACAAATTACAAAAATTAAAAAAAACAAGTAATCAAATAACTTGGTTGAAATTATTTCGATATCCTTGATATGTTTAAAGCTAATTCCGGTAGATGTCATCAAAAATTAATAGTATATTAAAAGCTTATATTTTTAAATACATTTTTTTTTACATTTTATATATTTTGTAAAATAAATTAATTTATTTGCCTAGTTACCAAAACTCGTTAATAAATTTTTTAGACAAACTAAAAAAAAAAAAAAAAAAAACACTAATATTCAAAATATTTTACTCAACTTTTATCATTATTAAAATTATATGAAATTGTGACTCGTTTTTACAGAGCTTTTTTAAATAGGAGAAAAAATTGAGTAACTTTATTGAGTACAATTATTAATTAATTAAGTATATACAAAAGAAATAACCTTCTCTTATAATAATCCTAATTAATAACTTGAATATTATACAAGTTAATACATAAACACATACATTTATTGCGTATTATTATAATTATCAAAAAATTTATTTAGCATAAAACATTTCTTATCCCCTAATAACAAATTTATTAAAAAAAAAAAATATATAAAATTATAATATGACGTTCAATTCACCCTTAAATCCATTCTACCAAATCATTGAATTCACTCATTCCTTATATTAAAACAATAAACGACCACCCGCTAATCGACACAATAAATTTGATTAGCGTGAGATAAACATAATTATTAAATAATTTCTGTCATGTAATGTGATCTTTGTATCTTTTAGAACATCATATATTCTTATATAAAATCTTGTGTGGGATTTTATTGTTTTTTCTTAAAAAAAAATAAGAGTTTATTAAGAAAATTGATATGTCATTAAACGATTATGTACATATATATATATGGATAAGAACGTGCTAAATCTTAATTTCATTGAAAAAGAAGATCAAATTTTATTAACACTCAAATTATTGATTTATTACTTACAAGTATAGGTTATTTTAGCTGAGAGGTTAAAAAAAAAATTTTCCATTGTAATAAAATAACTAAGTATATTGAATAGTTTCAATATAAATACTTAAGTTTTCCATAATATATTTAAAAAGAGTGTATTACAAAAAAAAAAATCAGATTAACTTTATAAATAATTATCTGAAGAGGTTAATATATGGTCGATATTAGAATATGTTAAACATTAAATTATTAAATCTTTGGAGATTTTTATTCTTAAAAAAAAACAATTTATTATATGGATCCTTTCCAAAATTAATTTATATAATTCAATTTTAATTTAATATTTTCAATTTTTAATTTCTATTTCCAAAAGAATGAAGTATTATAAAATTTGAAATATTGTATAGGAATTTAACAGAAATTAAATATGTATATATTCATATATATATGTATGTACATAAAAGGAAGTCTAACGAATATAGAAGTTAAAAATGTTGTACACAATTAAAAGAGACTGATGAACGGCTGATACTGATGAGTATCTACATATACATATATATTAATTATCAATGGAATTCCTTACAATCTGAAATTAAGTTAAACATTTCATTAAAAGTTAATAAAAAATTGTTTTACTTAATAATTGTAAATATCAGAAAATATCGCTTTAAAAATTTATAAAGAATTTTTTTTTTGTAACGATTTTGTTTGTTTATTACTCACTCTTCGTTTAGTTTCTTTCCTAAAAAATTGTTGAAAATTATTTATTCAAAATTTTCTTATTGTAAAAATATTGGTACTGCTATTATATAATGCAATAAGTAACAAAAAACATAGTTTAAATTTTGTTGAAAGTTTAAACTCAAATTTTAACATTTTTTTCAATATCCACAGTACATAAATATTTGTTTAAATCTAAAATCGAGTTGAAGTTGAAAATCTATCGTTGAATTTCAGAGTACCTAAAGAACATGTTCATTATTATTTTCCTGAAATATTAACTATACATAATACTCGTATACATTAATAAAAAAATGTTCATATTTTATTGATAGAGGATAGAAAATGGAAAATTCGCTTCAGAACGAATACTTTAATTAATGTAAACTGTTAAGATTTATAAGCAAGAAGCTGGTCACTTTATGTAAGAACAATTGATACGATACCATCATATTGCCATTTAGCTATATTTAAAACATTAAATTCAATATTATCACTCAAGAGTCAAGAGAATTACACCATAATTTTCTTTTTTCTCCCATAACATTTCTCTTATATAATTAACGTGACATTGCTTCAATATTAATTGTATAATAAATGAAAAAAAGAAATATGTGTGATAAAATTAATATTTTTTGTTAGTTGTAATAAAACGAACATATACTGTCAATAACTCAATCAAAATTTTAGTTCATCTTTTTAAAAATTATTTACCACATCATAACATATCAAAATCAAAATTCTTATATAAGTTAGAAACAATTTTAATATCAGTCAAAGTGATTTTAATTCTTCATTTCTTTCGTTTTTCTCTGTTCTTTTTAAATAAAAACTTATCTTATAAAGTAAAGAAAACAATATCTATACTTTTTTCTTTCAATTTAAGACGTTATATCTCCAACTATGAATCTCCTATATGAGAAACATTAAAACTCCTGGAACAAACATTAAAATATTTTAATATCCTATACTAAACTAATTTAACATTAACCAACCTTCAATTACAACAAAAACCAAAAATAATTAAAATTTAAGGTGGAAACTTTTACCAGCTTTTACTATAAAAATCACCAAAGTTAAAAATAATTTAAATGTTTTAGCATAATGCAAAATGGTGTTGAGAAAAGAAAAAAAAAATTTTTAAATTCAATTATACAAATTGATTTCATTTTTAATATCTAAATTTAATTTGGATTCGAGAAATAGAATAATAACGATATATTAAATTATATTATGAAGATTTCATGTATCATGTACCTACATACATATATATATAATAATATAATAGTTATAAATACTTATGTTATGTTGTTATATCAAAAACACCTTGCGTCGTATTCAAAATTTTCTTCTGTTTATAACATATTATTGACTATACCTTAACAAAAACTAAATTCCACAACACCCTTCTCATAATAAAGGTTAAATCATTAAATTAGATTTAAAATTGAATTTTTGTATAATCAAATAAAACAAATAATATATTATTTATTTATTTTTTCAATTTTTGTTTTTAATAATGTTTTTCTTTATTTATAATTTTTTTTTTTTGTTTTTTTAAATTATTTTTTCTTAAATATATATAATAATATATAGTTTCCACAGCTACAGATAAATAAAGTTATATAATTTTTTTTTTTTTTTTTTGTTTTTTTCAATTTAATTCTTTAAATACCTTCTTTTTTTCAATATATAATATATTTATTTATTTTTTTTTTAATATAAGTTTTCAATAAATTCCATCATTATTACATTTTTTTTTTTTTATTTTAATATTAAAATTTTGTTTTTCATTTTAATTTTTTCTTATTTTTATACTTTAAATTAATTTTTACAATTCGCATATACATTGTATTGTTGTAATTTATATTTTGTTTATATTCAATTTAATTCTTATCTATTTATAATCTTTAAATTTTATTTATTTTTTCTTTTCTTTTTTTTTTTTTTATAAATATCCACTTTCTTTCCTTTTTAGTATTTTATCAAACAAAATCATACAAAAGTCATTCGTTTAAATTAATCATAAACATGAAATATTAAAAATTATCTTTTTCACTACTACAATTACCATCCGTATTCTCACTAATATTATTATGACTATTATTATTATAAACAACAGCAGCAGCTGCGGCGGCGGCGGCGGCGGCGGCTGCAGCAGCAGCAGCTGATTCCTTATAAAAAAATTTTTGTCAAAAAATTCTTGCTATTATGGGCGTGTTTTGTATAGGCTGATGATGGTGATGATGATGATGATGATGTGCATGATGATTATGATGTTGTTGATGATGATGATGATGATGGTGTTGGTGAAGATTTTGTGCTAAATGATGATGAAATGCTGATGATGTGATTGTATTACCAAAACCATTTCTGATTGGTTGTAATGATGTTGTTTGTAATTGTGATAATGGTAATGGTAATGGTAGTGGTGGTGGCGGTGGTGTTATTGGTGTTATTGGTGATAATGTACCTAATGTTGTTATTGCTGAACTAGTAGTTGTTATTGGTATAATTTGTTTATTTGATATAGTAGAAGAAGAAGGAGAAGATGAATGTGGAATATGCGCATGATGCCATCCATTATTATCTGCTATTGTTGTTGTTGTTCCTGTTGTTGATATTTGTTGTATTGTTGTTAACGATGATGTTTTTGTTAATAAATTATCATCATGATTATTGTTATTATTATTATTGTTAATGTTATTAATACCACCAGTTGATGATGTTGATGTTAAATTAATTGATGATATTGATGAAGATGATGATGATGATGATGATGTAGATAATGGAGAAGATGATGATAAAATATTTTTTGTAAATGCTGACTTTTCTAAAATTTCATTGCTGCTATTACTATTACTATGATTATTATTCTTATTATTATTTTTGCCACCGCCTTCATGCAGTTTTCTAATATGTTTTTTTAAATCGAAATTTCGACAGAAACCTTTAAATATTAAAATAAAAAAAATATTATTTAATAATAAATAAAATCAATTTAATTAACTTATAATTTAATTATATACCTACATATGTACATGTAATTATTTTTGATTATTTTGAAAAAAATTAAATTTCAAATTATATATTTAAATAATAATTAAGTATTAATATATAACAGTAAATAATAATTATATATAAATAATTTAATAATTAATTATTAATTGATATTAAACAGTAAAATATAACATATTAATTATAGGTATATGTTTTTAAGAGCCTCATTTAAAATTTAAGAGCAGTTTTTTTTTCAAATTCAAATAAAATTGTAATAACATAGGTTAGGTAAGGTAAAATAAGTTATTCTAAAGTACTTATAGATTGATTCATACAATTTAAGTTAGAAATATTTTATACTAATAATAACTGAATTGAACAAACACGATTTTTAAATTATTCAAAAATAAATTTATTTAAATACTATTTTGCACGTGTATATTATACGATTTAAACTGAATTGTAATCTCTCTGACATTCTCTTACTCTATTTTACACATATCTAGTATAAGTGATTTTTGGACTCTTCTTCAAAAAAATAAAAACTATAATATCTTCATTCAAAATTTTGTATAGAGAAACAAGGGTAATTTCCGTTACCCATCCCTACGTAGTTCCAATTTCTATAGATGGCATAATGGCAGTATATTATAGTTCGTTTGTGACACAAATATTGAGAATGTGAAACCATATCTTTCACCTTATGTGTTCCTTAAATATTATAGTTTCAATTTATATAAATTTAAATATAAAACGTCAACATCTTCAGTCACCATATTTCTATAAACCTTAAACCTATATTTTTATTTCTTAGTAAAATCGTTCTTTGTGTAAACAGTAGAATAGTACCAACGGTTCCGCAAACTATTGTTTGTTTAAAAAGGGAGAAGCTATGGGTTAAATAAAAGTCTCACATGTTAGAGGATAGAGGAATATTGTTCCTTCCACTCCTTTAAAGCGTTTTTCGGTGATTTTCACTTACCCTCGTAAATACTAATTAAACACTAATTAAAAAAACTAAGTAAATAACTAAAAAAAAATTTAAGAAATTTGTAGCTTTCGAATTTCGACCTTAAGCTTCTTTATTAAAGTGAAAATGAAGATAATACTCTTTTTTAAAACAGAGTATGGACATTTAAAGTCGAACTAAAACCGAATCGATACTATAATTTTGTCTGCCTAAAATTTTTGGAATTAATAACGTAACAACAACATAAAATCATGCTTGAGAAATTTTTGAGTTTTTGAAACAAAATGGCAAACCTTAAGAACTAGACTAAAAATTTTTAAAATGTTCGTCTCTCGAGTGTAATTTTTGTAAAAAAAAATTTAATTTTTTTCAATAATTTTAATATGTTTTTTATATGTTCAAAACTATTTTAATTCTGCTATCTAAGTACAGTTAAACCCGTTTAAGTATTGCTCACTGAAATTTAATTTACTTCTCATCTAAATATAAAAAATCGAACAATTATTTAATTTTTTCGTATATTATGTATTCCTGTATTCCCATTTGTGCACTGTTGACAGATAAGTGAACATTTTGGATATTATTACTATCAATTTTAAATGATTGGTATATGTTGTAATAAAAGGCGAAATATAACTCTGGGAAAATGGGAATATTATAAATAATGAATAAGAGAAATGTTAATATATTGGAATTTGGGAACATACATTTGAATTAATTAATATTCACTTACTATATATAAGACACTAAACCTTATCAGCAATTTAAAGATACATACTTATGTAATTCTAACTAAACTCTCTTATAGCTCTTATATAAATAAATATACATAGCTCATGAAATTTTTGTTTTGCATAAGATTTCTATGAAATTAAAATACAAATTTCTATATAATTGAAAATAAAAAAGAAAAAGATGAGAACGTACTGCAATAATGGCAAATAACGGTAAAATAACATTTTCAATATTATATTACTAAGAAGAACGAACAAGTTTATTAAAACTAAAATTATAATATATACATATGTATATTTCCAAATAAAATAATCAGATAATAAATTTTTTTTTTAAATACCAAAAATTCCAAAGAAATTTTAAAAATATTAAATTATTAATAATTTTAATTTAATTTCATAATTAAACCACAATTACAGCTTCCATTATAGGATCATTTGTATATTTACTAGTATACATATACATATGTATATGTAAAATTCTATATAAATATACATAAAAATTTTAAATATATGATTTTATATAATATTATTTATATAAATATGATGTTATATATATATATATAAAGGGCTCCCTTAGTAATTTGTGGTTAAATAAATGCGCTTGTGTCAAAAAAAAAAAAAAATAAAATAAAAATTAAAGGGTTGCTTTGCTGTAATTGCGTCGGTTCGTTTTATAAAAAATTCTTTTAGATTTTATGTTTTTAATTTTTTTTTTTATATATTTTTATATTTGTTTTTTTTTTTTTTAATTTTAAAAATATATTCTTTAAGAAAAAGAAAATATAAAATAAAAAATATAAAAATTTTATACCTTGAAACTTGAAAGATACACATTTACATATAATAGTTTTAATATACAGGGTGTCATATACGTTTACATTTTTGTGTAACAGTTTATTTTTCATTTTGTCTTACACTTTTTAAAACTAAAATTTTTTTTTAATAATATGGCATGTATAACTATATAGTGACCCCCATTAAGTGACGAGGCCAAAATGAAAGGACCTTCGTATTTGGTATATTTTAATATCTTGATGAAAAAAGTAAATATTTTGGCTTTTGATATAATAAGATATCCGACATACTTATAATATAAACATAATATATTAAGACACCCTATATATATACTTATAATATAAACATATTTATAATTTGTTCAAAATATGTTTTATTTAATACATTTTGGTTTCATAATTTTATTTTGTTTTCTCTTTGAAAGAACATTAAAATGCTTATAGTATATATTTGTATAAAAAATGTTTAAGTATACTTTTTGTGTGTGTTTTTTTTTAATTTAAAGGAACCTTTTGATAAAAAAGAAAATATTTTAACTTCACAAAAGGAATTATAATTTATTTTTATTTTTTTAAGTTCTTTAATATTATATTAATATATTTTGTGTTTGTATATTCAAAGGCGTTTACAAAACAAAAAAGTTTTTTGAGTGAAATTTTTTTTTTTTTTTTAAATAAAATTTTAATGTTGTGATACATATATTATTTCTAAAATTTAGTTGGAATTTTGATTTACCTAACCAGTTTACCTAACCATTTTTGAATTTAGAAATTTTATTCTTTATTTTTTCTTTATATGCAATTTTTAAAGCAAAAATAAAAAGTAATTTTATTAAATTTTCTTATAAAATTTTTGAAACAAACATTAAAAGAAAATTGTTCAAAATCAAAATAGAGTTGCTAAATAAGGTTAATCATCATAACAAGGTATTGTAACTTATTTCTTAAGACATATCTTAATCACAGACATTCATTTGTAAAACATTTCTTATTTATAGAACAAAGTTGTCTAAAAATGGTTTTGGAGTTTTTCAAATTATTGTTAAAAATGTTAAAAAAAAAACCGTAAACACATTTATTAAATAAATTTAGTCGATTAAAAGTTTAGGTATAACTCTTAAGGATTTTTTTATTGGTTTTGTCCTGTTCTTATATCTAACCATAATTCAGTTTATATATCTATATCTAATTAATTCAGTTCTATAGTCAGTTAGTTTTTTCATAGAAAAGACGATTCTTAAAAACGCGATACCGAAAATTCTTTTTATTTTAGGACTCGTCTTCTTTTAAAGGTTTCTCATGTAAACTATTTAAATCTTTTACAAAAGTTAGTTTTCAGGAATTAAAAACCGTGGTTGGTTTTAACGTTATTAATCATTTTATAAGTTATTATTTTCAAGTATACATATATATAGGAATTTTCGACTTGGTTTGATTTTGCTCTTTCTATCAATATTGATTCTGATTCTCATCTATACACTAATATTGTTTCGATGTTGTTTTAAAATTCCGGTTTAATTTTTGTATTAAATAAGAATCTTATTCTAAATAATGTGTTAGAAAAGTGAATAAAGTGGTTTTTATATATTATACATATGACTGAAATTTTAAAATACTCTTTCTATAAGGTGCAGTGACAGAACGCCCGAGGAAATAATGCCCGTGCACTTTAATTCCAAAACTTTTGGAATTAAAGTCCGCGGGCTTAATTACTTTTTGAATTGGAATTAAAGCCCATAATTAAAATGAATTAAAGCGAAATGAAAACCCACACTATTTTTAGTTGTTAAAAGAAGAGAGTGATATAATATGTAAAGCAAGCGCATTAGAAGGGATTATAGAGTTTTGGATAAAAATTGGAGTATCCCCCTATTCCAGAATATTTACTAATTTTATTATGAGCGAGATTCTGAATTGGGAGGGATTTTAGAGTTGATTACAAAATCAGAGTTAGATCCAAAATATGTATATCCAAAATATGTATATAAGTAATACTCGTATTTTCAGAGATGTTACAAGGGATTTTTGAATTGAATTTAAAATCAGGATTATACGTTTTTTACAGAATATTTGGCTATATGCATATGCAAGTTTTGAATTAGAAGGATACATACATATTTTGGAAAAAGTGTATAACCCTGATTTTGTAACCAACTCTAAAATCTCTCCTAATTCAGAAACTCGCATATGCATATATCTAAATATTCTGTAAAAGGCGTATACTCCTGATTTTGAATTCAATTCTAAAATCCCTCCCAAAATCGCTGAGGCCTTAATAATGAGAAAAAAATCCCAGGGTACTTATGGCTCCTTGAAGTGAGTCAAAAGTCATAATCTGACTTCTGACCATGGGACTTTTGACATGTCACCAAATAAAATCCAGTCAAATGAATCGGCATTCTGTCACTGCACCTTTTTATAACACTATATTGTTTTTTAGCAAATTTTTAGAACATACATACATATTACATATTATATCATTTAATAAATTTTATTTTATATAATAGGCCTTATTGAAAACGTACGGAAAACGTTAATGCTACCGAAATATCAAATTAACTATCATCGGATCATCGTATATTTAAAAACGCAAGGAAAATGTTTTTTTTTCGAAATTCTTTATTTGTATGATTGAAAACGTATGGCGTTAGTTTGTTGTGTACGAGAAGTGAAACACGCATTTGTGTGCGCGTTAAAAAAGCATAAAGTAAATTTTTTATTTATATTTTAAATAATTTAAGTAAACAAAATGAAAAATTTAAGTTTTTTAATTTAACTTTTCTAATGTTTTATCTTTGTGATTAAACAAACAAACCAGGACAAATTCGCTGATGTGGAACGAAGGATAAAAGAAAATAATTTGTTAGGAAATTTTACTTCTAACCACTTCAAGTGAAACTTCGTTTTGAGAAAAAATTACTCATATTTTAAAATCAATTTATTTTATATTAAAAATTATTTTTGACAACTTACTGTCATTTAATTTTGAAAAATTTCGAATTAAAATTTAATCACGCGTTTTCAATCATACCAATATAAAGGGAAGGTGAATAAATCTTTTTCGAATAGCGCGTTTTCCGTGCGTTTTCAATCATAAGCCCCAATAAATTGTATTTATTTAATTTATATTTTTTTGAATTAAAGCACAAAAACAAAAAAAAAAAATTATAATTAAAATTAAATAAAACTTACCTTTTTTACAAATTTTACACGTAAATGGTTTTGTATCGTTATGGGTGTACATATGAAAAGTTAAATTATATACTTGATGAAAACCTATATATTTTTATATATATTTTTAAAATTGTTTTTTGTTTTTTTTTTTTTAGATATTTTTATACAAAAAAAAAGAAAATAAAAAAAATAAATAGTTTCGAAATAATAAAAAAAAAAAAAAAACAAATCAAAAATATGTTTTTTTGTATTAATAAGATTTGAAGAATGTTCATAATAACTTACTTTTCTCACATATTTCACACTTATAAGCTTTCTCTCCACTATGTGTTAATTGATGATTTTTATAGTTTCCTTTCTGATGAAAACCTTTACCTGGAACACATACAAAAATAAATACAGATACGTGTTCATTTAATCAAAATACTTAGTTTTAATTATTGAAAAAATTGTTAGAAATAAATATACGAGGATATAGTTTCAAAAGAAAAGTTAAGAAAAGTGATAATAAAACTTGTATATATGTAACAATATATTAAATGAAGATGAAAAGTTGAGTGAGGTTGAATAAAAATTCTAAACTCTTCAAAAATCTTTCAATTAGAAACTTAAGATAAATAATATAAGCATTAATTAAGTTTGAAATAAAAATTATTTTAGTATAAAAAAATTTTTTTTTGGAAAAAAGCATATGTAAAATTAGAAATAAGATATAATTGATATAATAATTATCTCGAAAAAAAACGTCAGACAATTTTCTTTATAGATAAATATTAATTAGGTCATGTAAAAATTTATAAAATCTTATTTTGAAGTTTTGTATATATTCACTTGCACTTTATTTGCAATTTCCAGATTATAAGTATAAGTTATAACTACATTTGATTTAATGAAAAGTATTTCTAATTTTTAACTATAAAACAAGTAAAAGTAACAGTAAGTCGATGTAACCGACTTATTTATACCCTACACCTAAAAAATTCAAATTAAATTAAAAATCCATAAGTTATTTTAGTTAAGTATTTAATATAACTAAGCTAAAAAAATAAATGTTTTTACAACCTTTGTACAAAATTTCAGATTTCTATCTTTATTAAATTCGAAAATAAGCTTCTTAGGTCTTGGGAAGTGTGTGAAGGCACGCGGACCACCACCCCAATTCATCTCAAATTTTAGAGACATCAACAGGGTAGAATATTCTTATATCAAATTTGAAGTTTCTATCTTTATTAATTTCGAAGATATGCTTGTTCGGTTTTGGGAGTTGTATGGGAGGTACCCGAACGACTACTCCAATTCATCTCAAATTTTAGGCATATCAGAGATTCAGGAAAACACACCAGAGACATCAACAGGGTAGAATATTCTTATATCAAATTTGAAGTTTCTATCTTTATTAATTTCGAAGATATGCGTATTCGGTTTTGGGAGTTGTATGGGAGGTACTCGAACGCATGGTCCGATTTCGCCCATTTACAATCCCCGCCTTACCTTAGTCATTGTTAACCTACAGTATAAATTTCATCAAGATAGCATCATTATTTTTTGAGTTATCGTGCGTACGGACGGACGGACGGACGGACATCGCTAAATCGACTCCTGAGGTGATCCAGATTCAGAATATATATACATGTCTATACCTAACTCGCTTCCTTTTTACAACTTACTTAACTTACCTAACTTACTTCCGGTTTTGTGGTTACAAACACCATACCAAAGTTAATATACCCTATACTTAATGTGTAGGGTATAAAAATAAATTTTAAAATATCAGTACAATTTTTTATTATATTATTTAAAATGACTTCAACAACTTATAATTTATCATATAAGGCCTTTTAATAATTAGAAAACAAAAATAATTGAAAATTACGAAATTTTTCAAAATTTAAGGCTGGTATGTAGCAGATTTTCAATTTTTTTTTTGCAATTTTTGTTCTATTGATAACCATTTATTTCATCACAGAAAAATTTACATTAAAATAAAGTTTACAAACTATTGTTAAAGTTACTTTGTAAAAGTATTGACTGATACAGTTGAATTTTTTGTATAATTTAATTATAGCAACTGCTATTAAAGAAACTTACGACAATAAAATTAAGGAAAAAGGATTTTATACAACCATTATCAAAATTATCTTCTAAAATATTCGTCTATTAAATTATCGTCTAAATATTTTTCAAATTCACTATTATCCATTGATAATTATATATATACATAATATATTATATGTGTATTTTATTTTCCAAAAAAAATTATTTATATTTTTTTTAAATAAAAACAAATTTAATGCAAAATATATTGTCAAAATTATCTGAGTACTAAATGTAAATGATTGGGTATAGTTGTGGTAGATTTTCTGACAGTAAAATTTTATATGTATTTCTTATGGAGAAAAAAAATTACGGAAAAGGTAAATAACAGCCTTTAAATTAAAAAATTCTAGTATTACGTTCTTATAAAAAAAAATTCCTTAAATTTTTTTATGAATTGGTTAATCCTATATACATTCTATTTAGTCATTCTATTTAATTTTATATTTTATTATAGCTAATCCGACAAATGTTGTTTTGCCACATAAACCTTGCCCTATATTTTTTTTTAATTAATGTTTTACACATATGCTGAATCGTTGTTTCATTTTCTTTTCTAAATTATAAATATTTTTTAATATTTGCTGAAAAAATTAAATTATTAAAGATATAACCGTAAATGATACACAAATATTTTAGCAGCTTTTTTTAATAGTTTATACATATATCAATTTTTAGAACGTTTTAACGTTTTAACGAGCTCATGCTAATCATGCTTAGCATCGTCTAACTCATTCCTTTAATTTGTTTCGTAACTTAAAGATTTTACCCGTCAGGAATCTTTACTTTTTCAAAACACTTAAAATATTTTTTTTAAGATGTGGTTATTTAAATGTAATACAAACTCCTTTGTACAATCTAAGAAATAACTATATATGAACTATGCATCAGTTTCCCGTTTTAAGAAATTTCACTTCCGTCGTTTTTATAATATGATCGCACCAAAAATTTTTAACAAATTGCCGGAAAATATTTAGAAACATTAGGAACTTTAAAGAAAGTAAAATCATGACTTTTCAGTTTTAACTTAGTTGACAAAGAAGAACTGCTGAGAATTGTAAAATAATTTGGTATTAGGTTCTCAAAATTTTCTACTGTTCTGGAACTAACACTTGCATTCAAGTAATTCTGAATATCTTATCTTTTCTTTATTCTGTTGACTACCCGTTCAACAGGCTAATTCTTTTTCTAATTTACTTGGAAAATCTTTTTGTTTTTATAAACTTAACTTAACAGTACATTCGCCACTTATTCCAAGAACAATTTGAATGTACTTACTTTTTTTCTAAAATGATTTGTACAATATTATATTATTACAACTAGTAAATTTCTCTTCTAGTTTCTAAGTTTACATATTATATAATATAAATGAATTGTTTGTAAGTTAATGAATTATTATATTTTTATGAATGTAAGTTATGAATTTCTATATTACATTTAGAAAAATAATGAAGAAATAAATAAATAAAAATAAATAACAAGGTAGAATGTAAACCAACGGTTTTTAAAAGCGTACATTTCCAAAACTCAATACAAACTGTTTAGAAGTGTGACTTACACAAAAATTTGAAAATTTCATGTAATAAGAAAAAACTTGAAAATAGGACATTTTTGAGATTTTGAGGGGCCGTAAGTCCGAATCCTATATAACTAAGAAAAGCTGTTAACACACGTAAAAATATATCATTGAAGCTTTAATTTTTATGTCTTGCCGAAGAAAAAGTTTTACAGGTGCCTAAGTTACAGGTGTCTAAAAATAGCAAATTTTCAATTTTTGAGGCGTAATAACTCTTAAAGAGGGGGCGTTACCAAAAAATTTTCTAAGGAAACTTATACTAATTCTAAAAGTTATTTCTTGTCTCAAAATTTCAGGTTCCTATCTAAAGGGGTGCCGGAGTTATGAAAAAAAAAATTTCATGCAAAATGTGGTTTTCACATAACGGTAAATTTAAATCGTAAATTACAAAATATTACATAATTTTGATATTGTTTTATATAGATAACAAAATTTTCGATCTTCTGCCGGTTTTAGATTGCAAAACTATTACGCAGAGCCCGAGATATATACATCTGAAAATGGGGCTTTTCAACAATTTTGAAGAGCTGCAGCTTTGGAACCCTTTACAACTAAAATAAACCTTTCACACACGTAAAAATATATTATTGTAGCTTTAATTTTCATGTCTTGCCGAAGAAAAAGTTTTACAGGTGCCTAAGTTACAGGTGTCTAAAAATAGCAAATTTTAAATTTTTGAGGCGTAATAACTCTTAAAGAGGGGGCGTTCCCAAAAAATTTTCTGAGGAAACTTATACTAATTCTAAAAGTTCTTTCTTGTCTCAAAATTTCAGGTTCCTATCTAAAGGGGTGCCGGAGTTATGAAAAAAGAAATTTCATGCAAAATGTGGTTTTCACATAACGGTAAATTTAAATCGTAAATTACAAAATATTACATAATTTTGATATTGTTTTATATAGATAACAAAATTTTCGATCTTCTGCCGGTTTTAGATTGCAAAACTATTACGCAGAGCCCGAGATATATACATCTGAAAATGGGGCTTTTCAACAATTTTGAAGAGCTGCAACTTTGGAACCCTTTACAACTAAAATAAACCTTTCACACACGTAAAAATATATTATTGTAGCTTTAATTTTTACATCTTGCAGAAGTAAAATGTGTACAGGTTCCTAAGTTACAGGTGTTTAAAAATAGCAAATTTTCAATTTTTAAGCCCTAATAGCTCATAAACAGGGGGTGGTCCGAAAAAATTTTCTGAGCAAACTTATACTAATTCTAAAAGTTCTTTCTTGCCTCAAAATTTCAAGCTTCTATCTAGAAGCGTGCCGGAGTTATGAAAGTAGAAAAATCATGCAAAATTTGGTTTTCACATAACGGTAAATTTAAATACTAAATTTAAAAATATTGTATAATTTTGATATTAATTTACAAAGATAAAAGAAATACCTGTCGAATGACGTTTTCAGATTGAAAAAATCTTAAGCAGAACATAAAATATATGCATTTAAAAATGGGGCTTTTTCAAAGTTTGAGGGGGTGTAGCTCCGTAATGAGGGGGGCTACATGAAAAAGTTGTTCCACAAAATTATTTTTTTTATGAGACCTACCTATGGTTAAAATTTTTTTTCTCTATCTTTAACGGTGTAGAAGTTTTGTAAACAGACGGACGGACGGACGGACGGACGGACAGAGTGAAACTAATAAGCACATTTTTTCAAAATTTTTTTGGAAATGTGCTAAAAAGTTATGGGCGATATTTCTTATTTCCCCATTTTCTGTGCATATAAATAAATTTTGTAGTTTACCGACACGTGAACATGCAACATATAATTGCTCATGGAAGAAGCATACATTTTCAAGGTTCAATACACATATATAGTCATAGTCTGCCCTTGAGCTTTATTAATTGTCATTTCAAAGACTAAACGAATGGGAAATTGCAAACGTTTAAATTGTATTGGTGAATCAGATGGAATCCTCGGTATAAACACATTTTCTCCTTTAAATTGTCCATTAATAATTGTGGCTTCAAGAATGTTTCCCAAATTTTTTTTGATAACTATAATCTGGTACCATTGCATAGCATTGGTGGTTTCAGATTATTGGATTATTGGAGATCCAATTTTTAATCCTAAATAATGTGGTGGTATACCTGGTACGTCCAATGAATTTAAAAATTCAGTTAGATAATTAATTCCTTCATTTTCATCGTTGACTGTATCAATTAATTTAAATGTAAACAATTGTGTATTAATCATATTTTGTATAGTAAAATTAATGACATCAACGTTAATATTTTTTGCTGCCAAAATAGCTCGTTCGCTTGACCATTGATGGTGTGAATAATTGACTTCAATATTTGGAAACCCTTTTTGTATGAGTTAATTTTGTGTAGATACAATATTACAAAAATTTTGTGGTAATTTAATATTTTGAGTGATGGGATTTATTGGCGTTTTTCATATGCATATTTCATGAACGTGCATATTTTTTTTTGTTAATTTGAATTTACCTCTTCCCCTTTGAAAATACTTATATACAACATCAATAGGGTGATCATGGCTGGTTATCTTGGAGCGTTCTGTGGTGATTAGAGGATTAAAAGATATTTTTTGGTATAAAAAACACTTGAAATTGTATGGCAGTTATGACTTCCTGCGAACATTTTGAAAATACTTATATACAGAATCAATAGAGTTGTCATAGCCGGTTAGCTTAGAGCGTTTTGTGGTGATTAGAGAATCAGAACATAGTTTTTGACCTAAAAAATATTTGAAGTTGTATGGCAGCTATGACTCCAGCACCACCTAGAAAATGATAAAACCAACAAAAACCATCCGGAGCACCAAATGAACATACGTTATAAATATGACTTTAATATGAGGATTAGTTTAGGCGTGATGGGGTTTCTGCACACAAACACACAAACGTTTTTATATATATTAAGATAGAATTTTTGCTTATATATATACCAAAATATATATCTATTATGTATTTATTAAAGTTTAAAGTTTTTTCGTTTTTAAGTGCCCTTTCAAATTTCAACTTTTACTGAATTGTTCTTTTTTGTTTTATGTTATAAAATTTTGAAAAACAAAATACAATATTTAATAAACAAAAATCTTAAAAATATGTTTAAAATATATACAAATTATTGTTCTTTTTAAAAAAAAAAAAAAAAAAAAATTTAAATTTCGTTAAAAAATGTATGTTATTTCCCTTTATAAATTAAATAGTGTTTATTAAATAAATCGTTATATAATGATTGAAATGAAAACAAAATTTTTTTTTCTGAAAAATAATAAAAGAAACGCTTGTTAACATAATATTGTAAGTAGTTTAAATAATTTAAACGGATACCGCGTTACAAACCAAAACAAAACATTTTATATACTGACAAAAAAGGACCCTTTCTTTAATTTATTTCAGTTGGCTAACAATAGTTTTATTTTTATATGCTTTTTAAAAATTGGTACACAAATCCTTGAATTTTTTTTTTTTTTTTTATTTGAATTAAAATAATATATTGTGTATAAATTTATATGTATAGATATATATTCGAACGTATTTATTATAAAAATTTTGTTCATGTATATATACATTTGTATATAAATATGTGTCATTTTAAATTTATAAAATATAATTTTCAATTAATAAAAGGGCAATAAGTTTTGAAAAATCGAACGCATTTTTATACTACTATACGAGTATAAAATATACGTAATAATGTTGACACTCTCTATATTTAATTACATAAAAATAAATAAAAATGCAGACTGTATATAAATAACTAAATCCGGAAAATCGGTGTTAATCGAAATAATCAAAATTATAAAAAAAGGGAAAAAAATTACATTATTGAAAATATTACCCTATGTTATATAAATGATGATTTTATATAAATATTACATTGACATTATTTTGTAATATTGTTAAATTATTTGAAATTTGTCTAACCTCAAAAATAATTTTAAAAATAACAAATATAGGGTGGGTGGTACAAAATTATAATAGTTTTAAAAAATACATATTACCATACCAGTAAGTTTAATTAAAATGGTTTATTTTTTTTTTATATTCTGAAATAAAAATTTTTTTTTGCGGCAATATATTTTAAAAGTATGTATGTATATTTATTGTTTTGTTTATACGAATCTCTGTCACACAATTGTTATTTAAATTCTTTAAAAACCTTGATTTAATAAAACAAAAAAATTGTATACAATGTATAATGCCAACGTTTAAAGACTGAGTCTAGCTTAACTTATTATTATATAAAGTCACAGTGACTCGTAAATTTCTTATATTTATTTTTTTTTTTTAGCGTAAACCAAAATTCTTTAGCATTAAGGTCCTGTAATCGATAACTTTTTACTCTGCAAAGTAAAATTTTTGCTTACATAATAATAAAAAAAATTTTTGACATTTAAGTTTGGAATAATAAGAATAATTTTAAGTATGGTCAAGTTTTAATATGAAATAAATTTTCACAATTCACAATATTCAGCTAAATGAAAAACAAAATTTTAAAATATGAAAAAAAAACACAATAAATGTAAATACTACTTTATGTCCCTGTAAATCTCCAAGCTAATGTATTACTTCAATTTCTATTAGAATCGCCATCAGCAATGGAAAATACTTTCTTATTCTTTTCATTTTACATTTTTACAACAATTAATCAAAATTGTTGATAAACTTGACTAATTCTGTCAACATTTTTAAATGTCAAAATTTGTTTTATTTGACACAGTTATATTTTTTTCTCACCTTTTACAATTAATTTTTTTTTTTTTTTGATTTATTTAAAATTATTTTACGGCAAGTAAAAATTTAT
Organism: Poecilobothrus nobilitatus; assembly: GCA_947095535.1. Taxonomy (NCBI): domain Eukaryota; kingdom Metazoa; phylum Arthropoda; class Insecta; order Diptera; family Dolichopodidae; genus Poecilobothrus; species Poecilobothrus nobilitatus. Next base: position 187,702,026 of record OX352774.1, on the reverse strand, counting down.
CGAGTGGCACAAGGTCTGTAATATTTAATTATTTAAAGGATATTAATAAACAATTCAAAATTTTAACATTTTAACTTCAACCAATAATGGATCAGTATTCATATTACTCAGATCAGGCATCAGTAATCATATAGCTGAACAGCTGAGAAACAAAATTATTCTACTGAAATAATATGTATCCTTCCCTATAGTTAATATATGTACATATGAGAAGAAATTCAATTGGCGAATGGTTAAAAAAAAACCTTACTGAAATGTATGAATCGTTACAATTTTTAATACAAAACTAACACTTTAAATTTATTAATATTTTAGAAATCGAAAAGTTAAGAAAAAAAAAAGAGTTAATTAATAGTATAATAAGTTCAATCGTTTTCGGTCTCTTTCTATATGTGTGTTAAAATTAAAACTTTAGCTCAAATATTGTTTTTTCGTTACACAGAAGTATATATATGCTTATTTCGGTATACTTTATATTCTTAATTTTTAATTAACATTTTAAAAAATTTTTTTGAATAATAAATTATTTTTCCTAACACAGTTTGTTAATACTCATTATTTTTTAAGTAAGATAATGGGAGTTATTAAAGCAATATATTAACACACTAGTGTGTTAATAACTCCCGTTAACTTACTTCTCATTAAAATTTGAATACGTTTTCTCATATTTCAAATTTAATTTCGGACGTTTAATTGTTGGAAGTGCTTCAGTCGCTGCTCTTTCAATATCGAATGAAACATAGTCTACCGAATCAATTTCATTCAAGTTGATGCTTATATAGACAAAATATTTTTTATATTTTTTTTTTTTTTTGAAATAGTAACGAATGTTTGCTATGATCAAAATGAAAATAATATCAATCAATCAATTCATTTTTTTTTCAATTTCTTTTCTTCGTTAGGAAAAATCTTGTGCGTGCAACACGTTAGTTAAAGGTGATTAACGCATACAATGTGTTGCCAAACTAACATTTAATGCTTTTATATTCACCATTAACCAACTTGTTACACAAATATCTATTAATTGAATTTATTTTTTTTTACTCAACAGAATTTTTTCACAACTAAAGCAAAAATAATAATTTGTTTTTTAAAAGGATGTTAACTAAATAACTCCTAAAATTTTAAAATTACTTTAAAATTAAAATAATATATACTATATATATATATATATACTTACCACAATATTCACAGATAAATGGTTTATAGCCATTATGTATTCTAGAATGTGTATTTAATGTTGAAGATCTATTAAATGCCTTTAAAATTAAAATTTTATTAGTTATTTTATGATATTATAAATATTTCATTTATTTAATTTAAATTATTTTATGTGTGAACTTTTAGTTATATGTGTATATAAATAAAATATTATTTTGGATGATACATATCATATATTAAATAAGAATATTTGAAATTTTCAGGTATACTAAAAGTTATAAATTCCATATTTTTAAATGAAATTATTTCGAATATCTACACCTATTATATATATTCTTATAAACTCATTATATTTAATGCTAAACTTTCTTAACTTATTAATCAAACAATATGGTTATAGGGGTAAAAAGATGCATTTTATATTTTAATTTAAGGATATAACAAAAAAATGTATATCTCGGAAGATTTATTTTCAATTTTGTTACTAACGATTATGATGACAATTATGAATAAATAGTGATGGTAGCCAATGATACCAGCAATCTTGAATTTTATTAAAAATTCTTTTTTAAGACGATGGGAAAAACTCTTGAGAAAAAAAAAAATTTAAGATTTTTTTAACATATTATGTATATGTTTGTTGTATTAGTATGGCTACAAAAATGTCTTATATATGTATTATATATATGTATATATATACATATTTATTTTTTTTTATTAGAAAATTACATATATACTCGTACTTAAGGATACATATTTTCTTTAAGAAGCCATTTTAAATTTTTTTTGTATACTTATACATATATTATAAGAAATAAGAAATCAAAGTGTTATTCTAAATCTAATGTTCTTTTTGCCGTAAAATATGTAATGTACGGGTCATAATTTTGTTAAAAAGTTGTTTCCTGCGCCTTATTTAAATCTTCATTTTATATTGTGGTAGTTCTATAAATGTATCATACAAATCGACTGAAGATTTTATATCTAATTAATTCTAAACATGTAACGCGCAATTAATAAAAACCTTTATTAAAGATTCATAAGTATCATTAAATCTTTTAAAAGAAATCAACAATTAAGTCTTTCTTCAGAAAAGAATAATTTAAAATATGTATTTTAGGTGTGAAACGTTCATTAATGTAAATTTTTTAATAATTTTCTATATAAAGTTGACGTTTAAATACATTAATAGATGTAATATATTTGATATTCTATAATTTTAAAATATGTGTATATTTAATATTAAAATCTTAAATTAAAAGATGAAGCTTACCTTTCCACAAGTGTAACATTTATGAGGTTTCTCTGTCGTATGAATTATTTTGTGACGGCATAATGTTGAAGCTTGACGAAATCCTTTACCACATATCTTACATACAAATGGTCTAGCACCGGTATGAACTGGCATATGACGTGTTAAATTATAATGGGCATTAAATACCTTACCACATTGAAGACATGAAAAACTTTTTTGTTTATTATTATTACTATTATTATTACAAGTAGAAGCGGACGATGTTTTTATATCGCCAAGACTAGAATCACATTTATTTTCTGAAGATATTGCCGATGCCGATGAAGATGATATACCATTACGTGTATCAACAGCAGTTCCATGACTATGAGATGCTGATGTTGATGATGATTTTCTTTTTAATATTGATGTTGAATTTGCTGTATGTGAATTTGTAGCAGCTGCAACTGCTGCTGCCGCCGAATAATTAAATGAAGATTTATTTAAGTAAATATTTAAAATTCTTTTATCCCTATGATTTGGATTTAAAGACGGATTAAATGGTGATAAATGTATTGATTTAATAAAATTTGATTGATTTTCAATTGCTAATGCTTGTTGTGATGATTGTGATATTGATGATATCGATGAATTATTTACATTGTTATTTGTATTATTATTACTATTACTATTTTGTTGTTGTTGCTGCTGCTGTTGCTGTTGTTGTTGCTGCTGTTGTTGTTGGTGTTGCAATGATGTTATTGATGTTGTAAATTCCGCTGCAGCACATACTAATTGTCCAGGATAATAAAGAAGAGGATAATTTGATAATAAATATTGATGACGAGTTGTATTATTTATATGATTACTATACGATGAAGGAATATATTTTTTAAATGCTGAATCAGTTATACGATAATCTGAATCATCACAATCATTATTATAGGAAGAATTATTATCATCAGAATTTGATTCAGTATCAATATTTCTAATATCGGGTTCCATAATTTTTGCAATTGAAAATTTAAGTGGTCTATCTCTATTAGTTTCAGATATTGTTGATTGTGTTGTGGTTGTAAGTGTAGTTGTTGATTGTGGTGGGATTGTTGAAATTTTATTATCAATAATATTATTATGATTTTCAGCATTTTTACTAAATGATATTGGTTTATCATCTTCACATTTTTCAACATCAATGACTGTTGGTGCATCCTCGTTAAGTTCTTCATCATCTTCTGAATTTTCTGATAGTTTTAAATTTTGATCTTTAAAGGAATTCTGAAAAACAAAATATAAAATATAATTTACATTTTGTTTAATTAATTTTTAAATACGAGTTTTAAAAAGTTCTAAAGAATATTTTAAAAATGATTTTTCGTTCGATAAATCTAATAATATATAAAGCATCGCTAAACTGCGTTATCCAGCCAATGGTGTATAGTTGTTAAGACACCGGCCTTTCATATGAAAGGTCTCGGGTTCAAATCCCGCCTTGATCATATATAGATTAATTTAAAATAATATAGATTTTTCTTATAATATATACATAATTAGTAGAATATAATTAAGTTAAAAATAAGTATATACTTATGTCATATAAATTATAATAAAATGTCATATTGTAATAGCTATATAATAATATAATAATAAACCATAATCCTTGTATAAGATAATAGATGGCATAGAAATAATAGAAACGTCTTAGTCTTGTACAATAGCTACAGCCAAGTAATCAACGGCTTAGTGAAATTAATAATTCACGAAACTGAAGCTTAGTCAAATATGAATAATAAATGACTTAGTGGATGCCTTATACTCCTCATTGGAGTGGCAAGGAAAAAGAAAAAAAACTACGTTAACTAAATAACTAAATTGCAAAAACAAAATGTTTATTATTACTTAATATTAAATAAAAATATTATTTATATATCATATAGGTAAAAAATAATAACCTTATATTTAATATGATGTGAATTATTTACCTTAAAAGCATTACTATATATTTTTATATTTTTAATGGATGTTCCATTTTCATTTAATAAAGGCCATTTTTAATAAAATACATTTAGAAAAAGTAGAAAATTTTATATTGTTTTCTTAAGAATTTATTTTTTTATTTATTTTAGTTTATTAAACTGATAAAACAAAAGATGCATTTAAAATCCATTTAATCTCAACCCACATTAGAAATTGTTTATAGTTACACATAATACATATAAAAAAAAAATTAAAGTAGAAGAACAAATTGTCCTAGTAAATGAATTTTAAAAACTGGGATAAAAATTCCTTCTTTTTTTAAAAAAAAATTTTTTTTAAATAAATGTCTATTGAAAATAGACAACAACAGCCTTAGCGAATAAATGTATTTTCTTATTATACGATTGTTTTTTTAAAACAACCACAATTATTCATTGCAAAAATTTTTAACGCGTACAATAAAACAATTTTAACGCAAAATGTATAACATAAAAATCATAAAAACTTTTCATTAATGTTAATGATGATTTTAAGTGGTAGCTTTTTAAAAACATTTCTAAAATATATATGTAAGTATAGTTAAAGTTTTTTATATGTCATCCATCATTAATGATAATACAACATGAAATATATGTACAAGTATTGTCATATTGTCGTATTGTAAAACAAAATCCTTCTTTAAATGGAGCTCATGATGCATTCCACATTTAAAAAATGGATGTGACAGGTTATTTTTTTAATATAATAGTTATACGATGTTTTTGCTACACAATATTTATATATGCAGAAGATCTGAAGATTAAAAACACTCAAGAATATTACATTACAATTGGCACAAATCTTCAGTGAATGGCTGAATTAGTTTCAGATGAAATCAATACTAACCATTATTTGCAACTTTAAATCATAATACTCATTTATATTTAAGAAGTTGGTTGATCTAAAAATATGTAGCTGTATGGTTTTTTTTTTCTATACTTAATACAGTTTGCTAATAATTTTGAAAACCAAAGTTCGGATTTATTATTACATGCCGATCAAAACAAAATTACAAAAGCATGTGTTAAAATCTATATATTTTATTGTATAGAAAGTTTTTAGTATTTTGTTATAAACACAACTTGTCCTATTTTGTGTATTTTGCCAGAACTACCGAACACGTCTTAAAATTTATCATATATTATTATGACATATTCATCTTCGTTGTCATCAGCATCTTAATCATTATCAATCGTAAAAAAAAAAAAAAAAAATTATTTTAAAATCTAAAGAAAAGGCTAAAAATATGATAAAAACAAAAATTACAAAGAGAAAGACAAAGACAAAGAAAAGCGATTTAAAAGTTTACCCACAACTAACAAGTAAGAAGACACAAAAAGAAAAGAATTTAAACAAAAGAATTATAATATATATATATATATATATATATTATATATATAGAAACAACAAAGTAGTGCACTTTTTAAAATTTGGTATAACGCAACTCCCTTGTTGTTTAACCATTCACTTTTATTTTTTATTTATTCATTTTATTGTTTTTCTTTTTCCTTTTTTTATGTTATTCTTTAGCTGTATATATTATTCATCAACATCATTTAAAGAATTGCAGGCAGAACATCCACAGGATACAAAGTCAACGCCAATTAAAGGAAGCAAACCGAATGAAAAAGCAAAAACCAAACAAAAAAATTAAAAAAAAAAGTAAAAACTAGGCAAGTATTTAAGGAGTGACACGTGACTAGACACCACCACCAACACTACTGGTCTTGTATCCTATATATACATAATATTATGTGTACAAAATCCAGCAATGAGTAAATTGTTATCAAATAAAACACAAAAAAAAAAAAAACAAAACTGAACTGAATGTTTAAGGCGGTAAAAAAAAAAAATAATTATTAAGCTGTGTATAGACACAATAAAATAAAACGGATGACAAAATAATAACGAAAAATAAATAAATTGCTAAATAAAATTTATTTAATATTAAACATACCATGCTCATTTAGTATGAAGGAATAGGTTAACAATATCTGACAGATATATACGTCTTATTATGATGGAAAAATAAACAACATCTTCAAAAAAAAAAAACAAAAAAAAAACCGATAAAAAATATATTTGGAACCCTTTCTTTTTTCAATAAACATAAAACAATGTTAAATTTGAATATAATGTAAATGTACTATAGTTAAATAAAGTTCAGTTTATTAATGATATTTTATTATTTTAAATATTTTCTAAAAATAAATTAAAATTGAACGAAAAAACCTACACAACGGAGTGGTATGTTTTATTTTTATAATAATTTTAACAATGGCATCAAACGTCAATACGTGAGATTTTAATTTTGATATTAACAAATCTTTTGTTTTAGTTTAATGTACTTTAAGTATAAATTTATTTTTTCAATAAAAAACAAATGAGCTATTTGCAATTAAAACTGCCATAACAACATATTGTTATAAACTAAAAATATTTATAATAGAAATGTTCTTGATATTAATAAGAAATATTTTATTTCAAAAAATTTAAAAATTTTCCCACAAATTAAAAAAAATATTTTCCAGATTTATTTGAGAATAAAATTTTAATTTAAAATTTTTTATAAACTTTTTGTTTTAGCTTTTTATTCCCAGCTTCAATTTTATTTAATTTTTTTTTTTTTTTTAATTTATATTATGAATACATAAAAGTCAAAAATTATGGCATTTGTAAATCCCTGAAATATAACATTTACATCCAACGATACTATATACAATTCTTATAGTTCGTGGTAAATGTAAAAATACTAAAATTAAATCAAAAGCAGGAAAAATGTAGAGTAGACTCTCTCAACTTTAGGATAATTGCATATATTATGCTGTTTTTATAAGATTTATATGAATTTTAGAGTTGTAGAAGAGTTACTCCAACCCGTTGTCCAAAACCAATTAAATTTCACAAAATTATATTGCCATAAAACTTTATCAAAATGAATGTTGATGAACTTTTTACAAAATTTCAAATATTTATAGGTTAATTAAATGCCACGATATCTCAGGTACCTCTACTTGTTGCGCTAGAGCAACAAAATTTCATAGAAGTTGTTGCTATAAAACTTCGTTATCTTTTAGAAATGAGATGTCTAGCTTTATTAATTACTTTTGTAAAAAAAAACAATTAGTTGTATGTTGATTTTAAAAGTGAAAAGTAAAATTTAAGTGAAATAAAATGTGTTCACTAATAACGCTTTTTTATGAAAAAATCGCAGTTATTCAAAAAAAAAAATATATAAAATTATCACAATTTTTTAAGATTTTTCTAATTAATTTAAAATAATTAAAACTACTGATCTTATAACATTTAAAATATGTTAAATCAACTTTCTGCAATGGAATGCATTAAGGAGGAAAAGAAAATCCGAAAAATTAATAAGTACGCATAAAGTAGCATTGTATAATGAACGTTGAATTAACCGTTCTCCATGGCGGTAAAACAAATAACACATTCACTACGAATGGCACAGTAAAACAAGGTTATCCACTTTCATCACTATTATTCAATCTTGTAATTGCTAAAAGCAATTATGCAATTATTATGCACAAAACAAATATGTAAGAGGCAGACTGTTTCGAAAGAGGAATTAGATGGGATTTCTTACGGATGGTCATTACAAGAAAAACAAAACTTAAAATATATATGAATCAAGGAATTCATAGTGCCAACATACAGAAAAGTTCCAAGTATACGTGAATAAGTTTCAAAGAAGATTATACGTAATATTCTATCCCAATAACCATATCAGTAACAGAAACTTATGGCAGTTAACAGACGAATTACCGAGTAATAAGTAATAAGGGAAATTAAACGTAAGAAGTCTGAATGCATAGGTCAGACTCTGAGAAAACAGCCTGAAAGTATATAACCACAATGTCCCTAGAATGGAGTTCCCAAAGAAGCCGACGACGTGGTTGGTTCAATAATACCAGCTGGTGTCGAAAAATAACGACATAGTTAGTAAAAATGAACAACATTTGGTGGAAATTAAGATCATTGCATACAACCGAGACCGAGACAAATTGAGAGTTCGTTGAGTTATGATGTCTCAAGAGAGGTAAAAGTAGAAAAACAAATCAACTTCCGATATTATACACTTAAAACAAAATTATTTGGTTATTAAAAATATATAAGAGAAACTTTTAATACCGTTATCTAAAAATTGCAAAAAATGGACATGTCCCTTCCATAAAATATTTTCTTTGAGGGGCCTCGGTGGCCTAGTGGAAAAGCACATGGCTTAATAACTAATGAGAGAGTGCGGGTTCAAATCCTGCACAGGTAGCAAGTTTTATTAATTGAAAACAAATCCCCCTTGCTATACCAAATATAGTGTAAATATATAATATATAATATAAACAAAATAAATAATATTAGTGTATAATTTATTAATAGTATTCGATCTATAATGGCCTTTAGTAGCCGATGGTTTTGTAATATTGCAATATCCTATGTGGTTTGTAATATTATTATAAATAAATAAATAAATATTTTGTTTGTTTCGACATTCCTACCCCTTCCTTGCTCTATGTAGAACTGTTCGTGGGACGCCCTATATAAAGTTAAATACTTGAACATTAACGCTAGATGAAAAATTCCGTTTGGGAAATCATGTAAAAAAAACGAGAATTAGTATATACAGACATAAACAGATATTAGGACTAATCTGGCTCTATAGCATATAATAGCGAGGCTGAGGCTATATCAAACATTGATTGCATTCAGTGATTCTAAAACAGAAAATTTAATATAAGAAATTTTAACACGGATAAAGATTTATGTATATAGAAATGATAATATATGAAATTAAAAAGATTGCAGAGAAGCAAAAGAATAGTCTCTAACAGCATATGAACAGAAAAGTAATTCAGCTAATTCGGCAGATATAGGCTTAATTGTTTAAAACGATCACACTACAAACAAAAAGCAATTAACATGTACAAACATGCATAAATATACTCCTCATATATAATTTTTCCACTTCAAATTTTATTTTTTAAGTTTCAAATTTAATTTTTCAAAGGTGAAATTAAATTTTACAAATCGCATAGGTTAGTTTTATTTCACCATACTCTCCTATGCTAAATCTAATTGAAAATGTTTTCTTAAAAATGGAATTTAATGCATTTGTTGAAAGCAAGCTTGATCTCACAAATATTATTGTAAACCCCGTGACCACAATTGCATCAACCGATTTTAATAATTATTACCTTAATTTGAAAATGAACCTGACAGTAACTGCAACTGCGCAAATACTTTTTTAATAAAATTTTCTCTTCAGTCTAGTGAAATTAATTCATCTGGAAGCTTTTATCTGTTGTAGTTACTATTAGATTTGAGGAATTTTTTTAAAATAATTTTTAAACTTTTTTAATTACTATCAATAACGATAAAAATTTGTGATATTTTTATATATGTATATTTACTTTTATTTTACATATATTTATTTATATTTTAAAAAATTGTTTAAAGTTCGACAGATTTCTGTTAAGCATTTTATATGTTGTAAGAAATTTAAATTATTAAAAATTTACTGGATTAAATTTGTTTTTTTTTTTTAAATTATAAATAACCGTAAGGAAGAAATAAAAATTTTGAAATAAGAATATATCAAACCAGCCAAAAATTCATTAAGAATGCCAAATTGCTAATTAATCTATATTATGGCCCTGATTTCGATAGCCATATAACTTTCATTTTTTATGAAAAACAAAATTTTTGATTTCGATAGTCATAAAAAATGAAAAAAATCATAAAAAATGAAAAGAAGGTGATTTTGATAGTCGTTTTTTCTAAAAATACTCATTTAAAACGTCAAAATTTCTCATTTTGAAATTGTTAAATGAGTGCTTGTAAAAATGAATTTAGGAAAAAATTATGAAGTGTTTTATTTATATTTATATGAATATAGCCATTTTTATAAGTAACCTAAAACTATGCGATAGCATAGGTTGCAAGAAAGCCCTTTAATTTGTGATTTAGAAGTCGTTCCGACATGATTAATAAAAAGTACTCACCGACTTTGTAGTGAAATTTAAATATCATAAAAAAAAATAAAATAGTTCATCTTTTAAGCCCGCCCCAAAAAACAGAACCTAAAAACGAAGCAGCCACTTTTCGGAACTTTTTTTAATTTTTTACTTTTTTCTATTACAGTATTGGAAACTCGTTTTTTAAATCATATTGGTCCGAATTCTTGCTCCTAAGATACGGAGCCTTCTCCAAAATAACAGCAGGTATTTATAGAAGTCAGTATGTTTTGTTCTCATTATGCAGACAATATTGTTTAATAATTTACGACCACTTAATTTTTTACTTATAGATTTTCTTTGTATAGCCAAAACCTCAAAATAAGAAAGTATTGCCGGTTTAAAAAAAAAAATATAAATCATTTTACTGACTATCGAAATCGCAAAAAATTATTAAAATGAAATGAAATTTTTCATTTTCATTTTTATGAAATGACTATCGAAATCAGGGCCACTATCTACAGTATATAGGTGTAATAAATAAAAAAAATATCGTAATCGAATGTCAACGTCTTTAAATTTCTTATAAAATTCCAGACAATTTCTCATCATCTCAAAACGGTTTCTCTCATATTGTCCTAATATTGTGATACAAGAGTGTTCTATGGTATTAATGTTCTTGCGTGACAAAAAGAAAAGAAACATCTTTTAGGAAGAAAAAGATTAAAAACATAACATAAATTAATTTTTAATTGTATACCGACGCGTATAAACTCTACTCTAAGTTTTATTACTGAAAACTATCTAAATAGAAAAAAGGAAAATACACTTTTTTTAGTTACTGTTGTTTAGGAGTTTGTTTGCATCATAACATAATTGTACTTACTACTTATTGTAATAAGAGGGAACGTATATTGGAAAATTTTAGATATATAATAAATATACTTGTTTAGGTATATTTTTAATATACCAAATAAAAAATTTAAATAACAAACAGTATATACATTATAAATAACAAACGACTATTAAATAGGGAATTTTCAGTTTTTTTATCCTTTACAGCTATTTTTTTAAATGTCTCATACTTATTTTCAAAGATTTATTTCCTCTAAAAATTTCAAGTTTTTAACTTAAACAGTTTGGAAAATGGAAGGATCAAGAATTTTGCAAAAATTGAGTTTCACATAACGGTGAATGAAAATACCGTATGTCAAAAGTATATATTTATTATATACATATTTTTAAAGCTATAAATAAAAGCAGTTATCGTTTGGCGTTTTCAGATTGAAGATATATATATATACCTTATAGAACAAACAATTTGAATATAGACCTGAGGCCAATATAGACCATGAGGCCACCGAAAAAGTTGTTTCATAAATTAATTGCGTAGGGATATCTATCCGTAGTTAAAATTTCATTACTCTATTTCAAACGGTGTAAAATTGTTGTAAACACCTGTACAGACAAAAAGTCAAACAGACGGAGAGAGTGAAACTACACATTTTTTTTAAATTTTTTTTGAAAATATGCCAAAAAGGATGTTTATGAGATTTGTATCACAATCCAGAAAAATTTAATTTCCGAAAAATTCGGAATAAATCCAGGAAAATTTTGAAAATTCATTTAACAAACAAAATTATTGCCCAGATTTTGCCCAGGTGACATTTATCAATGTTGAGGTTTTTCATTTTATGAATTGGAAAATAAATTTTACTCAGGAAATTAACTTTTGCGTGAAAAAAGAAAAAAAGCTAATAACATACCAATTTATTTACATAGTAGGAGATTTTAAAAAAAATGGGGAAGTAAAAGATTTTGTTTTAATATTATTTTTAATTCAGTATATTTAAATAAACGTAGTTATTTTGTCAATTTTTTTTTATTTGCACTCAACTCATAACATCAAAATCATAGTTTATAAATCTGGATATTTTTATTTAAAAAGAAATTTATTAAATTTTTGTTGCACTGTTTAGACAAGGACGACTCGTTATGACGATTACCTCTTAGTAATGATTTCTTATATTGTTATATTTTTGCTACTTTTTTTTTCATGTTAAGATTATCCTTAACTTGCTTAGATTTTTTAAAGAGTAAGTATCAATTTGTAAGTTAGGTATTTTTTTTGATAGTGTAGAACAATTACAGATTAAAATTTTTTTAAGATCATTTGGACATTTTGAAATATATTTGCTAAAAATTTACTACGATCAAAGAAAACTCAGTGTATACAATATATCAGTTAATATTTTGCATTAGTTAACTATGAATTCTTATAATTTTTTCATACTTTTGGCTGTAGCTCGGATGAGGCCACCGAAAAAGTTGTTTCATAAATTAATTGCGTAGGGATATCTATCCGTAGTTAAAATTTCATTATTCTATTTCAAACGGTGTAAAATTGTTGTAAACACCTGTACAGACAAATAGTCAAACAGACGGAGAGAGTGAAACTACACATTTTTTTTAAATTTTTTTTGAAAATATGCCAAAAAGGATGTTTATGAGGTTTGTATCACAATCCAGAAAAATATAATTTCCGAAAAATTCGGAATAAATCCAGGAAAATTTTGAAAATTCATTTAACAAACAAAATTATTGCCCAGATTTTTCTTAATTTTTCACAATTCTTATATTTTTAACCAAGAAAAAGAAATTTCATACCTAAATTGTTGGTAATTTAGATGATATTATATTAAGAGTTAAATTTGGTTTTATTTATTGTGATTTATCTATGACATCATTTTCCTTTAGATTTATTTGTATACAATTTATGGAACTGTTTAATTCTTATGGATTTGTTTAATTCTTAATTTTTTGTTTATCAAACTTAATATTTGTGTTACTGTTATATATACATATATATATCCTTTTTTAAACTATAAAATTTCTACTAATTCTAAAATAAAATTAATGTCAATTTTTGCTTCCCAAATAGGTTTTATTTTAACAAAATTTTCTGAAAAATGTTCAATATTAAATGTGTCTTAAATTATCAGTTAAGCGTAGATACTTAAGTTTTAAAAGTAGCCAGTCACGGTAGAAACTATAATTTTTAAAAATAATATTTATAATTTACATCCATATAATATTTTCAGCTATACTTCAAAATAACCACCTGGAGATTTATATATACAATTATTTCACTTATAATATATTATAAACTTGTGAAATAAATCACATTTTCAATTGGATATTAGCCGTAATCCATTTAATTCTTCATATGTCCTTATTATAATAGTAAAAAATTAAAGACTTAGTTTTATTTGTAATATGGTATTTATAGATTCCTTTCACATTACATGTCTTAATATAATTTATTTGATCCTTTTTTTATCAAATAAAATTCAAATAAAAAAAATGAAATACATCAAAACGTTGCATCAAAACAATGGATTTAAAAGGAATTATTTTAGACTTTCATCAATTCAATAATAAGTACTTATTAGATAAGATAACAAAATATGTATTATATATTTGTATAATTTCTCTAAATGTACAAAGAATGAAAAGGAGTATATTATCAAAAAGGAGGAATTATCAAAAGGAGTATATTGAAAATTAAAGAAAGGAAGTATATTCAACTATTTAAAAAAAAATTTCAAAACATTTCATACATTTTTTTCTTGTTTTGAAACTGCAGCTGTGTACAGATTTAAAATAATACTGCAGTTAAAAGCAGCACTTCAAACTTTAGATTATAATAAAGTTAAAAAATATGTACTTATTTTCTCCTACAGTGATTTTTTGATTCTCAATTAAATAACCCTGCAATGTATCATAAAAAAAAAAAAAAAAAACTAAATAATTGAATGGTTTAATGTGTTGAATTACATGACCTTTTCATAGCTTAAAGGAAAATTTAGACATTCTTATATAATATGATGAAGAGTTGTGCAAAATTTAAGTGATCCTTTTTCATTTTTATGAAGGCTCTCAATATTTGAAGTCTGAAATTTTTAAAAAGATATTTATATATAAGTAAATATTTTTTTTTGTAAGAAAAGATCTGCTAAAAGTATAAAAAAAAAGAATTCAAAGTTAGAAAGTTGAATGGTTCTTATATATAGTTCTTCAATTGAACTTTGAAACAATGTAATAAAAGTTTGGATATTTCAGGCTTTGTTAACAAAATGAAAAGAATTAAATAGTTGTATTCAATTTCGAAACTACAATTACAAGTTTCATTTTTATAAAGTGCCTGATGTATTTTATAAAGAATTTTTATAAAGCGTTGACAAATATTGCTCTAAAAACAACTCAACTTAATTCAATACCATATATATTATTTTAATTTTTAATAATAAAAAGAACCGAAAGAAAATCGAATCTAAAAGAAAATAATAATCAATTAAAATCTATAAAATTATGTATACATATCAAGATAATTTATGAAAGTAAATATTAAAATCAGTTAATTAAATAGAATCGAGAAATAAAAATTTCATTTAAAAAAAATTCAAAAATTCACCTCACAATCATTAAAAATTTTAAAAACCTTTTTTGCCAATTGATTAGGCAATTTTTTATATATCATATACTTTTTTCTTATATCAATATCTTTTTTAAAAGTTTTTACATTTTTATTTTTTTTTTTTTTATATCAGTAGATAAGTATGTAAAAAATAAAAAAAATTTTTTCTAAAATATTCATAACATTGAAAATTGCCTATTTTTTAAAATCATACGTTAAAAATTTGTAAATTTTCTTGACAGTTATCCTCTTAATAATTAGACCTCTTAAATATCATATGCCATAAATAAAAGAAAAGAAAATAAGAGAGGAGGATTTTCAAAATTTTTATTCAGACCCACTAACCAGACCATCAAACCAATAAAACAAGTGTCAAAATATGTTAAAAAAAAAAATAAAAACAAAAATTTATGTCAATTTTTTTCACCCCATATAAAAATGTCATCAAATCCACCACCCTTAATCACCATTATGAGAAATATTTATTATAAATTCACTCTATAAGTATATAATAATAATATATTGTGTTTACATGTTTATGTACATATGTATTCTGATTTTAACATTAGTTGATCCTTTTATTCAAGGATATGTGAATTTTGTACTTTTGATTATAAAAAAGAAAATAAAAATCTTTTAGATTTCTTTTATTATCGTTGTCTCTAAAAATCATATACCTATACATTTTGTTTACTATTATTATATAGTTATGCTTATTATTCGTGTATATATAGATAAATAAATTGAGGTTATGTTTTTGACAGATTTAATAGTAAAATACGATTCAGGTGACATTTATCAATGTTGAGGTTTTTCATTTTATGAATTGGAAAATAAATTTTACTCAGGAAATTAACTTTTGCGTGAAAAAAGAAAAAAAGCTAATAACATACTAATATATTTACATAGTAGGAGATTTTAGAAAAAATGGGGAAGTAAAAGATTTTGTTTTAATATTATTTTTAATTCAGTATATTTAAATAAACGTAGTTATTTTGTCAATTTTTTTTGTTTGCACTCAACTCATAACATCAAAATCATAGTTTATGAATCTGGATATTTTTATTTAAAAAGAAATTTATTAAATTTTTGTTGCACTGTTTAGACAAGGACGACTCGTTATGACGATTACCTCTTAGTAATGATTTCTTATATTGTTATATTTTTGCTACTTTTTTTTCATGTTAAGATTATCCTTAACTTCCTTACATTTTTTAAAGAGTAAGTATCAATTTGTAAGTTAGGTATTTTTTTTGATAGTGTAGAACAATTACAGATTAAAATTTTTTTAAGATCATTTGGACATTTTGAAATATATTTGCTAAAAATTTACTACGGTCAAGGAAAATTCAGTGTATACAATATATCAGTTAATATTTTGCATTAGTTAACTATGAATTCTTATAATTTTTTCATACTTTTGGGATTCATTTCAGGGAATCATATTCGGTAGAGTCTCTTTCAATCAATTTTCCAATGTTTTCTTAATTAAATGGATATATTTAATGTGTTTACATATCGATTTAAATGATTTAATCTCTGCTTCAGTTTTTATCGTTTAAAATAATGTAATTTGAAAATAAAAATATTATAATTGTCTTCTAAATGTGCTACAAATTATATTTATATTTCAATAATTCTTTAAACATGTGTATCAATATTAGTATGATTTTAAAATAAATATAATATGAATTACAACTCAGATCCATTTATAAATTTTTATTTTATTTATATATTTAACAAAAAATAAAATTTTTATAAATACACAGGGTTTATCCGACTCGATGGTCTTCCTTGAAATGGTTGATCGGGCATGTCGATACGAACAAAAAATTGTATTGGAGGGGGTCTATCTCGAACCCCTAAGGAGAAGAAGAACCCCTAACCCCGGTGTGTTATTTTTCAATCACAACAGAAAAGTATGTTATTTTCAAAAGTGGTGTTAACATATTTTGCGTGTTATAACACTAAAGTTATAGATTTTTTTTATGAAAAGTCGCTAAAACATCTTTAACCTCTCTTATCTCGAAAAGGGTACAGAATAGACCCCCTCCAATACAATTCTTTGTTCGTCTGTATATATATATATATATGTATACCAATAAATAATTAACTTTGTTTGAAGAGATAAATAACTTGTTAAACTTAAAAGATAAATTAAATATTCTGTGCTATATTTATTTGTACTCTATCAAGGATAATATGTATTTTAACTTCCTTAGAATTTTTATTTTAATCATTTTATATTTTGTAAAATTTAAAATTTTCAATCCGCCCATTTAGAAATTCAGATTAAAAAGAGATTTGGTAAAAATTTTATACTATATTTAATTGAAATTTAAATTCCGTTATTTTTTTTCAACTTCATCGGAATTTTTATTTCAATCCATTTATATTTTCCAAAATGTGAAGTTTCCTATCCGCCCATTTGGAAATTTCATCTTCAGGGTAAATAAAGATACATTTGAAATTATAAGTAATTTTTAATTTTCGAAAATTGAAGTTCTTTTTAAATGATAATTTAATTCTTTATTAATTGAGAAATAGTAAAAAATAAATTCACTACTTTTGAAGAAGATGGAAAATAACCAATGAAACTTGGAATATAAAAATTTAAAATTATGTATTTTATTGATTTCTTAATTGAATGAAACAAAGTGACCAAAATATCCGAAGAGTTGGATCATTACTCAAAAAGGTAATTTAAAACTTAATTATTCGTATAAAGAAATTTAATCATGCCTTGATAAATTTAAAAATCAGAAGTAAAATATAGTAAAAATTCAAATGTATCAGAATCCTTTTATTTTGATGAGATGTTCAAGGTTCTGAAAAGACAGTTTTGTTCTTCAAACAACACATTGAACAATTATTAAATTTAAATTTGTTGGCTAATAAATTTCATTAGGTTTAATTAATTTATTTAACTGCAATTGCATATTTTTCTTGGGTTTTTAATTAAAAATATTCTATAAACCGGATTTAATTATATTTAAAAATTAATTGTTTTTTTGAAGTTGGGAAAATTTCAATTTTAACATACAATGCAACATAATATTATATGTATAACTTAAATAGGTTTGCATTGACAATATCGCGCATATGGAATATAACTAAGCAAAAAGGGTCAAAAATAACAAACTGCATATAAGTACATTTATATGTGATTTTTTCTGTTTTGTTGAAGTAAAATTACATAAACAGGGTGTCCCGCGTTAACTTTTACATAAATGGGAGGAGGGGTCTATCTCAAACCCCTAAGGAGTTATGAGGCTTTAAAGGCTTATAACTTCTAAAATATGTTATTTTGGAGTTATATACATAATTAGAACTACTGAAGATATTGGAAAAAATTAAAAAGGGAATTTAAAGCTTATTAATCATACTTATCATTTTAGTTTGTAGGTTTTTTAGTTTTGAAGTAAGCACGACTTAAAAGTAAAATCTATCAATTTTTTTTAAGAAAAAAATGAGTTAAGCATTCATAAAACAAAAATTTACGTTATTAACTGCAACATTTTAAAATTCCAAATTATTTCTGTAATTACACCCTGCATTTTAAGCATATAACAAGTCATGAGATCCGAAAATTTAAGATCCTAAAAATAATTTAAATACAGAGTTATATACATACATAAAAAAATCTGAACAAAACTATATTCAATATTAATTATGACTTATGTTTTATTATACATTATAAGTGTAAGCAAAACCTATAGAAGATAGGGATTGGATTTATTGGCAATATTTTTAGCTAAATCCTTAGTGTTATTAAGTTATTATATGGGTGCTTAAGAGAAGATTATCAGGATTATGAAAAAATTCTTAACGAATATAGTTTTTTATATATTACTAATAGAAGAGGCTTTTTAAATCATAAGACTTTTTGAAGTTTTGTAATTTATGCATATGAAATTTGGACCCACGTAATATGGTATTTTTTTCCACATTTTCGAATATCTAATAATAAACAATTTCTCATATCTCCTACATAACCTTTCTGGGTATAATATTACAGCATAGAGATGATTACTTGAAGACCTTCTTGTAATTATTTGAAATAACTTAAGACAAGGCAAGGCATTGAGGATTTAATATCTACGATTTATCCGTTTTACCTATAGATTTATCTACGATTTATTTTCTTTTACCTACGATTTATCATTACCTATATAGATTTATCTATAAAAGAATGTTATAATATTTGTATCTAATTATATCTGCTTAAAAAAAGTAAAAATTAAAAACACATAAAAGAAAATGTTTTGATATTGGCAATGGAAATAGAGTTACAACTTCGACAAGGTCATTTATAAAATGTATATATTTATTAGACGCAAGTTATTGTAATTTGTAAAAGTCCCCAGTTAGTTACAAATTCCAAACTGTAGCTTATATTAAAAGTAGATAAGAGAAAAAGATTAATAAAAACCAAAAAAAATTGGATGATTCAAATCAAAAAAGACTTGATTCAAATTTTGAATCTTTCGAAATAAAATTTTCAATTGAAGATAGACAGATGAACTATATATAAATAATTATCGTACATCAACATTTAATCAGGAGAGTTATTTTAAATCTCATAATTTATCCTCGGTTATATTAAATGAAAACATTAATTATCTATTACTTTCAATATACTTACTTGTGAATCCTCAAAATCCGTAAGCGTATTTTTCATTGCACTTTTATTTTTATATATACCTATTTTCTATATATAATCTTAATAATTATTTTTTAACTATGTTATATATTTAATAATTTAATTGTTTTTATATAATATTTACAAATTCCGCTCATATATATATATATATATATATATATATATTTTTTAAATAACTTTGAACTAATTTTATTATTTTAATGAAGTATTTAAAACTTTTTATTTTCCAATATATAAATATTTAATTTTATGCACACACTAATTTTAATAAATTTTATCATTCCAATTTAATTTTTTTTTTATTTTGAAGATTTTCACGTCACTAAATTAAACAAAAAAAAAAAAAATTATAAAATTATTTTACAAAAATTGACCAAAAATTATTAAATAAAAAAATTTAAAAAATATATAAAAATTATTTATTTGTAGTTTAATATTACAAATGATTAAAGAATTGCTGAAAAAAAAAAAACATTTATTCCTTTTAATACTATTATACTATTATTTAATTATTTATTTTATTTAATTATTTAATTCTTTTTAATCCATCTAATATTACAATACACTTTTTTTTTTTTTTTTAATCTATAAACTAATATACATAGTTGGTGTACTATAATTTCTTTAAAAATATACCACTTAATTCCTGGGTGTTAAATATTTTTTTCCTATACACTATAAATTTTTTTTTTTTTTTTTTACATGTTTTTCAATTTTATTTATATTATAATTTTTCGTTATTTATTTTCACCTAATATAGGAAAAGAACTTCTTATTCTAATATCTTAAATAAATAAACTGGTTGATTGTATAATAAATTTTAAGATTCTACCCCCGAAAAGGATCAGAAATTTATTTTTTTTTTTTTATAACAACATAAGAAGAACAAAAAGGAAAAAAAAACGAAATAAAAATGGCAACACAAAAATCAACAACAACAACAATAAATACAAAAATAATAAATAAAAAAAAAAAAAAAAAAAGGCTAAAGGTTACAAATAATATACGACGAGAGTACCAAACAACTTGTATGTATTAAAATATTTTCAAGCGATTTAAAAACAAAAAAAAAAAAGAAAAACGAAAAAAGGATCCCTATATATATATATATATAGTTATTGATATTGATTGATTTGATGATTTTGTAATGTTATATCAGGTTATACCTATGTCCTTTTTCTGTTGTTTTTTTTTTATTTGTATTTTTGTTTTTATGTTTTTAATTTTCTTTTTTTTTTTTTTGCTTTTTATTTTTCAAGTGGATAACATCACAAACAACTACTAATAAGTTATAGGATTCGTTGAATATTTTATACAAAATTCTATTATTTTATTTATTTTATTTTTTTCTTTTTCTTTTTAATAGGAAATGTTGATTTTTTAACTAAAAACACTATACTACTAAAAATCTACTTTAAAAGTCTAGAAAATGTATATGAATTTTTAAAATAAATATACAAATTATTTATGTGTACATACATATCTACATATACATATTACATAATATGAATTCATAAATACTCATAATTAGTATGTATATAGGATAAAATATTAAAACAAATACACTCACAAAATAAAGGCAAACGAAAATAAAAAACAAAAACCATAATCAGAATAACTGTATTATATTATATAGAATCTATATTATATATTTATATTATGTACATAAAAAGTATATATGTACATAGTATGGTGTATTATATGAACAAGTCTGTTATGACTGCTCTCCTTACTTGCTGTTAAAAACAGCAACGAAACTACTTTGTATATTTAAACATTTATCGTCATTATGCACATAACTTTAAAGAAAAAAAAAAAAAAAAACATCAAAAAAAAAAAACAGTAAAAACAAAAAAAAAAAAGAATTAAAATTATAAGAAAAATTTGAAAAGAAAAAAAAAAACAAATTCAGAAATCAGTATAATAAGGGCGGATGTAATTTTGTTCATTTATACGGTAGGAAGTCTCATTTTTTGAAAATTTTACCCGCCCATAATATTTATATTGGTTTGATAATATTAATAAGGAAAAAGAATTATGTATAAGCTAAAAGTTACAACAATAACAATAGGGAGCAATATAGTACATACATTAATTTTAATTCTGTTTAGTTCAGTTTTTTCAGTTAAACTGTGACGTTACAACAAACAGTGGTAAAAATGAAATTAAAAAAAAAAAAAAAAAAATTATGAGCAATTTTATTAATTTTTTTTTTTTATTACTTTTATGTAATTTGAAGTAGGTACTACAGGGTAGCAAAAAATGAAGAAAGAATGGAAAACAATGAAAATCAACACAGTTACAACAGCTGCTAGTGATTTGTTTTAGGTTAGGTTTACATATTGAAGTGGAATTTAATTTTTGTTTAATAATTTGTTTTTTTTTTATTTTTGTTTGTTTTTTAAATTTTGATTTGATCTTGTTGTTGTTTTTTTACTTATTTACTTATACATTTATGAAATCGTAAAAAACAAAAAAAAATGTATTTATGCATAGGTACAAGTTTTTCTTTTTGGGAGGATATTTATAATTATATACATATACATATTTACAGAAAAACACACTTATGTGTTACTCATTATATTTCAAAATAATATTTTTTTTTTTCTTTTTGTTTGATGTGTTTTTTTTGTTTTTTTGGTTTTATCAATTGATGTCAAATATAAAATTGAGGTTATGTTAAAATATGTTAAAATATTCAAATTCAGACCAATAATGAATTGAAAACACCAAAATGTAAACTCTATAACGTAAATTTTTTAAACTACATACATATAAAATAAGTGTATATATATACATATATAAATACATTTATGTATAAGTTAAGGCATATTATTGTACAAACAGACCTTAATATATTATAGTATGTATAAAATATGAAAAATATTAAAAAAGGTGTACCTTTTTTCAATTTTATACATAATACGTACCTATATACATACATATAAATTTAGAAATTATGTAATTTGAAATGTTTTCAATAATGTGATATAAGTGTATGAAATATTTATTTAACCATCATTTTAAAAATAGGACTTTCATAATTACCAAAACTAAAATTCTTCACAAAAATTTTTTTTTAAGTTAGAATTTTTCGCTATTCTTTTAAGAAAGTTTAATTTGTTTGTTTATCTCGGATTCACTTTAAGATCACCTACTGTTTTGTTAATTATTTGAAGCTTATAAAATTTTGAAACTTTTATAGTCTTAAAAAACAATTTTTTTTAAATTCTGTTAAACCGTTCTGATGTAATAAATATATATTTCATTTTTCCAACGCTTCTTCTTGCTAACAGGATTAATTTAATCACTGGATTAAATTATTTACAATTTGATAACCGATTTCAGCTCGATAATAAGTTCTTACAAATTTTTTAATTTTTGATTGCCTTTGTTTTTGCAGCAATAAAAATTTGTTAAAATTTTTCTATTTTTTTCGCCAATCGTTTTCATTCCATCAATTTAGTGACGATATATGTGCATGTGTTTTGGAAAGAGGGCAGGTTCAAATGATTTCACCATTTTGAAATATCTGTCTAAACATAAAGTGGTAATCCGAAAAAATCCGTATTCGCAAAATCCAAATGAGGCAAAATCCCTAATTTCTTAAAAATCCCAATTCCCAAAATCCAAACTCCTAAAATACAAATTTCAAAATCCAAAATTAAGAAATCGAAATTTCAAAAATTCAAATTTCAAAAATCCAAATTCACAAAAAATCGAAACGTCAAAAATTCAGACTGAAAAAATTTAAATTACAAACGGCAACTCCACTTATACAAAAAAAACGCAGTAAAATTGGGGTATTACCCTTAGAATAAGTAAAAATTGAATTTGTAACATTAAACATATAAAGTTGTGTTTATTACTCTATTAGAATTTCATTGTAAAATTTATTGAGTGAAAAACAAAGTGAAAAGTATTGTTTTTAATAAATTCTTTTTTTATTGTGTTTGATAAATTTATTTATTTTTTCTTAAATAATTCAATAGCAATTCTATATATTTTTTCTTAAATAAATTTATCAAATTATTTACATATAAATTTTCGAATTTTATTTTACTTAACTGTGTAGAAAACTTAAAAACAATATTTCCTTTTATTTGCAGCGATTTTTAAAGGGTGGATCCAAAATGGACAACGACGCGCGCCGTTTTAGTACGATATTTTTTATGTATGGATTTTTTATGGATTTTGTCAGGTTTAAATTTTGTCCAGTTTGGATTATTGAATTTTGGATTTCGGAAATATGGCTTCTGGGAATTTGGATTTTAAGAATTTGCATTTTGGGAATTTGGCTTTTGGGATTTTGGAATTAGGGATTTTGGGATTTAGATTTTTGAATTTGGATTTTGGGATTAGAGATTTCATAATAGCTACACATAAACTTTCCAAACATTTGTTTTTTTTTTTAAATCATGGTTCAATACAGCTTCTCAATAATTTCTGTAAGAAACGAGGAAGAATACAGTTGCCTTTGTCAACTCTTAGATACCCGTACGACCCGTTAGTATGCCTATAACTCTGCTTATAATATTATTTTTTTAATTTTTTAGTATTTTAAAATAATTTGGGTGAAATTTTATAATTTCTAGAACTGTGGGTTGTACATATATTCAAACTATATGTTTATACATTTTTCAAAAGCAGATTCTAACCTTCCGAATAACGATTATCTATCTAACTTTTCCAAATATGCTATAGTACCATTTAATACTAAGCGGCAAATGTATAATGCCTAAGTTTAATAATTTATACTATACATATGTATAAATTATTTATCGTACGGTATAAAAAATGTGAAGAATTGACTTTTCTGGAATTTTGAGGGGCTGTAAGTCCGGAACCCTATATAATTAAAAAAACCCGTTAACATACGTAAAAGTATATTATCGAATCTTTAATTTTCATGTCTTGCCGAGGAAAAATTTTTACAGGTGCCTAAGTTACAGGTGCCTGAAAATAGCAAATTTTCAATTTTTGAGGAGTAATAACTCTTAAAGAGGTTGTGCTACCAAAAAATTTTCTGAAAAAACTTATTTGGTAGCATATTAATTTTCTTATTTGGTAGCATATTAACTTATTAATTTTCTGAAAAAACTTATACTAATTCTAAAAGTTCTTTCTTGTCTCAAAATTTCAGGTTCCTATCTCAAAACGTGCCGGAGTTATAAAAAAAGAAATATCATGCAAAATTTGGTTTTAACATAACGGTAAAATTAAATAGTAAATTACAAACTATTGCATAATTTTGATATTGTCTTATGGAGATAACAAAAATTCCGGTCTTCTAGTGTTTTTAGATTGTAAAACTACTACACAGAACCTGAGATATATACATCTGAAAATAGGGATTTTTTGAAAATTTGGGGGGCTGTAACTTAGGAACCCTATAGAATTAAAAGAAACCATTAACATACAAATATATTACTGGACCTTTAATTTTTTTGTCTTGCCGAAAAAAAATGTGTACAGGTGCCTAAGTTAAAGGTGTTTAAAAATAGCAAATTTTCAATTTTTGAGCCCTAATACCTCATAAACAGGGGGTGGTCCAAAAAAGATTTCTGAGCAAACTTATACTAATTTTAAGAGTTCTTTCTGCTCTCAAAATTGCAAGTCCGTATTTGAAAGCGTTCCGGAGTTATGAGGGTAGAAAAATCATGCAAAATTTGGTTTTCATATAACGGTAAATTTAAATACTAAATTTAAAAAAATTGTACAATTTTGATACTAATTTATAAATTTAAAAAAAATACCTGTCGAATGACGTTTTCTGATTGAAAAAATCTTAAGTATAACATGAGACATATGCATTTAAAAATAGGGCTTTTTAAAAGTTTGAGGAGCTGTAGCTCCATAACGTATGGGGCTACAAAAAAAAGTTGTAAATTATAAAATTAATATTTTTATGTTATCTATCAACAGTTAAAATTTCATGTCTCTATTTCAAAAAAAATGTGGGGATCTAAAAGTTAGGTGTTCGAGAGCTACCCGAAGTTGTGGTCGGATCTCAACCAAAAAAAATAGGGAAAAAGTAGGGAAAAATTGTTGTAAGAATATTTTGTGTTAATTTCAAGACTCTAGCTTTCTTAGTTTTTGAGTTATCTTGCTGACGGACAGACGGACGGACGGACGGACAAAGCTCAATCGTCTTAGAATTTTTTTCTGAGCCGATCCATACCTTTGAAGGTATATCTAGCTAGCTTATTTCGAGGTGTTATAAACGGAGGAGCAATTTTAATATACCCCATCCTTATCGTACGGGTATAAAAACCTTATTGATGGCATTATTGGCTATAAGTTAGTACTAAATTGGAAAAATTTATAGACCAAAAATATGTATGAACTTTGTTAGAAAATAGCTTTTTATTATAAGATTTAAACGAAATTCTAAAAGTGTTGTGTTAAACTGTTAAAGTTACATTTTGTAATACCTACCAAATGCATAAACTTACGAAAAATCTTTTTTATTTAAATTCCCTATAGGCTATAATAGGCATTTATAACACAAAAATTCGGAATTTTTTAAAAAAATATTTCCAACGCAGTATTTATAAGGACGTAAAATTATATAAAAGGAAATTAGTTTTAATTAAATAATTAAATTAGCTATAATTACCCAAAAAACTAAGTCATATAATTTTGATTTATCAAAATTTTAAAAAATTGTATTTTAGAATTTGCAATTTCTCCTAACAACACCCTGTTTATTAAATCTGACTATAGTACTAGAAAAATATTATTTAATATGTTACAGGTTTAAGAAAAGTTTTTCATTTCATTTTTACAAAATTTTAAAGATTCAAAAATTATTCAAATCTGAAAAATTGATGAAACACTAAAAATGGAGGTAAATAAATATCAAAGAATGAAGCCTAAATGATCCGGTATATAGCAATTCTATAGGCTATATATAGGCTAAAACTTTTTTTTTCCAAATTAGGAAATTTTAATTTAAATTTTATATGTAAAGCGTTATTTATTTTATATACCTTCAAATATTTTTGGTTTGCACTTATGAATTCTTTACTTTAACAGTAAGATGCTACCGAAAATAATGTTATTTTCATAAAATTTGCATTATCCCGAAAACTTTGATCAGAAAGTCTGGATTCTTGAGAAATTTAAAAATCTAAATAATTTGATGAATCTCACTACAAAATATTGTTTAATTTCAATATTTAATTAAATAAAAACATTTTCCCAAAATATTTCGCTAAGTTGAAAAAATTATGGTCTTTATATGAATATTTGAAATTTCGTTTATTTTCCTTACCAATGTTTGTGTTTTATATATTTAGTAGAATCGTAGAATTGTATACATCATCATAAATAATTTTTTTTTATATATACATATATGTATATATAAATTGTTTTTTTTTTTTTTTTGTTAAATTTAAATCTTATATATGTATTTTATTTTTTTTTTATGTAAATATAACCACTTTTTTATGTAAAAATATCTAACTTAAAAAATAATCGTAGCAAAAACGATTAAAATGACTGACTGACTAAATTTTGTAAAAACAAAAAATAACAAAAAAAAAAAGAATTTAAAAAGATGAATTCAGATTTTACAACTCCGAGGACATTTTCTTTCCCTATTTTTATATTTTATTTGTACATTTTAAATAACAATAGATCAAAGAAAGAAATCAAATTGTGAAGGAGTGTCATAAGAACTTTTTTTTTTTGTATTTTTGTTGCTGGTTCTTCTAACTTAGAAATTTTTTCTTGTTTTTGTTTTTTTTTTTATATTTCTGTGAAGGACCTCTTATATATGCTTTATAAAATATTTATAATTCTTTTTTTTTTTTTGTTTATTATTTATTTACATAGTAATATTGTAA
This sequence comes from Poecilobothrus nobilitatus, assembly GCA_947095535.1. Classification (NCBI taxonomy): domain Eukaryota; kingdom Metazoa; phylum Arthropoda; class Insecta; order Diptera; family Dolichopodidae; genus Poecilobothrus; species Poecilobothrus nobilitatus. Next base: position 187,674,656 of record OX352774.1, on the reverse strand, counting down.
CTTGATGTGATGTCTTTTTAATGTTTTTATTTCATTTTTTTTTTTTTTTTGATATTCTTTTAGATTCTTATTATTGTGGGTTTATATTGCCTCCTCGAAACTCAACCATTAATAACAATATTTAATTAATGAAATATTCATATTTTTTTTTTGTTATTATGTATTATTTCTTCAGGATTTTAGGTAGGGTACAATTAATTTTATTTTATTTTATTTATTAATACATTATTTTTTTTTTATATTAACTATTTGTTTTTGTTATTTATTTGACTATGCAGAAATCTACCAAATATATATGATTTAATTCTTAAATATGTATACATAATATATACAATACAATTATATATACTTATATATAAATTTAATTTTTTATTTTTTTTCCCCCCATTTTTAAAATTTAGTAAATACATAATGGAATTATAATTAAAAATAATTCTGAAAAACATACAAATTTAGTATTTTCTGAAAATAAATAAATAAATATTTATTTAAAGAAATCATTTTTAAAATTTAATAATTAATATAAAATATCATTCTTTTATCATATTCATATCATATTCTTTTATGAAGGGAAAAGTACCTAATAAATAAAAAAAATTGTTCTAAAATGGAATAAGAACTAAATTATATCACTAACTAAATCTTGAATACGTAATTTTTGTGGAAATAAAACAACGTCTACACACTGTGCAATATAGTTTACATCTGAACTATTGAAATAAAAGAAAATTATAAGTTAGAGAAATTGAAATGAAAATTGTAAGTTAAATTCATATTCTCCCCTGTCCTGCTATATAAAACATAAAATAAAGAAGCTATAATATTGTAAAATTAAATTTTTGAGTTTTGGCAGAAGAGAATCTATTTTCTATCACATTTTTAATTTTTTCTCTTTAATTTTTTTTTTTTTAACACAATTTCAACTTAAAAAAAACAAAAACAACTTTTTCTTCTGTTTTTGCAACACTAAAATTACATTAGATTTCATTTCAGTCTTAAATGAAGACACTATGAAATACTATAAAGCACATGAAAGTCATATGAAAAACTCTTATAATCAAAACTATAGTGTAGAAGAGCATATAAATACATTGTAAACACCGAAGGAGTGTGGCGGGTTCGAATACTACACACGTCGTAATTCTCTCTTAGGACATTTACAGCCACCCCTGAAAAGAAATGGCTGCCATTACCATAGGCAGCATTACCATAATGGCTGCCATTACCACTGGCAGGGGAATAAAAAAAGAAAACTTATATAGTGTTTAGAGCTTAAGTACTATTTTTTTAATTTAAAAGGGTAAAGTCTATTCTATTCAATAAACCCAACAATTTTATGTATTTTAAACGCCTGACACTGTCTTTTCTAAAATCTTTTTATTATTTAAAACAAATATGCAATACATTTTCATCTGATTCTGCGATATTGTGACGCATTCTGGGACCTATAACATACCAGAATATTATATATGCATACATAATATAAAAATCTAATAAGGCCTTACTCGGAGCATACAGACATAAATGCTGATCTTATTGCACTTAATGCCTTTGATGAGTTTTTGCAATTAACTTTAATTTGATTCAAAGCAATCAACTCATCATATAGAACTTTCTGGTCACTTTCATTGTTATGTTGATAAGTCATCGGTTTTCTTACACAATTTTTATTTAAAAAAAAAAAATCACTTTTGCATTACAATTTTTTTTATAGCAAATATAAGTTATGTTGTTTTCTTGTAAATTTGTTTTTCATCTTTTAAAAAAAGTAATTCACTTGTTTGTTGCTTTTCCTTTAAAAAACTCAAAACTTAAAAGCCATTATTTTTATTGAAAATATACAAAAAACTCTTTTATTCCTAAAAACACTTCTTTACTCCACTAAGCCAAACTATTTACTATTTATTAATAATTAATTTAATGCACGTGTTTCATTCACTTAAAACACAGTTATTATTACTAACAGTCATAATGAGAACATTATAATAATTATGTATATTGTATCAATTAGTATCAGCGTTGCAGATTTACTACATATGTAACAAATTTACTACAAATTCCTCCTGATTCTATAGATTTCGTATATATATATATAGATACATATATTCTGGAAAAGCGTATAATCTCGATTCTGTAACTAACTACAAAATCATTGCTACGACCCTGTTGGGAGAACGAGTGTGTAGGTGAAAGCGGTGCATTCGCGCCGCGCGCGATCTCCCACAAGAACGACTGACCGTGGCAGCGAGATCCAATCTTCGCGCAGATGGCCACAATATAACCTTTATTATTCTAAAAAGGAAGGAAATCTTCATGAACACTACAGGCCCCAACGTATCTAATAAGATTCGCAAACAGGAACAAAGAATCAAATAAAATTCAATTCATAAAATTAACAGGAAGGAAAAAATTCTGATTTTAGTTTTTTTATATCCACAACATATTCTGAAAAAGTGCTTTAGTTCATTTTTTTTTTTGGGTGGGAGTTGATGAAGTAATGCCCAAAAAAATCAAAAAAAAATTTGGGTATAAGTTCATTTTTGACATATGGGTTCGAGATGACGGGGTGTCATATTATTCCTTGTCTGTCAAATTAAAACATTACTTTATTAATTATATATTAAAACATTACCATTATTACCAAATATTATAAAACAACAAACTTATCTTATAACTTTTTAGCAAGACTTAAGATAAAAAAAAAATTTCATTGAATTTCTTCGAAACATTATCATATGAGTAAAACTTTAAACCTTCAATGAATTGTTATTCGTTTGATGTTTTGTTAATGTTTAATTGTTAAATGTTAATTGTAATTGTTAATTGTTAAATGTTTAAAATAATTTAATCTCAGAACTCATAAGAAAAATAAAAATTTTTCTTAAAAGTATAGCACTTGTCTAATAGCAGTAATATAATATATAATATTTTTTAAGAACAAATATGTTTTTCTGAAATTATTATTTATATTAAATAATATAATTAATATTTTGTTTAAACTTTAATTTTTCAAATAAATTTTTAATATTTTAATTTTAAAAATATGAATTTCAAATATGTAAATCAACAAACGATTTTATCCGTATTTTTTCTTATCAATAAAAAAAGGGTTATTATAATCATCAGTTTCAAAAAAAAGCAAATGAAAGTAACCCGTAAGAAAATTAAATAATTTTTTTATTCCTTTATTCATACATATGTATACACATACATGAATATGTATGTATATAAATAAAATCACTGGTATGTTCTTTTTATGAACTTTATGCCATCTATAATCATAATATATTTTTGTATTATAAAAATCTAATTGACTATTCTGTAATTTTAATGTTTTATTGCAAGCAGAATCAAATTTCAAATAAAACAAAAAAACAGCAACTGCATCAAAAATATAAAAAAAAAAAAAAAGTAACCAGTACTTATTACCACCTATTGTTGACTGGCATCTGGAATTTAGAGAATATCCTGTTGAGTTTCCTGTTAATATGTCGTGTGCCCTCGCAAATATGTTTTTGTTTTTTTTTTTTTATTTTCATTGTTTAGTTTTTATTATTTTATAAACAGTACGAATTTGTAAAAAAACATAACGATTTTACACTTAATTTGTCAAAAAGAATATATGTACATATTAAAAAACAAAAAAAAAAAAAAAACGATAACAAAAAAGAAAATTAAGAAATATGGTTTTTATTTTAATCCAAAATTAAAATTGAATCTTGTAATCTTGCAATTTATTTTAAATCACTTTTTTTTTTTTTTATTGCTCTTAACAAATCTAATTAAAATTTTGATATGAAATTATGCAGAAAATAACTGTTCGGTTAACTATTTTTAATAATCTAATAATATTCACCATATAATGTACCAATTACAGAGTTTACATAAATTACTGACTGTACATAAACTACAAAGGGTAGAGAAATTACTGGAGAGTTTACATAAATTATAGAGTGTACGTATTTTGTGTAAAAGAATTTTAAATAAATATGAACTCCTCCTTAGATTATTAATATGATAAAAAAATTAAAGATGCTAATCCTTTGTATAAAGAGTTAAAATAATTTATGACCTCATATGGTTGTAATACTAAAACTAAATATTAAAAATAAATAAAATAAAATAAAAGTTTAAGTTTAAGTTTATTTAACTTACAAATACATTATTCATAAAATAGTTATTAAGATATTTAGTTTTTATAAAATTTTTAGGAAAAATCCTTCTGTCAAATAACAAAATCTTTGTAATTTTAACTGAAAAATGGTAAAATCAATTATTAAATGTTGGCTATTAATCGTTTGTCGTTACAATAGTCAGCTAAAACAGGTATTTACCGTTGGTTTTTTCTTAAAGTCAACTACATATATTCAATTATTTTTAAATATGTTCGGTGAAGTGTTTTGCACAGATAATTTACTGTCAAAATAATATCGATGACTGATCAGCTGATTACAGCTAAACTAACAAAATTTTATATTTTAAATTTTGTTATAACAAACGCAATCCAAGTTACAAAATAAAAATTAACATTTTAAAAATTACGTTGTTTTTCTTAGTAAAAATTTTGTATTGTATTTTTTAAGCACATTGGAATTCAAAACTTAAAAACACTATTTGTATACTTTTGTAATTTCTCAAGGAGTAATTTCTTAAAGTGTTGTAAAAATCAAGCATATATGAAAGTTTTATTATCAATTAATTTACAAAAATTAAATACCTATAGAAAATCAAATTTATATTTCAAATTTTTTATGGGAACATGGATGAGAAAATATATTAAAATGTTTATAGTTGTTGCTGAGATTTGAAGAAAAAAATGTTAGAAATTGTAGGTACAGAAGACTAGTATATACATACATATGTATTTAATTAAGAATTAGTGGATTGGATAGATTATAGTTTAATTTTTATAGATATATGTATATATATATAGATCCTAAGTAGATACTAAGTGGCGATTTAAATAACTGGATCATTGTTAAATGCATAATGTAATAGTTTTTGCTTTTAAATTACACCTTCTTCTGTGTCTTCTCTGATATGTGTAGTTAAATTTAAGTGGTTATTTACATCTTCTTCTGTGTGAATAAGAATACTAAAAATTTAAAATTCAAAACTCTCTGTAACAAAAAAAAAAAAAAAACTAAAGAAAACTTTCCAATTCTATTTTTTTATGAAGTTTAATAATAATCCACCTGAGACACATTTTTTTGTTTATATTCCAAATTTATTTTAAAGAAACAAATTAATTTGTTGATGATTTATAATTTTTTAATACATTTGAGACAAATTAAATAATTTATTTTTATATATAGACGTTTTTTAAAATTTTAATATTAATATAGGTATAACTCTTTAAATTTATAACTATAAAATTATGTAAAAAAAAAAAAACAACAAAACAAACAAAAAAAAAATTGTAACATTTAAGTAAATATTAGTTATAACTTCAGGTTAAAAAAACAATAATTGATGGCATATTTATTCCAATATTAAATAAATAACATAAATCTGGTTCAAAAATTCCGTCCAATCTATAAAATAAAGCAAAAAATTAAACAGAATTTTCAAAATCCCATAAAAACAAAAAAAAAAAAAAAACAGCAAATATATTGGAATGATTATTTCAAGCATCTTTGTTTGTGCCCTTTGGGTAAATTTTCCTGTTCTTTTTTTTTTTCATTTTCATTTTTGAATTTAAAAAAAAAAAGCAACATTTGGCCGATTATTGACATAAAATAAACAACTCTTTTGAAAATTCATTCACTTTACTTTGATTTGTTGAATGATTTTTGCATGTATTAGATATTTTGTTACTTCCTTTTATTTTTGTTTGTTTTTCATCTTTTTTTTTTTTTTATTCTCTCTTAATTTTCTCCAATGTTATTTACTTTATATTTTCTTTAATATTGTGGAATTTTTATCTTTTTTATTTTTGTATAAAGTGTTTGAATAGTATTCCAGTTGAAATGTTTAAATTCAAATACTAAAATTTTAATTTAAAGCAATTATGAGAAATGTATACTCAATAAATGGAACATTTGAATATTTTAAGTTTTTTTATATATGTATTGTAGGTATTTACTTATTTCTCATTTAAATTTGAAAATACATAATTGCATTTGATAAAACTTTCTGCATAATCGAAAAATATTTCTATATTTATATATTTACTTACTTATTTATATATATACATTCTTTCTATTTACTAAAATCTTTGTATTCTTTGTGTGACCTCATCTTGAATATGTATAAGTCAAGTTTGGTTTCCATTCTATGAAATGCATATCAGTACAGGAAAAGAAACATTTATAAAAGCTTTTTGAGATTTGTTTTATGTCATTTGCCCTAGTCAAGTTCAACTGTATTACCACCTTATCTAGGCTCAAACTCATTATGATCTCGGTACTCTAACTAAGAGAAGTGACGTTACTAATGTAAATAATATTTTTCACCGAGTTAATTAAGGGCTATATAAATTTACAGTTACTTTTGGCTAAAATTCAGATTAGTAACTATTTCCGCTTTAGATTTTTCTAACTTTTTCACTACTTATTTTCACAGAACCAATTATGACAAGTATGAACAAGTGAATATGAATAGAATAATAAAAGTAAACAATAAATAATCAACATATTATTAATCTTTCAATCAGATTTTTTCTCTATAAAGTGCTTCTTGATTTTAGAAAGACTTGCAGTTAGTTTAACTAGAAGACAGTCAGTCTTATTCCAAAATGTTTTGGGAAGACTATGGAATTGTTTTGAGAAACAACTACACATCATGGATTTATTCAATTTTTTTACATCATTCTTTATAAATAACTTGAAAATTCACTTAAACAAATAAAGAAGATATTTTCCATACAGATTACATACATATAATATATGAATGTTGGTTTGTAAAAGTTATATAAAATAAATAAGGTAAATTTTTTTTTTTTATAAATTTATTCATATATATATATATACATACTTACAAAAAGGCAAAGGTATAGTTACAAAGGCATTTTTCAATTATAAAAAGTTTGCTTACATATTATTATTATTTATTATTTTTTATTATTTATTATTATTATTATTTATCTACAAAAACTTTTTTTTTATAATATATGAAATTAAAAAAAAAAAAGTGGGATAGTTACATTGATTGCCAATGCAATATTGCATATATACGGATATATTTATGAACGAAATTATTCATTTTTTTTTACTTTCGAAGAAATATTGATTCCTAGCTACTAAATATGTACATGCACAAGGTACATATGTACAAGGATCAAATAACGTAAAGCTGTTATGTATAAAAACTCTACTCAAACAATTGGAATTACTTTTGAAATTAAAGTCGTACTGATACCTTCTAAGCGTTAGAAAAATTAACGCCTTTCTTGGAAATATAATTAATACGTCAGTCTTCAGTTGTAATATAAGATCAAAACTAGCACTTTAAATAATTGATATTGCCTAATAATTCAAAATCCCTAAAACAAAACAGTCAGTCGGTATTAAAGAAAAGTAATAAACAAGGCAGAATGTAAATCCAAAGGTTTTTAAAGGAGCACATTTTTCAAAAAACAATAAAAACAGTTTGTAAGTAGTTTACACCAAAGTTTGTAAGTACTTTACGCCAACCAAAGTACTGTACAATGAAGTTTGTACGCTAAAGAAAGTACACTACATCAAAGTTTATAAGTATACTTTAGAATTTTCTTAAGAATCATATAGAATAAGAATCTTGAATTTTTAAGAATCTTATATAAGAAAACAATGTGAAAAATCAAGAGTCATTTCTTCAATTTTAAGCAAATCCTATATATAATTAGGAAAAATTGCTACCAGATCAAAAATATAATGTTGAAGATTTAATTTTTGCGTTTTATTTAAAAAAAATTTGTACAGGTGCTTAAGTTACAAGTGTCTAAAATTAGCAAATTTTCATAATTTTTACTTCTAATAGCTCTTACAGATACAAAACATTTATCTGAGATAACTTATACTAATTCTGAAAAGTCTTTCCTCAATTTCAAAGTTTCAACAAAAGCCATGCCGGAGTTATGAAGTAAGCATAATTTTGTCTTCACATAACACTAAATTTAAATAGTAAAACTGCAAAATATGGTATAATTTTGATATTTATTTATAAGAATAAAGAAATGTCCTGTCGTTTGGCCATTTTAGATTGAAAAAAATATTTAGCAGAATCTGAGCTATATAACATTTGAAAATAGGATTTTTTGTTAAGTAAGGGGATTGTAGTGTAGCTCCGTAATGAGTAAAATTATATTAAAATATTACTGCTCCACATAATTTTTATGAGACCTATCCATGGTTTATAATTCATTGCGATTTAACTTTAACGGTTTAAAAGTTTTGAAATCAGACAGATAAAATGAAACTACTAAGCAAATTTTTCAATTTTTTTTTTTTGAAAAATTTAAAAAATAAGGTTTGAGCTGCTTGATAAAGATATACGTATATATCTTTATATATATATCTTTGTATATATATATAACAATCATAATATATAGATAGCAAAATTGTCCAATTATAATTAACAAATTAAAATTAATATTTTATAAAAATACTTATATTATGTATATATATAGAAGTATATATACCTAATTAATATTTATATATTTATTAATCATATATAATTGAACAAAAATAAATTACAATTAATATTTTGTTTAGTTAAACAAAACATATATAAACACGTAATTTATTAAGAGAAAATTAGTATAGAAGAAAAATCACTGCAGGGAAAACATTTCCACAAAACTATAAGAAATAATTTTGAAAATAACATTTATTGACATTGGTATATATGTATATATGAAATTGGTTTTTTTTTAATATACATAAGTATTAACCTGCAAAAAAATATTATATTTTTCAACTACTTTTTTATTTTTTTCTTGGATTTTTTTAAACTTTTAAAAACTTTTAAAATGTAAAAAATGATATTTACATGAAGATAAGTTGTAATATAAAACAGTGTACAATATACAACATGGTACAAAGTAACAAAATAACAAAATTTTAAACAAATTATTTTTATTTTTTGTTTTAATTCTTATTTATATTAAGGATAAAAGGATAATAGAATTTTTTTTTTTGTTTTGTTTTTTGTTTTATAATGTGTGTGTATGTCACATCAAAATTTTGTTTTTATACAAATATAGATTATAAAAAGTTTACAGTTCTTCGAATCCTTTCATAAAAAGGATATTCTATATATATATATAAATATGGCATTATATGTATTATACTATCACTATATGTATATTATATATTATATATACACAATATGTTGTATTCGTATATGACAAAACAAAAATTATTTGTTGTATGATCTGATGTGATCAACTTTGATTTGATGATTTTTCATAAAAAAACATGGTGGTGAAATGCTATTCTTTAAATGTATATTTTTTTTTTAACATTTTTACTACAGCAATAGAAAAAAGTTGCTGATTGACTATAAATTTTTTTTTTTTAAATTCCTATTTTTTAAAATTAAAAAATTTTTTTTTATGTGGAATCCAAATCATGAAAAAAATCACCTGAAACAAAATGACAGCAGAAATAAATATGAAATTAAATATTTTGTACCGATTAACATGCTCATCATATTTTGTACATCATATGCTCAGCCTACTTTTAATAGAGAATAAAGTTTAGCTGTTAAAAATATCTTTAAAGAATTTTTTAATCTCCATAAATTCTGATTGAAACACAAATTATGAAATTGCAGAAATATCGAACATATTCAACTACATTAAAACAAAATAGTTAAAAATTAAAATTTTATCATATTTTAAACATAATCGTAAATAAATTATATATTGTATAACACATTAAATAGTATATTATAAGCCAAAACCACTTAAAACATAATTCCGAAACTGTCTAAACTATGTCTAAATTAATTGGTACTATATAAATTAGATATAGTGATGCCAATATATCTCTTTTTTAGAGAACATGGTCTCTTTTTTGAACCCGATCTTTCTTTTCCTTTTTTATTTCCATAATATCTCTTTTGTTCTCTTTTTTATTTACATTTAAAAAAAACTTTAAAATAATTATTGAGTATTGTGTATGCGGAAACGTAGTGCTCCAGAGCAAACGAACATATCTTGAAAACCAATAAAGATAGAACCTTTATATTTGGTACAAGGGTGTTTGTTCTGTTATGTTTTCTTTTTTTCAAAATTGCAAACTTATATTTGAGATGATTTGGACCATGTGTTCGGATTTTGGAAGCTCCGAACTAGCTCAAGAGCAAACGAGCATACCTCCAAAACCAATAAAGATAGAACCTTTAAAATTGGTACAAGAGTGTTCTGTAATTTTTTTCTCCCTAAAATTTTAGATGAATTGGAGTGACAGTTCGTGTAGCTGACACAGGCCTAACAAACATATCTTCGAAATTAATAAAGACAGAAACTTGAAATTTTATACAAGGGTGCCATCTCATGTCTCTTTTACGTTCCTGAAATTCGAGTTGAATAAGAAAGGAAAGGGAGACGGTTCAAGCAGCTGCCAAAAAACTTATGGATTTTTAATTTAATTGGAATTATTCAGGTGTAGGATATTAATAAGTCGGTTGCATCGACTTACTATTGAATTTACTTGTTTCGATGCAACCGACTTACTGTTGAATTTACTTGTTTTTTTCTAATTTAGTCTCTTTTTGTTCTCTTTTTCTTTTATATGAAAAGTCTCTTTTTTTTTGCTTTTTTTAGTCAAATGTCCTCTTTTTAAATTTTTGCATATGGGATCCCTAAAATTAGCTAAGCATTATTACTTAACCCATGTGACGATAGTATAGCATAAAACGGTTACTGTGTATTATTATATTTTCCACAGAAAATATTCGAATTTGATTTTGAACTACGCGAGGTAACAATTTATGCAATATCATGCGCTTCATATATCTTTTTTTATAAATTAATAATGCCCAAAAACTTTTTCTTACCACTATATACAAGAGATTGTTACTTGAAATTTGATTTTTTTGTTTTTAATCTTTTTTCTTTTTCTTTTTTTTTGTTTATTATTTTATTTTGATTGAATTAAAAAGTGACACTTTTAATTTTGTTGTTTACATTGCGTTAAAAGTTTGTTTCTTTTAAATAAAATTAAAAAAAAAAAAAAAAAAGATACATATAGGTACATATTATATTCTTGTTCACCCATCAGAATTCATTTATTTATTGAATTGAAAAAATGGAAGGGTGTTGACACGAATTTTCTATATAGAGCCTTTTGTGTTTTTGAACACTTGAAAATTGTTACAACATCAGATAACTACCATATATACATAAATAAAATAATAGTGTATACATACATATATATTAATTAAAGTTGGTTATTTAATTTAACCAACCATGCATATTATATGAAGATATTTTATATTAACGCCTTTTTTAACTTTATTATGTTAAAGTGTAAATAATACCTTTATATAGTAAATGCATGTTATTAAAAAAAAAAAAAAAAGTTACTCAAAACCTATTATAGAAAATAGATAAAGAAAATTTATTATATTGTATATATAGAAAAAAAAATTACAAGTATAAATATTCGATTATATTGTACACACTTATAAGTAGAACGATAATGTTTTATTTAAAAATCTTCACTTTAAGTTTATATATATGTATATAAATAGTTTTAAAATGTATATCTATCTATACTTCGTTTTTTTTTTTTTTTACTCTTTACTTTTTTACTCTTGAAAAAATAATTATGAAATACATTTTATGTAATTAATTTTAAAAACTGCCTGCTATATATGTATACGTAGAGCGGATATTTTGTCCAAACTGTAGAGTATTCAGAATATATTCAAATAAATTTTATTATATTTTAAATTTTTACTAGTTCTTACGATAATCGGGTAATCTGACAGTTACTACATAATATGACATTACAACTATGTTTACGTTTAAATGTATAAATACATGCCTCCAATGCTCCTATAATTTCGAACCGTAAGAAATTCTTAACACCGAATTTTAATAACCAAAATGATCAAAATTCATTATGAATTATTAATTATACATGTTGTAGAATTTCTTTATATTTTTCACTCAAAATTTATAAATACTCGTCGTATAAAAAAATAAAAATTTCCTTAAAGTAATTTTCCTAACTTTTTAAAAAAATAACTGATATTTTCTAATCAGTTATATATACTTATAAATATTCAGGTTATTAATTAGTTTATTACGAAAATAAAAAAACCTCTAGAAATTATTTACTTGACTATTTGAAAATTATTTTTACAATCACATATATCTACAAAAAATAAGAAAACCCAGGCAACAGGAAACCACTCATACAAAAAAACTCTTAACTTTTACTCAAATATATAATTAAATTAAAAAATTGCCAAATTTTCAATATAAATAATTTTGGTTTTTAATAAAATTTTAAGTCACTCTGTAATATTCAATATACACATACTATAGGTGTATGAGAGATAATGATATACAAAATGTGAATAACAAAATATCAAATTGCAATCATTTTAAAAAAGTATTCATTTTTAAAGCAACAGGATATAAAACTATAAATATTAAGTCAAATTATCTTTTTTATGATATCTGGTAATCTTAATTCTTTACGTATATTATGTACATTATATGTAAGTTTTAAAAAACACTTCAAATAAAATAAAATACATTTCAAATTATTAAAAATTTTTTTATATAAAAAAAAAAAAAAATTAAATAAATAAACTAAACTATATAACAAAATATATAATATAATTATATATATAAAAAAAAATATAGAAATAATTAAATAAAAATACAGTCTTTTGTTAATTTTAATTGGACTAAAAATTTAATTAATTTAAATAAAAGGTTTTTTTTTTTTTATGGATTTTTGTAAATAAATAATAATATTTGAATAATAAATAATTAATTAAAAATATTTTTACCATAATTAAAATAAATGAATTGAACTTATATTTTATTAAATTATATAAGGTAAATAATTAAGGTAATTTTATTTAATTTAAATTTCACTAATTGTTTATACCGTATAATATGTATATCCGATATTTCAATATTAAGGGATAACATTTAATTTATTATCATTATCAATTATTATAATATATACATACTAAAAAATTATATTTCATAACTTCTTATAAAAATTTTAAATTTCTTTATTTATTAAAAAATTTTAAAACCGAAATATTTATCTCTTATAAAAATAAATCTTTCATATTAATGAAAATTATTTAGATACGACAAATTTTAAATTAATAAAATATGAATATAAAAGAAATGTTGAAATTTTGAAAATTATATATGTATTATATACACAACGGGTTACTATAATTATATATAAATATATTAACAGATTATTTTCATTAAAAAAGAAAAACGTTTTAAATTTATTCTTATTAAACTTATCCTTAAATTTAAAATTATTTCTTCTTCAATGAACATAACACCTTTTTTTTAAAGAAAAACAAAAAAAAACAAAAGAAAAATTACACCTCTCTCCCCCACAAAAAAAAAAAAAAAAAAGTTTTATAAAAATTTAACAAAAGATTTTGCCCATTGACCAATTCAAAAAAATGAAAATTTTAAAGAAAGTTTTTCACAATATATACGTATACCTTTTTATTTCATTTATAAAATTTACTAAGTAACAATAAAAATTGGCTTAAATTCAACAAGGGTCAGGTTATCATAAAAGAATCTATGCCCTTATCAAATAATACATATATATATACATGTACATATTATTATAATATATTATATGTACTCTTTTAATATAATATGTCGTTATTTAAAAAAATATTATAATTTTTAACCCCCACCCCGGTTTTTTTCTTTTTTTTTTCTTTGTTGTTATTTCAATCATTATAATAAGCTACTTAAAACATCCCAAAAATTTCTACCGATTAAATCAAATGATACAAACAGGAAAAGAAAAAAATGACATCATAATAATTTGAACTAATTTTGTGTTAAAAAAAAAAAAAAAAAAAAAGAAAAACGAAAAGAAAACCAATAATAACAATAATCAATTATTAGTTATATATACTATAATATTCACATTATATATATAGTAACTCCTTTAAATGAAGGATGATTCGAATTAATAATTTCCCATATTTTGATCTATAGACTTTTGTCTAAATTTTTTTTTTTTTGTTTTTTAATAACTTTGCAATTTTATTGTTTTACTTTTTCTAACTGCCACACTTATAACTATTATTTCTCAAAGAAAATGAAAAAAATTAAATATTTACCGGAAATAGATTATTAACAAGATTTCCAAACAAATTACCAACCTAATTTTTTAATATATGTATACTTATGTTTTATATATATGCATATGCTTATGTATGTGCATAAGGAGTTCTAAATATATGAACATTATTATTATCATGTTAACATTAATGTTACACTAATTTAACAGCAGAGATCGTGTGCCAATAACGTCGGTCAATTTGTTACAAATTAACTTACAAGAATAAAAATAAACATTTCTTATACATATACGTATATATAAATAATTGTAAAACCAGAAGTTTCCGCCAGTTATTATAATATTTTTATTATTATTTTTTTTTTTATAAAATTAGGGTGGGCAAATATTTTTTGTTTTCGTTTCTAAAAAAAAATTTAGAATAAAAATCGCTCAGAACAACATTTTTTTTTTTAAATTTGAAAATGTTAACAGGGCAACAAGTTTTGGTTTCTGTCTCTACAGAAAACAACATAAAAAAAAAATATGTAATTATCACTGTCGGCTGTTAGTCAAATACTAAAATACAATATTTATATCTCTTTATATTTATTTAACGGTTTTACAAAAATGAAAAATAATATTAAATCTTGACTTATAGCATATCTAACTTAATTAAGTAATTTAATAGATGCTATAGTGCCTTATATTATATTCAAATTAGTGAAAAGGAAAACAATATTTAAGATTTTATCTTCTTTCTAATTGTTATAAATAATTGAAGTACACATGTTCAGTGTTTATTTATAGCGTTTACACAAAAATATTATTTTATTTTTACATAATATTTAACTTTTGCGTAACAATATATCTATTACGTCATTTAGTTAAGTCATTTATGCTTTTTGTTCAAAGATGAATTCAAATATACATGAAATCTTATTGAAGATTACGTTACCTCATTTTCAATAAAAACACAAAAAAGTTTGAGCTTTTTTATAAAAGAGACTTTCAAATTAAAGGTCGGTATTCTATTCAACCTTAAGCTTCAAAATTATCCTAAACTGTGACGTGACCTTATTGTTACAAAGAAAGAAATTTGAATTTATAAAAGAAATTTTCATATTAAAGGTCGGCATTCTATTTTCAACCTTAAGCCGCTTTAAAAAAAATTTAAGTTTAAACAATTTAACTTAAAGAAAAATAAAATACTTCGATGTGGTGGCATAAACATCTTTCAAAAATTCGAATTAATACATTTCGAGATAACTGAAAAAAGCATCGTGAAGTAATGCTTTCTATATGTAAAGATTAAAGACTGTCATCAAGTTAAAAGAAAAAGAACAAAAGGCCAAGCTACATATTGCTAAATTTTTTTTAATTTATATAAGTTTCGTTAATTTTAATATTTTTATAGTTCATAAAATTCAAATAATCATCCGAAAAAAAGCCGAAGCCCGAACTATACTTTATCTTATCAATTAAATTAAAAAGACCTCGTTAGCCTAGTGGATAGGAGCATATGAAATACGCTGTAAACGAAAGGGAGTGTGGATTTGAATTACATACCGGAAAGGAAAGGCTGTATGTAGTTTTCTTATCACATTTATAGCAAAGGAATAAACTAAAAAAAAAAACTTAATTAAAATTTTAAATATTTAAGCTTTAAATTTATTAATATTAAAATATTCAAAATTGATCCACCCTTATAATATAAATATATAAATTTCATTGAATAACAAAACAGGCAATATTTTGTTATTGTAAATTCTACATTATTTAAATTCATATCTCGTATTCTGATTCAATTCAATAATATTATTTCTATTGAGTGTTTTATTTTCACCCTCTCTCATCAGTCAAGTATTTAAAGAATTACTGTCTATTATAAATTATAAGCTAAAAATATAATATATATATATATATATATATTTTTTTTTTATATACACATTTTTCAAAATATACATTTATATACATTATTCTTCAAAATTATTTAAATCTCACACTCCTTCCTTTTTTTTTTCTAGCCGCCTTCTGATTTAGTTTCTATTTTAATTCTCATCATAAGATTGGCAAAAGTAATAAACAAAAGGGTATATGTATATATGATTGAACGAACCAACATTTTTATTAAAATGAATAACAAAGTGTGTATGTATTTATAATGGTTAGTAAGAAGGGTGTCTGCAAATAACATAATTACTTCCGGTATTCTGCTTATGAAAGATTATGTATTATAAGTAAATAAAAATATCATTTAAATTGTGACACCTTCTTCAAATATAAATATATATGTACATATGTAAGTTATACAGATTAAATCAGATGCAAAAACCGTTCGGAATAATCCAAAAAGATTTTTTGCTTTGAGTTTTTGTTTTTTTTTTTAGCAATTGGCATCCAATTTGAAAAATTTTTAAATAATATGTATATTAAAATTGAAACAGGATGTTTTTTGCTTTGTTTTTTTTTTCAAAAACTGACTGATGCCCTCTTCTTTTTAAAAAGTAAATTAATATGTTTTTTTTTTTTTTTTTTTTCCATAAAAGATTTAATCTTATGTTATAGTAGTTTCTGTTGTTTGTTATTGTTGTTTCTTTGCCTTTTCCTCAAAACAAAAAAAAAAAAAAAATTTTATTTAAGAAGAATTTCAGAAGCAAAAATTAAAAAAAAAACACAACACAATAAACTTTCCGCAAAGGGTGGACAGTTATATAAAAAAAACATAAGGTTTTTCGGTAATTGAGCTCTTGTTAATTTAAAAAATAAATGTATTTTTTTGTTTTTGAAGTTTATTATGTTGATATTTTTGTGGGGCTACGAATAATAATGCTGTTGCCATCTCAAAATGATCATTAGATATTCTAAAAATCAAATTTAAACTAAGAAATAAATCTTCCTTTTGTGAAAGGATAAAAGAGTACATATTATGTCATTGTAAAATTAAAATGGCTTGCATAAGTATTTTCTATATTGCATATTTTAGTTTCCTCCTTGTTTAAAATTTTAAATTAGATCTTGTAAGTATGTTTATGTACATAAAAGATAAAAAGTTCCGACACTCAGAATTTTTTTTTTTGAATAATTATCAAAAAGAATTTTTTTTTAACGATCATTCAATTCGATTCACTAATAATTCAATATTTTCATTGTTTTTAATTTTATTTACAAGTCATTAAAATTGAAAAGAGATGCAAAAAGTCTTTTGAAGTTTTTTCTTGGATTTTTTTTATATACTTATCTAGTTGTAAATTAATATACACTTTTTTTTTGAAATTGATATCATTAAAAAATAGAAAAAAATATGGTTAGACGAACATAAAATCAATAATTTTTAAATATATGTAATTGGTCTTTTCAAGAATTTTTCTTTTATTCCTTATTTAGACATTTTTAGACTGCTTTAAACAAAAGTAGAGTCATTCTAATAATAACATTTCTAAGTAATCACCGGTTTCGCATCGCATTTTAAACTCTATTTTTGGTTCAAGAATCTTTCACAATCTTTAGATTTAATACATGACCAATATTTTGTACTGCATCTGTTCTTAGTAAAATGATATTTATACTAATTATGCTTTATATATATTTATGATATATTTAGTATTTCACAATATTGCAAGGCCCCTAGGTGATAATACCTATCTCTTTAAACTAAACTTTGCTCCGGATTCGAAAAATACATTAACTAATAGTCCTTTTCTATATGCATATAATATACATTTAATATATTAAAATACATTTTATATTATGTCGTTTTATAATTTAAAATAATCTTAAAGATAAGATAAAATCAATGTATCAAATAAATATTAGTATAGATATATACACATACCGACATACGTATAAAAATATTTTTGTATTTACAACACCTTATCTAGAATATAAAAAAATTTCTAAAATTTTCTATAGGTACATATATACTTTAAAATTAAATACATAATAAATAAATCTCAGATTAATGTTCAACTTATATAATAGGTACATATACATATTATATATATACAAACATAATAATAAATAAATATATTCATTATATATTGTCTTCAACAGTTATGTACTAAAAAATAAGTTATGGTTATATATAAAAAAAAAAAATTAAGAAGTATTATGAACAGATTAGGTAAAAGTAAAATGTTTAATACGTACATTTTGGTTCATTGATTTTAAACAAAAATAAACAAACATTTTATTTTTTTTTTTCTTTTTTATATCAAAATTGGACATTACTATTATTGTGAAAATCAAATACAATCGATATACCTATATTTTAAAATTTATGAAAAAGTATTATAGCTTTCAAAATGAATTCATAATACATATACCTATATATATAAATTTTTGAATTTTTGAACACATAATTTTCATTACACTTTAATATATGAATATGTAAAGTAAATTTAGGTTTTAATTTCGTACATAACTGCATTACCCGAATTTTTGCACAAATTTTGAACCAAAAAAAAAAAAATTTAAAAAATAATAAAATGTTGTATGTAAGCTGCCAATCTCAGTTGTCAATGGAGCCACTTAACTACAAAGAATGATACAAAATTTAAATTACTATTTAAATATTTCTTGAATCTTTCGATGCCGCTTTCTTAATAGTATTTAATTGTTCTATCAAATCATGTGAGGGGTCTCGGTGACCTAGTGAGTAAGAGCGTAGTCTGGGTTCGAATCTCACACACGACGTAAGAATAATTTCCCTTTACGACTTTTACAGCCACGCTTGGAAAGGTAAGGCTGTGTAATTTCCTTCTTACATTTATGTGGCAAGAAAATAAGTACACTAAAAACAAAAAAAAATCATGTGGTTAACTTTAAATACAATCTTTTAGGTATTTTAAAGAAAATAAAAAAATATTTAATTTTTCGTTTTATTTTTTTTATTTTTCAAAAAATATTTTTTTATAATGTTACATATTACCTCGATTTTAATTCTTATTCTTTAATTTTAATTGATCTCTTTATATTGTTTCTAAAATGTTATCAACGGTTCTTCTATCTGTTATCGTTTCCAAGTTATAATCTGTTACCAAAACCAATATTCACTATTTCCGAAATATTATATGCATACATAAAAAATAGCTAACATAATTAAACCGGCTCAACCACTAAGTTTACAGCCGAGTAATCAACGGCTTAGTGAAATCAATGATTCACGGAAATGAAGCTTAGTCAAATATAAATAATAAATGACTTAGTGGATGCCCATAATACTGCTCATAGGAGTGGCAAGGAAAAAAAAAAAAAGTTCACTAAGTTACTATCTAGTTTCTGAACAGTTCAAGAAAATTAGATATATGTTAATGTTATGTATATATATAAATATACCTTATTGTATCTTTTATCACACTTTTGATATTATATTTATAAAGTTATTCCACTTCATAAAATTAAATTTTAGATTATAATGTGCAATTTAATTTTTAATTTCCTATTATATTGTACAAACTTATATTTTATATGTACGTAATAAAATAATCACCTAATAATATAATATTAAATTGTATATTTGTACAAACAAAATAAGTACTAGAACAAAAACAGGATTTATTTTTTGCAATTTTCATTTTTAATCATACACACATACATACATATAATATACTTACATTCATCATATTTAAAACTACTCCAGCCGGATATGAATTTTTGATTTTTGTGTTCTTCCCTTTTCATATTTTCTTCTTTTTCTTTTATTTGTCACAGTTCATAAAATATATAATGTAGTAAGTATTGTTTTTTTTTTTCAGTCAATCACTAAAGTAATATACATATATATACATAAGTAAGTGGAATATAATGTATCCGGCCCAAAACAAAGAATTAAAAAAAACCTATACTCAATAAAAATATTTTCCAAACAAATATTTACCTATACTCTTATAATATAGAGTTCTTAAAAATAAAAATAAATTGAGAAGCGCCGCGTAATGAAATGGCAAATGGCATATGCTATATTTGGTTCTTACTGTTCTTTTCATCAACAATAAAATAATCATTTAAAATTAACAAAAAAAAAAAAAAGAAAAAAAAAGAAATTAAAATTACAGATTCTATCCAGAACAATAATTATAATTTCAATTACAAGTCTTGGTTTTTTTTTTTTTTTTTTATAATTTCTACTCCTTTTGTGTATTGAATTTAAGATGTACATATCCTCAAGAAATAAACTTTTCTTAAAGATTTTGAAATAAGAATGCACATACCCACTGCCTTTTCTTGTTTGTTGTTGATTGAATTGAACGTAAAAAAAAAAAAAAACCATGCCACAAACATAATTAAAATAAAAAAAAAAAATAATTTAAGGTGAGCAAATGTATGATTAGTTTTTTTTTTTCTTTTCATAGGAAAAAACAAAAATACATACCTATTTATATACCATACATACAATGGTTTTCTAAATTTTAAAGGTAACATTTATTATAAACATCATTATAACCGTTCTCGTTCAACAGTTTAATTCAATTCATAGTTCCACATCTTACATAATTTAATCCATATTGTACAGGTGTAAACTGTAAAATTTAAAACTTCTGGCAAGGATATGAATATTGAAAATGAAATCAATTAAATTTAAGTTATAGATTGTTACAAAGTCGTAAGATATATGTATGTATGTACATAATGTCAAAATAATTTTTCGTACATACATACATATTTATTTAAATTTGAGAATTCATTTTGAAATAGATATAATATATACACATACGTACATACATATAAGTACATATATATATATATGTATGTAATTGATTTGTAATTGTTTTGTAGGGACAATAAAGATATTCAACTTTATACATAGTTATACATATTATGTACATATTTCCATAGACATGTGCACTCCTATTCAATTCAAAAAACGGACTATATTTCTCGACTGGAGCACTTCTATATCAAAGAAAATATAATTGATTTATTTTTGAAATAGTAAATAAGAGTTTATATAACACTAATAATCTTAGAAAATCTTATTCTTTTTCTCGAAAATATCATGAATATTAAATTTTTAAATTGCCCGATAATGTATCGAAACTATTTTGAAATTTAAAGCCTTTTGTATTATGGTATTAAAAAATATGTACTATGTATGTATGTATGTATAACTTAAGTTAATTTACTCATATATTAAAACGAAAACACAAAAAAATAATTTTTTTTTCAATTAAAACCCAACCAATGAATAAAATATTCTTTTTATTAATTTAGGTGAATGTTTTGATTTCTGAATAAAAACAAATGAACAAAAAAAAAATATTTTTGTTTGAGTATTAATAAATGCATTAAAGTCTAAAATATAATCAAAAATCTGTATATACATACATTTTATTTACATAAATATAAGTATATACATATGTATGTTCATACTTTTATTATTTTGATTTCTACTTGAAGGAATTTGTAAAAAGGATATTAATTGTGATTTACTTTGACACACGCCTTTTATGTTGTCTTAAAAAATAGTTTTTATACCTTGAATTATATTATGTTTTACTGGTTTTACTTATTTCTACAGTCTTATGTAACTACAATCTTATATTTGTATTGTACGTAAAGCCGTTACAATTTAACTTTTCAAATATGTACCTATATTATATCATAACATTTGTTTGAATTAAATCGTTATTTTTGTGCTATTAATTATCTATTAGTTTGGTGAAAAAGTATTAAGTACATAAAATATTTATAGGTAGCTTTACAGCTAATCAATTAATTATTCAATTGTAAATTATATACATATGTATGTACATATTGTATATAATTTAATATAATCAATTTAAAAAAAAATATATATATATTTTAATAATCGACATTGCATCTATTCCTTGCAAATAAAATTCGGAATTCGAAATTTGCTTATATCAAAGATTATATAAGTAGTAGTATTTGATTAATTAAATCCCTCCGTCCGCTTGTCTGTTTAAAAAACTTATTAAAACTAGAGCAATGAAATTATAACCATATACAAGTCTTGAAAAAAATTAATATCTTGTAAAAAGTTAATAATGTTTTTATTGAATTCCAGCCATTACGGAACTAAAATCCCTCAAAGTTGGAAAAAGCACTACTTTCAAATGTTTATATATGTATCTTATGCTATATCTCAAATCTCAGCAAGTTCTGCTTAATATTTTTTCAATCTATAGAAACGTCAAACAATAAGACAGATTTTTAGCTTTATAAATATCAATATTAAAATGACACAATTTTTTTGTAATTTAGTATTTAAATTTACCGTTATGTGAAAACTAAATTATATAAAATAATAATAAAAAAAATAAAAAACTTTTAAAATTATATAAAGTTACCTCAAAATTGAATCTTTAAAAGAGTATACTTAGATTTTTCAGAATTTGTTTCTTATACATTTTTTTATATTTTAGATTTTATCAATTAAAATGTTTTTTTTAGTTGCATGGATTTCTTCTGACATATTCAGAAAATCAAAATTGAGATAAAACAAAATTCGAACTGTTTAAAATTCAGACAATTCAAAATCAGATATGTATTTAAAATTGATAAATCAAAAAAAAAAAATCAGATTTCAATGTTTCGTGTAATTCAGATTTAAACAGTGGGGGCCCTCAAAGCTTCGCTAAACAAATGATTGAATGTACTAACTCTAAAATTTCCTAATTATTTTTTTGTGTACATATTTTAACATCAAAGAATTCGCTATTGTTTCCACTAAATTCAAATTCAGTATTTTTGGTTTTCAGCATTTTGTAACATAATGGGACGGAGTTTTTGCCACAAAATTTAATTTCAAGTTTTTTCAATAAAATGTCACCCTTTAATAAAATGTTAAAAAAGTAAAAATCCTGATAATCTGAATTTGTTTTTTAGGTTATCTGAATATTGATTATCTGAATTTTGATTTTTCGAACTTTTTAAATTGAATTTGTCTGAATTTGTTATGAAGCCAAACAGATTGGATTTGGTAATAAAGACATTGGAAGAATGTTTCAGCAATGTTGTTTGGAAAAATTTAGTTATTGTAGAGGTTGGAGGGTATAGAGGGATATTTTGAAGAAATATATTAATGTTCTTCTAAAACTTCGTCATATTGTAGACTTAATAATTACCGACTTTGTTCGGCAAATTTGTTGGGCAAATGCGATGTTAAATAATTCCAACCAGTATGTGACGAACGTATTTCCATAGTTCTGTTATGCCATTTCAATACTTCAGAGCATAGGGATGTACATTTGTCCTACTATTTATTCTCTTTGAAAAACTTTGAGGGAAGGCATTAGTTATTCTATTTCTTTAGACCATTTATCAAAAAAATTTTGTCCGTTTGTTTTTTACAAATCTTTTAAATAAAGCAATTCAATTAAACCATAAATAAATGTCTTTAAACAATTAATTATACATCATATCTTTTATGTAACTCCAACATCGGAAAAAAAGCTTATTTTAAATTGTAGTAGCAAAAATTAATTTTCAAATTTATACACTGTCAATGCTAGAGACAAGATTATCACATGAGCTTATTATTAATCCACACAATTCTGAAAAACAACTTGGGCACTACTGAAAAATAAAAATGGATAATAGAAAACTTTTTAATTAATTTAAAAATACAAACAATTTTTATTTAACTTTATTTTTTTAACATTTTCGTTTAACTTTTTATTAAAAAATCTTACAGTCATTATTTTTGTGTTATTTTTATACATATGTATATTTTTGTGAGCTTATTTTGGACGGAATTCAGATATGTTTGTAATTTTTAAATATAACTTATCTTATAAATTATATATTCGTACATTTACAGTTAACAAAGATAATCCATCTTTTCGAATTTATTTAGAAGTTTTAAATATTTTTAAAACAAAAAAAAAACATTACTAAACAAAAAATTTTTTAAGCAACATTATTCATAAATATATTATATTTTTTTATTTTTAGTTAAGTTTTTTGTTTTAATTATTTTCGATTAACTACAAACATTAATAAAAAAATGTTCATAAAAATAGAAATTTTTCTTTTGTTGTTTATTTATTTTCTTAAATTTTACTTACGTCTAATGGACGGTTCGAATAGATTAATTTTTTATATAACATTAAAAAATAGAAAAAAAAAACAAAATAAAATTAATTCGACTTTTTAAGATTAGAAATCTTTTTTATTATTTTATAGAAAGTAATTACTAATTATCATTTTGGAATGTAATTATCGAAAGAAAAATAACCGAGCAATCGATAACAATAATATAAAGCTAGAAATTTTTAAAGTCCAACTACTATTGTATATTGAACAATAAGGACACTGTGAACTACCGCAAACTTCACATATATTTAACAAATACGTTGGGAGTGCATCAAAAACTGTTTCATTAAAA
Organism: Poecilobothrus nobilitatus; assembly: GCA_947095535.1. NCBI lineage: Eukaryota > Metazoa > Arthropoda > Insecta > Diptera > Dolichopodidae > Poecilobothrus > Poecilobothrus nobilitatus. Next base: position 187,650,083 of record OX352774.1, on the reverse strand, counting down.
CGTTCTGTAATTACAAAAGAAAAATTAAATAAAGTTAAAATATATATTAATAAAAAAAAATTAAAGTATTTTACCAGGTGCATAATAATCATAAACTCTTATTGGTAAATATCTTGACATATTTGCTACTGGATACCATCTCTCAGCAATAAAATCAACACATACATCTTCATCATCCAACTAATTAGGAAAAATTTATTAATTTTACATATTTCTTTTTTACAAATTTAATATCTTACATATTGAAAATAGAACAAAACTTTACTATCGTCTTGCACATATTTTGCACGTTGTAAATTTCTAATATTCCTACTCAATACATATTTGTCCAATTTTTGTTGCTGAATATAATATCCGGTAGGTATAGTAACATCTAAAACTGTTAAGCCAGATCTATCAGATTCGTTTACATTAACCCATCTAAATAAATATAAAGTAAAAAAGAATTTTATTATTTTTTTTTTTTGTTTTTATAATTTTACTTTTGACAAGTTTTATATGAAATGTGAGACTGATTTCTGCCTTGGAATATTGCATGACTAGTCAGACCAAAAGCTGGTACGGGTGGTTTGGTTTGGTACTTTTCAATATCAACATTATATTGAACATGTAGTTGTAAAATAGCATAACCAGCACCTTTAGCTTGCACCTTTACGGTACCCCATGCATTCGGTATCTAAATAACATACATTTTAATAAAATTTTATATTTGCTAAAAAAAAAATTACATCTATAAATTGTGGTCGGCCGAAATTTGCATCATTAATTGTAAGTACATTTGTTTGACCTGGTAATGAAGTTGCTTCAACAGTAACAGACAAAGAAGAAACTTCTCTTAAACGTGAATGAACAGTATATTCTATTAAAGCTTTTAATGCAACTGAAGAATCCTAAAATATTGAAATTAAATATTGAAGTTAAAGATTAAACATCATATTATAATTATATTATTTTTTATAATTTTTAGTTTACTTGTGTGGATGCCCATCCTCCATCTAACAAACGTTGGGCATTAAGCCATCTTGCTATTGGATCCACAAAAATTTCTCTACGAGATACATAAACTAGCAATGCATAAGCTGTTGTTTCAATATTCAAAGCATCGTATTCATATGGTAATCGAGGAAGTGAAAAATATTTTTGATTTTCTAATTTTGTTGGTGGAAGTGGTACCTCCACTCTACCCCAGTAAACATATTCGCCTAAAAAATAAAAACAAAAAATAAAAATTAAAAATTTAACATTTTTTTTATAATTAGCGCACCCAAATATCTTGCATGTTTAGTTAAATATGAAAATACTTGTTCAGCTGATGTACTTTTACATAACATAAGTGAATATGCTACGATAGCTATTTCATATGGATCTGACGAGCTTTTCAAATATTCCATATTTCGTTCGATATAAACAATAGCACGTTGTTGCGCCAATGAAACCCGAGCACCCAAGGACTACAATTTTAAATGAATAATTATAAAGTTAAAAACGATCATAAAATTTTATTATTTTACCCCTGATAAATCTTTCGCTGAAGCTAATGTGATTAAAACATGTGCCGTTAATGAAATATTTTTAAATTTTATAGCATTTTCCTTCAAGTCAAAGTATGATGTATTCATTTTTCGATCCGGTAACCATGTTACTTCATAAAACGAACCCTCTGGAGTTTGATGTTGTAATATCCATTGAATACTATTTTGAATAATTAATGGATCAATAAAAATAAAGTTTTCCCATTCATAAAATGATGCTTCTTGGAATATTCTAGCACAGTACGCTGTTAACCAAACTGAGGAAGCGGAATTATTCCAATCAGATCTGAAAAGGGAAAACGAGCCGTCGGGTTTTAGGTAACTTAATTGTTTTTGTAATCCAATGTTTAAATGATGGAAACCATATTTTTCCAAAGTTTTATTTCTCTGATTAATTAATCTCATATAAAGTATGGTATATAAATTAGCAGCAAAACTGTACATATTTTGTTCAGCTGAATCCATTGGTAAATTAAGTAAGCTACTAGCATTTACAGGTATTGTTGGAAATATTGGCCCAACAACATCACCAACAACTGATAATCTAGCTCGATTTGATCCAAAAACATAATATCTCTCAACTTGGTACGGAATAATTGGAAGTTCAGTAATATTTACATGCATATATTGTAAAACATATGCGCGATTACTCAAATCTAGTAAAATAGATTGATGTCGATGTTGTGGTAAACCATCTGCTTCAACTAATAACTTCCTTGACAAAGTGTCTGTACCTAACAAAGTTCCAGCATGTACAGTAATTTCAATTTCTCCTAATTTTGTTGGAACAATAGGAATATAAACTACACTCGTTTCTTGTGCTCTTAAGTATATAAAGAACTGATGTTCTCCATATGATGTTCTTGGATTATATGATCGTACTATACCATCTTCTTCTACATGAACAAATTTATAATCAGATGACCCATGTAAAACAACTGTACATTCTACTGGTACCGTCATGTAATTAAAAACTGTTACTCTCAAACCAACTTGCTCTCCTTGCCGACACTTCGATGGCATTTCCAAATTAATAAAGAATGGTTGCACGCCTACGTATTCTATAGCATTTTGTAGTAAACCAAATCCCTTATTTGCACTAATGCTAAATGCGGATACTTCCCATAAAGCTGGAATATCAGGTACGTCAATGTTAAAAATGTAACGACCATGGGGTCCTATATTTATATCTTTCCATAACCAAACATTCTCATAATGACGTTTAATTCTATTAAACCGATATTTTCGATATTCATTTAATGAAGTTTCGTTAAAGAAATTGCAATTCATTTCATCAGTGCCATCTTCACAATCATAAGCGCCATCACATTCTTTCCTAATTTCATAACACCGACCTCCAGAAAGACACTCTTTTAGACCTGCAATATAATAAATAATTTGGTATAGAAAAATATTATTTTCATACAAATATGTTTACCTCTTTCAACATCACAATTACTAAATCTTCTTGGAATGTAACTATCAGTAAATACAATTAATCCAGAATATTCAAAAGTACGATTAGCATCAATACCAAAAGAAGATGCTGGATAATAAAGTAAACGATTTGGGGTACCTTCATGATAACGCCATGTGTACGAATAGGTACCATTTCCTGATTCCCCGAAATTGGACATTTTTGTAATAATATCAGCATATGATAACTCATTTCCCGCTTGCATCGTATAAAAAGCATTATCTATTCCAGATAACCCAACAAAAGAACCTGGATCACCAAATATTGCAACTTCTACCTTTTCACCTGTTCTTGCTTTACGATTATTTATATAAATTGTGAAATTATTTCTGGAAATGCCATTTACAGGAATTGTTAATGAATCAGCCACAACATGACCTTGTTGATTGACTTTCCAAACAACAATTGTAGCAACTGGTGCCATTTCTGAACTGCAAACAATTGCCATCGTTCTGATTCCTTCAGATATAGTTTCTTCACCGCTAGTTAAAATAATACCTTTCGACATTACTAAATAACTGAATGTCTCCATAAAGAAATTTGTTCGAATATGGAATATTGCATATTCCCCAACTTTTGCATCCTTAGTACTTGTATTAATTTTAATATGACGATTTTTTGGTGAATAATGACTTAAAAGCATTATTTCAGCACGCACAACTTCACCGGATCCGTCATTGAAAGTTGCTTCTAATTTTAAATTCTGTATGTTACTTAAAACTTCTTGTCCATTTTTATTGTTTTCAACATTTAAATCGTATCTTAAATCAATCAATAATTCCCAAACGCCATCTTTTTCAGACATTTTTAATATTTTTGTTGGAAAATCCCTTCTACCACCAACACTGCCATCAACATAACCATTTATTGTTAACTGTCCTCTGGAAAGTTGATCAGATCTTAAGGGAGTACCATCATGATATGCAGCTACTATATAACATGTATGTGGCATTTCGGGTTTGAAAATTTGTGGACTACTACCTAAAAATTCTAATTTAATAGTTGAATTATAAATTCTAGTCATTGCATATCCTGAGATTATTTCATCATAAAATTTCTCGCCAACTGTAGCGGTAAACATTATTTCAACTCCACTTCGAAAATCTGGTAACAACTGTAGTATTTCTTGCATTGGATATCGAAATTCATATGTTCCATTAAAAAATCTTAAATATGGTAAAGCGTTTCTATATGCTCCAGTCCATCTATCATATGTTTCTGTATATGGCTTTTGAATCCAAAATGGCCATGATTCATCAAATTCGAAGTATTTTTCAAACATATATTGTCCTGGTCTTGAATAATAATCCTGATCTTGCGAATTAAGCGATGGATCTGTCGGATTAACACTACCATATTGATTTCCATAGTTATCTCCTTGATATCCTCCCTGATATCCATATTCATTACCATATCCTTCATTACCATAATTTTGATTACCGTATCCGTCATAGTTTTGATTTCCATAAGCGTATGACTGATCTGTTCGACTACCATAATTTTGACCATAATACCTGCGAGGAATGTAATTACTAAAATGATGACCAAGGCGGTATCTTTCATTAATTTTCTTTGTATCAAACCAACCAATTTGACGTATTGTTGCTTTCAATGTTAAATTTCCACTTACTGGAGCTCCTGATGTAAAATTAGCCATGATTTTACCATAAATATATTTATCATTAAAAAAGAAAAATGATGGCATGGTGACATTTACTTCAAACCGTGTTTGATAAAATTCTTCAACTAAAAAGTGTCCTTCTTCAATCTGGCCTTGTGCAACTATACGAATTGTCCATTCTCCATATGCTGGTTGATCTGATAATTGATATTCTAGACTAACACTTCCAATGTTTGACTGCCTTGAAAGCCAACGCCTTACTATCACTCCATTTGGATCAACCATATACACATCAATCGCATTATTAAATCCTTTTAATTCAGTTGTAATTGGAATTGCACGAAAACGAACCATTTCATTTTGCATATATAAGGGTTTATCACTTTGAATAAAAATTGTCATAGATCTTTGTGAAAATTCTAATTCTGTTTCATTAAGGAAAGCAATTCCTCCTAATATATTGTTATATAACCCTTCAACTCGTAATTTATAATTTCCACTAACACTTGTTGGTGGTATGCGCATTGACAACGTTTCTTGAATACCTTCTTTCACTTCTTTTGACTCTCCACTAATTTCAACACCATCTCTTGATATACTGGCATGAACTGTAACTGGATTAACAGTATGTATAATAGAAACTGAAACGTGATATATTAATCCAGGACGTACAGTTTTTGAAGCAACAACAAAATACGTTGTTTGTCTGGCAATTGATTCTAAAAATTGATTTTTTGTATTATAATTTGTTTTATCATTATAACCTCGATTGATGTTAACATTTGAAATTTGATTAGTTAGAAATTGATTTGATTGATCATTTCTATTCCCCCCAAGATACGGATTTGCTGGAGTATAATCATTTTGACTTTTTGAACTTTGTATGCCAATTAATATAACGAATATAAAAATATTTCTTAAAATTAAAGAATCCATGATTTATGCAAATCTAAAAATAAAAATAAATATATTATTAACTTTAAATCTATAACAAAAGCGAAAATATATACTTAAATATTTATAATTTTCTGTTTTAGATATTATGTCTCTATAATGCTCTGAGACTAAATCATAATTCACTTAACATTAAAGTAAACATTCAAAAGTATTTTATATATTTCGTTTGTTAACCTCTTTTTGTCTGTACATTCATATATGTATTAATATTGATTGCATTGGATTTAAATTCACCCCTATATTAAATTTCATTTTCTTAACAAATCATATAACTGACGCTATACAAATCTAACTCGAATATATTATCAAAAAACCATTTCTACTTTTGAATTTTTTTTTTTATTTTGCAAACATTGTTTTGAAAAAAATATAAAACTGTAGTATAAGTTCACCTGCCGACATTGTTTTTATAATAAATTACAAAAAGAACTTGTAAACGAAAATATTTTAAGGGAATAGGGTTGATTCAGGAAAGCAAAATCCATATTGCAAAAATATTTTCTTTCACCTGCTATTAATATACAAAATATACGTAGTATATTTAATTTTAATTATGAGTTAAATTTCGTAAAGTATTCGTTGAACACTTTATACATATTTTAATTTACCTTATTTGTATAAACTACATGAGAACTTTTTTTTTTATAAATAATTATAAAAGACTGATATAGGCATTTGAACTCAATTTTTCTTTGCTTTCTGATTTTTTCTGTTTTACTTGTTCTTTTGTTAACTCATTATTTGTAATTTAAAATAAAAATCTAAAAACAAAATATGTATAAATTAAATCATGACATGACCATAATATGAAATTATAGAATATAGAATTGTCTATACAGTACATAAACGTTTTTATATAAAAATTTTAGCAAATAAGTTAAATGAATTGCTTGCTTTGAAATACAACAGATCTAGGGTAGATATGTGCTTTTTAGAATGAGTCATTAAATACATAATTTAATTTAAATTTAAAATATACACATATGTATGTACTTTGAAAAATGTGTCTGAGTTTCAAATCAGTAATTAATTACCAAAAAGTTGAACTAATGTGTTATTTGCCTAATTGAATTGAGTTATATTAAATTTTTTTCGGAATATCAAAGCCATATTTACGAGTGTAATTCCACTATACAATTACATTCAAATGAAATTCCTGTACTATTTCCCTGAAATACCTGTACAAAAGTATTCCAGGAAAGCTTCTACTCTGATTAGTGAGTACGTTTGTTAAAAAAACCACAAAACAGGAACCATAATTCACTTACCTTTTTTAATTACGATCATGCATAAAAGGTTGACGCCCTAATCAAAAAGTAAAATATAAACTTTACATATAATTTCCTGAACACATATACTTTTTTATTATGATTAAAATATAAATTAAAACTAAATAAAATAAAAAATTATTTTGTTTAAAAATGTTTTATAAAAACTATTTAAATATCATTTCTCTATTGTTGATATTTATATCAATTTACGAAACAATAAAACAATAAAAAAAAAAATAACAGTACACACGACTCGCGTCAACTAATTGAAATAAGTCAGTTCTTAAGAAAGTTAGCAACGCCATTAAATTGTATCTGTATGACAGGTAAGCGTATGACACATTTGACAAATGGCAATTCTCATCCCATTCCGTTATATTTAAGTAGGGCTGTAATAGTGACTACATATTTTAAAATGCGGCGAAAATAATTAATATAAATTAAAAGTATAATTTAAAATGAAAGCGATGTTAATTTTAAAAAATGTAATCATCTACTTAATTCGTAATGCCGATTCATAATTTAAATTTTTAATTAGTTAATTAATTACATAACAATATAATACATCATTATATGCTCTTAAACCTAACATATGTATGTACATATGTTATAAGCTTTATTTCTTATTTCTTACTATTTTTACTTACATATCCATATATATATATATATGTATGTATTAATTAGTTGGGTGAGTATTGAGTTTGAATTTGTACGTATAAACATTAAACAATGAGAACCAAATCTACATTATCAATCTATATATATTAAAATGAATGCCTTTTTGGTCACACCATAACTTGAGAACGACTTTACCGATTTTATTCATCCTTTTTTGTTTAAGTTTTCTAATACTTTGTAGAAGGTTCTTACGGAAAAAACAATCAATCAAATTGGATAATTTTAGAAAACTTAACGACCATTTTAACTTCGCGCGTTTGATGAATGTGAATTTAGCAGACAACTGTTTTGTTTTTTGTAACAAAAGAATTGTCTATGAATTTTCACGTTAACACGTGGTATACATGGTCATACAGAAAAATTAAGGGCGTCATTTTATTTTCAGTTGAATTTTGGTTTTTCAAAATGCCATCAATTAGATCTATTATGTTAGGTCGCAGAACTCGAAATGCTGCAAGTCACGAGCAAGTCAAAATGAAGAGCAACGCGAAGCGCGAAATGAAGTTGAACGGTTATGTTGCGTCAGTGGCCAAATCAAATTGACGCCATTGGTACCGCCACCACTACATTCATTGGTTTCCGGAAATGGGCCAAATTCTATATATTTTTTGACTAATATCCAGCAATACAATTTGTTGCTTTCAAATGACGTCATTTGGAGCAACAAAAGTTATTTGATATAATTTTATGCGTACTTTCAAGCTAAGTATAATGGAAAACAATACTTTTACAACCATGTGTCTGGTACTCTGGTGCAAAATACGTTGGCAGCTTTCAATTGACATGGCGTTGTTTACAGAAGTTGAGTGTTTTTATTTGCGTTTACTGTTAATCAATGTTCGTGGCCCAACATCTGCGAACTTTAATGGTGTATTGTGAGGCATATACAGAGAAGCATGTCAACGTTTGGGACTGCTGGAGAATGACACTCATTGGGACCACACTTTCGAAGGTGCTATGATTTCGTCAAATGCTAAACAAATACGAACATTCTTTTCTATAGTTTTGACTACATGCTTGCCATCAACACCGATTGATTTATGGGACAAATATAAAGATCATATGGCCGAAGATATCAAATGCGTCTTATAACATCAAATGCAGATTTGCAAATGAACAAAGAAATTCACAATGAAGCATTAATTATAATTGAAGGCATTTGCTTGCTTACCAACAAAGGATTAATACAATTAGCAATAACGACGCCCAATGCACGTCGCAATATAATCAAGAGTTGAGACGAGAAACCCAATACGATTCTGAGGCATTGAGAGAAATCGTTCAAAGAAACGTTCCCCTTTTAAATCAGGAATAAAAACATGCCTACGATACGCTCATGAAAGTAGTGAACGATGGATCAGGCGCAATTTTTTCTTATATGTTTCTCCAGGTGGAACTGGAAAAACGTTTTTAATATCATTGATATTGGCAACAATTCGATCGCAAAATGGAATTACACTTGCACTTGCTTCATTAGGTATTGCAGTTGTTGTTGGAACGCTGTCGAACAGCTCATACAGCACTCAAGTTGCCGTTGAACATGCAAACTAATGAAACTCCAACTTCCAACCTTTCGAGGAATTCTGTGATGGCCAAAGTGTTACAGCAAAGCAAATTGGTTGTTTGGGATGAATGCACGATGGCACACAAAAAATCTTTGGAGGCATTAGCCCGCACGGTGCAAGATTTTAAAAAAACCAAAACCGGCTTGGTGGTACAATGATTCTATTGGCAGATGATTTCCAACAATCTTTGCCAGTGATTCCACGATCAACGCCAGCCGACGAGCTTAATACATGTTTGAAGTTGTCCGTTTTATTGAAATACGTCAAAACACTTAAATTAAATATGAATATGCGAGTCGAATTGGCGACCGATCTGGAGAAGTGTTTTCCAAACAACTCCTCGATATTGGTAATGGCAAAATGGCCCGTTGGCACATCGTCTGGATACATTACATTTCCTGCTAATTTTTGTCACTGTACTGAATCAAATATCGAACTCATCGAGATGGTGTTACCAAACATTGTTCAAAATTACAAAAATCATGTTTGGTTGAGCGAACGTGTTATATTGGCTGCAAAAAACATTGATGTCAACGAAATAAATTTTCAGATTCAAAACAAGATAGCTGACGAATTGATGACATACAAATCGGTTGATTCCGTTACCAACCAAGATGGTGTTGTCAACTACCCAACGAAATTTTTAAATTCGCTTGAATTTTCCGGATTACCACCTCATAATCTGTAATTAAAAGTAGGATCGGTTATCATTATGTTGCGGAACATAAACAAGCTATGTTTTTGTAATGGCACCTGACATACGGTGAAGAAATTAACGAAAAATATCATCGAAGCCACAATTTTGAAGTGAAAGTACAAACAAAGGCGAAGACGTTTTGATTCCATGCATCCCTATGATTCTAAACGACATGCACATGTCATTCGACTTTAAACGGTTACAACTTCCACTGCGGCTTGCATTTGCAATGCCGATAAATAAATCGCAAGGGCAGTTTTTAAGTGTTTGTGACATCAATCTTCATGGAATGTGAAATCCATGCTTTTCACATGGCCAATTGTATGTCATCTGTTGCTGTTCCCGTGTCAAAAACACCATTAACATTATTTATTTACGCACCAGAAAGGAAAACTAACAATGCTGTGTATCAAAAAGCATTACAATAAACAATGTTTTTGAAATAATTTTTTTTTTTTATTTATTCCAGTTCCAATTGAATATTCATAGCTAAGACAGGACAACGTCCGTCGGGTAAGCTAGTTATGAAATAGTCTTCAACGTTAAATAATCTTTGATTTAAATTTTGTATTGAAAACAATAAATAAGAACAATGTTTGATAAGAAATAAGTCGTTAAATATTTGGAATATTCGAATTTATATTTCGTTTTCTATTTCTCAAAACAAATCTAGACACATGAATGTGACTAACTAATGAGCCACTTTTGGTCTACCTAGTGTTCAAGAATTTAAATTTTTCACTATTAACAAACGTAGGAAAATACTATTATATTGTTGATAAAATAGAAGTGGTTGAAAAACGTACGAACCCCAAAAACAGCTAAATTAATATTTCAAAAACTCCATGTAAATTATAGTCCTTCCTGGTTATTTTGGTTACCTGGTCACCAAAATATTCTATAAACCATGCGATTCTTAAATTATAGGTTAGAAAACTACTTTATTTATAAAAATAAAATTCATACTTATATTAAAATACTATTTATATTCATTTTAATTAAAACCAAAAAAACACTTGGCAGTAAAAATATTTATTTTCAAAACAAATATTCTGCCTTATTAAATTAAAATTCAAGTATTAACTCCATAACAAATTAAAAGTTGTACATATTTAATTCTTTATTTACTTTTTGTCGCTTGAAATAGAGCTCCTTGATTCTCTTAATGAAGCAGAACGTTTACGTTTTGCTTCTTCTTTCTTAGCTTTGAATTCCTTCTTACGTTGGGCCAAAAGTTTAGCGTATTCAGCTGCTGATTCTTTAGATGCTAATTGGCGTTTTTTCTTTAAAGCAAGGCGCCTACGTTTTCTCTGTAAGGTAACTGGTGTAACCAGACGTTGAATTTTTGGTGCTTTTGAAATTGCTTTCTTGCCTTCTTTTTCAGGCAATGGACGTCTTACAACATATCTTCTTACATCATCTTCTTTTGAAAGATTGTATAATTTACGAATTTTGCTTGCTCTTTTTGGACCCAAACGACGTGGGATATTTATATCAGTTAATCCACCAATTTCTTTTTCACCTTTGCGTAATACTACTAAAGCAAGCACTGACATATTAGCATCAACAATGCACCCACGAACAGATTTTCGTTTTCTTTCACCGGTTCTTCTTGGTCGATAACATGAATGTCCTTTTTTCAATAATAATCTAACACGTGCATGACTAAGAACTCCTTGTTTCATTGGAAAACCTTGTTTGTCATTTCCACCAGCAATTTTTAAAATATATCCTTTCCATTCATCTCCTAGAACATCGGCTTCAACTTGAGCTCCCATACGCTTATCATAAAAAATTCGCAACTTGTGTTCATCAACCACTTCGAAAAGTTTTTGGCATCCTGTAATAGGATATGATATATTAAGTTTCATTGTGAAAACTTTTTTTCTATTTCAGTTTCGTATAAATAACGTTAATTTATCAAGTTTAAGCTTTTGATGGCTGATAAACCGACGAAAAGAAAAATTTAAAGCGAAAAAAAATGGTTAAGGTAAATTACTTTAAGGACTTCAATTAATTAGGGTATAGCTATCTACGAATGTGACTGCTCAAATTTTATTGTTAAATAAAAACGCTACCTTGGCGAATATTTCATACAATTAGATTTATTTAACATTTATAGAAATATTTTTAATTTGTTTTGTTCTTCAAACAAAGCGTTTTGAAAGCAATTAATTTATAAATAATATTAAAAGTTAATTTGTCCTTCCCAACTCTGAAGAATATTATTTAATTTTAATTAATTTAATAACATTATTTATATAAATTTAAATGTCAAAAAAATATCTTTCTGAACATAGCCCTTAAAGAACAACTGTCCTATGTTATGTTATTTGACTTTTCATTTCTATAAAATGATTTGAGGGTAGTTGATGTAAACACAAAAAATAATTTAAAATAAATTAATTTATTAATATAATTTTTTATTAACTTAATTAATTTCAATTTGTACATATTTTGTTTTTGTTTAAGTAAGTAAGAATATGTAGAATATTTTGTGAAGTGAATAAAGAACCAGAAAAAATAAATCGGTATTAACATAACAAGAAAAAGACGTCTTCAATTAAATTTTTTTTATATATGAAGCATTATATTCAAAATATTTATTATATTGTAATTAAATTTCATTATAATAATATAATACTAAAATATATGAAAAAAAAAGTAAATAATCTTAAATAAATTCTCACGGTCAATGTAATGTGTGTTACCTACCTACTAACCTACCCAATAATTTGTTCAAATAAAAGAGGCGTATTTAGTTCCAAATTTAGTCAACATATCAACAATATTTATGAATAAATATAATTTTTCTTACAAGGACATAAATTTAAGTGGATTACATATTTTTATTTTACTTTTTTTTATGCTTAACTCATAGCATACAGTTATGATAAGATTACCAACTACAATGATGGTGATTGGTGACACCCTTTGTCTGTCACATCTCGCCGATCAAGTTTACTTTAACAAACGAGTAAATCGTCTCGTCACTATATTTAGCTGTTGATCTAATTTTTGTTTATTTTATATTCTAGTGATATTATTTGTCTGTTAAACTTTGAAAAATATATTTTTTTATTAAATTTGATAAAAAAATTAAGTGAATTTTAATGAGGAAGATATAATAATATGAAGATATAATAATTGTTAGGTATACATATATCTACATACATTAATTGTATATATTATAAGAAAATTAGACGAAATAAAAAAACCAAAGTTTTGTTAAATATTAACCTTGATTTATATTTGAATTTAATTTAATTTTTCAAAAGTCACCATGAATTTATTACTTTAAAACAAATTTTTAAAAATTTAGACACTAAAAAAAGAAGAAAATTTAAAAATAGGTCGTGCATCGAAATTATGATAAAATGCACTAATAAGATTCAGCAGTGTTTTCATGAAGAATAAATATTTATATTTTTTAGAATAAAAGTGATAATTTTTAAATTAAATAAAACAAAATTTAAAGCAATTTTATCATGATTTTATACATATATATTCAATTTCAATTGCGAGATATGATATTTTATGTGGTTATTATGTGTTATTAAAAAAAAATCTAAAAACCATACATATGTAAAAAAAATTGCCCTTTATAATGTATAATATATAATATACATAAATTTATTTCTAAATTATTCTAATTAAAGATCAATATTTGTTCACTAAAATATGTAACTGCTTTAACAGGACAGGTTTTAATTTAAATATTGTGATTTTTGTATTGCTGATTATTTATTAACTTAACCTACTTTTTAAAATCAAATTTTGTTTAAGGAGATTTGGAAATATGTATTGAAATAGAGTTAGATTTATAAGCTAAAATTTGTTAAATTAAACAAAGTTTAAAACTAATAATGTTTTAAAGTTCAAAATTATTATCAAATTTTACAAAATTTCGTTTAATTTAAAATCCTATTTTTAGAAAATTAAAACTGTTATATGCTATATTTTTCAGATTTCTTTTATATTTGTTGTACAATAAACGTTGACAAAACAACGTAGTTTAATGATATGGAATTTTCAGATTTTAATAAGTTTTTAAGAGTTAAAAGAAGTTCCAATGAAAGTTTGAGCGAAAGAGTATGTAACTTATATTAGTTTTAAATCATACTTGTCTAATTTACTAATTAAAAATTTTGTTTATTTTAGGTAAAACTAAAGAAAGTATATGGTGTAACGGTATGCAGTAGTTCAGCTTTAGATCTTGCATCTGGTTCCGGTATTGTTGCATACCCAGCTGGGTAAGATTATATAATTTCTATTACTTTATTTAAATCACATATATATGTTTAAAGAATTTATTTTTTTAATGTAAATTTATTCCATAAGTTTCAAACTAAAATAATGTAATTAGAAATTACACATTAATAATAACGAGATAATTTTATTTAAGTGAGCATTAATGCATTTTATTTCTCGCATATCATTTTATAATTACGTAGATTTTGAAGCATTCGTGAAATTTTTATATTGATTATGTCATATAATTCAAGAAAACAAAAAATTTTAATTTGTTTTTAAATCAGGTAATTTTCTTAAAATTATGTTTGGATGTGCATTTGTTTAAGCTTTACTAAATTGCGTTTTTCTGAAACAAAAAGCTTAGTTAAATTATGTTAAGTAAATAACTGATATCAAATCATTTTTAGTGTTGAATATATTTTTTTAAATTTTATAATTTATAATTTAATTAGAATTTGTATTTCAAGCCGAAAATAAATAAAAAAATCATTGTTATAACGCTTTAACTATTTTAAATTACTTCTATTATTTTAAATTTTTGTTTATCTACTTTTGCTTTTAAAAATCAGAATTTTTAAATTTTATTTGTAAAAATTAAAAGCGATTTTTTATAATGTTTTAGTTGCACTGTTGTTTTATACAATCTAAAAAAACATATTCAGTCTTATATAATTAATTCTTCAAAAAAAGCAATAACAGCATTATCATATTCGAAATGTGAAAGATATATAGCAACAGGGGAATGTGGTATAAATCCTACAATAAAAATTTGGGAGTTAAATACATCTGCGGATGGAACAGACAGCTCTGGAGCAAATTTGATTGGAGAGTTTTTAGGACATAAATATGCAATCGCATGTGTGGTAACTATTTTATTTAAATCTAATTAAATAATGCTATTTAAATTCAATTACAAAATTATAAATTAAATATAAAATATCTTTAAGGCTTTTTCACCAAACGGAAAATTTTTAGTATCAGTAGGTTCCCAGCATGATATGATTATTAATGTTTTTGATTGGAAGTTAAATTTGAAAATTGCTTCAAATAAAGTTAGTGCAAAGGTTACTGGAATGTGTTTTAGCACCGATGGAAATTATTTTGTAACTGTTGGTAATCGACATGTTAAATTTTGGTACTTAGAAGGTTTTAGAAAGGTATTTAATTATGAACATAATTTCATAAAAAATAATTTTAATTATGAATTTATATTATTTTAGAGCAAAGAACCCATTCCATTAATGGGTAGAAGTGCCATCTTAGGAGAATTAAGAAATAATGATTTTTGTGGTGTTTGTTGCAGTAAAAATGAAATTTCGGGTAGCACATATGCAATAACTAAAAATGGACATTTGGTTGAGTTTAATTCTAGAAGATTACTCGATAAATGGGTAGCATGTCGTTCAGCGTCAGCAAATTGTATAAGTGTAACATCACATTACATTTTAGTTGGATGTTCAGAAGCTATCATAAGAATATTTAATTGTGTAACATTAGAATATATTACTACATTACCTAGAACACATTATTTAGGAGTAGATGTTGGATTGGGAGTATCAATTAATCATATAACATCAGTTCCACCGGATGCAAAATATCCTGATACATTAGCAATGGTATTTGATGACGCACGTTCAAAAGCTTTTTGTGTTTATAATGATCATAGTATTTACGTTTGGGATTTAAGGGATATTAATAGAGTAGGTAAAAGTCAATCTTTTTTATATCATTCGGCGTGTATTTGGGGCGTAGAAACGTTACCAGATTGTGAAGAACCACGTATTAAACCAGATAATTGTTTTTTAACATGTTCTTCAGATGATACAATTCGTTTCTGGGGCCTCGAAAGTGGTTACAGAAATAGTACGTTTCCAACAAATATTTACAGCAAGGAATTATTAAAAGCTTTATATATTGATGAACAACTAAATTTTTTGAAAGATAACGATAATTTAATATTTGGTTCCGATAAATCTAGTAGCTATGATGGACGAAATGGTGTTCGTTGTGTTAAAGTAAGTCCGTGCCAAACAAATTTAGCTACTGGTGATCGTAATGGAAACATTAGAATATATTCGATTATTACTTTAACGTTAATTAAAACTATTGAAGCACATGACTCCGAAGTTTTGTGTCTAGAGTATACTCATGGTGGCATTGAAAGACGTCTTTTGGCAAGTGCGAGTCGAGATCGTTTAATTCATGTATTTGATATGGAGCATGAATATCAACTTTTACAAACATTAGATGATCATTCCAGCAGTATTACATCAGTTAAATTTATTGGAAAGAAAAATGAGATTCAAATGATATCTTGTGGAGCAGATAAATCAATTTTATTTAGACACTTTCAACATAATCAATTTATAAGAGACACAAATTGTTCTGGGAAAACGACTTTATATGACATGGAAGTAGACAATAAAGGAAAACATGTTTTGACAGCCTGTCAAGATAGAAATATAAGAATTTACACGACACAAAATGCTAAACATACAAAAACATTTAAAGGCTCAATGTCTGAAGATGGAGGTTTAATTAAATTGTGTTTAGATCCAACTGGCATTTATGTAGCAACATCTTGCACAGATAAAACATTATCTATTTATGATTATTATTCAAATGAATGTATGGCTCGAATGCATGGACATAGCGAATTGGTAACAGGATTAAAGTTTACTGTTGATTGCAGGTAAATTAATAGTTTAATAAATAAAAAGAAAAAAATATTGAACAGATAATTATTTTAGATATTTAATATCAGCAAGTGGAGATAGTTGTGTTTTTATTTGGGAAATGCCTCATGAAATGGTTATTACAATGCAAGCGAGACTGTCTCAACAAAAAGGAAGGAGTGGAAAAAATTTACTTGCACAATATCAAATACGCCCTCCTTCAGAAGTGATTGAAAGTCCCAGTCCGGGAGCAAACAATGTTACGAATGAAGATCTTTTTAATGTATCACGAATGAAATTTATTTTAGACACGGCAGAGAAGCCCAATACAAAATTATTTGAAATTGGACAGTTACCATTGTGGGCAAAGAAAAAAACATATGTAAATGAATCAGAATTTGAACAACAACCTTCAAGTAGTAATAGTCAAATTAATCCAAAGTTACTTGCTGCACCTAAGCCTCGCGGTAGATGGGCTCAACGTACAAAGTTTTCTGATAATTCAGATATTTTAAGTAATGTTAGTGACAGTCCGACATTTAATAGCTTTCATAATATTCATCCATCAAACTATGATAATAATGATAACAGTTATATGAGTGAAGACAGTTCAATTGATAGTGGTTTAGAAGCAAAGAAGCGGATACACAAATCTAAATCAGATAAAATTAAAGATCTATCATCATTAGGTTTTGAAACAAATAATGATAATGATGGTGATGTAGAAGATATATCAGATGGTGAACGTACTAGTTCCGATCATGGATTATATTATCCCAGCTATCCCCCAACAGCTGCAATGTAAAAACATATTAATATAAGTAGTTTAAATATTATTTAAACTGTTTATTTTTTCAGAGACTTTAAAGTAAATGAAATGAACAAAGAAGAACTGAAAAAGTCATCACGAAAACAAAAATTTGACAAAAAACTTTTAATTTCTAACGCAGCAGGAGGGATTTCTCCTAGTGTATCAGACACAAATACTTGTTTATCTGATACTGATGATGGTGGGTCAACACCAAGTGGTGAAAATGCTGATAGATCATTAAATTCTGCGTTAGGTGGTAGTTTTGAAAATATTCCACAGAGAGCATCATCACA
Source organism: Poecilobothrus nobilitatus (assembly GCA_947095535.1). Classification (NCBI taxonomy): domain Eukaryota; kingdom Metazoa; phylum Arthropoda; class Insecta; order Diptera; family Dolichopodidae; genus Poecilobothrus; species Poecilobothrus nobilitatus. Next base: position 187,632,252 of record OX352774.1, on the reverse strand, counting down.
ATTTTTACAAATAGCTATAGATGGACCCCAAAATTTAACTGCTAGAAATAATGAAGGTAGTTAATGTAATATAGAAGAAAAGTTTTATTTTAAGAGTAATTAAACATTTTAGGCCGAAGAAGTATTAGTGCAAAACATAAAACAGAGTACAAGGATAAACCTAAATCATATTCTAATACCAAAAAAGAAGAACTTTTAAAAGTAATTAAGGAGGCTAAATTGAAGTTGGAAAATGTAAGCTTAATGTTTTTTTATATAATAAATTAAATGCAAGGGAAATGGTGATTGAATTTTTTATCTTGTTTTAAAATTATAAAGGTTGGTTATCGGTCCAATCTTCGAACAAGCCAAAGTACATTTGATTTAAATTTTGTTGGCGGGCGAGATATTTTACACCAAAAAAAAGAAGGTAATTATTATTTTATTTCTTGTCTTTCATTACCTTACAAATATTCTTCATACATTTAAATGTTTCTTTGTTTGTTTTTACGTAGAAAACGACACTAATTCAAGTCAGGGTGGGGATTATAATATTCGTAGAGCTTTATCTTTGAGTGATTTGTGCTGGACAAAAGGTATTAAGACTTTTAAAAATTCATTTTTTCATTTAATTGTTTTACTAAGCTTTGTATAGTTCTTGTAAGTTAAGCTAAGTAGTTTCCTATATATTTTCATTTCCCAGCTTTTTAGTGTATTTTATTTGTTGATTTGCATGTGGTCTGATGGATATTTATTTTAATATAATGTTATCAAGTCGTATAGTATAATAAAAGTAGAATTGAGCAATTATTGAAATAAAATCAAAAATGAAATTTAACTTTTTTAATCAAATTTTTATAGGGACACCTAGTAAACCATCAAATGCAATGTTACGTCGCAAAGGAACAAAAACGCACGGAAGCGGTACTAACAATTAATTTTTTGTTTTAATTTTTATGATTTTTTTCTTTTTTACTAAAACGATATTTTATTTTATTTCTTTTTTTTTTTTTTTATTGTAATAACATTTAAATAAATAATTTTTTTAGCCATTCTTGGGGAAAATTCTATCGATGACGACACTAGTTCTGATGAATTAGAAAATAAAATGCATAAATTTTATCCTAGTTTATCAAATAGAAGTAGTTTATCGGATAAAATTAAAAGTCTTCCATATCAAGATTTAAGAGGTATAAAACTGAAATAAATATTTTTCTTTCTTCTTTTCTTAATAAAAGTACAATTTCAATTAAGGTACGGCAGATGAGTGCATTAATATTGCAAATGTATTGAACAATAGTGCATATGCAGCTGCTGAACTTTATTGGAAATTAAGTAAAAATTCGGACTTTAGAGAAAATGATAATAATTTAACAGCGATTAAAGAATTGGAAAGATCAATTGTTATGGCACATAATATATTAAAAAACATATCAATAAAAAAATAATTAATTTGTTAATTTAAATATTAATTAAGAATTTAATATTAATTTACTCTTTTTTTTTTAGTTCATAATTTAAATATACGCATACACAAAAACTAACCAAGAAATAATTTTATAATAAAATTTAATTAAAATTTTTTGTTTTTGACTTAAAAAAAATAGGTAATTCTTAAGAATATTAAATATACCTTTTTTTACTTTCACCAAAAGTAGCGTTGTTTCAATTATCAAATGTTAAATAATTTTTAAAAATAATAATTATATACAACATACATATATAATAATGCAACTATTGTGTAATAATTTTCCGTCCTTAGTTTGGTATTTCTTTTCATTAACCCTTTTCATTTTTTAATGATTTTTTGTTTTTTTTTTTTATTAAAAATTTAAAATATAAATACGTCATCGTTATTATAATAATTACAAAATAAGTACATAAATAAAAATGATTGAAAGAAACGAATTTTTATAAAACATCTTGAAATGTGCCAATAGTTTATTTTTTCAAAGAAAAGAAAAGCAAAATAAAAATTGAAGATGTGTTGCTGTTTTAAGTGCCAAAAATTTAATAAGCAACACATAATATAATTAATATTATTATATATTAAAATTTTCCTAACAATTTAACACCTATATATATATATATATATATTTATATATAATATATTTTTATATATTATTTCTGAGAAATAATAATTCTTGATACAAAATATTATTTTTGAATCAAAATCAAAAATAATCATATAACTTTTTTTAATATATATATTAACTATATAATCACAACATTTTCCTAATGAATTTCGTAGTGATATTATTTTTTTCCAATTAGTAAATTTATACACATAATATAAAATTAAAAAAAAAACAAAAAAACAAATAATAAGTTTGAAAAAATTTTCTAAATATAAAATCAGCTTTAATTTTTAAAATAAAAGAATAACTATTTTTATAAAAATTAAAAAAAAAATATATATATACATACATACATATTTATACATATATTGATGAATGATGACTAATTGATATATAATAAATTTTTTTTTTTATATGCAATTGTACTTAATGGATCATAGGAATTTAAATATTTTTTTTTTTTTCACCGCGGAGTACTAAAAAAACTGAATAAACAATTAAAAAAATAATTTTAGTAGTACGTACACTATTATATAAAAAAAAAAATACTTATGTAAATGAAATTATACATCATGTGTGAAATTTACTAACTGTACAACATATATATAATATATTTATATTATATACAATACTGTTATTTATTAAAAAAAAAAAAGAAACAAATAAAAAGCATATATTTTATCTACAAATCAATAGTAGCATTTTTTTTTTCTTTTTATTCATTTAAAAAATCATTTTCAGATAAAAAAAAAAAATAAGAACTTTTATGTAAAACAAAACGGTTTTAATCTGGTTTTAATTATGCAAACAAATGATTGTCGGCAAATCTATATCGAAAAATAAACATGTGGTTAAATTTATTAAATTGGAGAGATGTGTCAATGGTCAGAACAAGTAATAAGAATGTCTCAAAATCAAAATAATTGAGATCATTCTAAAATGATTTCTGAAAAATCATGATTTCAGACTAAAAGAGCACTCTTAGATGGATTCGGATTCAGGAAAAGATTAGAAAAAATATTAAATTCTTTTGTAAAATCTAAAATAAATCTAAAAACTACAAATGGTTATTAAATGATTATAAAAGTAAAAGATTTAATAAGATTTATAAAACATATTATGTATAGAATGTAGTTTGTTGTCCGAATCCAACCCAAACCTACAACAAATTTACAATCATATGAAAATTTTATGATAATTAAATAACTAAAGTCTCAATATGTATGCATATAGAATAACAAACCCTCATGAAAGCATTACTAATTATCCTTTTCCAAGTTGAAATTTTACTGAGAAACTATAATATTTTAATCGGGAATTAAAATATCGGTTGGCTAAAAGAATTATGTTTATAGTAAGTTATAATACATAGTTAATATATTCAATATAAGGATAATATTTGAATAAAATTAATGGGAATTTTTTTTTTGTGGTTTCACAAAACCGATCAAAGTGAAAATTAGCTAATTTCAAGATTTTAGTTTCTTATTCCATATTTGGGTATTCCAATTATGAATGGAAATTATGTAAACCGGTAAGAGTGAAAATTAGCTGATTTTGAGATTTTAGTCTTTAAATTTCTATTCAATGTCTATGTTAATATAAAGAAAAATAATTCATTTTGATTAATTTTGATTATTCAATATCAACGATTTTTTAATTTAATTTATCTAACCTTCTATATTATTATTGTATAAATTTATGATAAATAATTAACCTTCTATAATTATATGTAGTTCAAAATGAAAATATCATAAGTTGTGATAAATAACAATAATATCATTTTTTTATTTTAAATTTGTGCTCTTTAAAACTTCGTTTTTTTTTTTTTAAATATATTTATAATTAATATTTCTTATAATTGAAACAAAAAAAAAAAAAATGGCAGTATATTAGCTAAATTTAATACATATTATATGTAAATAAATTCTAAATTGCAACAATTTAGCACCATAGTTTAAAAAAACGTTACTTTCAATTTAATGTTTCCGATATGTTTAGTTATTTGTATATAATTTGTGCTTGTTAAATATATAAATTTCCATTTAAACATCCATTGTAACTGATGAAATACTAAGCAAAGGTTCATGTGAATTAATTGATGATGTTGACACTTCTTTATTATGTTGTGTTGATAAATTTTCAGTTGAATATTCAAATGATTCTTCTAAACTATCAACATTTTCTAATTTTTGATGTTGTGTTGGTGATGTATTATTTGGTTCATCTTCTTCATAAGCTGGATAACTTAAAACTCTTGTTAATAACTTTAAAAAAAAAATTGATATAATAATTTCATATTTGAAACTAAATTAAATTAATAATTACATTTTTATTTGAATTTGGTGTTTCTATAATTTCTGAATCAATTTTTATTACGTTATTGACATTTTTACTTGTTGAAAATTTTTTACGTTTATTTTTCCAAGCTGTGATCGCTCGTCCATCTAAAATAATATTGTAAATATTGAACATTCTATTAAAATGAATCCTTTAATTATTTTAACAACCTTTTAAAGCAGAAAAATCTGTAGGTTTACTTTTTAAGAATTTTTTTTCTCTAACATTTGTATTAGATGGAAACGATTTTGTTGGTAAATTTTTTGTTAATGATTCTGCGGATCGAGATCTACTTAAAAATTTCTTGTAAATTTGAGTAGGACGACTTTCTGATTCTAAAAACGAAAATAAAAACAGTGTAATATTTTAAAAAATTTTATGAATTATTAACATATATTATTATTATTTTATTTAACGTTTTTTAAGTTAAATTTATGAAATTAGCGCTAGTAACGAAACTTTCAACTATAAGTATTATTTTAATTTATACAGTAATATTATTTATTTTTGTTCATATTCTATAGTTATACTAACTATATTTGGTAGCAAAAGGGATATGTTTTCAATTAATAAAATTTACTAAGCACTAATCACTAGAGCACCGAGGCCCTTTTCTGAATTATTACTATAAATTTAAATTTATAAATAAAATTAAATTTATATTTTATTTTTTTTGTATACCAATTTTATCTTCAGCAAAACTTTCTCCAACATATGGACTTGACGCTTGCTTTTCAAATTTTTTCAGTACTTGTGTATGCAATGAATCATAATTTGTTTGTGAACAACTCATTGGTACTGAAAAATGTGCAATTTTCTTTTTTGATGTTGCTTCATTAACAATACTTGAAAAGAATGAAAATTGTTGATTATCCATAAAATCAAATGAAGATTGATTATTTGAACCGGAACGAGCAATATTAAAACCATTCATTAAACGTCTCTCTTTATGACGATTTTTTTTACCACTTGCACTTGATTGGCCAGCGCTTACAGTTGTATCCATTCCACTATTTTTTAATATTTCAACTAATTCGAATCGGAATGCTGATATATCTTGTTTTATTTCATTAACATCATCTTCTGTAACACCTTGCGATTCTGTTTTCTTTTGTTCAACAGTAACATAACGACGTACAAGATTTCGAATTATTTGCTAAAATTTTTTATAAATTTACAAAATTTGAAATTCAAAAATTAAAAATTAATAATACCTGATATTTCAAATTTCTATCACTTGCTTGTTTCTCCCTTTTCTAAAATGAAAAAAAAATTATTATTTTTTTTTATCTTATAAAAAAAAATGTTACATTAATATTAACTTCTAATATATGTATAGGTATTAAATTTTTTTTGGTCATTCGTTTTACTGAAATTTCTAAATTATCAAAACAGATATTTTTAAACATTAGTCGTAATTTAGTAATTTATATTAAAAAATTTAAACTTGAAGGGCGTATAACGATCATCACATAAACTTATTTAAAACACCGCCAATAATTACATACATACTTATATATATTTACGTATAAGTAAACATACATATATTGTTCCGGTTGATAAGATATGATTGAAAATAAAATTTAAGTGATTACTTAATCTTAAATAATATTTTTACCTTAATTGTTTTTAAATGTTCTTTACGAGCTGCGGTTGAATGAGCACAGAATTTTGATTTTAAATATTTAAACGCATACCATAATGATTTTGGTGTTGGAATGATATTAAATGGTGGTGGAGATGTTCCACCTTCTTCAAAATAACTTATCCACAATTTTGATCTAGCAAATTTCCATTCTGTATCAGCCCGTTCCTAAAATATATTAAAAATCAAAATAATGATTTAAAAAAATTTTGTATTAGTAATAATTTTAATTAAATTTTCAAAAATTAACATTCAGATAATTTTTTTATTTGTCTTACAGCTATAAGTTGATATGAATGATTCATCATTGCTATTAATAAATTTAATAACACCACAATATTGATTACTGAATATGTTCCGAACATAAGCATTCCCCAAAATCTTGTAAAAGTTTTGATACCATCCAATTCAAAATTATCTAAATCAATTAACCCGAAAACAGCCCAAAAAAGTGATTGAGTTGTTTCAAATAAACTTTAAGCAAAAGAATTAAAAAATAATATATAAAACATTATAATGATATATCTTTTATATGTTATAACTTATAACTATAATAAAATAAAATATACATACTTTGAAAATCGTCTCCAAACAGTGCATGCATTTAAATCTGTACCATTTGTTAAATTTGCATTTCCAGTTAATTCTGGACATCGTTTTTTCTCTAAATCAGCATAGTACCTTTATATAAAAAATTATTTGTTTTTTTTTTGTTTTAATATTTGAAAGTATTTTTATATTATACCATAATAACTGATTTAGTCCATTACTGAATGCAAATAAAACTAAAACATATAAAAAGAAAAATTTAATTATATCCATAACCATTCTAGATAATGAAACTTGTAATGGTCCCAAATATGGATTAACCGAAAATATATAAACAAGTTTTAATGAACTGAATATATTTGCAGCACTGAAAAGTCCTTCTGATATCAACATTGGATCCCAATCATTCCATTTTTCTCTTGGTAAATCAATTGCATGCATTTCGGTTCGGACCTCCAAAGTTTAAAATATTAAAAATCCAAAGTTTAGTTTTACAAATACTTATTTTTAAAAAATATAAATTCTGACATTTACTTGAATAAACGAAACAACTCTTAAAGCAGCAGTTGCAACATATAATGAATTTGTAATAAAATCAATAACATTCCACATATCATTCATATATTCTTGTAATCCAACTTCCCATAATTGTTTTATTTCACTCCAAATTAAACCTAAAATATTAGTTAATTTCATAAAATTAAATAAAATATCGACTAATTTAATTAAATTTAAAAATAAAAAAAACCTTTAACTTACCACTAACCCACCATAATATTAATAATTCAATACTTGACGGATATGCACCTCTTTTTGTAATAAGTTCATCTTGTACAAAAGTATTTTGATCATAAAACCAAACACCAATTACAGCTTCAATTCTTTGTGATGCCAACATTAATAGAACTACGTTCATATATAGGTTAAAAAATGAAATGGAATGATTTAAGTAAATTTTAATTATTTCAATATGATCTATATATAGGTTTAAAATATATTTACATAAGAAAGTAAGATATGATGCACTATGACAGATAAACTTTATGAATGGTTTTTTCATTGTTTGTCCAATTGTTGAGTATGGTGCAAATATATACGATAGAGAGAATACAGGAAACATAACACCTAAAATAATATATCAAATAATAATATACAATACATATGATTTAAATAAGTTATTTTCTATTCATTTTTAATTTTTAAAAATTCACCTATTCTAATAACTTCCATTGATTGTAAAAGCATATTTTTACGACGAAATCCTGGTAATCCTTCATACCAAATACTTGCCAACAATTGTTGAACATTTGGATGGGCAACAAACTACTCAAAATAAATATAAAAAATGAAGAATTTATAATAAAACAATTTAAATTACAATTTATTAATTAAAACCTTTTTTTGCCGCAATTTAATTGCAAGTTTTAATCGACTTAAATGAATTTTCTCTCCACTATTATATAATGAAGCTGTTGCATCTTGATTTAATAATATTTCTAATTCTGTTGAACTTCTTGTATGATAAAGTAAAGCAGTTGCAAAATCTTGGCATTGTTTTCTTAATTCAAGATATTCACTCTATAAGAATTTTGTTTTTTTAATACAATATTTATTTTTAATATATGAAATAAAACCTTAAATTCATGTTCTAAAAAACTTAAACGTCTTAGTTCCCAAGATAATTCAAAAGCTGTTAAAATTGGATCTTTAGATGATAAAGCTATTAAACTTGGACTGGCTAAAGCTCTATAAGCATTTATTCCTATATATAAAATTAATATTTTCAATAAAAGTTTATATTATTTCATTAATTTTAATTTTTTTTTTTTTTAAATTACTTGATCGTGAATGCCTTAAGGAATCTTCCATATGTGATACAACACATTCGTCACAACCACATCTATATTCAAGTCACGAAAAAAAAAGCTTTTATTTTATTTAAACCTATACATATATATATATGAATTACTTATATAATTTAATACATTACCTTATATCATGTGGCATTGGAATTGTTGATCCACGATCTAATAATATTTTTATTATTTCATAATTATTACGATGGGCAGCTAATATAAGTGGTGTTATATCTGGCGTAAAACAGCTTGTATCATCCATTAATGATTCACAACTCTTTTAATAAAAAAAAAAAGAAAAAACCAAAAAAAATATTTGATAAAATATTAAATCATAATTATATTAAGTACAGTTTATATATATGTGTATATTACACACATATATAATATAATTTAAAAAAAATTTACATTCATTTCATATTTATTTAAATTTGATTCATGATCAAGTAATACTTCAACAGCTTCAACAAATTCTTCTGAAATTGCATGTAGCAGAGCATCTTTCGTATCAAGTTTATAATTAATAAGAAGTTCGACCATTTCTAAATTTTCATTATCACTAAAATATAAATAAAAATTTTTTTTAAATTCTATATTTTTAGTTTTTTTTTTTTATTTTTTTTAAATATATGTATATACATGGCCATTAGGAGGGCTGTTCTTCCTAAAGGATCGACACAATTCAAATTAATATAATTTGTCTCTTGAGCTTTTTGTATAATTCTAAAAAATGAAAAAAGAAAAAAAAAAAAATCTTATATTTTTCTAATATTTTTAAAATCTTAAATAAATGAAAAAATATATATATACTACATATATATATTATAATTAACCTTCGAGTTCCAGCCACATCTCCTCTTTCTACAGCCAAGAGATATTTTTTTTCTTCTAATGTTAATTGACCCATCTCTTGATGTGGCCGTATAATATTTTCTTCTTCCATCATCCCATGGATGCTATGCCTCTATTATAAATTTTTTTTAAATATTAATATGTTTGTGTACTTATTTATAAGTAATATATATATATATATATATATATATATAATATATCTTTTATATTAAATCATTAACTTACTTTGATTTTATTTTCTGACCTTTCGAAGGAATTATATACCTCGTCGTCAAAATTATGAGCATTATTGCCATGTTTGATTTTTGTTAGTACCGGTGTAAAAATTGATTTTCTTCTTGGGGTGGGATTAAAATGGGCGGTTTTTGGTTTCTCTATATATTTAAAGTACATTTATTAAAAAAAATATATATATAATTTTTTTAATTAATTTATAAATGATTACATAAATACATAATTAGGAAAAAATTCAAATTGTTATTTATTAACATTTTAATTAGATATTTATTATTATTGTTTAAATGTTATTTTTTTTTTTGTTTTCATTCGTTATAAAAAAAAAATAATGTTTAATTTTAATTAAATTCTATCTATTTTATATTCTATTTATATAATAAGCAAATATTAAGTAAACTATATCCTTCAAGAATACTTCTTTTTTAGAACGCTCATTCATATATATTTAAAATTATTATTATTAAATTTATCGTTCGTTTTAAGTACCTACTTGTTTATTGTAGAACTGGTGCTGTAATTATAGAATCTGAATAAAACAATTTATTATAAATTTTAGATTTCACGGTAAAAGTATATATACAATAAAAAAAAAAAAAAAAAAACGTAAGTAAATTTAGTATGCAAATTTAGTTATGCAAGGATATCCTATACATTTATAATAAACATATCAAATACTTATTATTTTTAAAATAAAAATAAAAAAAAAAAACATGAAATTGTATTTTAGTATAGTTAAGTCATTTCCTTTGTACTAAATTTATTTCTTTTCACTAAATTTATTCTTTAATAATCTTAATTTAGGGTCTAATAAGTAAATATATTATATATTATAGAAAAGAAAATAATCTTATAAGTATGTAATTTACAAAGGAGAATGAGAGGGAAAATAATAATAATAATAATAATAATAATAGATACGGTGCGTTGACCTAAATTCATTCTTGTTATTCTTATTATTTTTTTTTTTTTTATAGTTGATTTATTCGAACAACTTTTATTGATTTAATTTATACTTTCATCACAAAAAAAAAAAAAAAAAAATCTAAAATGTTTTTTAAATCCTTTAATAACTTTACATATATATACCTATATAAATGAAATTTAATTATATTTTTTAATTTTTATTTATAATATATTTTCTAAATATCATAATTTATTTTAATTAATTAATTAATTTACCTTTCATTTAAAAAAAAAATAAAATAAAAATTAATTTGTTGAAATAGTTTAAATCGTTAAATTCTAAAAAAAGAAAAACTTTTTAAATTATTTGAATTTTATGCATTTAGCGAAAATTTTATGGTTGACCGGTGTTAAACAAGGATAAAAAGTAACTGCAAAATATGCAATGCATGTAAAAATTAAAAGAAATTTTGTTTGCATGGTGGTTAAAAATGTTTATATATTATAAAAGTATATATATATTTTATTGTATTTTTACTTAGGAAACATGAAAAGTCTTAAAAAAAAAAAATAAAAATATAAAAATAAAATGAGAATGAATGGATATAATAAAAAAAATAAAGAACTTTCCTTTTACAATACTCCTATTATTATATTGTTTTCTTGAATCAATATTGTTCTGATTTTTCATATGAGTAGTTTTTGGTGATTTTTTTTTTTTTTTTGTATTAATATGCATTTGATTCGGTCCGTTTTGTTCCTTCTACTATTTATTTACTATATATAGGTAGTTATTTTTAAGGAGTGTGAATAATGAGTGGGTGATATAGTGTTCTCATTAAAAATAGAAAATGAATTTTTAGTGATGGGTGGTTATTGTTTATAAACGTGTTCATATTTGTTTACATTGTTAGTGCTCATGTTTTGTTAAAATTTCTGCCATATTATTTTACAGTAAATTATTATTATTGTTTTTTTTTTTTTCGGTTTTGTAAAATAAAAATTATAATCTAATAAATTTTTATTTGGTAAAATTTTCTTTTTTTTTTTTGTTTTAAGTTAATATTGAATTGTATATTCCTTTTTTTTTATTTCTTTAGTGCTTAGTGCTTTACATAAATCTGTCTACATACAGTACCCCATACCATATAGATAGGTAAATGTTTGGGACGCGGTGATTAAACGTAAGTATTGTTCAAAAAATTAATCCTAATATTTTTATATTAGCTTTTACAAACTTAGTTCCTTTACATATTTATATGTACACGCATTAACAGGGGCTTCGGTGGCCTAGTGGGTAAGAGCGTATAAAATACGCTGTAAACACCGAGGGGGTGTGGGTTCGAATCCCACACACATCGTAAGAGTTATTTATTCCTCTTTACGACATTTACAGTCACGCCTGAACAAGAAAGGCTGTGTATTTTCCTGTCCGCATTTATGTGGCAGAGAAATGCATTAAAAAAAAATACATATACATATATATTATTTGTTCTGTGAGTTATAAGTATGAATTAAAATTTTTTCTTTATTATGAATACAAATATTTATTACACTTAAGATTCTTTTTAAACATTTTTTTAACAACTTTGATTTAACACGAACAGGCAAATAAAATTGATTATTGAATAACTAAAGAAACTCCTGTACAATAGCTACAGCCGAGTAATCAACGGCTTAATGAAATAATGATTCCAGAAATTGAAGCTTAGTCAAGTATGAATAATAAATGACTTAGTGGATGCCTTATGCTCTTTATAGGAGTGGCAAGAAAAGAAAAAAAGAAATTCTAAATAAATATTTTTTATTTTAAATTATAATGCATTTAACTTTTAAAATTGAGTGCAAAAATCCTTGACTTCAACACAATTTTTAGTTACAAAATAAGACATAAAAACGAGATATCAGAATAATAAAAAAAAAATTATACAAAAGCTTACAATTGATCTACTTATATCAATAAAATTTAAGAACTATCTTTAACTTTTTTTTAAATTCGTTTTAGATAACCTACCTAACAAATTATTGCAATAAAACTTCTCAGTTAATTCTTTGTATGTTTTTGTACTCAAAGATCATTAGTTGATCATTATTCATCGTTCAATATTGTAAAAGCAATTAGGAATTTTATTCCATTTTGTTTACTACAGGAAGAATTTCATTTACTGAGTAAAAATCACACATATTAAGAGAGTGATCATGAGATTCAAAGACTATCTTGATGTTTTTTTTTTATTATTATCAAAAAAAAAAAATATGTTAAAAAAAAGTCATAATTAGATAATACAAATTATCTGACCAATGTCAAAATATTATAAAATATAATAATATTTATAATGTGAAAAGAATAAATAATATAATTATAATTTAATACTTGAACCTCAACTACATCTGAAAGTGAAAATTTGATGTATTGCCTCTTTGCATTGTATGTGCTGAAGTTAGAGAAACCAAAAAAAAAAAAACAAAATTCAAATTCTAAAAAATTTAAAAAGCAAACACAAAAAATAAATAAAATTATTTATTTTAATTACTTTCCAACGGTAGTACTTTGTAGTAGAATGTAATGACAACTGTCACATAATTTTCTACGATATAAAACAAGAACATTTTTCTTTCTATTAATTTTCATATAATATTTTAACTGTCCAAAGGATTACGTTATACAGCATAAATTATGTATCTACATTTGAAACAAGTAGATATTTTTTGTTTTTCTTTTATGATACAAAAAAAAAAAAAAAGAAAAAAAAAACATTTTTGTTCTAGAATACCGTGCTCTTTGTAATTTGTTGTTGTCGTCTTTCTTCCTCTTTTTTTTTTTCCTAAATTGTGTATGTAGAAGAGTTCGTTCGATACAATTTAAATTGAGTTGAGTTTTCAATGCCAAAACGGGCTCTTATATTTTGCATATTTATTTTTCTTGTTCCCGTTGTAAATAATGATTTTAAAATTGCATAATATCTGGGTTTCGCTAAAAGTGAAACAAAATTTTATTTCATAGTGTTACAAATATACAATAAAGAAAAAAAGCAAAATTAAAAAAAAAAAAAAAAGAAATATCAATAATTTAAAAATAAAATAAATTGTTTGTAAATGAAATCAAAAAAATATAAAATTATATATAAATTCGAAAAAAAAGTGTTATGGAATATATTTCGTTATAATATAAGTATAAGAAATAAAAATAAATAATTAAATATAAATATATTATATATTATTAAAATCCTAGATAAATAAGTACGAAATAAAAAAAAAAAAAAAAAATTTAGAATTAATCAATAAAATGGATTTGATAGAAAAAATTTTTCTATTTGTTATCGTTGCTGTGAAAATCGCTTATGCAGGTACCTAATTAAAATCATAATTTTATTAAGAACTTATTTTTTTCATTAATACCTACAAAAAAAAAAAAAAAAAGAAGAAATTAGTTTTCTTCAAATATTTTTCTGTATATCTTATCGATTTATTTATGATTATCTAAATAATATATGCAATTTTACTTTAACGTAAATTACGGTTAAGTTAGTACTTGTTTAAATGTTATATTATATTAGTTTTTTTTTAAAAGAAAGAGTTTTTTTTTTTTAATGCTTTAAAAAAAATTCGTATAAAGCCTAAAATTTTAATCAAATAATTGTTTAAATATAACATACAATTTTCCTATTCGTAAAACAAAAAGATATTTGTATAAACTATTTTAATACATAAACAAGATAATATTGTATAGATTTTGTCGATATATTTTTACGCAATGTTTCAGTTATAGTTATAATATTATAATAAGCTACATGAAGCTACATAATGTAATTATAATATCTACATATATACAGTAACGTGTATATTGTACATCTATAATATAATATAATATTCTAATCTATATCGTAACAAAAATGTTATAGTTATTATAAAAGTTATAACATTTTATGCATAATAATATGACAGATACAGTTTCTTTATTTCAATATTGAATAACGGTAATATAATATACAATAATATACATCAATACATATACTTTATAAAAGTATAAACTATAAATGTATACATATATATATTATATACATACATACATTAAATTATGTATGTATATTCATATGTACTATGACTTTTGCCCTAATAACCTTTTCAAAATTTTCTTCTATAATTGTATTCAAATTTTCTGTATGATAATAAAATTTTAATCTTTTTCATTTCCAAAAGAAAAACTTTTTCAGTTTCTTTTCTTTTTTAATGATTCTGCATTATGACGGAAAGTTTTAAAATAAAAAAAAAAAAATATTAACAACTACCTAGCAATATCGTAAAAAAAAATTAACCGCCTAAACTAACGTATCTACATGCATATACATATGTGCACATATATGTAATTTTCAGTTTTATATAGATATATATTCAATAATAAATTATGTATGTATGTAATATGTACGTACGTACATAATAATTGTACAATAAAAATTTATTAGTTTTAAAAAAATTTTAATAGCTATTTATATATTTATTTTTTTAATTTACAAAAATTAGTTAACCAAATATAAAATAATATACGTATGTAGTTTTATTTATTAAATATTTAAATTTTTAGAAAGAACCACTAGTGAAAATTTAGTTGATGATGGTATTACAGTATATTTTGGAGATTCAGAAGTTAATATTGGCAAACCATTTGAAATTATTTGTATAGTTACATTATCTGATCCAATACAATGGTTAAAAGATGGAAAACCTTTAAATCGACATAATTTTCGACATGGAAATAGCGATCATGCATATAGCGTAAAAGAAAAAAGAGTTGAAGGTAAATAAATTTACAACGAAAGTATGTATGTACATAAATATGTACATATTATGTGTTTTTTCTTTCTTTTGTCAATGACTAATATTTAAAAAAAATATATAAGAAAAGAAAAATTAATGAAATAAATCTGTGGCAATACGACATAACATCTTATTTAAAAATGTTATATATCTTGAATTGAAATTTTTATCTAAAATATTTGTATATGTACCTATCGTAGTGTAATGAAGCGTTTAAAAATAAAATTCTAATTTTGCATTTTTTAATATGCATTAGATTTAAAAGTGACTATAAAAGATAAAAAATTAATTTCCAATGTTGTTATGTTGTTATTTGGTAAAGAAATACATTAATAATATATTATAATCATGTTAATTGATTATATAATTGATTAAGTTTTTTGTTTGTTTTAGGTGAAGCAAAAGTTGAAGCTATTTTATCTGTTAAACGCGCATTAAAAGTTCACGAAGGAAAATATCAATGTAATAATATACATTCGAATTATCACACGTTAAAAGTTGTTAACGACGAAAAGTTAACAACAACACCAGTTGAATTAGAAACAATGTATTATTCGCCAATTCCGTCAAATATTAATTATGCTAATGAATCTTTTGTTTTATCCGATGAATTATCAAATGAATCACCAGAAAAAGAAGATAAAATTGAAAAAGTTGAAAAAGTTGAAAGAGCTGAAAAAATTGAAAAAGGTATTTATTGATTTTTATTTTTGTATACCAGATTATATTATACTATTATGTTCTTTTATTCCTTAATACTATAAATACAATTAAAGTCGCTCAAGTGTTTATGTGAATAATAATTAAAGTTTAAATTTCTTATGTGATACTTTCTTACCACATACGTACATATATGTATTATGTATATGTTTTTACGAAGCAAATGGATTCGATTAAACTAAAGAAAAATATTTATGTGTTCTAAAACAAATTAAAAATCCACTCAATTGACTTTTATCACAATTAATGCCAAGTATAAAATAAAATCTGTGGTACAGACATAATCGTTAAAGATGAAATTTATAATTTCACAGAAAATGCATTTACACTTTTGGATAAATTTGTTTTTAATGATGAAATTAAATTTTAAAGAATATATTAGTCGAATTTAAAATAAGTTTTGCAATTGGATATAGTTAAAATTATTTTAGTTATTAATGATTTGGATCTTAAATAAAAATATTAAAATATACTAAAATTTAAAGTTAAAGCAAAATATATACATAGATAATATATCAATAAGGGAAAACAACATGTTTGTTATATGTAGTTGATTTAAGAGATTATGTCTAATTACCACAGATTTTTATTTTATTGAAAATTACTATACGTATGTATATACTTATTTTTGAGCGTTTAATTTTGAAATTGAAAAATGTGACCTATAGAATATGTACATAATTATATTATGTAGCACTATTAAATAACAAATAGCAAAATTTAAAAATACCACATCATAAAAAAACAACTAATGTAAAATATGTATTATGTTGTAAACATAAAATTATTTTAGGCATATACATAATAATTATAATTTCTAATATTGGTTTTCTTTATACATAATCAGGATTTTAATATTTTGATTAGGCGGGCAGCTCCAGTTGTAATTTTAATATTTATATCCCTTATCTATCTATACTCTCGCTCGTTTCTTTTTTTTGAAAAAATAGATCTACCTTATTATAGCACTGATTTTATATAGGATTTATTTATTTTTTTTTTCAAGTTTTTTTATTTTTTTCACTTTAATCTTAGCAAGATCATTCTAGCCTGGAAAATGTATCTTGCTAATTTATTGATTACGACTTATTCAAGTAAATAAGTAAATATAAATAAAATTCCAAACATAAAAATTGTGTATTATATTATATATATATTGTGTAATATATGTATAATATATAAATGTAATATGTATGTATATAAAATATCTCTTTTTTTTTTGTAAATATTTCCAGTGAGCAATTTAGTACCAAATTATGATAATCAAAATAAAGAAATAAAAGTTTATGATATAAGACATAGATTACATTTAAAATGTAATGTAACAAGTGGAGCCAATGATGATTTGAGTTGGTAAGTTTTAATGTTGATTTGAATCTCAGATTTTTTTTTAAATATTTTAATAAATATTTGTGGTATAATTTTAATGAAAGTTGTATTTATAAAAATAAAAATAGATTTTATAGATACATATATTTGTTTTTAGAAAATTGCACTTTAATCTAAGCTTATAATTTTTTTTTTTTTCAAAATACTTGATAATTTTTATTTACAAAAAATTTTTGTTTTTTATAATATTTTAGGGAAAAAGATGGGGTTGAGGTGTCAAAAGTTCCAGATTTAAAAGGTCGTTTTAAAATTGTTGAACCTGAAAAATCATTTTTAATTGAAAAAACCAATGAAAATGATGATGGAACCTATAGCTGTGTTCTAAAAGACGACAAAAGAAATATTATTGTTGTCTGTAAGTAAATATAAATAATATACATAAAAACGAATAAATAATTTGTTTTTTTTTTTTATATTAGTAAATTTTTATTAAATAATTAAAAATGTTTTTTATAAATTTTCAGCACAAGTTGTTGTACGTGTTCCATCTGGTGTAGGAACTGTTGAAGGGGAATCAGTAACAATTCGTTGTATTGTTGTTGGAACAGATCCTGAAATTATCTGGCAATTTGGTAATTATATTTTTAAAAAAATTTAATTTAAAAATTATTTATGTTTATAATTTTGATTTTTTGTTTTTTTTTTGTTTTTAATTAGGTGAAACTGTTATTGATAAGTCTACTGATAAGTACCTGTTACAACAAAATGAAAATAATATTGATAATGCTTTAATTGTTATTCAAAATATAAGTAGGAGTGATGCGGGTGTAATGAAATGTATTGCAAAAAATTTAGCAACTGAATTTGCTGGACGTGAAAAAGCATTTGGTATTTCAGTTATACGAGTGAAAGGTTCATTTAATAATAAATTATAAATTTTGAACATAATTAAATTATTATTTATATATAAAACATAATAATTTTAGGTAAATTAGCCGCGTTATGGCCATTTTTAGGAATTGTTGCCGAAGTTTTAACTCTCGCTATTATTATAATTGTACATGAAAGTAAACAAAAAGAGGCCAAAATAAATGAGAATGATTAAGAATTTTAGATTTGTAAGTTTTATTTAAAGGGTATATTTATAATAAATATTAAAATAATTTTTTTTTTTTTGTTTCTTTTTTTTAGGAAGCCGTAAAGACGTTAATTGATTATGGTACCTTCTTCCGTTGTAATAAATTTATTGTTTGCTAGATTCATAAAAAAAATTATTATTACTAAATTATTACAAAAAAAAAAAAAAAAATATATAAATATAAAATCATAAGATGTTTAATTTTTTAGCAACGGTTGCCTTTTACTTTAACAATAACGTTAAGTTGAGTTGTGTATTAAAAAAAAAAAAAAAAGCAATATTAAAAAAATTTTAGGATACAAATAAATTCAAATTTTAAATTAAAAACAAAACAAAAAAACCATTTTAACGTGTTTATAATTAATATTACGTTTTGTAATAATTGTTGAATTTTAAGTCTTATGAGGTGTTTTGAAAGAAAGAATTTTGAAAATCTAAATTAATTTTTATGTTTTGAACCTGTTAATAGGTATTGAGAAAAAAGAAAATCATAATATCTTATCACTATACCAAAGTTATAATTTTTATGTTATAATATGTAATAATATATATGCTTAATATGATTCTTATAATTTTTTTAAAGGAAAAATTTTTTTTTTTTTGATTTACTTATTATGTATTATATAATTACATATTATAACTTATAAATCTAGTAAAAAAAAAACCCGAACTCTTTATTCTTTGAAAGTACATAATTAAAATTTTCAATAAATTCTTTTGTTCTGCTCATGAGATATTTTACGTTTTAAAGGTTAATTTTGTAATTTTTTTAATTATTGCAGCACGTATAATCAATATTTTCCTATAAATTTTAGTACTCAAATAACGATGTTAATTATAATAGAAATAATAAAAACTAAAATTAATTAAAATTTAAAAAAGACTTTTTTTCTAAAGTTTAAACTAAAACTAAATAAAGTCTTACATATGTAAGAATTTTTATTTATCCAAACTCTTGCTAATAAAACTAATTTTAAGGTTTTCTATTGCTGCAAAATTGATTTTTTACTAAAATTGATAAAAAATTAGTTTTCTTAAAAAAAGCCTATTTTTGAAAAAAAATTTAATATTTAAATTTTTATTTTTAGATTAGAAATTTAAAGAGAATCAATTGAAAAACTAATTTTGTCTTTATTCAAAAAAAAAAAAAAATTATGTATCATGTATATCGTTATGTTATATATTGTTAAATTCATGTTTATATTATGGAAATAATATAAACATTTAAAGCTCTTTTTTAACTTCTCTTTATCGTAATTTTTTTTTTTGAAGATTCTAAATATGTTTCAATATTAAAATATTATTCTTAAATTAGAAAAGTTTCAAAAGCTTTTTTTTCATAATAATGAATATACATATTTCAAAGTTGATAGAAAGATTAATAAACTAATATATAAAATTTAAAAATTCTAACTAAACGTTCATAAATTATATTATTAATAAAACATTGCCCCAACATTGTTAAAAACATTTATGTCGAAACATTTTCATATTATGTCCTAACCTTTATTCTGATTTTTAATATTGATGGTAAAATTAAAATCTGTTTAGAATTTAAAAAATCCGTTTAGAATTTCAAAATTCTGAACTAAAATGTCAATTTCGAAAAATATTTAAAATTTTCCAAGTCAAAAATTATCAATCAAAATATTCATTCAAACTGACAACAAAAATTGACAGATTTTCGTTTTGTTTACATTAAAACTAAAAACGTAAATCGATTTAACCGGTGAGCAACAAAAAAGGAGAAATATAGAAACAAAAATGAGAGGAAAATTATTACAGAAGGAGAAAATTAAATGAGTAAAAATAAAAATTTAAATAAATAACTCGAAATTTTCCCGCCAAGAAAAAAATGAGAAAAATTTTTTAATAGAAAGAGAAAAATAAAAAAATTATATTTTCAAATATTTTTTGAAAAAAAAAAAAAATAATAAAAATTTTTTTATTATTAGCTAGTAGCCCTTAAATCAGTGTTAAAAATATTTGAGAGAAAATTTTTATTTTTTAAAATTTTTTAAAGCGTTTAATTTGTAAATTAAATAGGAAATATTTTATTAATATTATTTTTTTTTGTTTGAATAATATTGAGTTAGTAAAAAAATAATTGAAATAAGAAATAAATAAATAAAATTATTATTTTCTTTTAATAAAATAAAATAAATTAAAAAAATACAATATGGCTACCCGAAGAGATTCTGATCGGTTAGCGAAAATTTTTTTATTATCGCAAAGAATTCAAGTTACAGCAGAAAAACGTTATTCTTTGGTAAAAAAAGCTGTCGAAAAAGATACCGAAATGGTACAAGGAGCTAAAGAAAAACGTGAAAAAAGAGTTGCATCAGTTGGATCAGCTGCAGGTCGTTATTTTTTTGATCTAGTTGCAACAATTTTTGGTCTTGAAACAGATGAAGTAATAGCTGGTGTTGCTGATCACGATGATTATGTTAAATCATTTTTAAAAATTTTTGATGCAAATGATGCTGCAGCTATATTTTTCGCTTATTCAACATTTAAAGGTTATCCAATGGAATCTGGTCGTTTTACACAAAAAACAAAACAAACAGATGTTAAACGTTGCATTTGTTTTGATATAACAGCACCGAACAAAAATAATATAATGGTTTGTGCATATAAAAGAAATAAAGCAAAAAATATCGATGCTAGAAATCAAGCTGAAGAAATTGGTTTTATTGATATGACAAATAATAATGCAACATCATTATTTTTAGCATATAATTTTTTTTCTTCATGCGCTGTTCCAGCTATTAAAGCAATAACAGATTATGGTTTAGCAAGTGAATTTCAAAAGATACAATTTTTTCAAAAATTGGAAACATTTGTACAATTTTTAAAATCATCAGATTATGTTGTTGCTACCACATCAGAATTTGAAGTTGATCAAAATTTGTATAAAGGTCATTTATTGGTACCACATCAAATTAAAGAAACTTCAAGAGATTTAAATTTAGTTAGAAAAGTTGAGAAATATTTTTGGGAATGGATGGAACTGATTGGTATAATTCAAGTTAGAGGTAAAACAAAAAATTAATTAAAATATTTATAAAACTTTAAATAAACAATTTTATAAAAAATAAAAAAAAACAAACAGGTCGTCAACTTGAAAGAGACACACCTGAAAGTGGTCCAATGCAACTATTAGAATATTGGAGAAAAATGTTGAATCGCTACACTTATATTATTGAATTTAATTCAACAAAAGTATTTGTAAATCATCATCAGTGTCTAATTCAGTCACAATCTTCAAAATTAATTAAGGTATATTATTAGAATATAGAAAAGTTATATAACCGTTATAAATAAGTAATACCATTACAAGCTTCATTGTAGTATTTATTTATTTATTTATTTATTTATTTTCCTTTAATTTTCGCTTTTTTCTTTTCTTAGTGCTAATTATTATGTAAATATTTTTAGAGTCAATGATTTCGTTGATTAAAAAAAAAAACCATAAATTTATTTGTTATTTATCTGATCATCTTGAATCATCTAAAAAGTTTTTCTTATGAAAACTTGTCGCAGAGTAACTTTTAATATTTACAATGATTTACAATTCAATTGTTAAAAAAAAAAAATAAAAAAAAAAAAATTAACATTTCATAATTTATTTGAAGTGCTTTTAAAAATTGCACACAATTGATTTTGTGGTTGAGCTTGAGACTTTTAAATTTAATAATAAAGACAAAGTAACGATTTAAAATTTACTGTAGAAATTTTAATTTTAAAATATGTATATGTATATTGCGCCATTTTATGAAAGTTATTATTGTAATGTCTAAAAGATAACTGAAATTTTGTGAGATAATTAATAATTGTAAGAGTTTTTATGGTCAATTTATTAAACAAAAAAGATATTATTAAATATTTACTGGTTTTTTTTAATTATATAAACAAATTTTAGTGTATTAGAATGTATTTGGACATTTGGTTCCAAAATAGGGGCTTTTATATAATTGCAAAATACGGACTTCTGTATAATTATTACACTTTGCGATTTTTTTTTTGATTTGCTTATTATAGTGTACTTTTGATTTAATTATTGCAGTTTTCGATGTTGTATTATGACGATATATTGATTCTCCCTCATAATTTTTCATTTTTGATATCTTTGAAGTGTAAATTACAATTTTTAAATTTTTTTCTATTATCAATTATACGGTATCAACGGTAGCTATACAAGTATATTAATTTTCTATCATTTATCCTCTTAAAAAATAATTAAGCAATTTTTCTTGAACAATTGATATAAAATTTTTAGTCATCAAATTGGAATAGTTTATAATTTTAGGAATAGTTAGAATAGTAGGAATTTCAGGAATAGTTTATAATTTTGAAAAGTTTTTACTTTTTCGAATGCTGCCATATAATGAATATAAATGTAGTTATGTTTATATATATATAGTTTTATATAAATTATTAAAATAATTAATAATTGAGTTACTATGTATAATATCAATATTGATTTAATTTTAGAAATGGAATGAATTGGATAATAGTTTAACATTACTTTTAAATGAAGCTAGAGATAATGTTCGTTATATTACAACATTACAAAAATTTTGGGAACCATTATATAGGTATAAATTTATTGTATAATTAAAAGAAAAATTATTTACATTTTGTTTCTTTTACAAAAAAAAAAAAAAAAACAAAAAGATCTGATCTTCGTGAAATAATGAAAAGTTTGTCAGGTTTATTAATGGCGATTAGAAATGTTTCAAAAACTGCATTTTATTTTAATAAATGCAGTAATATTACAAGTTTATTTGTTAAAATAACAAATCAATTAACAATTGCATGCAAACGTTTTTTAACTAGTGATGGTAAATTCATTATTTGGAATTTACCTTCAAATGTATTAATGAAAAATATTGATTTATGTGAACAAATGTTACGACATTATGAAAAAGTTTTTTATAAAACTGTTGCTGATATGAAATTTTATGAAGAAAAAGCATGGGAAGTATCACCAGTTTATATATTTACATATATGCAAAAATTATCAACACGTTTGAAAAAGGTAAATATAACAAAAAAAAAAATTTGTTTTGAAAAATATTTTAAAATTACTTATATATGTATGTATTAAATACTAATTTATTCTATTATATTTATTTAAAACTATGCTATATATAATAAATATTATATAATTATTAAAAAGAGTTTATTTATTTTTTAATATAGATAAAAGAAGTTATACAAACTGAAATTCAATTTAAATATTTAGACCAAATACAAATTGCTGGTACAGAAGGTTTTGCTGATCAAATACGAACTTCAAGAACTAAAGTAATAACAAAAAATAAAGATGTACTAAATTATCGTGATGATACATTCGATGATGATTTTAAAATGTTTGTTAAAGAAGTTGAAATTGTTGAAGATAAAATAAGAGAATTTTTAAAACGAACTGTTGAACCATTAAAAAATGTTGAATCAATGTTATTAGCATTAAAACGTTTTAAAAGATTACGTTTAGAATGTTTATGTTTAGATAGACGATATTTAGATATTGCTGTTGAAATGGAAAGAGAAATTATGGAATTAAAGGATGTGTAAATTTTTTTCAAAACATTTTTATATTTAATAATAAATCAAATTTAATATTTTTCTATATTTAATTAGTTATAATGAAGATAGAAGAGATCCATTAATACCACGTAATTCACCACCAATAATGGGTCGAGTAATGTGGATTAGAATGTTTTTAAAAAAAATGGTACAACCTATGGATATTATTAATGAAAGACAATGTGTTTTAGCTCATGAAAAATGTCAAAGAACTATACGTTATTATAATTTTATGATTGCATTATTATATCATTATGAAATTACTCATCATAAAGCATGGTATGATTTTGCTGAAGAAATTCGAAAATTAATACATGTTCCAATTTTAAATAAAAAAAAAGTGCAAGCCATTTATAGTGTTAATTTACATAGTAAAGTTTATGAATTAATAAGGGAAACAGAATGTGCTTTAAAACTTAAACTTGGTTAGAAATTCATTTTTAATTAATTTTAAAATATTTATTATCAAATATTCATAAAAATATTTTTATTTTTTTTTGTAAAATTTAGAGGTTCCAACCGTTGCATTTGTAATAACATTTTGTAGAGATCTTATATTAAAACCACATTATAGACTTTTAGTTTTATTAAAAGAATACACCGAATTTAGAAATTCAATTTCAGCAATATTTATTAATATTATGAGATTTCAGTTGAAAGAAA
The DNA here is from genome assembly GCA_947095535.1 of Poecilobothrus nobilitatus. Lineage (NCBI taxonomy): Eukaryota > Metazoa > Arthropoda > Insecta > Diptera > Dolichopodidae > Poecilobothrus > Poecilobothrus nobilitatus. Next base: position 187,607,556 of record OX352774.1, on the reverse strand, counting down.
GTGAAATTGTTTTTAAACCGGGATTATCAGATATAACATGGACTTCAGAAAAATTAGAAGATTTTACTACTTCTTGTGAACAAGTAAATAACTATAATTTAAAACAATTTATTAATATTAAATAAAATATTAAAATTATTTTTAAGATTTCTAGACAAATTAAAGAATTCTATGAGACTGTTATATCTATTCAAGATATTCGAATTTTAGAAGAATTAAAATGGATATCAGGTGTAACTGTAACGTATATGCCAAAAAAACCAATATCTGCAAAAATGTATTTATTTGAAAGTAATAAGCTACGTCAAAAAGTTGGTAAGATGAATATTTATATTAAAATAAATTTTAAAACCAAAAACCAAAAATCAAAAAAAAATAATAAAAATAATTCTTAAATGTTTTTTTTATAAAGAGCGTGAAATTGAAAAAAGATCAATTTTAATTGAAAGAGCTGTAATTGATATAATAAATATGTTTGTGGATCTATTAGATTTTCCACCATTAGATTATAAAGGTAGACGAGTATTTGCATTGCCACTTGAACAAATTACTGTAAATAACTGGAAAATAGAAGGTGAAATGCCAGTTGATAAATATGATTGGATACAATTTGATAAAATAAATAGAGTTGTTTTTTTCCCCACGGAAGAAAATCGTACTATAATGTGTTCAAAATCATTTGAAACAATACGATATGAATATGCAACATTAAGAAGTGATTGCATGGATATATTTGCATATTTTAATGCAAAAATGATAACATCGTTGGTACAAAGCTCAAAAAAATCATTAGAATTAGTAAGAAATTTAATTTTACAGTAAGTTTTTTTTTTAATTAGAAAAAAAAAAATTTTTTTTTAAAACGAAATGTATTTTGTTTCGATTTTAGTCCCGATTGGAAACAAGATCCAACTTTACTTCGACCAATTTTATATTGTGATATGAGTATTAAAATGGATGTTGGTTGTTTTATAACACCCGATTTAAAAACAATGCAAGATTCTTTTAAACAATCTATTGCTAATTGTGTGGAAATGCATTATTTTATTACAGCATGGGGAAAACAAGCCAAAACTCATGAAAGAAAATTAAGAAAAGTTACCCCAGGTTAATTACTTTTTTTTTTTTTTTGTTAAATATATATGTAACTTTTAACAGTTTATTTTTTTTAAATGTAAGAATTTAAAAATCTAAATAAAATACAAAAATTTTATACGATGAAAATTGTTAAGGCAGACTGTGCAAATTTAAAAATAAATCTTAATAAAGATAATCTGGTCGTCCAAATAAAGTAAAACTATATAATTTGATACAAAATGTAAACTTTTCTTTCAACAGAAAACTGGATCAGAGAAAATCAATAACTTTCTAATTAAATTTTTTCTACATAATTCTGTTATCGATTAATACATATAATTAATTTTTAAACATTTAAATTTTTTCTTTTTTCTAGATGAAAATCGTCACGAAAAGAATTACTACAAATTTGTTGAAGAACATAAGGATATTATTCGGGCTACACATAATGTTGACAATGGTCTTTTAATGTTTCAGCCTGAAGTGGATGACCTTCTTAAAGTAAGTGTATAAATTATACACTGTACAACAGTAAAAAATACATATTTTTTTTTTTTGAATATATTAACATTAAGTGTAAATCTAAATTTAATTTAAATTATAGAGTATTTTTCAAAAAAATAAATTCTTATGGGATGTTGGACGCGATGAAGTAATAGCAAATTTTGTTAAAAAAGATCCATTAATTGTAACGATTCGTGATAAATTCGTTGAATATGATCGAATTTCTGAGGAAATTAGACAAACTAATAAAATAGCGTATATTGGACCAATAGAAATTAGAATAGGTAATGCTTCCATAATATTTAAATTTTAAAAATATATAATTTTAATAAACAAAAATCGTTTATTATTTTTAATTCAAAATCTTAAAAACAAATATTTAGAAAAAGTTGTAGAATTTTGTTGGGAACAATCAAAAAAATGGAAAAAAATTCTTGGTAAAATGTTAAGTAGTAAATACAAACGAAAATTAGAAGATATGGTCGAATTTATAAAAGAAGTTGATGTAGTTTTAGTTAAACCAATAAAAGATTTAGATGATGTACGCTTGGTAATGGGTTATTTGGAGAAAGTTGAAAATGTTTATTTACCGTAAGTTAAAATATAAAATATATTAACAATTGGGTGGTCGGTACTTTTACAGTATATTCGGTACAGAATATAAATGCAAAATGAAATAAAGAGGCAAAACATTTTTCTATAGAAATGACATATATTTGTGTCTAAGTGTAAAATTTTAAAAGATACGGAATAATCCTGACGTTTAACAAATTTTCTCAAAATTTTTGTGTATACATTTTAATAAAAGAATTACATATAATATATATATATATATATTTTGATTTACAAAGACTTTTCTTTGAACGATTCCTAACAAATGTTTAACAAATTTTCTCAAAATTTTTGTGTGTACATTTTAATAAAAGAATTACATATAATATATATATATATATATTTTGATTTACAAAGACTTTTCTTTGAACGATTCCTAATATATATATACATTTCCTTTTTTCTGACTTTCATTACAACTTTAGTTTTAATTTTAACATAAATTATTTTTAAAGAATAATTACTCGTCACCGGTCACCAAAGTGTATATTACATTTTTATGTTTTAATATGAAAAAAAATTTCTTTTTGTTAGAATGGAAGCTGAACTAAATATTATAGTTGATGTTTATAATTTATTCACAAAATTTGATATAAATATTAGTAGAGATGATCATGAAAAAGTTGATAGTTTAAGATTAAGATACAACCTAATGTTAGAACATGTAAGTATATTTGACATCAGAAAACATTTTATTTTATTTTTCTTAATATAATATAATATCAAACATCATTTAGCTAATTACTTGTTTAATATGTTTTGTACATATTTTTATAATATTAATTTATAGTCGAAATCTGTACAAGTTAGAATAGCTGAAATGAGTTCACTATTACAAGCTGAACTTGAAGCTGGTATTGCTACATTTGCTATTGAATTAGATGAATTCAATCAAGACTTTGAAATTAAGGGACCAATGGTTCCCGGATTATCTGCCAAAGAAGCAAGTGATCGAACATTCGCATTTCAATCAAGATTTGATGATTTGTATAGGAAATTCGAGATGTACGCTAGTGGAGAAAAATTATTCGGTTTACCAGAAACTTCATATCCAATATTAGAAGTTCGAAAAAGAGAATTCAATTATCTATCGAAATTGTATTCATTGTATTTAGTTGTATTAAAGACTATTGATGATTATTATGATATGACATGGGCTTCTGTTGATATTGAGTCGATGACAGCTGAATTATCTGATTTCCAATTAAGGTAATTAATAAATTTTGAAATAAATAAAGAGTTGTATATTTAACGAAGATTAACTTTTCAGGTGTAAAAAATTACCAAAAGCTATGCAAAATTGGCCTGCATTTATTGATCTTAAAACAAAAATTGATGACTTTAGTGAAACTTGTCCTCTGTTAGAGCGAATGACCGACAAAGCTCTTAAACCAAGACATTGGAAACGTCTTAATGATATTCTTAAAACTAATTTCGATGTTGAAGATACAAAACTTACATTAGGTAGAATTATGGAAGCTCCTATACTTGAGAATGCAGACGACGTCGAAGATGTATGTGTAGCAGCTGTTAAAGAATTAGATATTGAAGCTAAATTAAAACAAGTTATTGCCAATTGGGCCGCTGTGAAATTACAGTTTGCACCATTCAAACAGCGTGGTGAATTGGCATTAAAAGGTGGTGAAACAATGGACATCATTACGGCTATTGAAGATGATTTAATGGTAATGAATTCATTGGCGTCAAATCGTTATAATGCACCATTCAAAAAAGAAATTCTTCTTTGGTTATCTAAACTTGTTAATACATCCGAAATATTAGAAAGATGGTTAACAGTACAAGGTTTGTGGATGTATTTAGAAGCTGTATTTGTTGGAGGTGATATTGCTAAGCAATTGCCAATGGAAGCAAAACGATTTGGAAATATTGATAAAGCCTATGTTAGAATTATGCTAAGAGCTAAAGAAACGCCGAATGTTATTGAATATTGTACAGCTGATGAATCATTAGGTAATATGTTGGCTTATCTTTTGGAGCAATTAGAAACATGTCAAAAATCTCTTACTGGTAAATTAAATTTTCATATAAAAATATTCAAAAATAATCATTTTGTTTATAAATAGGATATTTGGAAACAAAGAGACTTGTTTTCCCCAGATTTTTCTTTGTTTCTGATCCAGTTTTGTTGGAAATTTTAGGACAAGCTTCAAATCCAAAATCAATTCAACCACATTTATTAAGTTTATTTGATGCTATAGCATATGTAAGCGATAAGCATTAAAAAAAATTCAATTAATTGATTTTTTTATTTTTAAGGTTGATTTTCAAGAAAGAACTAATGATATAATGATAGCTATGAATTCATCAAATCATGAAAAAGTGCCATTCGAAACTCCAGTTAATTGTGTTGGCAGTGTTGAAGTTTGGATTGGAAAACTATTGAAAGAAATGCAAAACACATTGAAAACATTATTGGCTGGAGTTGCATTTTTGCTTACAAATCCTGATTTTAATTTTATTCAAGAATTTCAACCATGGTGTGGTCAAGCTGGTTTATTAGGTGTCAATATATTATGGACAAAAGATGCTGAAATTGCTTTAAGAAGAATTAAAATAGATAAAACTATAATGAAGAGAACTAATGTTAAGTTTTTAAATATATTAAACGCTTTAATTGATTTAACAGTTCGAGATTTGACTTCATTGGATAGAGTGAAATTTGAAACAATGGTCACAATTCACGTCCATCAAAGGTATAAAACGTCATTTTTTTAACATTAATTTCAAATTCTTTATATATAAAAATGTAAAAATTAATATTAGTTTGTTAATATTTAATGTTTTAATTATTAGGGACATATTCGATGATTTGGTCAGAATGAAAATCAAACTTATTACAGATTTTGAATGGCAAAAACAAGCAAGATATTATTTTAATGAAAATACTGATGACGTAACAGTGGGAATAACAGATGTAAATTTTATTTACCAAGACGAATATTTAGGTGTTGTTGAAAGATTGGCTATAACTCCACTAACAGATAGATGTTACATATCTTTGGCCCAAGCTATGGGTAATTATATTACTATTATATGAATTTTCTAACTTTAACTATCATGATTTGCTAAATGTTTATTTTAAAGGAATGTGTATGGGTGGGGCTCCTGCTGGTCCAGCTGGAACTGGTAAAACCGAAACTACAAAAGATATGGGGAAAGCGTTAGGAAAATTTGTAGTTGTATTTAACTGTTCGGATCAAATGGATTTCCGTGGTCTTGGCAGAATTTATAAGGGTATCGCTCAATCTGGTTCTTGGGGTTGCTTTGATGAGTTCAATCGGATTGAATTGCCTGTACTGTCAGTTGCTGCACAACAAATTTAGTAAGTACCATTTTTATGTATTTGATATTTTAAAATAATTTTAAAACTTTTTTAGTATTGTTTTAACAGCAAAGAAAGAGAAGAAAACTATTTTTCTTTTCAGTGATGGTGATATGGTAAGTTTGAATCCAGAATTCGGTTTAATTATTACAATGAATCCTGGATATGCTGGTCGACAAGAATTACCTGAAAACTTAAAAGTTCAGTTTAGAACTGTTGCTATGATGGTGCCAGATCGACAGATTATTATGAGGGTAAAATTAGCCAGTTGTGGTTTCCGTGAGAACGTTATATTGGCTCGCAAATTTTTTACATTGTATAAACTGTGTGAAGAACAGTTATCAAAACAAGTTCATTATGATTTTGGTCTTAGGAATATTTTATCAGTTTTACGAACACTGGGCGCTCAAAAACGAGCAAATCAAAAAGATACTGAAGAAACCATTGTTATGAGAGTATTAAGAGATATGAATGTCTCAAAATTAATTGATGAAGATGAAGGGCTGTTTTTGTCTTTGATCGATGATATGTTCCCGGGAATTAAATTGACAACTGCAACTTATAAGGACTTACAAAGAGCGATATTAGCAAATGTTAGACTATTAAGCTATGTCAACTCTCCGCCATGGAATTTAAAAGTAGTTCAGTTATATGAAACTTCATTGGTAAGACATGGTCTTATGATGATGGGACCAACTGGTTCTGGCAAAACTAGTTGTACAACGTGTCTATTAAGAAGTTTTACAGATTTAGGAAGAGTACACAAAGAAATGAGAATGAATCCAAAGGTACATTTAATTTTAAATTGGAATCCCAAAAAAATTCATTAATATCAATTTGCTTCATTAAGGCTATAACAGCACCGCAAATGTTTGGACGGTTGGATGCAGCCACAAATGATTGGACTGATGGAATCTTTTCCACTTTATGGAGACGAACACATAAAGTTAAGCCATCAGAAAACTGTTGGTTAGTTTTAGATGGACCAGTTGATGCTGTGTGGATAGAAAATTTAAATTCCGTTTTAGATGACAATAAAACCCTCACATTGGCAAATGGTGATCGTATTAAAATGGCAGAAAATAGTAAATTACTTTTCGAGCCGGATAATGTAGATAATGCTTCTCCAGCTACCGTTAGCCGAATGGGTATGGTATTTTTAAGTTCATCTGTTTTAAACTGGGATGTATATGCGCAAGGTAACATATTTGCTTTTTTTTAAATTTATAAAATTTTTCTACAATTTTTCTTTTATAAGCTTGGATAAATAATCAAGAGGAAAAGGGGCCAGTATTTCAGAAATGTTTTGATAGTATATATGATGATGTTATTTCATTTGTTCAAAAAAAATTGATTGCAAAAATGAGAATTCTTGATGCGATATATGTAAGACAAACACTTGTTTTATTGGATGGACTTATGCAAGAAGCTAGTTAGTTTATAGTTTTATTCCAATATGGCACTTCTCATAATGTTTATTCTTTTAAGATAACGGTTCCGAAAGATTTTATGAAAGAACTTTCCTGTTTGCTATGATGTGGAGTTTAGGTTCAGCTCTTGAGCTGGGTGAAAGACAAAAATTTGAAGAATTTGTCTTTAAACATCCCTCAAAATTGAGTAATTTTTTTTATATAAAACAATTATTATCATTTAATTTAAACAAATCTTTTATTTTAGGATGGCCAAAACTATTACCTGATACGTCCGTTTTTGAATATTATGTAGACGATACCGGTAATTGGCAACATTGGTCAAAACGAATTGATGACTATGAATATCCACAAGATTCTATACCGGAATTTGCTAGCATATTAGTACCAAATGTTGACAATATAAGAACAGCCTTTCTTATTGAAACAATAGCTAAACAAGAAAAGGAAGTTTTACTGATTGGTGAGCAGGGTACAGCCAAGACAGTGATGATTAAAGGTTACATGAGTAAATATGATCCAGAATTTCATGTAACAAAATCATTTAATTTTTCGTCGGAAACTTCACCAAATATGTATCAAGTGAGTCACCAAATCTTTTATCCCTTAACATTTTTTAAAAAATTGAGATATTTTAGAGAATTATTGAGTCCTACATTGAAAAAAGAGTAGGTCTAAGCTATGGTCCACCAGGCCAGAGAAAAATGACAATATTTATCGACGATATCAATATGCCTAGGGTTAATGATTGGGGTGATCAAATTACCAATGAAATCGTAAGACAAATGGTAGAACAAGGCGGCTTTTTTTCCTTAGAACGACCAGGTTTGTTTAAAGTTTTACATAGAAAAGAATATTGTACTAGTATTGTGTTATAATTTATTCCAGGTGATTTCATTACCGTTTTGGATATTCAATTGATTGCTGCTATGATTCATCCTGGCGGTGGTCGAAATGATATACCGCATCGTTTAAAACGCCATTTTTGTATTTTTAATTGTACTTTGCCAAGTAATAATTCCATGGACCAAATATTTAAGAAAATTGGCTTAGGATATTTCTCAGAGGCTCGTTTTCCAAAGCATATTGTGAATGTTGTTCCAATGCTTATACCATTAACAAGAATTTTATGGCAAAATATTAAAGTAAAAATGTTGCCGACACCAGCTAATTTTCATTATGTGTTTAATTTAAGAGATTTGTCACGTATTTGGGAAGGAATGCTATTAATCAAAAGTCCTGAGTGTACTGGTATTGACGATTTACTAAAGGTAAAACGGATTTAATGTTTATTGGCTAAGTATATTATTTATTTGTTTAACAGTTATGGAAGCATGAATGTTCCAGAGTGTTAGCTGATAGATTTACATCTCCAGAAGATTTTGAATGGTTTGAAAAAAGAATGGAAAAAGATGCTAAAGCTCATCTTGATGATATATTTGAATATTATGATGGTACAGAAACGTATTTCGTTGACTTCTTAAGAGATCCACCAGAGGCTACTGAAGAAGATGAAGATGTTTCTTTAGAAGCACCAAAAATTTACGAAGAAATACCAGGGTATTAAAACACAAAAATTTCAAAATCTCGAAAGTTTAAATTTAAAAGTAAATTAATTTTAGATATGAAGAAGTTGAAGCCAGAGTTAAAATGTATATGGAGGTATTTAATGAAAATATGCGAGGTTTCCAATTAGATTTAGTATTCTTTCATGATTGCTTAAAACATTTGATGATAGTTTCTCGCATAGTTAGAATGCCAAGGTAAAATGAACATAATAGAAAACCATTAATTTAATTATTTTATATAAAAATATAAAGGGGTAATGCCTTGCTTGTTGGAGTTGGTGGATCTGGAAAGCAAAGTATCACAAGATTAGCATCATATATAGCCGGTTACAGATTCTTCCAAATAACATTGACGAGGGCCTACAATGCAAACAATTTGGGTGAAGATTTAAAGAGTTTGTATAGAATCGCTGGAGGACAAGGTCAGGGTATGACATTTATATTTACCGATAACGAAATAAAAGACGAAGGATTTTTGGAATATATTAATAATATTTTAAGCTCTGGTGAAATCGCTAATCTCTTTTCAAAGGATGAATTGGGTTGGTATTGATTTTTTATTGAATGCATAATATTTAACTGTTTTATATTATAAAAAAATAGATGAAATAACCAACGAGCTTATTACACCTATGAAAAAAGAATTTCCAAAAAGACCACCAACAGGTGACAATTTGTATGACTATTTCATTTCCCGATCTAGGTACAATTTACATGTAGCATTATGCTTTTCTCCTGTAAGTTTTGCTTGCGAAAGAATTATTTAATACCAAACAATTAAATAAAAAAATTTCTTTAGATTGGTGATAAATTCCGAGCTAGATCACTGAAATTTCCAGGTTTAATATCAGGTTGTACCATTGATTGGTTCCAAAAATGGCCAGAAGACGCTCGTATAGCAGTTTCTCAAAATTATCTTGAAAATTTTGCAATTGTTTGTTCAGATGAAATTAAAACTCAAGTTATAAATGAAATGAGTTTTATACATGAATCAGTAACACAAGCTTGTATAAGATATTTTGACCGGTTCCGAAGATCGGTATTTGTAACGCCAAAGTCTTTAATATCATTTTTGAAATCGTATCGTGAATTATACACAGATCGGAAAAATAATATTGACATGCAGTCTTTTCGAATGAGTTCTGGTTTATATAAATTAGATGAAGCTGCTATATCTGTAGAAATTTTAAAGGTAGATTTAGTTGAAATGAATAAAATAATAGAAAAAGCAACAATTGAAACAAATAAAGTCTTGGAAAATGTAACAAAAGCTGCTGAAGCTGCAGAAGTAGTTAAAGCTGAAGTTGCTCAAAAAAAGACTTCTGCAGAACAATTATTGACTGTAATTTCAGCTGATAAAGCAGTTGCTGAAGCAAAATTAGAAGCTGCTAGACCAGCTTTAGAAGAAGCTCAGGCGGCTTTAAATGTAAATCTTTATTCATGACAGTAAAAAAATATAGGAATTGCACTATTTTAATATTCCCTTTAGACAATTAAAGCTGCTGATATTGCAACTGTAAGGAAATTGGGTAAACCACCATATTTAATTACTTTAATTATGGATTGTGTATGTATATTATTTAGAAAAAGTTTAGAAAAAGTTAAACCAGACAATGAAAAAAAATTTTTATTCCCCTCTTGGGAAATGTCATTAAAAGTTATGTCTGATACACGATTTCTGACAAAAATTGTGGAATACGCCACTGACACAATTAACGCGGAAATGATTGATTTGTTAACACCGTACTTTAGTTACAGGTGATTAAAAATTATCTTTTAAAAATTTATTTTAAGTTATCTGCTAATACATAATTTATATTTTAGTTTGTATACCTTTGAAGCAGCAAAAGCTGCTTGCGGCAATGTTGCAGGCTTGCTAAAGTGGACTATTGCTATGAAAGACTTTTATGGTGTTAATAAGGACGTTTTGCCTTTGAAGGCCAATCTAGCGATTCAAGAAGCAAAACATAGGAAAGCTGCTACAGATTTAGCTGCTGCTGAAGCTGAATTGCTTGCAAAAGAAGAAGAATTGGGAGAAGTGCAACAATTATTTGACGCAGCTATGAAAAAGAAAAATGAAGTTATGGAACAAGCAGCGGTTGTTCAAAATAAAATGGATGCAGCAACAGCATTAATTGAAGGTTTATCTGGTGAGAAAATTCGATGGACTGAACAGATTGCCACTTTTGCAAGTGAAAAAGATCGCCTTGTCGGTGATATTATATATCTTTGCGCATTTTTATCTTATACGGGGCCATTTAATCAACAATATCGTAATGAATTGCAGCAAGACTGGTTGAACGATTTGGTACTCAAGAAAATTCCAATGTCATCCAATATAAACGTCATTGAATCATTAACAGATCAGGCGCAAATTAGTGAATGGAGTTTACAAGGTTTACCAACAGATGAACTTTCAGTACAAAATGGTATTGTTGCAACAAAATCGGCACGATTCCCATTGTTAATAGATCCGCAAACGCAGGGAAAAAATTGGATTAAAAATAAAGAAAAGGAAAATGATTTAATTGTTACTTCATTAAACGATAAATATTTCCGAAATTATCTTGAAGATGCTGTAGGACTTGCTATACCTTTGCTAATAGAAGATATTAGCGAAGAACTCGATCCCTGTTTAGACAATGTACTTGATCGGAATTTGATTAAAGTTGGTACAACATACAAAATAAAAATTGGTGATAAGGAATGTGATTATAATAAAGATATGAGAATTTATATAACAACCAAACTACCAAATCCATTATTTACACCAGAAGTTTTCGCAAGAACATCAGTGGTCGATTTTACGGTTACTTTAAAAGGTCTGGAAGATCAGTTACTTGGAAGAGTAATTTTAACTGAGAAAAAAGAATTAGAGGACGAGCGAATAACTTTGGTTGAAACTGTAACAGGAAATATGAAAAAAATGAAACAGCTAGAAATTGATTTATTGCATAAATTATCAACAACTGAAGGCAGTTTATTGGATGATGTCACAGTCATTGATGTACTAAATAAAAGTAAAATGACAGCAGTTGAGGTTAAAGAGAAACTTGAAATTGCTAAAGTAACCGAAATAAAAATTAACATTGCAAGAGAAGAATATCGACCAGTAGCAACTCGTGGCAGTCTTTTATATTTTTTGGTCTGTCAAATGACAATGGTGAATTGTATGTATCAAACATCATTAGTACAATTTTTAGAAAGATTTGATTGGTCTTTGCACAATTCAAAAAAAACACATATAACACCAGAACGTATAAAACGTATTTTGCGTACATGTACATTTGAAATATATCGTTACAAATCGAGGTCCTTGTATGAACAAGACAAACCATTATTTGTACTTCTATTAGCTCTAATTATTGATCAAAATGCTGGCATTGTTAAATACGATGAATTCCAAAATTTTATTAAAGGTGGAGCAGCATTAAACTTGAATGAGTGTCCTCGTAAACCTCATAAATGGATTACAGACGAAATGTGGTTAAATTTAGTGCAGTTGTCAAAATTAAGACAATTTCAACATATATTAAACCAAATTGAAAATAACGAACGTGGTTGGCGAACTTGGTTCCAAAAAGAAACTCCAGAAGATGAAGTTATACCTGATGGGTATAACAGTTTGGATCCCTTTAAAAAACTTTTGCTTGTGAGGGCTTTTTGTCAAGATAGAACTCTTTCACAGGCAAGAAAATATATTGCACATTCTTTAGGACCTCCATTTGCTGCACCTGTTATTTTGAATTATGACGAGCTATATTCCGAAAGTAGAGAATTTACTCCAATCATTTGCTTTTTGTCAATGGGTTCTGACCCATCTACAAATATTGAATTATTAGCGAAAAAGAATGAAACAAAATGTTTTGCAATATCTATGGGACAAGGACAGGAAATTCATGCAAGAAAGTTATTTGAAAATTGTTTTGTAGACGGTGGTTGGATATTATTACAAAATTGTCATTTAGGTTTGGCATATATGGTTGAACTTTCTGTTTTGATTCTTGATTGCGAGCGCCAAAAACGAGAACCTTTTCCAACGTTCCGTATTTGGATCACTACAGAAGTTCACCCCAAATTTCCAATAACAATGTTACAAATGTCTTTGAAATTTACTAATGAACCACCGGCTGGTATACGAGCTGGATTAAAGAGAACCTATACAAATTTATCACAAGATTTCCTGGATGCTAATGAATCGCCGTTGTATCACCCTTTGGTATTTGCAATCTCATTTTTACACAGCGTCGTACAAGAACGAAGAAAATTCGGTCCGTTAGGGTGGAACATACCATATGAATTTAATTCAGCCGACTGGTTAGCTAGTTGCTACTTTGTTCAAAATCATTTAGAAGATATTGACCCTAAAAAAGGTATAAGCTGGCCAACAGTACGTTACATGTTAGGTGAAGTTCAGTATGGTGGACGAGTTACTGACGATTACGACAAAATTTTATTAAATACTTTCGCTAGAGTTTGGTTCTCTGACCGAATGTTTGAAAGTACTTTTAACTTTTATAAAGGATATGGAATATATGTTTTTAAAACTCAAGAAGAGTATTTAGAAGCAATCGAATCAATGAATTTGTCAGATCCTCCTCAAGCTTATGGTTTACATTCAAATGCTGATATTACCTACCAGACTAACTATTCAAAATCAATTTTAAGTACAATAGTCTCAATTCAACCTAGAGGTAAATTTTTAGTTTTATTTAAAAGCAAAAAAAAAACAATAATAATTATTAATTTTAGAGGCATCAAGTGGCTCAGAAGAAACAAGAGAAGAAAAAGTTGCAAGACAAACAGCTGATATGTTGCGTAATTCTCCAGCAGCATTTGACTTATTCGAAGTTAAAGAACGTTTAAAACTCATGGGAGCTTTGAACTCTTTAAATATATTCCTTAGACAAGAGATTGATAGAATGCAAAGAGTATAGATTAAAAAAATTTAGTTGGAATATAATATTTTATTTTCCTTCACGTTTAGGTTATACTTTTAGTAAAAAAGATGTTGAAAGACATTTTACTTGCACTTGAAGGAACAATTATTATGAGCGAACAATTACAAGATGCTGTTGATAATATTTTTAATGCGAGAGTACCAATGTCTTGGAGAAAAGTAAGTTGGGCTTCATCAACCCTAGGTTTTTGGTTTACTGAATTAATAAATCGGCACCTTCAATTCAATACGTGGGCTTTTACGGTAAGTTTTATATATATTTATATATAATAGTCATACATAATTTTTGATTGAAATAACATTTAAAAAGGGGCGGCCTGTTGTATTTTGGATGTCAGGTTTTTTCAACCCACAAGGATTCTTAACTGCAATGAAACAAGAAGTTGCTAGAGCTCATAGAGGATGGGCTTTAGATCAAATAGCAATGGTAAATGAAGTTATGAAACTTTTCGAAGAGGAATATAAGAAACCACCAAAGGAGGGTGTTTATATATATGGAATGTTTATAGATGGAGCTGGTTGGGATGTTAAAACAGCACGTTTAGTAGAATCAACAAATAAGGTGTTATATGTTCCTATGCCAGTTGTGTGGGTTTACGCTACAGACAACTTAGCATCAGCTATTAATCCTAAAGCTTATAGAGTAAGTTTTATTTTATTCTTACACCCTATTAAGTCTACGTAATTAATATAAACTTTTTGTATATTTTAGTGTCCCGTTTATAAGAAAATTAATAGAACAGATTTAAATTATATAGCTCCATTACAATTGTTATCGTATAAGGAACCAGAGCATTGGACTTTACGTGGTGTAGCCTTATTGTGTGATACAAAATAACTTATGCAAAATTTATTTATGTTATTTCAAATAAACAGAGCATTATTATTCATTGTAATATTTGTGAAAATAAACGGAATATTGTAAACAAAGAAAAATTATTGTATTACTGGGACAACTTGAAAAAGAACCAACAATTTTTTTTCATATCATTCTGATAAAATATTGTTAAATCTATATGTATGCAATTAGTTGATATAGCAAGTTGCAAGTTTTATAGTTTTATAGTTTTATAGTTTTTCCCTGTACACTACTGCAAAAAATATTTTTTTATATTGGTATAATATTGCAACATTTTTGACAATAGTTATATTTTGTATACTAATAAAAAAAATTAAATCATATCAATTTAGCAATTAAATTATTACAATATTTTGTTTTTATGAATACAAAATAAAAGCATTAAACACCTGTAATTTTTAAATAACTATACCATCACATTCTTATAACTAGCTAGTACTAAGTACTCTGTTGCTTATAATAAAAAGCTCTTTTTAAAGTTGTAATAAATTTCAACAGGTTACAGAAAAACTTTAAAATAAAAAAATAAACGCGTAGGTTCACGTAAACGAGGTCACTAGTACTAACTTACTAAACTGAGCTGAGCGAGTAAAGTGTGAGTAAATTTTTGAGTGAAAACAGTAATATTTTTCCAATACATAGTAATTTTGTTTAAGCTAAATACTTTTTTTTTTAAATTTTTCTTTCGAGATTTTTGGTTGGTTAATAAAAGTTTCTTTCTACATTAACTTAATTATTCTACATAAACTTAATATTATACATTTTGTTGACTAAGTATTGTAAATTGTCAATTATGAAAAATATACAATACAAAATTTGGAAGTTTATAAGTTATTTAAAAAATTAGTTTTATTTTTCAAGATTAAATTAATTACATACGAAATGTGTGTACAATTTTCAATAAAGAAATCAACTGTTCAGTAGTTCAGTCATAGATAAATTAACTAACATCTAAGAAGGAATATTATTAAATAACCGTAAATTTTACATTTTTAATATAAAATGAAATTTTTAAAGGTTTTGTACTTTATATTCCAATTTATAACATTGTGGATAGTAATGAGAATCAAAAGGAAATTAAAAATTCTTTTTTACTTGAAGTAAAAACAAAAATATATTAGAGTTGCTCCAAAATTTGTAAATTTTCTTAAAATTTTAAACGTAAGAAAAACTGTGAATTCCACATTGTAAAAAAATTGTCATGTTCATCATCCAACTTTTTCAATGATCTAGTACGTTCCATATTGATTAATAATCTTTTTAAACGGACAAAAAAAAAAGAAAAGAAAGCATCGAAAATTTTTTGAATGCTTTTTATAAATTTTCCGACAATAGTGTTACATAGTTAACACTGTTATTTCTATTTGCGAACTTTAAATATTCAAAGAGTTAAAAAAATGGAACATCAATGAAATCGAAATTTTGTTCCATATTGTAAATATATTACTTTCTATTACTTTGTAATATTTTTACAATCTAGTAGCCAATCTAGTTTATGCAGAACTAGTCGAATTAAAAAATAAAGACATTTCCTTAATTTTAGAAAATCATATATAATTGAAAAAGCTGTTAACACATACATACATGTAAAAATATAATGTTTTAATTTTTGCGTTTTCTTTAAAGAAATTTGTATTTGTTTAAAAATCTTTTCAATTTTTAAACCGCTCTTAAAAAGGAAGGCGGGAGAAAAAACAAACAATTTTTCTGAGTGCCCTTATGCTCTTTTTAAAATATTTTTCTTTTAAAATTTCAAGGTCCTAATTAAAAGCTTTGCGGAGATGTCATGGAATCTTGCAAAATTTAAAAATTTTAAACAATTGTATAATTTTGATACTGATTTATTAAGGTAAAAAAATTCTATAGTTTGACGTTTTTGGATTAAACAAATGGTAAGCAGAATCTGAGATATATTTAAAAATAGTGCTTTTTACAGACAAACGGGCGAACGGACAGACACAGAGAGAAACTAATAGGCAAATTTTTCAAAATGTTTTTGAAAAATATGGTAAAAATGAACTAAGTTAGAGCATATTTCATAATTTTGCTAACTTAGTTCATAATGAGCTAAATCAGAAAATTTAAAATGGAATCACTCCATAAAGTAAAAAAATTTTATTAAATGCGAATTTTTTTTTTATTTTTATAACTAACTAAGTTAAAAAACCAGAAAATGAAAATAAGTCTGGGAAATTAAAAATAAATAATATATATATATATGAATCGTAAAAAACTGATAAATTTTAATAATATAATTTTATTTGAAGTCCAATGTAGTTTATTTAAATACTTGAATATAATATTTTCTCTACAATACGAGTCGAGGTAATTGTTATTTTCGTTATGTATAAGCTTTAGCATATATAGTGACATCTAATATAAATTATATATTTTAAGATAACGGCACAAGAAAAAAAACAATATTTGAAGGATTCGCCAAGCAAACGCATCATACATTTAAGAGAGCTTCCTGTGATTGGTTAAAGTGACGGAAGCGGGATATTCGTCTTATATACGAGAATACATTTCACAAAACTATTCAAAATTTTTGTTAAAACTTCTGGAAAAAAAGAATATACTCGTTTTTCATTAATTTTACCCAAAACCATTCAAAATATCTGGACATCTGGAACACATATAGAATATGCCCCTTGTTAATTAATTTTAAAAGGCGGCGCGGCCTTTTAAAAAGACTCCAATTTGCATTAATTGTCCGAGAATAAAAAAAAAAAAAAAAAAAAGGAAAAATCATAAGCGCATTGTATTGTACCTCTTTAGTCTTTTACTCTCGTGTAATTGTTGCAAAAGAATCAAAATGTATAATACAACTAGCAATTTTTAATAGAAACAAACACTATATATAATATTAAGTTATTGTTGTAACGAAATTGTAACTACATACAATGGTGAGACAAAAAAAAAAAAAATTAAAGAGACTAAAGAAGAAAAAAATAACTAAAAAGAATAACAAAATCGTCTACTGTGCTTTAAAGGTGTTTTGCAGTTTTTTTATTTTTCTTTTTGTTTTTCTTTTTATAACATTTTAATATGATCATATTAAGAGGGGAATGTCCAATGGCTATAACATACAATAATTATATTCATATTGACATACCAATAAAAAATAACAACAAAAAAAAAATATAATAAAAAAAAAAAATAAACTAAAAATGGTTAGAAGACGGCTAACATCGTTGTCGTAACTCGTAACGTTGCAAGTTATTTTGTATTTTATTTTTGTGATCAACTGTTGTTATATTTGCAATAAATACAACAACGGCAACAATAATAATAATAACAAAAACAACAAAAAAAAAAAAACTCTGACTTTCATTTTTAGTTTTTATTTTCAATTGAGAAATTTTTTTTTATTTTGTAAGTTCAGTATGAATAAATCTTTTGTATAGTTTAAATTCAAAATGTAAAATAAAAAAAAATAAAAAAAAAATTTAGTAAAAAATTAAGTAAAAAAAAAAAAAAATTGCAAGTTCGAAAATAAACAAAATAATATTAAAATATGATAAAATTTTTTGTGATATTTCTTTTGATAGCAGCAAAATGTGAGAGAATTTAAAATAAAAAATTTAAAAAGAATTTATTAAATAAATAATGAATTTTATAATATTATAACATATTTTAACCCGTATCAATGTTTTTTTTTGCTTTTTTTTATTATTTAACATTAATTAAAAATATACACATATAAATAAGCACGTCTAAAAAAATTACTTATAATTTTGTTAGAAAAAATAAGAAAAAAAACTTTAGAATTACCAAATTATTCAAATTGGTAATCCAACTAAGTGTTAACTATAAAAAAAAAATTGTGATAAAATATTAAAAAAAAAAAATTTTTTTTATCTTTATTTACAATATTTGTATTTATTTGTTTGTATGTATGTATATATTATTTTTTTTTTTTTTAATTTAAATTTCGTAATAACGATCGGTTTTTGTTCAACAAAAAAAGAAGTTTTTTTTTATTTAAATAAAAATATTTTATACTTTAATCAATTTGTTTTTTTCTCAAAAAATAATTTCCAAAAATGTAAAAAATAAAATTTATACGTCCTAAAGAAAGCGGATATTAAAAAACATAATATAAATATATTATATCTATATATACATATCTATATTTATATGTATATTTTAAAAACAGTATTTTTGTTTTACATTATCTACTTGATAATAATATTAATTTAAAATTAATTGTTTTACGGTATCAGTTTCACGAAATATTAACTATTGAACCGTTACTTTATTTGATATACTCTTTAGTTCAATATAAATATTATAAAATGAATAATTAATAATAATTATTTAGTTCTTGCTATTTATAATAAAAAAAAAAATCACTTTCAATATCATTAATTTTGTGTTTTGTAATCGAATAAAACGAAATAATATTACATACTTAGTTAAAGCTAAGTACATACACACTTTTTATTAACAAACTATTTAAATACTTACGCGGTATTATATGCAATTTATATTTTAGTTAATTTTTTTTAAACAAATATGTATAAGAATTATTAAATTATAATTAATATTTTTTTTTTTTAAATTCAAGTTTTTAAAACTAAAAAAATAACCATTCTATTATTTTGTTAGAATATTATTTTTATGGTGGAATATACAGTACAAGCTGGTACAGGTTTTTTCATTTTATATTTTTTTTACGTAGGTTTTGTTTTTCTTGCCACTCCAATGAGGAGTATAGGGCATCCACTAAGTCTTTTATTATTCATATGACTAAGCTTCAGTTTCGTGAATCATTAATTTCACTAAGCCGTTGATTACTCGGTTGTAGTAAATTGAACAAGACTAAGACGTTTCTTTTATACGTAGGTATACATTTGTACATATTATATAGGTTAGAGATTAATCGTATTTAATGTTGTGATAACTATGAAAAATAAAATAAAAAAAATAATACATATACCTGTCAAATACACAAAATGTAATGTTTATAGTATCTATGCTTTAATGTTGCTGCAAATGGAATATATATTTGTTAGCTTCTTTATATATAGCTTATAGTAGAAGTTTCATTGTTATATTGTTTTCAACAAATTATTGATTATATACAGTCCTACATACATATATGATTTATAATGAACATAATTATTCTTTTATATTATTTTAATATCTGACCGAAGGCTTTAATGCATTTTTATACTGCACTCAACGGATTGCTAGTAACTCATAGTGCTTCAATTGAGCCGGAAAACCGTTTAATTTACTGGCTAAAAATAAAATTCAAAATCTGTACCTATTGATCATTTTTATTTTTGTCTTTTGTCTTTTTTAAAAAAAAAAAAAAATTAAAAATTTAATAAAAAAAAATTTATTTGCAACTGTTGTCTGTTGTCTTGATTGTTTTTATTGTCATAGTTATAACTTTGAAAAGGTTAACTTTTAACCGCATATAGAGCAATGTATTGATATGGATATGTCACGTGTTCTGTAGTCTTATCCTCCAACCACCACAAAACAAAATCAAGTACATATATAATTAGTTAATTATCGTTCAGAATCAATTTGTTGATAAAATCAAATCACTGTAAGTCGTAATAAAAAAATAAAGTTTAAATTTTATTTCAAATATAAAATAAAAAAAAAATTTGCAGTAACACCTTTTTATTAAAATGTTGTACATCTTACTTTTTTTTTAGATAGTAAAATAATTTGATCAGAAAAATTTTTAATTAACTTCTCAATAGAAATTATTATTAAAATTAATTAATGATTTTATTGAAACCATAAAATACATAATATTATAAAACATAATTAATAAATAAATATTCATTAATTAATATAAATTTTTTGTGAATGAATCAGAAAAATACAAAAAAAAAAAAAACCTAACCGCTTAATTGTAATCCAAATGTGATGAGTTGAAAACAAAAATTTTTTTTATGTTAATAAGTGAAAAAAAAAAAATTAATAATAAAAATACGTCAAAATATGACACTATAAAAAAGAAGCAAGAGAAAATATGGATAGTAAATAAATATAACTGTATTTTTAGTATTTCAGTAAACTTATACAGTTATTATAAAGTTTTTATACTAAAAATGTTAATATATAAATTTATAGCTAAGTACATATATATATATATATATATATATACTTAAATACATTTAATATCTTATTTTTAAATAAACATGTATTAAGGTGAGAGCTTGAAAATGAAAGAAAAAGTAATATATGTATGTATAAAGCAAGTTTACACTTCAAGGTTGAATTAGTTCTAGTAAATACATTAATACATACATACATATGTTATTTTTCTTTTTAGTTATTACATATTTCATTTAAGTTTTTTCTTGGATTTGAAATTATGTACCTACGTATGTATGTGGAATTATTTTTGTTTAATGGTTTTTTTTTTTTCGGATGACCACCAAGTGAAATTTTAACTTAAAAGATAATATCAATTACAATAAAATAAAAAAAAAAAAACAAAAGACAAAAGACATTGTAATTTTTCTGTTATTATGTTCAGTAATATTTTTAATTTAACTCAATTCAAAAAAATAAGATGTAATTCATATTTATTATTACTTAATTAAGTAAACTAATGCTGGCGTGTACTAAATGATATGCAGGCAATTATGCAATCTTTGTCAATTTAGATGCAAACATTTATCAGTCTATGTTAATTTTTGTCAAATTACATATTATTAAATTCAATTGTTGTCGATTGATTTAACTAATAGTTGGTGGAGTAGTTAAGTTGTCGCCCTTCCAATCGAAAGGTTTTAGATTTAAAATCAATGTGAATAATAATTTAAAATAAATAATTAAAACAATATTAGTAACTCATATCGTAATGTAGTTCATCTTGTAATAAAAAATCAATAAAATAAATAATATTTAAGATTATTAGATGATTGGTAGGGGTAATATAAACAACTATTCTTACACATAGACTCTGTGCGACCCGTTTTTCAATAAGATTATTAGATAGTCGACAAATAATATAATATTATTGCTGTTTCATAATCTTGCATAATGGATACAGCCAAATAAACAATGACTTAGTGAAAATTATGATTTGACAAATTAAAGCTTAGTATCAGTTTCTCTTAAAGGGACTTGTAAAAAAAAAAAATTGACAACATGTTACATAGTGTAAATGCATTTTATCTTACATTTAAAATATAGCACCAACTTAATTAAATTTTACCATTCATTGAAGAAATCGTTATAGGTTTTATCGTTATAAAATTTCATTAAGTTTTCAAATTTCAATTTCACCATTTTGATGGCTTAAAAATAAAACTGGTTAGAACAATATTCATTCTCAAACATGGTATATGCTGATTTGAATGTTGATTTAAGATATTTTCTCGCAAAAATTTCAAGCAATTTTAAACCATTATGCAATCGTAACTAATCCACCATTGATCTCTTCTTTAATATTCTATTTCTTGTTGAATACTTGATTTTTGTGCTCGATGTGATTGTAAATGTGGGATGTGGTTCATTTTTAATAATTTAATTCTCGACTCCTGAGTATTGTCAAATATCGAAATATTATCATGTTTTTCTTAATATATTTGGTTTTCTTAATTAATTTTAAGATACCTGATACCTCTATTTTAAGATTATTTATAGCCAAACTTTTTCATAATTATTTAAACCTTTAATTATTTTTATATTTGTAAAACATATAATAACATGTGTACATAAAAAATTTATGTATTCAAAAAATACTATTAATTATTTTATTTATAAATTGTGTTAATTCTTCAACATTTACATGTCACTAATTTTTTTCAATTAAAATAAATATATTTTACTTTTTTAAATGGATTTGACTTTTTCATTTAATCTGAACCAGTCTGAACCAAAATATAAATCATTTGATTTTATTGTACCCTTAATTATTATGATTCAAAAACACACCCATATACATAAAAATACAATTAGTTATTATTGTTAAGGTCAAGATATTTATATTTCGTTTAATTTACAAAATAATAAAAACAAAAAATTAATTTAATATTTCTTTTAAAGAAAAAATCATAAACTGGGTTAATTTTAATGTTAACAAATTGTAATTTAATTATTATACTGATAATGGAATTTATAGATTTTTTGTTTATGAGTTGATTTTTTGTAAATATTTTTTTTTTTTTAAAACAAAATTTTATATTTTGAAATTTTTATTTTGTCGTAATTTTTTTTTTTACGGTATAATTTACGATATTATAAGATAATTAGTTTTTTGTTAATTTTTTTTTTTGAGTAGGTATCTTTTTTTCTAAAAATTTTCAAATAAATGATATTTACTGAAGCATGACTATTTAAAATGCTAATAAAAAGCATAAAAAGAAAAATATTTTCAGAAAGAAAAAAAAAATTTAATTTACTTATATTAAAAGTAATTTTCTTGGACTTGTTTCTGTAGAAAAACTAAACTAGTTTACAAGATAATGCCTTGAAAATTGAATTAAAATATTAGGGGGAAAAAAAATAATTTAATACAACTTTAAGGATTTTTGTTTTTATTTTATCTTTGAACATTTGTAATTATTAAAAGTTTTAAATTTTTATATAATAAGAGTGACTGCAAATTTAAAAATATAACTAGTATATACATGATAATAATTTATTAATTTTATATTGCTTTATATTATAGTATAAATATATCGCGTTAATTAAAATATTTTGCTACTACCAGACTATTAATTTTTATATCAAATATTGTGCATACTGATTTTTGAGAATACTTAATACTAATAACAGGCTGCGTTTTAAAAAGTAATTTTTTGTGTATTTTTACGAAGGATATTTAACACTGCTTGTAAACTAATAAACGTATATATAATTAATCAATAAAATCATATTATTTATATAATTATTGAACCTAACTTTAAAATTATTTTCATTTAAGTTCCAATTAATATATAAATTTACCAACCACTTAAAATCAGTGGCGTAACTACATCCATGAAAACCCTAAATTTGGGCTTTTCCGACTACCGAATCTACTGGGTGCGCTTAGTTCTTGGAAGAAAAAAAAACAATTATTTCCCGATTAAAATATTTGTAATTAGTACATTTTTTAAAATTTTTAGTTGAATGTTGGAAAAAGTAAAAATAATAGTTTTATATCAATTTTAAATCATATTATGTTTACCTGAGAACAAAAGCTTTGTTAAATAGTTTAATACCAAAATTTTTACTTGATTGTATGCCTTATTTTTTAAAAATAACAAAATACTAAAAACTTTTTTGAAAACTAAAAACTAAAATACTAAAAACTTTTCAGTTTTACAGCTGAAGGTTATAAATTTGTAAATGCAGACTAATATCTTAAATTTAATATAAATAATTGTATATAGGCAGCATTTCAACACAACTAATTTTAAGATTGGAACTTGACAGCAACGAACTCAACCAAAAAAATGAATGACAACGAGATTAAAATTTGTACAATAAATCAAAAAACTTATTAAATAAATATTAGAAATAATTTTGATATAGAGCTAGCTTCTTAGTATAAAATATATAAATTATATAATTTTTATTCTATATATACCATTTTTTTATATATAAATTTAAAGCCGATATGAATTAATGCCTTACATTTTTTTTTTTATCTTTTAATATTATCCGTTACGCTCATCTCAGTAGTCAGTAAAACGTTTATTAAATCATATAGATAATATAGAAATTCAACATGTCAAGGCTGTCTTAACCGCAATTATCAATTCTTATAAAATCTAAATAGAAACGATATAAATCCTAAATAGAAAGGATATTTTTTCTGGAAATTGTACTTTTAGGGACCTCGGTGGCCTAGTGAATAAGAGCGTTTAAAATACGCTGTAAACACCGAGGGAGTGTGGGTTCGAATTCGAAGAGTTATTCCCCCTTACGATATTTACAGCCACGCCTGAACGGGAAGGCTGTGTAATTTCCTGTGTCAGAGAAATGCATTAAAAAAAAAAAAAAATTGTATTTTTATTTCTTTGACTGGTTGATTTTTAAATTTTTTTTTTCGTTTTTCTAAAAAATAACAAAAGACTTACTTAAGAAACTTTAACAATACCTTTAATTTTAATCTTAAAATGCAAAACGCGTGAATGACTCACGGAAACTGTTGTTACGTGAAAGGTACTGCATAAAATAAATATAAATGTAATGTTAAATCGTATAGTATGAAATTATTTTAGAAGTGTGACTAAGTTAATTTAAAAAAAAAAAGATATAAAAAATTATTTGTATATACAATTAATAATTATTAACCCAATATAAGTTAGTATTATTATTAGGAAAACTTGATTAAAATCGTTATAATCATGGTTGACTCTGTGATTGAAATTGATTCCTGTCCTCACCTCCAAAATTTTTAAAAACTTAAAAAATTCTTTCGAAAATCTTCACTCACTTTAATTTTAATATAACTGACCCATTTTAGCCTATTTAGTTCACCAATTATATTTTATTAATTCTCCTTTTTTTTACCAATTAAAATAAAAAAGTTTTTATAAAAAATTTACAATGAAAAGAAAAAATTTCAATGAAAAATCCTGTTCTACTTTTATTTTTTTGTTTTATTTTATTTGTGTTCAATTCAATGGATCAAGTCAATTATTAGCTTTATTGTTGATTTTTTATTTTAATTTAAATTTAAGTTTAAAAAATAGAAAGTTCTATTTTAAAATAAACTTAACTAATTGGTTCTTGGTATTCCAATAAAATGCATGTTTATTTTTTATAAATAAATGTATAATTGCAAAAATATTTTTAAGAAATCGATATAAATTTTGAAAATTTAGTTTTTGTTTTAGTTTATAAGATTTTAATGTGATGTTTCGATAGAATGATAAAATGGTGATTAAACAAAACTGAGGTGCAATGTACATAGTTTTATATATATAATATATTGTCAAAATCCAATGGATAAATAGTTTTAATAGTCAGATAATTTCTATAATATGATTTTGAGTTTGCCAACGAATTCAGGATTTCAACAAATAGATTAGAGGAAATTAAATTAACAACTATGTATATAGATGTTAATAGACTTTGATGCATTAAAGAATATATCACTTTTAAAATAATAAAAATTATTAAAAACATTTGATTTGATATCAACTGTCGAAATATAAATAATGTAAACTTTCGAAATAATTTTCATTTTCGAACAGCCAAAACTGAAATTTTTTTAGAAAGAGAATTTTATTTTGGTAAATTATTTTAAAAAATAACCCGGATTTTGAATCCAAACTTAAAATAATATTGAAATAGGTGATTATTAAAACTACTAATTTTAATTTATTGTTTTATAAACTATAAGTAGAAATATACATACATACTTATATATTAAAATACATAACTTGAAGTTCATTATACGTTAAAAATACAAAAAGTAATTAATATTACTTATCATAAATGACATAATGTAAAATAATACAAAATAAATGATTCATAAAACAATACAAGTTTTTAATTCGCTTTTATATTATATTATGTACATATATATACATATATATATTTATGTAATACACATATTATTTTGGTAAAATCTTCTTGTTGTGATTGTTAATATTGTATTATGTTAAGAAACGTCCATAATTATATAATAACAAAATCTTATCATAAAACTTATTGAAAGTGTATAATTTATATTAAATAAAATGATTTAAAAAGTTCTTATTAACCCCTGCTCAAGTAAAACGTGCAACATATCTAAGTTCAAAACATAATAATACAGTATTTCAAGTTTATAACTTAATTACATAATATGATGACAGTTTTTACTGATTATTTGAACAAATTTAAATACATAATATTACATAATAATTTTTATCACATATAAAAATTTCATATAATGTATCACCTGTGATGTCACTTTTAATGCCTAAATAAAAAATGTATACAATATATGCCTAAATGTACAAAATGATTAAATAATAAAAATACTTGATAATAAACAGAAAATAAACTTATACAAAATGCAGTTAACAAAAATGCATTATTTTATAATTTTTAAAAACTAAAAAACAAATTGGATTAACTAAAAAAAGATTCAACAATAATTATTTAATTTAATATAATAAGAATTTTATTTAATTTGTTTAAAAACTTCCCTTTAGTTGTATAAAAAAAAACCCATAGATATAACCTTCACCTTCAATTTTAATGTTGTAATTTCCGAAATATAATTTTTTTTTTTAATTGCATAAAATTTTTGCCTTTAAAACCTCCGGAATCCAATTACTGTTAGATAACAAAAAAAAAAAAAAAATTAATGCCTATTATGGTTGAAACCTACTGACCACAAATTTTTTAAGTACAAATTTATCATAGGTATGTAGGTAGTTAGTTTTTTTCTAATAATTAGTTTTTTTTTAATTCAATTTTGGTTTTATATATTTCTTCTACATGCTTGTACCTACATATATACCTACCTACTTTACTACTTACTTGTTACTTTTTAAACATTTTAAATTTAAAAGTTTAAATATACTAATTATTTTTTTTTTTTTTTCACATTTTAGTTAACCTTTTTTTATTTTTGAACTAACAAGTTTTGTTTTTTTTTTTTCTCCTTGTCGTTATTTTTGATGTAAAACTGTGCAATAATAAATAATTTTTGAATATGCTGGTTTCAAATAAATTAAACAAAATTTCACGTTAATATATGTATTAACTATTAAAAAATAAAAAATAAAAAAAAACATCACCATTGAACCATATTGAACTTTATTTATTATGTCATTCATCGATGCCATAAACAGTACACAATTTGAGAAGTTCAAGCTTCATTAGATTTTATTTTATTATTATTTTTTTTGCTTTAATTTTATTTGTGAAAAATTTGATTTTAATAATAAATAATACGAAAAAAAAATTGATAAAATGCAAATTTGTTTGTTTAAAATAAATCAAAAGGCAAAAAAGTGTCTTGATCTACTTAAATATTGTTTTTTGTTTTTTTGTTAGTTAAAAAATTTTTAATTTTTAAATTTAACGATTTTTTTGTTTTCTTTTGAATAAAAAATCCTATTTTAATTTTTGTATTTGAAACAACAATTTTTGTTTTTTTTTTTTACTTTTTCTATGAAATTAAACTTTAACGATGATGTTTCATCTTTTGACCAATTTTAGAACTACTTTTTAAATTTAATCAGATTGAACCAATTGAACATAGTTTCATAGTTCGTACAAAATGTTGTAAATAAAATATTTTTAATTTTATCAATATTTTAAGACATCTGTTGGTCAAGTTTCTATTTAATATAGAAAATAGGTTCATGTCTTTGTATATATAAATTTTATTCTAGATTCGTTAAAATTTAAATGTCAAAAGGTATAAGCAAGTATAAGAATAAGAAACAGTTATTTAATATTCAGTTATGTTATATCAGGTTATACTTATACATAGTTTTTTTTTTAAATTATGTATGAAATTATTTTATATATAACCAGATACCAGACCAGATACATAGTACATACATTAATAATTGACCTAAGTATGTACATAATTATATATTTAATATAAATAAAAAAAAAATTATTACAAATATTCAACTCGTATTTTTTTTTTCTGTTAATTTGTTTTTTTTTTTATTATTTAATTGATGAAATAAAAAGAAATTTTATTTTTCGGATCAGGGTATCATACACAGTATCAGCCTATATATTTTGCAAAATTTTTCTACATACTTTTTATCTTTATAATTATGTAGATATTTATCTTTTTTATATGATTTATATTTATAGGTAATTTTTATTTATTTCTATTTGTTTTTTAAGTATTAAAAAATTAATCATTAATATTATACGAATCCAATAAATATATTAGAATATTTGAATGACAAATATATTTTGACGCCGCGCAATCATTAAGAATTTTTTTTTTTTTTTTTAATTTTCAAATAAATAATATAATTTAATAATTTATGTATTGATAGATACATATGTAGTTAAATATAGATAAATAGGTAGAAAGATAGATATTTTTTGTTTTGTTTTTATTATAAAACATTAAAAATTAATTTAGATTATTGTTGGTTGTTTAGAAATATTTTATTCTTTTAATTTTCAGCATTAATATGTGCATTAATTTTTACCCTTTGATTATTGAAGTTTTTAAAATTTCTATTAAATAGGTATAGACATTTTAAAATACAGCTTAACATTATAATTAATTATTATAAACAGATTTTGTTTAAAATTTGATCAACCCTATAACGTAAATACATATACAAATAATGCATTTGTTTTAATCGTTTTAAAATAAAAATTCTGTTGGTTTGAATTAAATTTTTTTTTAATAAGTAGCAGTGCAGCTGGTTCTATAGATCTCATTAAGGTTTTTGTTTTTTGTTAAATAAATACTTATTAATTAATTAATAATATTTTATTGTATTAGGACTTATTTGTTCGGAAAGCTTCACAATTTGATTTTATTTTAAATATTTATAATAAAATGTTTGCTTCTAAAGATGTCGCACACCGTTTCCTTTTTTTGTACACATGCTTAATCTTACTTTATTGCAAATGTCACCCTTAAACCATTGCTATTTATGGCTAAACATAATGTTTCAAACATTGAATTCAACATTTTTATAATTTAATTTAAAGATTTCATTTAAACATGTATTGAAATTTTAATTAATAATTCAATATGAAATATGTATACTTGAATAATTATGCAGTTCTTATTTACTTGAATCCATTTAAGGAAGTTTAAATTTATTTCTAATCTACGAACAAAAGAAAATAAAAATAAAATTCAATACAAAAATTTAAATTAATTTGATAATTAAATACAACCATAAAAACTAAGTTTATAACAGACTAGAATAATGGGGGGAAAAAATATGCAATTTAAATGTCTTAATCTTACATTTGAATTTCAATTATTTTTAATTTTTAAACTTTTTTTTTTATTAATTTCTTCTTTTTTTTTTTTTGTTTATTTTTAGATACTAGTGCATTTGTAGTACCACAGGAACTTCCATCTATTCTGTCATTAGTTTATTCAAATATTCCACAAATACGAAAAGGTTTAATATTTTTTTTTTTTTTTAATCTATACTAAACGTTAACTTTAATAATAATACTATAATAAACGTTAACTTTTTTCCAATACTATTTTCATTTAGGTCATGATTCACGTTACGGTTTTGGATTTAGATTAGGTGACAATGCAGATGTTCAATTTGTTGTTGAATTGGGACCACAATCTGAAACACGTCCAATTGGACAAGATGCTGCTATCACATCAAGAAAACGTGCTGTAAATCAATTACAATATAATGATGATGATGGTGATGATTCAACAGATAACAACGAATCATTAACATTAAAAAAATATGATAAAACAAGTAAAGATAAAAAAATAGCTGAAGCTGAAAATTGGTTACGAAATTGGTCAAAAGATCAATATCGAAAACGAAAATTGGAACAAATAAAACAAAAATCTTTAACATCTAGTAATGGAAATTTAAAAAATAAACCACCAATAGTTAATGGAATGATTAATTTAGATTCAAATACAATAACAATGGTACCTGAAGATGCATTGGATCAATTAACAGCATTATATAAAACAAAGAATTCAAATAAAAAAAGAAGATGAAATTAACAAAAATCGAATAATCGTTTTTTTTTAGGAATATAAAATTAGGACTTTCTTTATAATTGTACATATATATATATATATATATATATATATTTTATTTTTTATTATTATTGTGTTGTTATACATATATGTTGATTAGATCTATTGGAAAAAAAAACAGAAGATGTATATGCATATATGATACAAAGAGAAAAAATAAAAAATATTTTGTAAAAATTGATAATAAATTTAACTTTTTATAGTAAAATATAAAATAAAAAAAACATACTTATTTATTTTCTAAATGCATTAACATATTAGTGCATATTACACTTATCATATATGTACTAGAATCTTAATAGTAAAAAAAAATAGAAAACATTATATTTTTCTATTGATCTTAATAAATTTTTTTTTATAAAAAATTATTAAATTTATTTCAAAGTCAAAAATCTTAAACGGATACCATCTCGAAAAAAAAAATTACAGTGTACCTAAATAATTTTTCATAAAAAATTATTAAATTTATGCGAGTAAAAAAATCTTGACAAATGAATATAATCTTGAAAAAATTTTTTTTTGCTTTGGCACTTAACAAAACCTTGAATTTTAATTGATTGATTTTTTAATTAATTTTGTCAAAAAATGGTTTTTAATGAAGTTTTCGAAAATTTTATAATGTAGAAATTAATTTTTTTTTTTTCAATATATCGGATAATGGTCCTAAATTTATTATTAGTTTCGGTTTAAAATATATATTTTGAAAAATTTTCTTATAAAAACAACAACCTTAAATTAAGCATTCAAATATTTTTATTTTTATTGAATTTATGAAAAGCAAAAAAAAAACAGTTTATGAACTATATACGTTACGACATTTTAAAACTGAGGTCTGAAAGCATTCAACTAAAATTCATGACAATTAATTTTATATAGGCAATTTTTCGTTTCAAAAAATTAATGAAGAATATATTAGGTTTAATTAAAAATAAGGAACATCAACGTACATCTTTTAACTCAAGAAAGGTTAATATCGTTATATTGTTTATTTTTATACTTTTTTTGTTTTCCTAAGAGAAGTGGGAATCTTCCAAAGAAATCAAGAATTTCCCCCTTGGTAGTGTCAGATTCTTACTGACTAAATCCACCTCTCCTTTAGCAAATATAATGAGATGAAATATAATGCAAATATATTGGGATGAAATTTATTGGCTAGGGAGTAGAGATAGGAAAGGATAGGAAATGGGATACGGAAATATTGAACTGGTAGTGGGACTGTAAGAAAACAATGATTCCGCCTATTATTATAACTATTTTGCTAACAGTGACTATAGTCGTTACAACAGTTACAACATGTAGTAGTATATATAACACCTTACTACATAAGGTAATTATTGAACCCCCACTGTCACTGTAGGCTGTGATTAATATTAGTATTCTTATTAATATTATTATTATTTTACTACATAATCAGGGCCATCAGTGGATTACAACGTGCAGCAGTATATAACACCTTACTGCATGATATAACCAAAGATAGCTCCACTGTAGCAGCTATTATTATTATTATTATTATTACATATTATTATTATTATTATTACAATTATTATTAACTACTATTAATTATACAATATACATTATTACGAAATAAAATTACTACATATTTTTTATTTATATGACTTGACCGGGGTTTAAACCCAAGATTCTTCGATTGAAAGGTTGACGACTTAACCACTGCGCCATGAGTCACATAAAATGCTTAATACTTAAAATGCATCAGATAAAAATCCAACATTTAAGATTTTCTTTATTTGGAGACAATAATTCCTCAATTTAAAGGATCAATTTTTCATATTACCGTTTTTACATTTTTATCATATTAAAAATATTTTTTGAATTTTTTAATTAAATTTAATTGTCAAAAATAGTATAAAAATAATAAGAAATAATATCTTTAATTAAAAATTTAATTTATTTGTTTATTTCTTTTGAGAATATTTTCAATTATTGCATTTTCTTTTTGTATTTTTTATTTGGTTTTATTTTTTTTTTATTACAAAAGACAATTTTAAAACTTAAATATCATACAAAAAGAATTTGCTTAAGAGTGTTGATGATGATTCATACTAAAAGAAACGATATATTATTTGTTTATATATAGGTTAATTACATTTATAA
Organism: Poecilobothrus nobilitatus; assembly: GCA_947095535.1. Taxonomy (NCBI): domain Eukaryota; kingdom Metazoa; phylum Arthropoda; class Insecta; order Diptera; family Dolichopodidae; genus Poecilobothrus; species Poecilobothrus nobilitatus. Next base: position 187,575,433 of record OX352774.1, on the reverse strand, counting down.
TTATAATTCATATGTAAATATATCTAAATATGTATAATGAATATAAAATAATACGTATTCAGGTATGCAATTTATATTGAGAAAAAAAATTTGATCGCAAACAATTTAAAAAATATAAACAAATTTGAGTATTAAATTTATTTAGGTAATCTTGTATGGCAAATTTTGTATATTAAAATTAAATTTGAAATATGGTTGATATATTTAACAACGGCGCCATTTCATATGTGCAATCAAGAGTAGAACCCTTATGATTGCTTCTCATATAAAAAGATTAATAAGATAAGACTTTTTCAAAGTTTAAAAGATCTCTACAACATAGTCTTAAATATTTCTTCAATGTTTCAGATATTACTATTAATAAGAGATTCCTATTACAGGACTCTGAGTACTGAGTATATACTTAGAAAAAAACGTTTAAAATCCATATCTTTTTCAGAACAGAGTACAGTTTTAATATGTAATAAATGTTCCGACAAATATAAGAGATTAGATGACTTCAAAGTATTTTTTTTTTTTAGTTGAGAATCAAGAAGGGTAGTTGAGAATCATCGAAAGACACTATAGAGGAGGGAGAACGAGCACGAGTCCTCCATGAGTGCGTTGACTTTAACCCTAGAGTATATATTTAAACTATAACTATATACTCTATAACTTTAACTATATTTGATTAGGCATATCTCTTTGAAAACTATATTAAGAAAAATTTTCTAAATAAACCATAAATTTCTGAAAGTGATGAGTTAAGAAAACTAAAAATTCAGATATTTTCTTTAATGTTCAAAATTTTTGAAAACAAATCAAAATATTAATATTTTACATATAATATAAATAATAATAGTAATTTTTTAATTGTCAAAGGATTATATAGCGCCGGTTCATTTACTTGATTAAAAAAAAAAAACAGAATATAACAATTTTTAAAAGGAAATCAATTAAAAGTTATCTCATCACCCGAATAACATCAGAGTGTCATATTGCGACTAAAAAAACAATTTCATTATTCTTATTCCTATCAAAATTTATTTTATGATCGCTCTTTTTTTTCATAATGAATGAAGAATTATGTTCTTTTTTTCGAAAATATTTTTACGAATATAAAATATAATAATTTTTTACATTTTTGTTTTTAATGAAAATTACCAGAGACGAAACAGTTTCTTTCCGAATTTAAAAATTCTTTTATTCTACTAAGGTGATTTTATTTTAAAAAATCCGTAAATCTGAGTAGTAAGCGGAAAATAAAATTCTATGCTATAGAAGCAGATATTGCAATTTTAGTCTGAACGTATTAAATATTCAAATATGGAGTTGTGCAAAAATATCAAATTGAAACTTTTACAAAAATACTGTGCGGAGTTTTAACCGCCTCTAAATATTTATCGGTACCTACAAATCAAACTAGTTTCTGACTAGATCAAAAATTTGCGGTAAAGTACTTAGTAATTGCTGATACATTAAAATTTTAAAATGAAAGTCACAAGAGTCAAGAATTTTTTTTGATAATATTTTCCCAGATCCCCAGAACAAATTGAAAGAAAAATAAGTTTTCAGTCGATCAAATTGATTGGTTCTGATAGAGAAAAAGGGTGGTTTTAATTGCTAAAAAGCCGACATACTACTGCAGAATACATATTATACAGTATCTTATGAAAATTTTTACCGATCTACAAAAAAAAAAATGCCAAATGTATATTTTACGATATTCTTATTTTACCTTAAAAAGGTATTTATTATACTCAATTTTAATTTCTAAGAGATTATTCAACAATTTTAATATAACCATTAACCGTAAGTAATATAACACAAGTACGTCGAGAGGATGGAAAGAAAAAAAAAATGAGAGGCCCGTTATGTTAATGCATATTTATTTATTTATTTATTTATACACAGGTACCGTGGTACATAAATATGTCAGGTAGCTCCAACCCCTGTTGCCTGGTGGGAATGTGCGGGGTAAATGCATATTGAAGAAATTAAAATCAAACTGATAAAATTCTATATGGAATAGAATAGAATAGACGGTAGTTTTCAAAAAAAAAGATACCTAAATAAATAAATTAGAAAATTTTGAAGTATTTAACTAACTACATATCTACATAAATACCATTATTAGCTGCATCTAATATATAAATATAATGGATATTTAAAGATAACTAATGAACTTTATATAGAAAGTTGAAAAATAAGAAAAAAAATTATTAATAAAATTTTAATATAAATATTTTAATAACAATGTTAGTTGTCGGATACAACACTGTAATCTGGAGTATTTATTTAACTTATTTGTTTTTTGTAATATATCTATATACATTTTAAGTTTAAAATTTTTAAGAAAAAACAATAATTTCAATATATTCTTTGGTATATATATCACCTATACATGAAACAATGCTACGAAGGACGAATTTATATTTATATGTATATGTATATATTTGTATAATACTTATGAGTATATATTACTAAATTTACGCACAGAATGAAAAAAAAATAACATATCTATTTTTACCACATCGTTAATTTTTTATTTTATTTTTTTTCTATTTAATTTTTTTTTTTATATACTTTTTTTTCTTTATTATTTTCTGTTATACAAGTATATTGTATAAATAATAAATTGTATGTCTTATATAATGAGTCATTATGAAATAAGAAAAGAAAATTTTTTGAAAAATTTTCTAATTTCCTTACATTAAATGTACACTATATGAGCAAAAAAAAAAAAAAATTGAAAATAAAGTGAGAGTACTAAAAAAACAAAACCAATAGATTCTTTTTTGTTTTTGGAATAAAACAAAAACCTACACTTTAAACATTTTATTTGAAATTATATGCTTGTATAATATTTATATTATATTCTTTTACAAATATTTAAAATTTTATTTTTATATATAGAATTTGGCCCATTAAATTGATGAACGTGGAGAAAATCTATGTAATAAGAAAATTTAAAATAAATCTTTTTTTTTTTTTGGTTTCTTTCGTTATTTTTTTTTTTTGTTTTTTTTTTTTTTTTTTCATTTCATTTGTTGTAAAATTATTTTGTAATTATGAAGGGCATAAGAATGTTTCATTTTATGGTTATTTTGTGTTGTTTATATTTTGGAGGTGTTTTGTAAAAAATTGTAAACAAAAAAAAAAATGAGAAATTTTTAAATTTAAAGAAAAAAAAAATTTTATTTTGATAAAAATTAGGCCATTTCTCTGACTAAATTATATATACTCGTATGAACAACATCAAAAATGGAAATAAAATTTTATATTTTTTACAAAATATAAAAAATACAATACATTATATTTAAAATAACACAACAAGTAAACATTTATTTATATAAATATATATTTATTATTTATTATTATTTTTTTTTTTTTTTTTGATGAAAATACGTATTTTAAATTTTTCAAACTCAGGTTTTTTATAATTGATTTTCTTTTTAGAAATGGAAAATTATAATCAGATGTTTATTATACATATTATATGTAGCCAATAAATTCCATTTACTCGAATAGAAAAAAAATTAATTTAATAATAAATTATATATGGTACACATGTTTACAAACGTATATGTAAAGTTATGAATAATACGTAAATGACCTGACTATTAGAAATGTAAAAATTTATTCTATTCTATTTATGAAAATAAAATTAAAGTAATCTTAAGAGTATATAATTTTTTATGATTCGGAGGAAATATTTTTTATAATTTGTTGGAGCTAAGAAATTTAGCGTAGAACAATTAAAAATGTTTTGTCAAAGTATAGAAAAAAAAAAAAAAACAAAAACAATTTCATTGTTAGAAAATTCGACAAACTAAAAAGTTGCAAAATGTGATGACTTCTAATAAATAATATCTTTGAATAAATTTAAAAATTTTATACTTTCTATAAAAAAATTTTTTTTTCATCCCAAATATTGTATTTTTAATAAAAAGGATGTGAAAGTTAGTAAAATTAAATTTATTATGCCTTTCTTTTTACATTGTTTTTTTTTTCTTAGTTCTAAATTTAATGCATTTTATATTGTTTTTTTTTAAATTTGTTTTCTCTTAATTATAATGTTTCATTTAGTGATGTTGAAAATTTCGTGTTTCCAACAAGTTGAAATTCCATAGTGATTTTAGTTTTTCTGATTTTTTTTTAAATTTTATTTTTGTAGGAAACTTGCACCCGGTTTCCTGCCTAATTAAATAAAGCGAATGTTTGAATTAAATATTGAAGAGTTTTTTTGCTTTTCTGGAAACGAAATTATTATAATGCATTTAAATATTCTATTAAATATTCTATTATTATTATTCATTATATATATATATATAATCAAAATTAATTTTATTGTATATAGTATATGCTAAGACTCTTTTAGTTTCTAAGATACGAGAACTTAAATGAAATTTTTATATATATTTTTTTTTTAGTTTTAATAAATTGGGTTCTATAGGTTCGTTTTTATAGAACATGTCACAGTCACAGTCAGCTATTCGACACTGTCAGCTATTCGACACCTTCTGTTCCAGAAGCTGGCTGCTCCTGCGGTAAAATTTACTTTAGGACGCGGGGAGTGATGAAAATCTTAAAGAATCTTGATACAAATAAGTCAGCCGGTCCAGATGGTGTAACCACCATGGTGCTTAAAAATACCTACTCCACTATTTCAAAACCTCTGCGAAACCTTTTCTACCTCTCCTTCACTTCGGGTATTCATCCTATACCCAATGGAAGGTTGCACATGTTTTCCCAATTCCCAAAAAAGGTAATAAAAGCGATCCCTCCAACTACCGCCCTATTGCTATAACTTCGGTCCTCTCCAAGGTAATGGAGAAAATAGTGAACCAAAAGCTTCTGAAATACCTGGATCACAAAGGTTTGCTTCATGATCGTCAATACGGGTTCAGAGCCCGTCGTTCAACCGGTGATCTCATGACTTACCTTTGTGAAAAGCTAAGCATCAACCTTCACCATTCTGGTGAGTCTGATGTTGTGGCTCTTGATATATCTAAGGCTTTCGATCGAGTTTGGCACGATGCTCTATTGGCAAAGTGCAAAGCATTAGGTCTAGGTAGGGTCTTTCTAAAATGGATTGGTGATTTCCTTTCGAATCGCACGATTCGTGTACTGGTCGATGGATATTCATCTAACAAATTCAAAATAAATGCTGGTGTCCCCCAGGGATCAGTTTTATCCCCAACTCTCTTCTTAATATTTATCAATGATCCATAGTTTCGCAGATGACAGCATCCTTGTAGCTTCCTATGAATTTCATAGCCGCTATAACATTAATCACCAGATTAATACAACAGCAAAAAATTTCACTATTAGTGAGCTAAATAACGATTTAGCAAAAATTCAAAAATGGGATGAAGTCAATAGAGTTGAGTTCAACACCAAAAACACACAATGCTGTCTGATCTCGCCGAAAATAGCCACTACCGTTCCTAACCTACTATTTCAGGGAGAAGTCTTGCAGCATTCAACGGATTTAAACATGCTGGGCGTCGGGTTAAACCAGAAATTGACTTGGTCAAATCATATTTTTGGTATAGCTAAGGATGCAGCTAAATGTTTGGGTTTTTTGTATCACTGCAAAACTTACTTTTCCGCATCTGATCTTCTCAATATCTATAAAACGTACATTAGGCCAAAAATGGAGTATAATGCACACATTTGGGCTGCAGCGCCTCGAACAGCACTGGATTATTTAGATAATGTGCAAAACAGAGCTATTCGTTTAATCAACAACCTCAGTGTAACTTCTATGCTCACTTCACTTAGCCATCGTCGCACAGTTGGGTCACTGACCTTGTTTTATAGGTATCTCGTAGGGATTAACACTTGTTTCAAAGAAATTAAACAATTAATGCCTCCACTAAAAGTTTTCGAACGAGAAACAAGGAGGGCAACAGATACTCATCCCTACCATGTTGAGTTATCAAGATGGCGAAATACAGCCTATGGAAATTCGTTTGTCATGCGCACGTCCCGTTTGTGGAACCATATACCATCGCATGTGTTCCCTAAGGTTGGTAATTCATATGTGTACGATTTACTTAAGTTTAAGAAGAACATTAACATCTTTCTTCAAAATGCCCTTCCAAATTTTCCTACCTATCCCTCATAATCCAGATTTCCCAATGCCAATTTCCCCAATTATCCTTCCCACATCCCTATCCCCAAAACCAAACTGTACATTCGTATTAAAGGTTCCATCCTAAAGTTTGGTTTTAAAAGTGGGGTGGTTTTGGTTGGTTAAACTCCAACACTACCTTGAGGAAGCACGTGCAGTTCCTCTTGGTGGTGACTTTCGAGTTTTCCACCAACCCTGGTAAAAAAAAAAAAAAAAAAAAATGTATGAAAATTCTGTAAAATGCGTTCAAAACCTAAATTAATATTTAATCAATTTTTATATTTAACAGTTTTTAGACAACGAGCTTCTAAAATAATTATAAAATGTAGAAATTTTAATAACTTTTTTGTTTTTAAAATGAATGTTTATAGTATGATGATGAAAATGAAAAACTTTCAAAATTTTACAATATTTATAATCTATATGAGTCTTTTTGAAAACAAAATATTCCTTATTCATTTATTATCAATTATCAGTGTAATTTTATTATGAAACATCCTGTATACATATATTTTTCTTTTCCTTCCCACTTCTATAAGGAGCATATATAGGACATCCACAAAGTCATTTATTATTTATATCTGACGATGCTTCAGTTTCGGGAATCATTAATTTCACTAAGCCGTTGAATACTTGATTGTATGAATTATAAAAGACTATATGCGACGTAAATATTTCTTTACTTCTACGCCATCTATTATGTTTTACAAGAATTATTTAATTATTATTTTATTATACATTATATTATAATATTAATTATGAGATATTCATATATACAATTGAATTATATTATACAAAATAAAATATATATTTTAATATTTTTATTAATCTATATTACCCAAGCGGGCTTTGAACTCGAAACCTTTCGAATTAAAGGCCGGTGTTTTAACCACTACATCACTATCGCATAGATATGCAATTTACGATATTCTCATCAGTTCAAGAAAAAAAATTGGTGCATATAAACATTTAAACTACACTTGTTTTTAAATGAAATTTTATTGTACCTATGTATTCTATAAATATAATAGAATTTTAAAATTTCAAAATTTAGAAAGTTCATTTCAAATATTATTTAATTACATATTAATTATATTATTTAATAATAAAATCATTTAATGTTTTCGTCAAGGCAACTTAATTTCAATTTTCTTTTTTTAAATATTCGTGAATATTTATTATTAAACAGTCTAACTTAAAATGTTATGATATGGTAAATTTTTAATTAGTGCGGGAAAAGAAAGTTTCATTTTTATTTTTTTTTATAAATTTGTTCAGATTCAGTTTAAAAATACACAATTGAAAATAATTGGAAAAAATTCATAATTTAAATGTTAACCATATGTAAATCCTATGTGTGTACCTATACAAAATTCAAAAAACATTAAATTTTTTCCATAAACAAAACAAAAATTTTTATTTAAATATTAATAGATTTATTTTATTGCAAAAAATTCAAACTTTATTAGGTATTTTATGAGAAAAATCATCGAAAAACTTTTATATTCATGTATTTCACACATAAAATAAATTATATTTTACTAAAAATTAAGACACTGCCATTCAAACTTCCAAATAGCCAATAAAATATAATAAAAATATGAAAATTATAAGAAGTTTTTATATATTAACCTTTAATTTTTTTAAATTACTACGGTTAATTGTCACTTCTTTAATTGAATTTTGTTCATTACGTCATTTTTCTTTTAATAAATAATTTTGGACAACTTAGAAAATAATTTTGGACAATTAAATATTTTCATTGATTGAAACCATTAGAGGTGGATTCAAAATCAGGTTATTCACTTGATCCTTATGGAAAAAGAAAATCCTCTGATTTTCTAAAATCTCTCCTAATTCAGAATCTAGCATAATACATATATATATATAAATAACTGGAAAAAAGGGAAACCTTGATTTTATAACCCACCTCTCTAAATCAGAATCCGGCATATAAATAAATATGCTGGAAAAATGTCAAACTCTGATTTTTTAACCATTACTATACAATTCACTGACTATAAAATCCCTCCGAATTAGGAATATATTATTAATTAAGAATACATTATGCACAATGCAAATGGCATATACGCTACCGACCACGTTCTCCCGTGCTGGCGATAATATAGAAAAAAAACAAATCGGCATTCGACTTTATTTCTTTTTCAATTTCGATTTTATTTAATTTTCAAAACAGTAATAAGGTCGAATTCTCAAAATTCGCGATTTAGGCTTTAATTCCGCATCGAAACAGAAATAAAGTCGATTCGGTATTATTTCTTGGGGCATTATTTCTGGTTACCGAACTAAATTCTTTGCAAAGTAGCCTGTATAATGAAATGAACATCCTAACATAGTTGATTCGAAGTGAAAAAGTGATAGTAGGTATGACAGAAGTAGAATTATAAAAGGTAATAAAATAAAAATTTTTAATTTCATAAAAAAAATCTATTTTTTCATGTATATTAATTTATATTTTTTGTGTTATAATTTTTTATATAAAAATAAATTATAATATGTGTATATTGCATAAAGTGTAGAAATTTTTTTCTAAATGTTACATTTTCAAGTTCATTATATTTCTATAGATAATTTGTATTGACTTTCATTTGTAACATCACAAAAAAAAATAAATAAAATAATATTTAAAAATTTACTCGATTTGGTAAGCAATATTAAGTAAAAATTCATAAAAATTGAGTAATATAATAAATGAATAGAAAAACACCAAAAATAAAACAGAATTATATCATAGCACAAAGTATTACAGTAAAAAAAATATTTAAACATATTATAAGAAATAAGAATTCATATATCGTTAAAAATGTTTCTGATGAAAAATAATTTTTTTTTGTGTTAAAAATTTTTTGCCAAAAAAATGTTCTTTTTGTTTTTTAGTTGTCTAAATATTTTTTTTATCGATTAAAAAAATTTAACAAAACGAAAATTCATATAGAATATATGGTTAGTAATTTTTACTAGATCAGGTTCATAATACTTTTGAAAATCAATAAGTGGATTGTTTAATTCAATTTCTTCTTTTGATATTTTAATTTTATGAGATGAATTTCGATATTTCTTTCACATTTTTCTACCATTATTATATTATTATACTCCTGACGTTGTAAACTTATTTTACATTACTTTGCGATCATCTGCCATATCAATAAAAAAATTTAAGGTTCCATCTTAGCCCTCATATATATTTTCTATTGGATCATGTCCCTCGTATATCTAACTTTAATATATTGTCGTTTCGACAATTATGCAACACAATTTGAATATTTTAAGTTGGAAAGATTTCAATAATTCTTATCATTCTCTGTCATTAAGTTTGTAGTAATATACATATAATTAAATCTTTTAATATAATCTTATATTCTTATAGTTAAGTAGAATTAAATTTTAAATTTTTGGAGAACAATTCCTGTACAAAAATAAACTTAATTTCAAATACTACCTCATTCATTTGAATGTTTTGATTCGTGTGTATGTGTGATATTCAAATAATAATAATAACAAATAAAATATTTAAAAATTTTCAGAAAAAAATATAAACGAAAATAATTTTAAGGTTTTCATTTCATCGTATGAGTAAAGTTTAAAAAATTCTTTCAATATTTTAATAAAATTTTATTTTCATACCGTTACTAAGTACTATACATACATGCATACAATAAGCTAAAAACTTTGGAATGCATCATCATTATAATTTTTAATTTCTTTATACACGTGCATAATTTCAAAATATATGATTTATTCAAAACCATTTTAAAAGTGAGTATGATACAAAAAAAAAAAAATAATTATACTTATTTACTGACGAATGATCATGGCTCCACTTCAATATATTTAAAAACTGGATTTATAATAGCTATGTTACACTATGTGGATTACTAAAATAGAGAGAAATAAAAACGTCAAAAAAAAACTCAAATGAAAACTAAAATTTCAAATGAATCAAATGAAAAATTTTTGCACTTTTAAACTATTTGTGCAAATCAAAAGAGAATATTGTCAAAATATAAACATTTTCAGTTTAATACAAATAATTTGTATTAAGAAAGAAAAATGGATCGAGGAAATAAATATTATTACAGGTGTATAATAATTTATCCTTTTCTTTTTTATACCAGAATTATTATTAATCATTATTATTCAGATCAAAATCAAAAATTCAAATGTCAAAATATCATAAACTCAAATAAAATTAAAATCTCATTTGATTTCTGAAATGAGTTTCTCAAATGTCATTTTCAAAGCTCTTACACTATGGGCGTTTCTTTTTTCTCATCAGATTAATGCTCAGAGCAATTTGTCTTAACTCTGACCGCTCTGAGTTAAAAAAGAAACGCACAACTTGTTAATTTTTATCCAAATTATTTTCTAACATCATTATTTTTTATTTAATTTCATTATTTTAAATGTCACAATATAGTTGTAAAAATTAAAAGGAATTTATTTAAGAAATAAAATAAAACAAAGTTAATTTATGTAAAATTCAATTTTATAAAATAAAAAAAAAAAAAATAAAAAAAAAAGTGTTTATCTATGCACGAGATTTTTTGTTAATGACGTTTTTCTTATTTTATTCTTAATTTGACGTTTTATTTTTTGACAACTCTGTGAAATCTGAGAAAATTTTACTAGCTCACAGATTGCGCTCTGAGCACACTCCGAGTTAAAAAAGAAACACAAAATGAATAATCTGGATAATCTGAGCATAAAAAGAAACACAATTTTTTTGCTTGGCAGCTGTGACTCTGCTCTGGTGAGAAAAAGAAAAACACCCTATATGTTTTTATTTTTGAGTCGACTTTTGAGTCGATCAAATTTGAACATAGTGTAAAACAGCGTTAGAAGTTTTTTTTCTTATATTTATTTTTATATTAACATATTCTGGGTACTGTGGTTTGTAATTTCATCAATTATTATAAAAGAAAATACATTGAATGGTGTGTAATCTGTATGTTGTGGATTAGTATACTTAAAATATCACTAGCTCAAATTTTGTTGCCATCTCAAAATATAAAACAAAATGTTTAACATTTTTTTAATTAATAATATTACAACTTATTTGATACTTTTAGAATGAATGGGTATAGAAGGTTAAGAGACTAAGAAAATATTTATTCTACCTACATGTTTGTTCTTCAATTCAAAAAAAAAATATTCAAAAATTTTAGATTTAGAACTTAATTAAATGTTTAAATAGAACGAAAAATAGACTCGAAATGGAAAAAAGATTTAATAGAATAATTTGGCTAAAATTAAAAAAACAAAAACAAATTTCGTTCCATATTAAATTATAATTGTGCATATATATGTATGTATATAAATTTAAATAAAATTAGAGAAAATATTCAAAAAAAAAAACTTGAAGAACAAAGTTATGTTACCTTGTATATATAAAATCGTATATATAAGAAATGTATTCATATCTTTTCCAAACACTCTTTTAAAAATTTATAAGAATTGCCAAAAGTTTAATTATGAAATTTTTAGATACCAAAGCAAAAAAAATATTATAAAATTTTAATATTTTAGAATTTTTGTCTATTTTATTGTATTGTTCAACATTTTTACTTATATATGAATTATAAGTATATATATATTATATACTTCTAATATATATATATATTTTTTTTTTTTCAAAAATAACATTTGAAAATAAAAATGAGAAACAAAACATTTTTGAATTTTTACAATTTGAATAAATAATTTAAATTGTCAACTAATAAATGATAAATGAAAATCTTATAAATAAATATTAAAAAAAATCTAAAGAATTAAATGTTATAAAAAAACAGTTTAAATAAAATGTCTAACAATTAAAATTTTATACCATCCATGTTATTTTTTTTTATAAAGTCTTAATTATTTAGAGGTTTTGTTAATATTTTTTTTTTATAAAAAACATTTTTTAATATTGAAAACATTATGAAATTTTCAACAGGATTTTAGTGTTTGTTGAAATAAAGCAAACTAAAATATATCATTTTAGAAACCATTCAATTTCAGTTCAATAAATATTATTACAACTATAAAATGTTATAGATGTGAAAAAATTTAATATATTAAACTCATATTTTCCAGTTAGACTAATAAAACCATACCCACAATATACATTATATATACATATTATATATAGAAACACATAAACATATTAAATGACAATCACTGCACGAGAAAATCTATAAATAAAATATTCGAGCAGTAGCAACATAATGAAAATATTTGATATTGCTATTGTCTATTTTTAAGGACATGTTAGGCATAAATTACGTAGGTATTCGAGTTTCGTATATATTGGGTATTGGTTCATCACAGCAACGCTCTCCACTGGGTCCCCTATATTTAGTAGATTGTATTGATCTGTTTTGCATATATTACACTCCTACCTAGTTTAAGTCCCTAGATAGCAAAAATCAGCGTATGGCATTTTTTTTGTGTCTCGAATATCGCTAATGTGGATTCATTTACCATCTCATGTATTCCCAAAAATTGCGGATGATTACATTTCTAATTTAGATATAAGTTCAAAGAGAACGTCAACTCTTTCGTTCACCATATTCTTGCAAACCTTAAACCAATTTTTACTTCATAGCAGAATTCTCCTCTTGTCCAATCACTAATCTGTAGAATAGTACTAAAGTTCAAATATTAAAAACAAAATTTATTTTTATTTAATATTTATAATACATAAAACAAAATTTTATCTAAGTTCAAAGTAAAATTAACAAAACAAATCAAAACAAAATTTATCATATTTACTGTCAACTTTTAAAGCTTTGTAACTCGAATAGGAGGCAATATAGGGTTTTCCTTGTAGAACATTTTTTTGCTCACCTAGACTCCCTCTATCACCTCCAGATGTATGACCTACTGAGTTCTGGACACCCTTCTATTAAATAAAAGTTCCATAACATAATTGTTAAGTCAAAATTGGAGATGGTGTTTAGTGAGTTAAAATCCACGAGTTAATAAAAGAATCGTGCTTGTACCGCTCCTCTTTAGAGTCTTTCGATGATTTTCCATATACCTCGTAAACAAGAAAAAGGTGGAAAATTATATACATATGCAAATCTAAAAAAACATTCGAGTAAATAAAATAAACCCTATTGGAATAAAAGAAACTTAACTCTATGCAAAAAAACTCAACTTCCGGCATCCTCAAAAGTTCCACAAAAAATCATTTAAATCGAAACTATATGCAAAACGAGATTCAGCATAAATATTATATGTTATTATGAACATATTATATTCATTAAGAGTCAGATAAAATTAAATATTATTCTAAGTTTAAAGATTTGAAGTAAAAAATGATAAATTAGATAAACATATAGTAAGTACTATAATGTATATGTATCGTGCAAATACAATTTCATATATAAAAGTCTTATAAATCAGGCGATAAAAACCCTTAACTAAAAATTAATATACCTATACATATTTTTAAAACTCAATTTCTATAAGAAAATTATAACAATGAATATTGCACTGTAACTTAAGTTATTTCAAAGTATCATTTTTGTAATTAAAATTTAATGTGAATTATTTATGTGCAATAAACAGAAATTTGTAATCTAATGGAACCTTGAACGGTTAATCAATAGATTTTATAATTTGAAATTATATATTAAACTCCCACATATTTTTTGATAGTTTTTTACGTATATGATTTTAATATACATAATATAATAGTTTACATATACATAGTTATCTAGTAAAAAAAAAATTTTTTCACGCTAATTTTAGAAAAAAAAAAAAAACTTAATAACATTTGTAAGTATTTGTAAATAAAATTTATTTTATGATTCATTCATAAAGAAATTTACCTGTTAAATTAAATTTTTCAAATTATGTATCAAAAAAAAAACAAAAAAAATTTAAATTGCATCAAGGAGAAAAACATAAAAATAAAAGGAAGTATTAAAATTTGCTGTTGTGCAAATTCATCATTTAAATAATTTTATATATAGAATTATGATTTGATCTTATAATTTATACAAATTAATTATTGTCAGAATTTATCTAAAATCAAATTTAGATTGAAAAACATATAGACAAAAAATTTTAAGGTGCAGTTTTTTTTTATTTGAAAATTAATTTTAATTGTAAAATTCTTAAATTAGGTTCTTCAATGGGTGAGAATATTGTAGAACAGATAATTGTTAAAAAAAAAAAACAAAAAGGATTCGGTAAATTTTTTATCTCTGAAAAATCATTTCCCAAATAGTGAAAAATGCCAAACTTTTTTCTCTTACTTCCTTTAAATTTGAATATGTTTTTAAATGCGCACGGTTGCATCGATATGCCATTGTTTTGTTATTTAATGATAATATATTCTATATTGTTTTTTATAGAAATGATTCAAAAGTATGTGGAACATGAAGAAATTTTTTTTTTATTATTTAAATTTAAAAGAATTTTAACAAAAATAATATAAACTTTTTCAATGAAACACAATAAAATATAAAAATTAGAAATACATATTAAGAAAAATAAATTTATTTAACTCTTACAGTGATGCATGACATTTCCCACACTAGTGTATACATATCATAATAGTTATTTCTTCTCAAAAAGCTAATATTTTAAAGATTTAAATTAAATAAACCTATATGATTTAAATGTTTTAAAATGATAAAATATAAACCTCAACTTCTGTTTATTGGATAGTTTTGGGTATTATTTTAATTAAAATTATAAAAAATATCAACTCTTAATAGGCAATTTTTTCCTTACTTTTATAATATTGCCACATTTTATTTGTAATCTTTATTGCATGCAAATCATTTGAGTGTTAAATATTTTTAAATCAATATTGTCGTATGTATTTGATTTTAACATAATAATGTTAATTCAAAAATTTCGATTGAAAATCTAAATCCTTCAGACCAAAAAAAAAAAAAATCCCAACTTTTATATAATTGCATACTTCTAGGTTAGAATTAGTATTTGGAAAAAATGTTAAATTATTTATAATTAACATTTTAAATTTAAAATTTAAAAAAGTAGAATATTTAATATTTTAGTGATTCATATATATATTTAACATATAATATACATATCGTTAATATTTATATACTCGTATTAAAGTTAACAAACAATATTTAGATTAATTAAGAAAAAAATATATTGTCTTGTCAATACTATGTTAAATGTCAAAAAAAATGAAAACTAATTAAAAATCTTACAGAAAATAATATAAAAATAAATAAATAAAAAAAAATATAATGATATATATACATTTTTTTTCTTTTTTCTATGATTTTAATGCTATTCTAATGATATGATTCTAGTGATATTGGAAACACTATTACATTTACTGAAATTTTATTTTTATTTTTTCATTTTTAATAGATCTTAAATTAGTCATAAAGGATTAAATGAAATTAATGAAAAAAAAAAAAACGCATTCAGCATATTCACATTAGTCAAATAAATTACTAAAAAAAACTTATAAATAAAAAGACCTTTCAATTTAAACTAAGTGCAGTAAATTTACGCGTTTTTTTTTGAAATATTTTTGTAATATAATATAAATCGTATCATTGTTTAAAAGTCTTATGATCGGAATTTTTATAATATAATGATTCGTACTGAGGTATTTAAGAATGTTATACTATTTTCTTATTTTACTTACTATAACTACATTTATTATACAGACAAAGCAAATACATTTTATTTTTATCCCTTCTTTTTAATTTTTTTTTTTTTTTTACAAATTTCTTGAATTAAACATATAATTTAATTAATTAAGATTTATAAATGATCAATTAAACTATAATCAGAATAATTTTTAATAATGAAATTGAATATTTGAAAAATATAATCTTAGAAGATAATATATTCAATTTCAAAGAATGCTCTCTTAAAATATAATACGAGTTTCATATACCATCAAGTCAAAGTTAAAATTATGTTCAACTAAAATGTTATGGCAGTAGAAGAAGGTGAGATCCAATTAAAGGAGTATTATAGTAGAATATTTACGGTATTGCAGAAACCCGCGTATAAAAAATTAAATATCAGAGAATATAATAGCACCGCTAAGGATAAACATTGTGGCCAAAATATATATACATATATATATATATATATATATATATATCTTTTATTTAAAATGAAATATTTTAATCAGTTTTTAAAATACTATTTTATATTGTAATCTTTTACTCCATATTAAATATAATAAGAATAAGATAACACTAATTTTTATATTTAATTAAGTCATCTGTGATTGCATATATTCTCTCATTCATCATTATCTCATGATCTTTAAAGATTTAATAGTATAAATAATAATATAATATATTAAAAATAAAAATCTAGAAAATTAATCATAAGAATTGCACAACATCTTGATTAGTGTCCGGCAATGCAAGAAATTGAACCAAAAACAAAAAAAAAAACAAAAAAGAAGAATTTCAATGAGAAAAGAAAGAGAGGAAATCAAAATGGAATATTTATTTTTAAAAATAATTTTCGTCGATAAAATAAATAATTTTTTTGAATCTTTTTTATAAAATTTTTTAACACATTTATTGATTTGAATGATTTTAATTGTTAATTTGATTTTTCTTTAATTTTTACATAATATTTGTTCAGTCTAAACCAATAATTTTTATTTTTTTTTTTTAATTTACGCGTACATTTTTAATATGCGAAGGTCATCGTCGCATTGTTTCAACATCATCATATACTAATGAAATTTTTTTTTTATTTTTTTATTTATATGAAAATAAATAAAATTCTTAATTTTTGTCTTAAATTCAAAAAATAAACAAAAATTAAAAGAAAAATATACAAACAAAAATATTTATTTTCAAATTTAAATTTATAATCAAAAGGAAATTCTATTTTTTATATTAAAAAAAAAAAAAAAAATTTAATGGTAAATGGTTAAAATTTTAAATTCTATTATTGAAAAAAAACCAAAGATAGTAAGAATATAAATATGTATTTAAACGAAAACGTTTTACTTTAATTTTTAAAGTAACAACTTTAATTAATTATTAATTTCATATGAATTTAAAGTAAAATTTTTAGAACTTAATAGAAATATTAATTTTAGAAATATTTTTGGATTTTTAATTGTTAATTTTAATTTCATTAATCACAGCCAAGATACAATCAAATTTTAAAAATAAAGATTTAATTTAAAGAAAATTAATGTTTAATTCGAATTTATTGATCTTTTATTTATGATTCTGATGAATTAATTTTCTGTTCCATTTATGTATCGTTAATAAAAGAAAATATCTTTTTAATATTAGTCTATACCCGTTTTAAAAACTTGATAGTATCTAATCTATAAAACAATACATGATCACTTTAAATATAAAAAAAAATTTTAAATAATGAATTTGGTTAAATATTTGACAATTTAAAAAAATTAAAAAAAATTTCAATAAAATAAAATAAATTTAGAAAAGAAAAATCACATAAAAATCGCACAAAAATTTAACGTTACTGACGCATGCGTTAACGCCATTGCAATTCACATCTGAAAATAGATGAATAATCAAATATACATACATAAGTATAAGATATTATGAAATTTTTTATTTTCTTTTTATTTTTTTTTTTAAATAGAAAATACACAAACAAATATATATATTCAGGTATTTTAATATATATATTATATATTTTAAATTCTATGTATCTATGTATCTATTTATTTATTTAATCTATTTTATTCTGTTTCTACTATTTTTTCAAATAGAAATAAATTTTATCTAAAAATAAAAATTGTTTTGAATATTTTTTTTTTTTTTTAGTAATACCTTTACTGTCATAGCAGCAATTTTTGTGACAATGAAACATACACAAACATAAAATTATAATTTGAAATTATAAAAAAAAAACAAAAATGCGAAGAGTTAGCTTAGATGTCTTTTGTTTTTTTCTTTTTCTTACATGAGGCTTTTTTTTTAAACAAATATTTTTTGAAAAAAAATTTTTAAAATAATATATTATGTACATATGAACTAAAGAATGACATATATATGCATATATGAATACAAATTCATATATATATATATAATAATATACGTAAAATTATTTATATAAAGCTAAACTTGTAAATGCTTATTACTGAAACGTGTAGTTTCTAATAGCAAAATTATGTTTAACAAAAAAAAAAACAATATATGATATTATGTACATATACATATGTAAAATGTATATATATACATGTATTTACTTACTTAAGAATTTTCCATTTTATTTTTCGTTTTATCAATTCTCAAGAAAAATATTTCTAATTTTTTTTTTTGATTAAAGGAATAAACTTTTTATTTAATATATTATATAGTTATACATATATAGAGGTAATAATATATAACATATATATATATATATTAATATTATATGTTTATATAATTTGATTTATTCAAAATAATTTTTAAGCAGGACATGAACTTTCAATGTTAATTAATTTTATATTAAAAAATAGAAAAACTGTTTTAAGGTGAAAATAAATCATGATTTAAATAGGTGCCTTATTTTCTTAACGTTAAGATATATGTACATATAAGGTATATATATATATATATATATATAAATCATAACACTTAAAAATTATGATTTTATCTATTAACTGAAATTAGATTTTAAAACTTTTAATGATTGAACAATTAAAACTTTGATACAACGTTAAACAACTTTTAACGTTCATACAAAACGTTAAACAGAATATGTGCTACTATACAATTTACAATTATAGTAATAAGCTCTTTAATAAAAAGAAACTTAAAAGAATGCTTTTGTGTCTTATTTTTAATTTATAAATGACGAAATGTTTGTTGTTCAAAAATCATAATATGTAATATGTATTTCAAACAAGGTAGAATGTAAACCAACGGTTTTTAAAAGCGCACATTTCCAAAACTCAATACAAACTGTTCAGAAGTGTGACTTGCACAAAAATTTGAAAATTTCATGTAATAAGAAAAAACGGGAAAATAGGACATTTTTGAAATTTTGAGGGGCCGTTAGTCCAGAATCCTTTATAACTAAGAAAAGCTGTTAACACACATAAAAGTATATTATTGAACCTTTAATTTTCATGTCTTGCCGAAGAAAAATTTTTACAGGTGCCTAAGTTACAGGTATCTAAAAATAGCAAATTTTCAATTTTTGTGGCGTAATAACTCTAAAAGAGGGGGTGTTACCCAAACATTTTCTGAGGAAACTTATACTAATTCTAAAAGTTCTTTCTTGTCTCAAAATTTCTGAAGGCGTGCCGGAGTTATGAAAGTAGAAAAATCAAGCAAAATTTGGTTTTCACATAACGGTAAATTTAAATACTAAATTTAAAAAAATTGTATAATTTTAATATTAATTTACAAAGCTAAAAATAATACCTGTCGAATGACGTTTTCAGATTGAAAAAATCTTAAGCAGAACAGAAGATATATGCATTTAAAAGTAGGGCTTTTTCAAAGTTTGAGGGGCTGTAGCTCCGTAATGGAGGGACCTATATGAAAAAGTTGTTCCACAAAATTATTTTTTTTGAGACCTACCCATGGTTAAAATTTTTTTTCTCTATCTTTAACGGTGTTGAAGTTTTGTAAACAGACGGACGGACGGACGGACGCACAGAGTGAAACTAATAAGCACATTTTTTCAAATTTTTTTTGGAAATGTGCTAAAAATATCAGAAAAAAAGAATTTGAGCAATTTCTTAAATATTAAATTATTTATTTTGGTTGGCATAAATAATTTAATTAACAATTTGAAATATCCTGTCCTGTTACGAAATTACAGCAATAGTTGTATTTTAAATTAAATCTAGCAAAGTTTTCGTAATTAGTAAATATCTTATCACATAAATATATAGTGATCACTGATCGGTAATAAATGTTAAGGTCATGATGCTCTTTAAAATGTTGTTTCAGTCTCAGATTTAGCAATATTTCTACAAATCTTATTGATAAGACAATTTTAGGTTAAATGACTATAATTTTCATTCATATAAAATATAATACATATTTACTTTTTTATAATTTAACTTAAAAAAAAATTAGAAAAATATTGTTTTAGTGAACTAACAATTAGTTAACAATTAGTTGTCCCAACTGACAAATTTTTCTTAATGTAATTTTCAAATTCTTCTTTAATGTATTTAAAATAATATATTTAAGGATTATTGAATTTAATTTACAATGTGTTGGACAATTTTTTGGTTAACAAAAAATCATTAATTTTTTATTTTATTATATTATATTATTTTTTTATTTTATGCATAATAAAAAGCAAAATTATATTTAATATTTTTTATATAAAATAAATCTTAATACTAAAAAAAGGTGCCGTGTCATATTCCCACAGGCCAGAAGCCCACAATGGGGACATATCCCACAATGGTGGGTTATAATACCAAAATGCAAAGATGGTGTTATAACCCACGATGGTGGGACATAAGCCGTTAAATTTCTGAGTCATAATCCCATAATATTTTTGATATTTATGGCCTTATAACTCACATATAGTGCGTTATAATACCATAATATTGATATGGTGTTGTGTCGCATCGGTATAGTGAGTCATAACGCCATAAGTGATTTTGATGGGATTATGACCCACTTAAAAAAATCTAAGTAGGTAAATTCAAAACGCTTTTCGTTATTTTGTTTTTTAATTGATTTTTATTTTTTTAAATGTAAAAACCATAACAAAACAAACAAAATTATGAACAAAAAAGGTAAATGCAATAGTATTTTACATTTTAGTTTTAAAAAGTTAGCAAAAACTATTTAAGAAATTTGTTATAAAACATTGTCGCATAATCGCATTACTTATTATATGCGATTTTTTTCAAACCCTTTACAAAAAAAAATGTTATATTATAAAATGTAAATATATTGAGTTGTCATAAAGACCATGGATGGAAAATTTGGGTATTATATTAGTCCATGAATTTTAATGTCTTGGGTCTTATTTCACTCCACATAAATATTAACTTATTTTAGTAATAATAAAATACGTTATTATATTTTTTTTTGTTTATTACTTTGTTTATATTTTTTTTAAATAAACTCAAATATTATTTTGATATTGACATCAGTGGTGTATCAAGGCACTTCTGTACAGTTGAAATCTCTTCAAATTCAGAATCTGGCATATACACATATATATGGCAGATATTCTGGAAAAAGAGTATACGCGCGTACACGCAATTGGTCGGAAATGACAGAAAAGTATACATATACCCGTTGAATATATTACCAAAGCCCTGAAGTCCAAAATAAGCCTGATCGTATAAAAAATAAATACATATCGTATTATCACTACGCCTTTTTTCCGGAAATTTATGATAATACCACCCAATATTTTATGGCATTATGACCCACTTGCATTGGGTCAAAACACCACAACTTTTATATGCATTTTGGTGGGTTATAAGCCCAGGACTTATGGCCTATGGGGCTGTGACACGGCACCCTAAAAAAAATAAAAACTATATTTATTTATTTATATTAATGTTACAAATCACATAGGATAATGCGATATTATTCAACTATCGGCTACGGGCTACTAATGTCATTATAGATAGTAAACTATTATTAATTTATATAGTAATATATGTATTATTTATTTTGTTTATATTATACTCGTATATTTACATTATATATATATATGATAGTAAGAGGTATTTGTTAAGAAAAATTACTTTGCCAATTAAAAAAATTTTCGATTAAAAAATCCTGCTACCTTTATATGTTTGAACCTGCGCAGGCTCGATTAATAAGCCATGTGCTTAACCACTAAGCCGATTTATTTATTTATAATAACATTCAAAAGCTAGGCGATACCACCCGGTCAATTGTTCTTCATTATCACCAATAACAACATAAATAGAATAGACAGTTTTATGATAAAACTTGTTCGCAAACATTATGAGAGAGTACAAAACACTCCAGAAAATGGTTTTATATCACATATATATTACCACAACGAGGAGTACATAAGAAAAACTTTGCTCACGGGATTTATTGCTCCTGAGCTTTTTATATTTCTTGATAAAAATGGTTATATTCAAAACCAAAATCATGTCTCTATATTATTTCATTATAATATTACACACATTTATCAGAAATTAGTACTAGAACTACAAATTAGGTTTTAATTTAGGCTAAGTAGCTCAATTTAGGATAAGTAGGGTAAGGCATAGGTTAAGTTGTTTTTATTTTAACAACCAGAATAAATATTGGTTTTTATAACCGAAATTTTTACAATATAAAAAAAAAGAAGAATAAAATATTATTGTGATATAAAAATTATTTTGAAAATTAAATTAAGAATTAGACACAAAACTAACATAAAAATTAAAGATTAATTTAAATGTTAATATAAAAAAAAACAAGCAAAGATGCCGTTTTATAAACTTTTTCTAGGCTAAGATATATTTAAGATTGTATTTAAAGGTATAAATTAAAGGTTATTAATAAAAAAAAAAAAAAAACACCAATAACAAATTATTGCATATTTTTAGGCTTTGTGCGTTTAATTATACTTGTATTTATGATTTATTTATGACATATTGTTAATTGCTTGGGAATTTTTATTCTAATAAAAACTTTCTACTTCACATTTCTTTACTTTTTTAATTTTCAAACTACTTCTTTCCTTTTGTATGACGTAGAAAAGCTTTCGCAAAGGTTTTGCTGTATTTTCTAAATACAATTTAGCTTCACTTTAATTTTAGATAACTCGATTACTATAGTTTTATTAATATTATTATTATATTTATTATATTATTAATAGACAGTAAATTAATATTAAAACGTAAACTTAAGTATTGTTTGATAAAACTTAGTCGGTAGACAATTACAAATATTGATTTAGTATGCCTCATTAACTTTAATATGTACATTTTATTGTATATCATTTTAATTTTTTTTTTTTTTTTACGAGGGACGGTGGAAAACATCAAAAGTCACCCAAAGAAACTGCACGAGGTTCCTCTGAATAGTGTTGAACTTTAACCAACCAAAACCACCCCCTTTAAAACCAAACTATAGGATCATTTTAATTACTTACGTTTTTTAATTTTTTATTTTAATTTGTTTATTTTTTCTTTTTTGTTACTGACATCTCAACTATTCACCGTATTTGAAGAATCAAATTCAATTTGACGAATTTTTTACATTTACCTTGACTTGCTTAAGGTATGTTACAAAATAATGTCTACACTAATTGTATATTTTTTATTTAACTCAAAACTCGTTATGCTAATTTTATACTGCATGTACATATATGGTGTACTATATTTTCACACATGCTTAAAAACGGCTTATGTAAATTAAAAAACACTTATTGCTTGCTTTAAGCATCCCCACAATCTCTGCTATTCCATCCCTCCAAGTGAGTTATCATTCAAATTGTTCATTCTTTATAATCAATTGTTGTAATACATATCTATAATTCATTATTTAATATTTTTATTTTATTACAACTGTATATAGTCTTACCTCTCCGACTATATACAAAAAAAAATAATAATAATAAGAAATGATGACCCCTCCTCCCCGGTCGTGCGGTCAAGGAATGGTAACTGGTCGTGGGATATTATTATTATTATTATTATTATATAACGTGTATCTTTTATATCTTTTTAAAGTAGTTTTGATGATGTATTTGATGTTCTTATATTAAGTAAAGATAATTTAAATTAATCCAAAACTTAAAACAAATAGTTTTTAACTAATTATCATATAAATTTATTTTGTTTGTTGTTTTTTTATTGGACATACTAAACTGAATTTCTAAAAAAATAAACAATTTAAGGTAAAATTAACAATAATTAGAAAATTAGTGTTCATTTAAAAAGATTTCTTCCAGAAGATATAAATTGCCACATTTTATCTTCTGAACAGATATTTTGCTTTATATAATCTAACATTTATATATATATAAATAATTTCTTAAACTAAAATATTTTATAGTTTTCTTTAACAAAAATTAACATATTTTTAGTTCGTTGTTCTAGGTCATTTAAAGTAGAAAAATTTAAAAAAAAACAAAATTAAAAAATTTTTTTTTCTTAATTCTTAATATTATATATTATTATATTTAAAGAGCAAAAGAATTAAAATATGATATTGTAAGAATTCTAATTTAAAATGTTTCTTAAAAATAGATAATAGGTATATCAAAGTTTTTCAATGTTTTAGCAAGACATTAGGAATACATTGTGCCATTGTGGAATTTTAAAAAATGGTGTAACATTATAAATTTATTACAAAAATTAAAATAAAATTTTCCTATTTAAATAATTTTGAAAACAAATTTATTTATTGTCAAATTATTTAACAGCTATAGTCATATAATTGAAATAAAAATTTTAAGTTCCTTTTATTTATATTTAAGGCACAATTATTTATAAATTTAAATCCATATTTAATATATCTATGTTAATATTTGTTATTATAACATAGATATTAAACTTCCTTTAAAAATTTTTCGTCAATCTATATATACTTAACCCCAAATCGATAATAATTTTTTAAATTTAATGCTTTTAATTTTCTTTATTATATACCAATTTTGTTTTATAAACAATTATTTTATTTATTAAAGTACATAATTATAGATATGTAAAAATATTTATCACCCTCATTTTTCAAAAGACTGAAATTCCAGACCCCCTTAATATATCAAATTTTTATTCATTAAGCCCCACCTTCGCCTGGGAGCCACGGTGGCCTAGTGCATAAGCTTATATATGTTGTAAACACCGACGGATTGTGGCTTCAAATCCCACACACGTCGTAAGAATAATTCCCCCTTACGACATTTGCAGTCACGTCTGAAAAAGAAAGGCTGTGTAATTTACTTGTCACATTTATGTGGCAGGGGAATAAACTACATATACAAATACCTTTGTCTGTAGTCAAATAAATTGGATAAGTACTCTAATTTTTTTTTGTGCATTTCTCTGCCACATAAATGTGAACAAGAAATTACACCGCCTTTCCTTTTCAGGCGTGGTTGTAAATGTCGTAAGGGGGAATAACTCTTACGACGTGTGTGAGATTCGAACCCACACTCCCTCGGCGTTTACAACGCTTTTACCCATTAGGCAACTGAGGACTCTATTTAAATATACATAATAATTTAAATTCAAAGCTGAAATTAAAAAAAAAAAAAAAATCAATTTTATTTAAATAAAAAAATGTTTAAAACACCTAATTATAAAAACAACAAAAAAAAAACTAAATATAAAATATATAGAAATCTTAAACTTGGAATCGAAATAATGTACATTTTATTCTAATTTATTTATATACTCTTATTTTTATATCATCTGCTCTAGAATTTTCTCTTATGAATGATTTTAAAGTTAAACTATAATCGAAAAAATATAATAAAAAATAAAAATAAATACCAACATATAAATTTATAATCAATCAGACGGACGACCAATTAAAAATATTTAATATAGGATACAAGGAATAAACGCAAAAAAGGGCCTTCATAAATTTTGGATTACTTACAAGAAAAATTTTTTTTTTTTGATAAAATTAGAACTTGCAATAAACAATAAACAAGTTTGTGAAAAAGAAAAAAACAAAAATAATCAAATTAAAATAAAATTTTAGATTTTCTAGGAAGTAATAGTCATTATGACCTTCATAAAGATGTCATTATAATAAAATTTTCTAAATAAATTTTAAGATATTAAATTTCTTTTCATATCAAAAAATCAAAAGCTCAATTATTTGATTTATGTATTTATATTTAATAATTTATTTTCCCATTCAAAAGTTAAAATGTAAAGTGTCGTGTATGCATTATACATACTCGTATATATTATAAATGATTTAATATTATATTTAAAAAAATAAAAATATTTTTTTTTTAAACTAATCAAAACCTAATCAAAAATTCTCATTAGAAAACAGAAAAACAATAGGCAAAAATTAAATATCAACAAAAATTAAATACTTTAAGTATCAGATCGCACCATACCACTATAGGTTCACACAAAAAGTCACAAATATTCACCAAATAATCGGTCGTCGTCAAAAATATCACACAAATTCAGCAACATACAAAAAAGAAAATTGCCCTAAATCTGTATACAGTTGTTGTTTTTGTATGTTATTTTCACTTCTTTCGTTTAATTTTGTTTGCCAAAGTCAAAATATATTTGATGAAAAAAAATATATATATATAATGTGAAATATAAAATATATACATTTATATATATATATTTATATATATATATATATATGTAGGTATATGATTATATATAAATAAATAAAAACAAAAACACAATAAGAAATTTTCTAAAATATTTTTAATGTTTTGCTTTTCTTCTATTTTCTATGCATTGAAAATATTTTCTAAAAATTTCCTTCATTCAAGAAAATTTCCTTATGTTGTTTAGATATTCATTTGTTTTTTTTTTTTGATTTTTTTTTTTTAAGAATCAAAATCAATGAAAAAAATTAAAAAACATTAAATTTAGTTTTAATTTTTTTTTTTGTGTATCTGAAAATATAAATAACTTAGATTTTATTCAAATAATATTTAATACTTTTTTTTTATTAAATTATCTTAAACAATTTCTTTTGTCATAAATTTATTAGAATTTAACAAAAAAAATTTTTAAGAACAAAATTGTTATTTAAATTTAAAATGTAATTTTTAATAATAAGTAATATTATAAATTTTATTATTTTTAATAGGTTTTTTCCTTTTGTTTTTCTTTCGACTCAAATTCAAAGGAACAGAGAGCATCTTCCCTAAGCCCATAATTAATCATATAGACCAAAGATCAGTTTCTATATTGATTACTCGACAATTGCTGATTATAATTTTTAATAATTTAATATTAAAAACAAAAACTTATTATAAGAAGACAGATAATTTTAGGTGTATAACTGACAGATAATTTTAGGTCTATCCAAAAAAAATATATTAAATAAGTCCTATTAAAATATATATAAAAAAAAAACAATACATATATGCATTCGATATAAAAATTCTCAAATTCAAAAATGTATGAAAATCTTAAAATTCAAAATTATATCACTATAAGAAATATATACGGTGATTTTATATGATCCTGAATTTTAGGCACTCCATAAGCTTAACATGCTCAAAAATTTTATGAAAGATAAACAATGCGAAAAGAAAAAAAGAAATAAATAAAAGGGGAAAATGCAAATTTACAATCTATAGAATTCCAGGTGCTTTAGGTCAATTTATATGATATATTATCGTTTAGCGTATAAGTAAATTTGATTAACTCTTTGACATTAGTTGGCTAAATTTCAATATAATTAATAATTATAACGGTATATGTACGAGTATAATTGTACTCGATTTGTAAAATTTTAAAACTTTTTATTATACTTATACAAAAATGTAACACTTATAATCATTTACTTACTAATAATAAAAAAAAAAAAAAAATAGACATCATAAATACATAATATACAACATTCGGAAGAAACATCACTGACCTTGTCTTTTGCCTCACATATTTTATATATATATATATTTTTTTTTTTTTTAAATTTATATTAATATCTTTATTAGATTATCATATAAGTGACATTTTCAATCAATTGATCATTTATTACAAATCAATTGAATTTATTATGGATTTAATATATGAATTTATATATATATATATATAAATATTAAAAAAAAGAGGTGGTTATAAAGTCAATTTTTTATAATATCAGATTTTTTAAAAACAAATTTTTAATATGATGCAAATGTTGAAATTTTGATTTTTTTATTTTATTTTATTTATATTTTTTTTATTTTCTGATAAAATTATTTTGGATGATATTTTAAACATAAATTAGAATTTATTTAATATAGTTTCGAAAAAATTAATAAAAAAATTAAAAACAATAAATAATTTATAAATAATTAATAAAATGAAAACGATTTATATATATACTTATGTATATATGCATACAAATTGTACTATATATTTATATATAATAATAATTTATAGGTATATTAAATTTATATTTGAATAATTTCATAGCCTAGGGTAACAAATTTTTAATTGTATTTTTTAGTTTGTTGCAAAAATTTAAAAGAAAATATGAACAACCGCATCTATATATATTATTGTAATGTATTTATCTGATTTAACCAACTTTATCCTTTTAACAAACACATACAAACTGATTCAAATCTGATTCCTTTTAACCAACACATACAAACTTTAAATGTCCTTTATAATTTCTATACTATAATAATTACTACTCGTATCTATTTTTTCAATTAATCTAATTGATTTTATAGTTAAAAATGTTTAGTAGATTAAGGTACCTTTAATGAAAATCTATATGTTTGCTATTTAAACAAAATTCTTATTTTTTTCTTTATTAAAATGTAAATATATCTTTACCGCATATCGTTTTGTATTATTATAGATTCAAGAGTTGTAAATTTATTGTTTTTACCAAAATATTATTATCTACTATATAATAAAAATTTACAATATTTATTTTAATTTGATGTCATTTTGCTCAAGTAGGAAGAAGTGTTCTACTTTTGACATTTTTTTATTAAATTAAATCTTCTTCAATTATACCTTTATAGTATAACATATCTGACATTATAATGGCGAAAGTTAATTATTAAGCGTAATTATTTTTTATTATTTATTTTTTTTTTTAACTTTAAAATTTGAACTTATAAATTTTGCAATATTCCTATACAAATCTAAAGATTTTCATCTGTTATTTTTGTTTTATGGTTTTTTTTTTGTTTTTGCGGGGGTTCATTGGAATTAATTGTATGTACATATGTCATATAACATATAAGTAGGTATATCTGAATTTTTTTTTTTTGAATTATAAGAAAATGGTAAACCATAATTATTTTAAATTTAATTTCACCCACATTTATAGATATTATTTTGTTTTTAAATTTCATTATTTATATGATATTAAAATCCTACGATTTCCTTAAAAAATTGCAAAATAAAAACAAAAAAAAAAAAAAACAAATTTATATTATTAATTATTTTCTGAGTTTATTAAAATAAAATGTGCAATTAATTTATTTGTATTTAGGCTTTTATTAAATATTTCAGTAATTTTACGTTGTTGATTAATATTATAACAAAATAAATGGATTTGTAACGAGAATGAAAACTGTCAACTGTCTGTTGAAACTTAATATTAGGTTAAAAAATTTCTGATCTAAGATATAATTATAGCATTATTATTTGAGTAGTTTTTAAAAAGTTTTTAATGAATAAGATCAAGAGCAAGGTAAGAGCTATAAACTCCGAGAAAATTTGAATCTTAATACCACATTTCCAATGAATAATTAACTTTTACGAAATTTACAGCGCCACCGGGAAAGGAAATGTCACATCACATTTATGTGCCAGGGAAAAAACTAAAAAAAAAAAAAATAATTATTTAACAAAAAAAGAGTTTAATAAATAAAGTATAAAGTATTTGTATTATTATAAAATATTAATTTTTTACAACAAATTTAATTCAAAGTTGTACATATATAAACAAAATTTATTTAATTGTATTAAATAAATATATACTATATTCATTTTCATCGAATGTTAATAACATACTATATATATAAAAAATTTAAATTTATTTTTAGAAAATTTTAATTAGTATTATAAGAATATCTATTAATTGCAATTTGATATTATTAATAGTTTGTTAATTGTGCCAAAAAACACGATTGAAAGGTAACAAATAATACAAAAAAAAAGAGATACAAAAATACTGTTTAAAACCAACTAAGGAGCCAGATGTCTTTTCATATCAATTCAATTTATGAGAATTCTTCCTATATGTTTTCATTATTTATTTATTTATTTTTTTTTTTGCATTACATTAGAAATAAAATTTATTATTATAGCTGATATATTTTTAGATTCTTAAATTATTTCAAATAATAATTTAAATCTAATTATTTTTTTATTGCTTCTATTATAACATAAATGGTGTGAATAACTGAAATTTTTGAACACAAATCAAGATTATTTTCAAACTTAATTATTTTTTCGTTTATTTGAAAATCAGTGATCTCAAAATTCTATATAAATATTAAATTACCCGTCTTTAAATTTAAGTATAGTTAAAAAAATTTTAAAATATTTCTAATGTATATTAGTTTACATTTTTTTTTTTTTTAAATAGATCATTGATTTGATCAATTTGAATAAACTATCAATTTTGACGTTTCAAATTTTATATTTTTTGTTTAGAAAAAATTTATGAAAATTACTTATTATTTAATTCTTTGGAGAGGATGAAATAAATAAATAAATAAAAAAAGAAAAAAATTAAATGTTTATTTGGTGCTATGTATAGTGCTAGTTAGGTGTACTCGAATCTTTAATCCAATCACATAGAGCGTCATTTGATCATTTAGTGGTTTAATAAAAAATATGAATTCAAGCTCAAAGGTTCAGTTCTAAGAAAAAAACATATATTTTTTAAAATTTGAAATATCTAATATGTATTTTCTCATAACTACTATGATATTGATTATTGGTTAAAAGGAGTTACTTTTTATTTTGCTTTTAAATCTAATACTGCTTTAAACATGCTTGTTAAGACAAGTCAAAAAAAGATAGAACATATTTCTATATATATCAGAAAAAAATTTATTAATAAGGTTTTTAATTAATTACATAAATTAATAATAAAGCAGATACAACTTTTTTTTTATTAAGATCCTGGAAAGTATGAAAACAAACTGTAAACAAAAATTTAATATATAATATGAAAATGCTATAAAGAGTCAGAAAAGCACTAAAGTCAAAATTTTACTAAAAAATAAAAAAAAAATTAACGAATCTTTGAAAATTCCTAGTTCCTGAAAATCTTCCACAAATTTCAGTTTATATAATTTAACTTTATTTAATTCACATTTTTGTGGTAATTTTTATATACATATATGGGAAAACGATAGAATTTATATTAAAAAGATAAACCAAGATTGAAACAGATCAGATTTTCTGGAAAACTAATTTCTATACATATACTAACTAGACTTTTAAAAGTAAAATTTATTTGAACAGAGATATTTAAAAAATTAATTTTCTTGATCGTCCATAATTTTTTCCTTAAATATTTTTCTTACAATGGAGAATTTTAAAATTTGTACTTTAATTTATAAAATCTTATTGTAATGCATAAATTTGTAATTATTGTTTTTGAATTTATAATCCATATTAATAGTATATAAGATTTAATTGTTTTAGTTTTAAGAAAAAAGAAAATTAAAAAAATTTATATATGCCAACAACCTTTAGAAATAAACAGCAATAATATGCAATTTGTCGAAACAACGTTTTTTAGATGGATTTTTAAAAATATAAATATAAAAATATGTAATATCAATTTAATTTTGTATTTATTCAACATACACAAAAGAAAGTTTTTACAAAATATTCCTTAATTATCAGATTTCCTTTTTATTTTTTTACACATTTTCAGCTGAAACCAATTTAAGAATATTTAAGAAAAATATATACATATAATAAAGGTAAATATTGATTAAATAAAGACTGTATATTATTTAATATATAGTTTCATACATACATAAAAGCATATGTATATTATTATTTTACTAATTTATAATATAGTAATAAAATTGATAATTTGTTAATTAGATATTATAGGTGTAAATAATTGTTAAGGTGGTATATTGAAAATCTTTAAAACATAATCTAAAATTTGTCTTCTTTAATATAAAATTAAAATAATTTTTATTGTAAATTTCAACAAATTTCATATTAGAGTTTTTTTTTTTTTTTCGTTTGTCTAGCCAAAAAAAAAAAACTATTTAGTTTTGTTCACAATTAAAGAATGCAATGCAAAGTAATGAAACATTCACAGAGCTGAATTTCATCTTACACTAAAAATTTATCAAAAATCACATATCATACAGAAAATTTTAAGAGTTTTAACTAAATACAAATTAAGTAAATCACGCATACATTAACTGTAAATAAATATCACTAAATTAATGTTAAAGGAATGAAAAATTAAAATTTTTGTTATAAAAAAGAAAAATGAACAGAAATTAATAAAAAAAAAAATTTTTTTGTTAAGCAATTTTAGTCCGCAAATCTCGTGCTCGTATTTTTTTCATCTAAAAATAAACAGAACATTAACCATGGGTGACGTCGTCGGTGGTTTTTCTTTCTTGGTTTATTCTTGATTTTTCATACATATAATTTTTCTTTCTTTTATCTTCTCATTTTTGTATGGTGTGTCGGAAACGAAAATAATGCGAATGTTTAGATTTTTTTAATCTTACAATTGAACTAATTTTGGATACCAAAAAAAAAAAAAAAAAAGAACAGATACAAAAAAAATAAACAAAGAAAAATAAGATCTTAACTCATTTTATCTTATAGATGAGATGAATTAACTATTTTTACTTAACTTTTAAAATATATATACAATATCTTATTTATTTATATATAATAATATCTATATAATAAAACACCTTCATATGAATGTATGTATTGTTAAAATATATATAAATGAAAATATATAAAAATATACATGAAGACAAACATGTATTAAATGCGAGGAGAGAATAAAAGATTATTTTAAAAACTGCGATAAAGTATTTAAGAATTTTTAATTTTTTTTTTTGTTTTTTTTAATTTTAAAATTTTTTTTTAAATGTAAGACACCTTCATAATAGAACTTTACAATTATATATCTATACATAATATAATTCTTACTTTTACATACAGTTTGAAATTTAATTATAATTTTCCTTATAATATAATAATCATGTATTTATATATAAATTAATTTATATTATAAAACATTTCGAACTAAAACTGGGAAAATTATTTTATAAAATATAAAACTAAAAATTGTTACCATACTACATAAATTCTTTTTTTTTTTAGAAAACTACATATAATTTATACATTATTTTATCTAGTTTTTCTTATAAAGAAATATTTTGTTTTTTCATATTAAGAAATAATTATACATATTGCATTGTATGAATAATAATGCATTGTACGCATTTTCCTATTATGTATTTCTAAATATAAAATGAAATCTTGTAAAAATATCATATTCAATTTGGAAAATGATAATCTTCATAAACAGATACAACTCGAAAAGATCGGTTCCCGTAAAAAAATATACCGTAAAAAATTTTGTTGTAAAAACAGGTCCATCCCAAATATTAAAATATACCAACACAAAATATAGACAATTCTAATATTTATACATTTTTTTTTTTTTAGTTTATTCCCTTGCCACATAAATGTTATACAGCCTTTCCTTTCCAGATGTAGCTATAAATGTCGTAAGGAGGAAGTATTCTTACCACGTTTGTGGGATTCGATCCCACACTTCCTCGGTGTTTACAGCGTATTTTATACACTGTTACGCCTTAGGCCACCGAAGTCTCCTATTTATATTTTTAAAATTAAAATAATTTCAAATTTTGAATTACAATTTGAATTAATAAATATTATTGATCAGTTTATGAAAGATTAAATTTATAAATATTATATAACATATTAGTATAGAAAATCATTTATTTTGACCTCCTCTTAATTCTGCATATTTTACCTGATGTCTTGTGTCTATTGTCTACTGTCATTGTCATTTACAAATAAAAAATTGTCCTTAAATATTTGTATATGATTAAGAATGTTATAATATTGCCATATTTCTTTACCATCATATATTCTCTTAATTTAAAAATGTTAATTTGCCCTTACTGTAGAAAAGATAAAATATTGCAATCATACTTCACTTAAATTGTCAAGTTGTTGCTGTAAATTCATATCCGAACTGCTTTCCAGCTATAGAATTCTAAATTGTTCACTATTTTCAATTTAGTTTTCTAAAAACCTTTTTATTTATATTGATTTTAATACGATGGCATCTCTATTTTAACAAAAATCGCATAATATTTAAAGATATTTTATTTAAGTTTAAGTTTACTTCTATATAAATTTCTTCTTATTGTTTTTTAACCGTTTAGTTTTTTTTTATTGTTTTTTTTTTTCTTTACTGAATATCGACATCATTATCATCAATATCATCATCCTCATTTATAAAAACTGAAATAACAAAAACAAAATAAAACATTTTTAAATGTATTTGTTGATCATTTTATACAAAGAAAAAATCCGAAGTGCTTTTACATACTAATACTTTCATTGTGTGTGCCTAAAAAGGGAGCCAAACCCGGGGAACGAGAGTTTATCCACCCGAATGTATAACTAAATTTCGTTAAAACGAATGGTATCAAGTTGCGCCATATAAAAAGGAACATTACCGGTTCTACTGTTCAGAACGGCTCTCGAACGCGTAAGTGATGCTTGTTTTCGCAAATACAGTTTTTTTATTAAAATTAAATTAAAAAAAAAAAAAATTAAAAGAATTTTTTGTATTTGGGTATTTTAAAATAATTTATTTTTGGTACAAAAAGATTAAATAAAACCTCACCCACAACATCAGTGATAATTAATTAATTAAAAAAAAAAAAAAATATTTATAATAAGAAAAAAATATTTTTATAGAATCGTGGTAGAAACGAACCCAGAATTAAAGGATTATAATTTCTATTTTGCCAAGTGGATTAAAAATTAGAGAAATTTGCAATTTTTTTTTTGCAATAAACTAACAATAATTGCAGAAAAAAAAAATTAATTAATATTTAGAAACTTTATGAAAAAAAAGTGATTTACATTTAAATAAAAGAAAATATACATAAAGAAATAAATAAATTAAATAAATAAAAAAAAAATATATAACGTGAAAAAAGACTGTTAAATTAAATTAAAACGTTGAAATCAATTAATTTTTTCAAATGATTTTAATTTAAAATTTTGGTTTTTTGAAAAATCAAAGATTTTTTGTAAATTTTTTTTTTGTATGACTATTACATAACAATTTTGAAACTTTTTTTTTTTTTTTTTTTTTCAAAGTTAAATTATTACTTATTTTAATTACACATGGAATAAATTATAATAATACATGATATATTTATCTTAAAAAAAAAAAAAAAAATACAGTGATCAATTTAATATCATTTATATTTTTTATATTTAAAATTCTTTTCGAATCTAAATTTTAATTGAATTTTATTTTGAAAAATTAATTAAATAATATTTTTTTATAGAACATACACATTGATATTAAAGTGTTTGTAATGTGACTTTTATTACTTTATGGAATTTTTATTTTATTTTTTTTTTTGAAATATAAATTTTCTATTTTTATCTTAAAAATTTTCTCTTAACAAACATGCATACATACATACATTATCTTTTTAAATACATATACATTGTAAAAATATATTGCAAAATCAAATGAGTGGAGCACCAAACACACACAATAATTAAAATTTGAAAAAAATAAAAAAAAATTTAAAAATATCTAGTTACACATTAAAAAAAAAAATAAAAAATTATATCGTACCAAAAATAGATCGCAAAAAAAAAAAATTTTTGTGATTTTAAATATTTTGAAAATAATAATATCCAAAGAAAAAAAAATTTTTTTTTTTTTTAATTAAATGTTAATAAAAAAAAAAGGGGAAAAGCATAAATAAAATTTCAATATTTTTTTTTTTTCTTATGAAAAAAAACTAATTTTTTTTTTTATTTATTTTTTAGGGAAGCTATTTCGGGCTTTAAATAAAAAATATTAACTAATTAACCTGTCTGTAGCCCTCTCGAAAAAAAAAACTTTGAAAAAACAAAATGCCTAAACCACAACCACAAGACGAAGATGCTGACCCAGCTCCATATCTTTTCGTCTCTTTAGAACAGAGACGTATTGATCAATCTAAACCTTATGATTCAAAGAAATCATGTTGGGTACCATGCGACAAAGAAGGCTACCTATTAGGTGAAATTAAGGCAACCAAGGGAGATATCGTCTCCGTTGGCCTTCCAGGAGGAGAGGTAAAATTAATAAAATACCAAAACTAACCAAAATAATATTTTTAATACAAAAAGAAAAAAAAAAATACAAATAATTATACTTTTTAATTATCTAATTTAAATTACCACTATAATAATTAGATTACGTAATACGTAATACTTAAATAAATTAAAATAAATCTCTAAACATATATTTAAATTTAATAAAACAAATTAAAATTAAATTAAAGTTATATAACGTATTTAAACAAATATAACACTATAAAAAATAAATTATATTAATTATTTAAAAATTTTGCTTTTACAACGCAAAACTAAACTTTTTATTTAACCAAATAATAAATTTTATTTACGGCGTAGTATAAAGCATTTCTATTTAATTAAATCGAAAATTAATTTTCTATTAAATTTTCTGGAACATCAGTTTGCTATTTATTGATCTTACATAACTATATGTACTATAGCTAAATTTATAAAATAATGTCTAAAAATATATATGATATGTTTATTAGGTATACATATTTACTAAACATTTTTAATATGCATGAATTAAAAGTTTATAAAAAAAATTTAAAATAAAATAGATATATTATTTATATTAATTAATTTTTAATAATTAAAAACTTTTTTTTTAATTTAATATGTTTCAGTATTAAGCATGCATTTTTTATCTGTCTCTATTATTCTATTAAAAAAATTTATTTTAAGCATTTTAATACTGCTTAACTAATTTTCTATTTTATTCCAATATATATATATATATATATATATATAATTTATAAATTTATATTTAAAATAAAAATAATATCTTTTATTATAAAAAAAACGTATAAAATTTAGACTAAAAATTTCAAACAAAATCAACTCAGTCAAGTTAATCCCCCGAAATTCGAAAAAGTGGAAGATATGTCTGATTTGACTTATCTTAGCGATGCTGCAGTTTTACATAACTTGAAACAACGATACTACTCGAAATTAATTTATGTAAGTTTAAAATGTCAACACTTATTAATAAATTTTTTTTCTTTCTTTTATTTTCAAAAACAAAAAAAAAAACAATTTACTCACTTGACAAAATAAACAAAAATAATGTGAAAATACCAAAACGACGATTATTCGAATATATTTTGAAAAACTAAAAGACCAAAGATTTCAAAAAAGATCAACTCTCACAAGTCAATCCTCCCAAGTATGAGAAAACCGAAGATATGTCAAATTTGACATATTTAAACGATGCCTCTGTACTTCATAACTTGAAACAGAGATACTACAATAAACTTATTTATGTAAGTATTTCGTTTGCTAATGCGAATTTAAAAAAAAAAATTTATAATAACAAAGGCTAATGCTAAATTACACATTTTTTCCCCATTATTTTTTTTTTTCTTAATATATTGTTCAAATATTATTTTTTTGAAAATTTATTAACAAATAAAATGGACAATACATATTTTAATAAATAAATTTTTAACATCTATTATTGCAAACCTATTAAAAAACGAATTAAAAATAAAACAATCCCTTTCACACACAAAACTAACGCTTATACAATCAATTCAAAAACAAAAAACATTTTTAACACTATAAGAAAAATTCATTTCGCTTTAAATGCTTATAAGGAACCACAAATCGGCCAGAAACGCCGAAAATCGAACCTTATGAGGTAAAAACATACAATCAGGACTTAAATACCTACAAATGCAAAATACATGAGTGTTTACACAAATTTTTGGTTTTCTTAAGTTTAAGGTGATGTTTTAAGTACAAGAAAAGAATAGTAGAAATTAGTAGAACATTGTTTTTGTTAAGTAATTTTGAAAATTTTGTGTATAAAAACAGATAAGACTTGTTTCCTACACAGAATGTTTTTATTTTACAAAAAAAAAAAAAAATAAATATTACAAAATTTATGATATAAAAATATTAAAAATGTCTAATGTATATTTTTTTTCTTTTTCCTTCATTATACAGACTTACTCTGGTCTTTTCTGTATCGCTATTAACCCCTACAAACGTTACCCCGTATATACTAATCGTTGTGCTAAAATGTACCGTGGTAAGCGTCGTAATGAAATGCCACCACACATTTTCGCTATTTCTGATGGTGCTTACGTTGAAATGTTAACAAATCATCAAAATCAATCTATGTTGATTACTGGTGAATCTGGTGCTGGTAAGACTGAAAACACGAAAAAGGTAATTGCCTACTTCGCCACTGTTGGTGCAAGCACAAAGAAAGACGAAAAGACTGAAAAGAAGGGTTCCCTTGAAGATCAAGTCGTCCAAACTAACCCTGTACTTGAAGCTTTTGGTAACGCTAAGACCGTCCGTAACGATAACTCTTCTCGTTTCGTAAGTTCATAAATTTTGTACATTTTAAGTACATTATTAAAAAAATTAATTTTTTTTTTAAACTAAAATAGGGTAAATTCATTCGTATTCATTTCGGTCCAACTGGTAAACTTGCTGGTGCTGATATTGAAACTTGTAAGTTGTAGAAAATTATGATTACATCCAAAGAAAAATTTAAAATAAATTTATCATATTTCTATAATAACAGATCTATTGGAAAAGGCTCGTGTCATCTCCCAACAATCTTTGGAACGTTCATACCATATTTTCTACCAAATTATGTCTGGTTCCGTAGCTGGTGTTAAAGGTATATTTTTTGATGATAACCCTTAAATAAATTCTATTTTATTTCACAGATCATAATTTTTTTTTCATATACAAAACAAATATTTAAATTTCAAATTTTAAATTTTTTTTTCAAAAAAATTTTTTTTTTTTAAATTTCATAAAACCAAAATTCTTTTTCGAATATTATTAAAAAAAAAAAAAAAACATTTTAAAATAAATGAAATCACAAATTTGAACCAAAAAAAAAATACAGAATCGTGTCTTTTGTCTAACGACATTATGGATTATTACGTCGTTTCTCAAGGCAAAACAACTATTCCAAACGTTGATGATGGCGAAGAATTTTATTTGACAGATGTAATTAAAAACAATACAAATTTTCTTCTTGTTTTCTTATTTAGATTTTTTATTTTTATTATTATTTTAATTCTTCATAGTTTTCTTAGTTTTATATTTTTTTCACACAAAATATTTAATTGTATTACAATATGAACTTAATACAATTTGGAACGTTTGAATTTTACTTTTCCTTTATATTTTGTGTAGTACATATACACATACATATAATATATATAAATACAAATTTTCAATTGTAAACTTTTTGAATTTTACCCTTGTTGTTTTTAATTTTCCCCTTGTACCAACTATAAAATAATGATTGT
The DNA here is from genome assembly GCA_947095535.1 of Poecilobothrus nobilitatus. Lineage (NCBI taxonomy): Eukaryota > Metazoa > Arthropoda > Insecta > Diptera > Dolichopodidae > Poecilobothrus > Poecilobothrus nobilitatus. The sequence goes on along the minus strand of OX352774.1, from coordinate 187,536,102 downwards.
ATTCGTATTGACTTAATGCAATCATAGTTTTTTAAGTGTTTAATTAGTTTTTTTTTTTTTTAAGTTTTCACCCTTTCCTTTTTCCAAAAAAAAAAAAACAATTTACTTAGTTTTTATCAAAATTACATGGTACACATATACAATTCAGTTTCAAAATTATATTTTTTTTTTTATTAAATACGAAATTGTATTAATTTTAAGACTTAATTACAATTTCGTAAAAAAAAAAAATAAAAAGACGTTTCATACAAAAACCAAAATAAGAAAATATATACTTACTTTCAAAAAAAAAAAAAAAAGAATGGAACGTTTAAAAAATTCATAATTAATTAAATTGGAAAAATAAACTACATAAAAAACTACTTAATTATTTTTAAATGAAATTTTTATACCATAAAACATAGATAGTTAACCATATATATTTTTTTTTTTGTAATAAATAACTTTTAAAACACACCAAAAATCCTTTTTAATATACTAATATTTTAATATATGTAGAGGCTTGTTTATTATCAAACGATATCTACGACTACAGAGTTGTATCACAAGGCAAAACAACTATCCCAAGTGTAGATGATAGTGAAGAATTCACTTTAACTGATGTAATTGATAATTTTATTGTTTGTTTTTTAAATACAAACAACTGTTTGCATTTTTCTTAATATTTTTATTTTTTTTTCTTTTTGTTTTTGAAAAAAACACAAGTTTTAAATACATAATTAAATTATTATTTTACATTTTATATGACAGTGTAAAATTTCAATTATGTACTATTATTTGTTTTTTTTCAGTGTTTTTGTTGTTGTATATGAATATTGGTTTTTTGAAAAAAAAAAAAAAAAAAAACAATTCAAGTTTTATTTTAAATGTGATACCACTTTTAATTTTAAGTTCTTATTTTTTATAATAAGCAATACAAAAATATTTTAAAACAAAAATATATAAATTGTAAATTTAATTATACCAATCAAATTATTAAATATTGTTTTGTCAATTTACGTTTAAAATTAAATAATAAACGGAAAAAATTGTCAATTCAATTTTTTAAATAATTTGATAAACTTATGGTAACCGTTGTATTTCACTTAAAAATATTTTTGTATTTTCATTTTCATAAATATCAATAAACACTTAAATAAAATAAGTAAATGATATTTATGTAAAAATCATTAAAAATTAACAAATTTTTTTTTAAAATCATCCATTATACATACATTACTAATTTATCAATTAAAAAAAAAAAAAAAAAAAAAATATCAAAAATTGACCATTGATATTGAATAATTTTGCAATTGACTTTTTTTATTGTTTTTGCGCACGCACATACACACATATAACATACTACAGAATATTGTATGTTAACAAACGATATCCATGACTATCGTATTGTGTCACAGGGCGTTACAACCGTTCCTAGCATTAATGATTCTGAGGAGTTCGAAATCACTGAAGTATTTTGAAATTAATTTTGTGATGTTTTTTTTGTTGTTGTTGTTTTTAATATATTTTTTAATTATTTTATATTCTTTTTCTGCAAATTTGGACTTTTTTTTGCTTTTAAAAAATTAGAAAAGCTTTAGCAAATACAAAAAAACAAAAATTTTTCTTTGCTGTATTTTTAGATATTTCTTGTGTTAAATGTATCTTATTATTATACCTACCTATCGTTTATACATACATATATCCATTAAGAAATAAGGATATAAAATATTTTCCTCTAAATATTTTCTAATTTAAAATAAAAATATACATAATTATATATAAAAATATATAATGTTTTCAATACATAAAACATTTAATTAAAAAAAAAAAAAAAAATTCTTTACACTCCTTTTGTTTCTTTCAATATTATCTTATTATTGATTTTGTAAATATTTAAATACACTTTTTTTTTTTATTTAATTTAAAAAAGACTGTATTTAAATTCGATTTTAAATCAACCTTCATCTTATTGACAATGAAAGGTTTTATTTTTTATTTTAAATATGTTTATATTTATTTTATATTTCTCAAATTATTTCGTCGAAGATAATCTTCATGTTTGGAAACAGCATCAAAAAATACAAAATTACAGAAGTAGAAAAACGACATACCATATGACATTTTATTAATACAATATACCATATCATAAATAATTAAATATATGTAGCTATTTTAAAAAATTAAAAAGAAAAAAAATAAAGAAAATAACAATTTTAAAATATTTTCAATATAGCAATGTGTTATCTTACTGACAACATTTACGATTATACAAATGTATCACAAGGTAAAGTCACAATTCCAAATATGGATGACGGTGAGGAATTCGCACTTACAGATGTAAGTTTCAATATAGTTGAATCATTACACGACTTTATGTAAAATCATAACCATAATATAATATTATGGATTATATAATACAACATATACAAAAATCCATTTTATCTATTGAAACAATGTTTATACACCATATTTGTTATTCCTCTATATTAAATTATTTGAATTTTTTATTTTTTTTTAAATTATTGAAACAGAAAAAAAAAAAAATAAAAACAAAAAACTGTCTGGAACAGTATCTCAACCAATGATAATATCAGCATAATATATATGTAAACAAATAAATCTTTCACATTATTATAAATAAGACAACAAAATTAAACAAGAACAGCAAAAATATTTGTATTTAGTATTTACCTTATTTTTAAAAACCATATACTTTTTATACATCCCTTATACTACAACTTTGTATTTTATACTATATTTTATTTTTCATTTTCTTTATTTCTTGTACTTTTCCTCGTATAAACCTTTTGTTAGCATTTTAAATATTATAAAATTTTATATAATAATTTATAGTTTATAGTTTATAGAAAATATTGATAAGATACATCACACATGTGTACGTACTTTATTATATAAAACGCTATAAACTATATATTGCAAAAAATGCCTTTGTTTTTTTTAAACTAACGCAAATTTCAATATATTTCTTACTAAAAAATCAAAAAAAAAAATTTATATTTTTTCAAAAAAATTTTAAAATTAAAATATAAAAAGTAAAATATATAATATACATATATTAAATATTAGATAATTTATAAAAAAAATAAAACAATAAAAATATTAATTATAAAAATATGCTATAAATTTTTTTTTTTATTTTACGCTGTGTTCAATTTTTTGTGTTAATTTTTTTAAAATAAATGTTAAAAAAAAAAACTACAAAAAATATCGCAATTATCTAATCAAAATTATTTTTTTTTTCTCAATATTTTTCTCATCAATGGACCAAATATAGCAAGCTTTTGATGTTTTGGGTTTCACCAAAGAAGAAAAAGAAAATGTATATAAAATCACTGCTGCTGTCATGCATATGGGTGGTATGAAATTCAAACAAAGGGGTCGCGAAGAACAAGCTGAAGCCGATGGTCAAGATGAAGGTGAACGTGTTGCTAAACTTTTGGGTTGCGATACAGCTGTACTTTACACTAACTTGTTGAAACCACGTATCAAAGTCGGTACTGAATTCGTCACACAAGGTCGTAATGTTACCCAAGTCAATAACTCAGTCGGTGCCTTATGTAAAGGTGTCTTCGATCGTATCTTCAAATGGTTGGTCAAAAAATGTAACGAAACTTTGGACACAAAACAAAAACGTCAACATTTCATTGGTGTACTGGATATTGCTGGTTTCGAAATTTTCGATGTAAGATTTTTTTTGATAAAATAATTTTATCAAAAACAAAAGAAACAATTAAATTAAATAAGGAACATATTTTGTCTATATACTTTATATACCATCTGATCATCATCAAAAGTCGAAAAGAAAACAAAAATATCAGCATAAGTAACCAGAAAATTGTTATAAATATACAAACTCGAGTTTGTTTAAAATAGAAAATTTACGTATATGTACATTAAAAACTGTAATTTTAATTTGAAATCAGACACAAACATTTTTTGGCACAAATTTCACAATTTTTACATCAATATTTTTTTTTATATTGTATTTACTTCCGCGCAAAATTGGTCAATTATTTTTGGTTTATTTTTAAACTAAAAGAAAGCTAAATTTTCTTATTTTGTTTTGAATTAAAAAAATCTCCCTTCCGTGTATCGTAGAATTTTCTGGTTTACAAAAATATAAACAAATAAAAGAATAGTTGGACTTTTATGAACTTTAAAGTTCATTTTTCAACTGTTTGTACAAAAACAAACAAAAATAACCCAAAAATACATTTAAATTATTCATATTCTAAAACAAATCCAATTCAAATAAATTTATAGAACACATAAAAAAATATAAAATAAAATTCTTTAGTACAATGGCTTTGAACAATTGTGTATCAACTTTACCAACGAAAAATTGCAACAATTCTTTAACCATCACATGTTCGTATTGGAACAAGAAGAATACAAAAAAGAAGGTATCAACTGGGATTTCATCGATTTCGGCATGGACTTGTTAGCTTGTATTGATCTTATTGAAAAGGTAGTTTAAAAACCCAAACATAAGTACTTAACAATGATCTTCGTTATCTATATGTACATTATTGGGTGAAGTTTTTAAATGTTTTCCTTCTATAATCCTAAATTTAAACTGTCATTATAAAAATCATTTTGGCAAAAACGAATATGTGATATAAGAAAAAGTTTGCAATTACAACTAACGCGAAAAATAATCAATCGCTAAATATACATCGAAAGTATTAAAAAAATATGTTCTAACAAACACTTTAAAGAAAACCCCTCTTTAAAATTAAACCAAATTTTCCAATCCACAGTATAACGGTTTCGAACAATTGTGTATCAATTTCACTAACGAAAAATTGCAACAATTCTTCAACCATCACATGTTCGTCTTAGAACAAGAAGAATACCAACGTGAAGGTATTGAATGGACCTTCATTGATTTTGGCATGGATCTTCAACAATGTATTGAATTGATTGAAAAGGTAAAACCATTTAAAAATTGGTAGCCTTTCTGCAAAAGTATTGCGCAAATATAAAACTATTTTACAAGAAATATCTTTCTTGTACTAAAATGAAAAATGATAAAATTGCAAAATGATAAAATTTAATTTATCTTTAATTAACACTGTTACTTACAATGGCTTTGCTTTCTTTTTTTTGTCTAATGACTAATTTTTTCTAGTTCTAACAATAATCAATTTTTTGCAATCAATATAAAATGATTAATCTTTTTAAACTTTTTTCCAAACATTCAAAAATTAGCCTATGGGTATCTTGTCCATCCTTGAAGAAGAATCTATGTTCCCTAAAGCTACTGATCAAACCTTCACTGAAAAATTGATGTCAACTCATTTGGGTAAATCAGCTCCCTTCCAAAAACCAAAACCACCAAAGCCAGGCCAACAAGCTGCTCACTTTGCCATTGGCCATTATGCTGGTGTTGTAGCCTACAATATCACTGGTTGGTTAGAAAAGAATAAGGATCCCTTGAACGACACTGTTGTCGATCAATTCAAAAAATCACAAAACAAATTGTTGATTGAAATCTTCGCTGATCATCCAGGTCAATCTGGTGGTGCTGATACTGGTGGTAAAGGTGGTCGTGGTAAGAAGGGTGGTGGCTTCGCTACTGTATCTTCTGCCTACAAGGAACAATTGAACAATTTAATGGCAACATTGCGTTCAACTCAACCTCATTTCGTACGTTGTATCATTCCAAATGAATTGAAACAACCTGGTGTCATTGACTCTCACTTGGTAATGCATCAATTGACCTGTAACGGTGTACTTGAAGGAATTCGTATTTGCCGTAAAGGTTTCCCCAACAGGATGGTTTATCCAGATTTCAAATTGCGGTAAGTATAAAAAAAAAAAATTTGAAATAAAAATTTATAAACAGATTTAAATTACATATAGGAATATAAGAATTTTAGAAATATTTTTCAGCAAATAAATAAGACATATGTATATGAATATATAGGAATAACATCTCTTAAGATAATTAAAACTATTTTATAACATTTAGATATCATAATGGGAATACAAATTAAACACAAACATTTTCAGTTTTAAAATTTTTTATAAATACGGATATAAAACCGAATTTTAAATATAATTTTTTCTTACTTTTTTTAAAAAAAAAATTCGATTAAAATAAAAAAAACAGTTACATGATTTTGGCTCCTGCAATTATGACAGCTGAAAAAGTTCCTAAAAATGCAGCTGCTAAATGTCTTGAAGCTGTTGGTTTGGATCCTGATAATTATCGTATTGGACATACAAAGGCAGGACATTAAATTTTATTTTGTTATGTAATGAATCCCTCCTTTAGTACACCCCCTCTAGTACTTTTCTATCATATTATATCCATATACAATATTTTAAATTCAAATTTCATTCATTAAAAAATATTTAGTTAAAAATTTAAAAAATTTTTTTAGAAGTTGATATTCCCAGCACGTTGTAGTTTAATATCTACATCCAGTATGTTTTAAACTTACACATATATTTCTTAATTTTTTTTTTTTTTTTGGTAAATAATTAAATTTTTGTGTTATTAAAAAAGTATATACATAATTTATAATTTTGTGTTTTCAGTAGATATTCCTATATACTACCTAAATATTATATAATATACAATAAACATTTTAATACATTGCGGCATCTATGGAAATGTTTTAAAAGAATATGAAACTGATAATATTTTTGAAATTTTTTTGTATATGTATTATCGAGGAAACAATTTTATAGAAAAAAAAAAAACATGCAAAATGATTCTTTATGATTTTGAAAAGTATACTTTTATTTTATATTTTAATTTAGTCTAGAAAATATTACAAAATGGAACATTGAATTTTAATTTAATACGTTATTAATTGATTTTAGTATCTAAAAGGTACCTTTGGTATATTAATTTTAATTCTGTTTTTTTTTTTTTTTTTTGCTTTTTTGATAGTAGTGTTTTTATTATGAATTTTTGCATTTATATTCATTATATAGGTACAAAATCCTTGCCCCTAAAGCTGTTGCCGCACAACCTGATCCCAAGAAAAGTGCCTCACCTATTTTGGATGCCTCCGGTCTCGATCCAGATCTATATCGTATGGGCAATACAAAGGCATGATTAAAATTTTTTTTTCAATATTTTCAATATTGCGGCCGCCTAAAAGCTATAATATTAAATTCAATGTTAAATATTCATGGATTATTTTTTTTTATATATATTAATTTATATATAATAAATTTTTATTTATTTTTTTTTAATTTCATAATAACCAGAAAACTCTCTTAATATTAAAGAGATTGGATTAAAAAATTAATCATTTATTTTAAAACTTAAACAATAAAACAAATAAATTTCAACAAAAAATCAAATACGAAAATTGTTGGAAAATATAACATACATATACATAACAAAATAAGTTTTTAAACCAACTTAAATAAAACTTGTTGGTTCTTCAAAACATTTCATTTTAAAAATTTTTGGTTTGGTTTAATTATATTTTATTGGTATTTTAATTAAAGTATCAAAAACTCTAAAAAATTTAGAGCAAAATATCAAAATTATATTTATTTTGACTACAGTTTTGGCACACATACACGCACACACACAAAATTAAAAACACGAATTTATATAATAATTAAAGAAAACCCTTTTAAAAACAGGGACTTTAAAAAAAAATATTTATTTAACTCACACTTAACTTATTTAAAATATTTATAAAATAACATTTAATTATATATATATATATGTATATATATATATATATATATATATATATATATATATATATATATATTTACACCACGTACAACGTACATATACAAAAAAAAAATTCTCACAAATTATTTATAAAAAATTGAAATTAAAAAAAAAACTTTCTTATGAACAGAATACTTTTTAATTATTATTTTTTTTTACATATATGTACAATGTATTGACAACTGATATTTTATACTAATATGTATTTTTATTTTTATTTTAAATTATTAATTTACATTTTACACTCTCCATATTTTTTTAAGCCATTACATTACACACAATATTTGTTTATTTTTATTTTTTTTTTTTTGTTATTAATATAAAAATTGGATAAATGTACTAATAAAATGGTAACAAAATTTTTGTGAACAAAAAACCACAGTTACAAAATCCTTTGCGTTAAAGAACTTCAAAAACAAGAACCACTAAAACCTGATAAAGCAGCAGCTATTATCCTAGATGCTGTTCAATTACCCGATGATCAATACCGTTTGGGTAGAACAAAGGTATAACCATACTAACAATATTAAAATGATATAAAACAAAAACAACACATATTTCATACAAATAAATATGAATTTATAAACATATTTATTTTATTTATTTTTTTTTTTTAATTATTTAAAAATCTAATCTTATTATAATTATAATTTGTTTCGTTTATATTTTTTTTGCTTTCTATTTATTAAATCTCTATTTTTAAATGTTTTTAAACCCTTTTTTTCATATTAGAATAAGAAAACCTGGTTGTTTTTTGATTGTTTTTTAATTTTTTGTTTTTTTTTTTTTTATACATTTGCAATTTTTTTGCAAAATCCGAATTGTAAAGAATATAATATTTTGAAAAATTTCTTTAATTATTTATACGATATTTTAAATATGTATTAATATATACATACATATATAAATACATATATATATATATATAAATATATATATGTATATAAAAAAAATATCGTAAAAATAATTAAATAAAAAAATAAATAACGATTCGGATGCTTAATTTTTTTCTCAAAATACTCAAAACTAAAAAATATATATATATTTTTATTAAAATAAAATTTTTTTCTCCCCTTCCACTTTCAAAAACTTATAATTTTGACATAAACGATGAATAGGTCTTCTTCAGAGCTGGTGTCTTGGGTCAAATGGAAGAATTACGTGATGAACGTTTAGGTAAAATTATGTCCTGGATGCAAGCTTGGGCTCGTGGTTATTTGGCACGTAAAGGTTTCAAAAAATTACAAGAACAACGTATTGCCTTACAAGTTGTACAAAGAAACTTACGCAAATACCTTCAATTGCGTACCTGGCCATGGTGGAAAATGTGGCAAAAAGTCAAACCTCTCCTCAATGTCTCACGTATTGAAGATGAAATTGCAGTGAGTATAAATAAACATTTAATAGGAAAAAAAAAAACTAATATATATACTAATATTATTATCTATATATTAGTAAATTTAAATTTAAAAAGCAAAAATTTTCAGAAAAATGATAAATCTTCAGAAACTTGTGTTCACAATATGACAAAAAAAAAAAAAACTTTAAATAAAATCTCCATTTAAGTTGCGTCATTTTTCAATGAATATAAATTTATATTTCTTAAAATAATTTATTTAAAATATTTTTTTAACTCTACTAATTTCAATTCTTATTGGAAACCTTGTCACTGTGTTGTACAACAACATCATAGAAGAATTTTATTTTTGACAAAAAAAAAATTGTTTTAGTTTATCCCTCTGATTGATTTATTAATTATATTTTTAATAGATACATAGTAAAAGCAATTTAATTTTTTTTTTCATTTATGAAAATGAAATAGCAATATAAACACCACCTACTTAGGTTTTACTGAAAATGTTGAAATAGAAGTAAAAAAATTGATTTTAAAATTCTATTTTTTATTTTATTTCTATTTTTAAATTTTCTCTTTTTACCTTTATTTATGGAATAAATATTATTTATTTTTATATACATACTTTGCTAATGTATCCAAAAACTCGAATTTAATTTAAATAACAAACGTGCACTTCTATAAGATAAATAATTTTTGAAATAAAAAAAAAAATTCCAATTTTTGAAAATTTTTATTTATTTTCAATCGTTACTAAAAATAAAATTTGAAAATTAAATATGAAATTAATTTTTTCAATGATACTTTATTTAATACACCTGCAAATTATAAAAAAAAAAAGGCACATATTAAGTATAAAATTCGTACATTAATATTTCTTTGATATTTATGTATAATTTACACTTTACCTGTTTTAATTTTTGAAAATTTATTGATCCCACTTCATTTCTTTTATGTACATTGAAAAAATGGTTTAATAATCCCCCACTTGAAAACTTTTCTTTTAATAATTTTTTTAATATATTTTTATATTGATGTACATATAATATTTATATAATAATATGTGTGTGTATATATTTATACATGATGATTAAGCTTAGAATTATTTTATCAATAAATATTATACCAATACATAAATAATGCAATTAAAAATTGGGTGGGAATATGGGAAAATATGAATATAAAATATTAAAATTGGGAGTAGGGTGATAAAATTCTTATAATTATGAAAATATATCTTCCTATTTCTGGATTTCATACATATATAAAAAAAAAAAATTATTATTTTTTTTTAATAAGGAGGGATAATTATTTGTAACAGATCTAATGCGATTTAATACAAAATATTGGAATGGATTCATTTTAAAATCACTAATCGTAACATCAAAGTCCTGAATTATATATAGAAGTACATTTCAAATTTTTTTTTGATTTGTTTTTTTTAACTATTCGGCTTTTTTTGTTCTTTCGTTTTGTAATTCATTGCAAATACTGAAAAATTATTAGATTTTATTTTCTTTTTATTTAATATTAATCCAAATTAAAATTTTAATTAAAATCGAATAAACGGGATTAAAAATTTATAATAAAGAACAAATTAATATATTATAATATAATATAAAACGAACGATTAGTTTTTTAATTAAAAAAAATTAACAATATACTTGATATATAAACGAAAGAAAATATTTAAAACAAAAAAAAAATAAACACGTTTGATAATGGATACTGAAGCACAAAATCCAACCGATCAAAAGCCAGCTGAAGAAACAGCTACTCCTAAAGCTTCATCAACAAAAACCAAAAAAAAAAAAAGTTTAAAAACGGAAGCTGAAGTAAAAGATAGTGTACCTCAAAATGCTGAACCAAAACCAAATGAGGTACTTGCAAACGCTGAAATGGAAAAGTTAATGGATCCACAAGATTTAGAACCACAACCTCAAGTTGTGGAACCTCAAAATGTAGAACCACAACCAACTCTTGAACAACCAACTCTTGAACAACCAAATCCACCTGAACCAAAACCAAGTGAACCCGCTGAAGATTTATCTGAAAGATTTTTTGCTGCACCGACACCAATAATAAATGATAACGATGATATTTATTTAAAATTTCAGAGACTTGAAGAGAAAGCTAAAAAAGCTGAAGAAGCTCATGCCAAAGAAGAAAAATTAAGAAAAGACTTGGAAGCAGTTAATGCTAAATTATTAGCCGAAAAGAATGCCCTTTTGGATTCCTTAGCCGGAGAGAAAGGTTCATTACAAGAATTCCAAGAAAGATCCGCTAAATTAAACGCTCAAAAGAGCGATTTAGAAAATCAACTTCGCGTAAGTATTTTGTTAATTGTTATTTACATCTGAATTAAAAAAATATATTAGTGATTAGTGATTACAAAATAATTATTTGCAAAAATAATTAAATTAAAGTAATTAGAAAACGTTGATGCACTGAAAAAATAATTAAAAAATTTTATTTTTTAAATTTAAATAATTTTTAAAAGTTACTTTAGTTTTATTTCAAATGCACTTAAATTAAATTTGAATTAAATTTTGAATTAAATTTAAATTCTATATAATAGGACATTCAAGACCGTTTGTCTCAAGAAGAAGATGCCCGTAACCAATTATTCCAACAAAAGAAAAAAGCCGATCAAGAAATTTCAGGACTCAAGAAAGACATTGAAGATATGGAATTGGCTGTACAAAAGGCTGAACAAGACAAAGCCACAAAAGATCATCAAATTCGCAATTTGAATGATGAAATCGCCCACCAAGACGAACTCATCAACAAATTGAACAAAGAAAAGAAAATGCAAGGTGAAACAAACCAAAAAACTGGTGAAGAATTACAAGCCGCCGAAGATAAAATTAACCACCTTAACAAAGTTAAGGCTAAGTTAGAACAAACACTCGATGAATTGGAAGATTCATTGGAACGTGAAAAGAAATTACGTGGTGATGTTGAAAAATCAAAGAGGAAAGTAGAGGGTGATCTTAAATTGACACAAGAGGCTGTATCAGATTTAGAACGTAACAAAAAAGAATTGGAACAAACAATTCAACGTAAAGATAAGGAAATTTCATCATTGACTGCCAAATTAGAAGATGAACAATCAGTTGTTGGTAAATCACAAAAACAAGTTAAGGAATTACAATCAAGAATTGAAGAGCTCGAAGAAGAAGTTGAAGCCGAACGTCAAGCTCGTGCTAAAGCTGAAAAACAAAGAGCTGACTTGGCCCGCGAATTGGAAGAATTGGGTGAACGTCTTGAAGAAGCTGGTGGTGCTACATCAGCCCAAATTGAACTTAACAAGAAACGTGAAGCTGAATTGAGCAAACTTAGACGTGATTTAGAAGAAGCCAACATTCAACATGAAGCTACATTAGCTAACCTCCGTAAAAAACACAATGATGCCGTCGCTGAAATGTCTGAACAAGTTGATCAACTCAACAAATTGAAGGCTAAGTAAGTTGAAATTTTTCTAATAAATTTTTAATTAATATATAATATACATATACAAACTAAATAATAAAAAAAATATATAGAGTATAGAAGAAATGGTTATGGGATAAAAATTTTAATAACCGAAATGAGAAATTTCAAATATTTTGGAAAGGTGCCAAAAAGCAATAAGAAAAATTTAATTTTAAATTAAGCGTGTAGGTACATATGTATATTAAAAAATATTTTTTACAAGTATTATTAGACATTTAAAATTGTCATTATATTCAATTAAATTTCTGAAAAATAAAAACAAAAAATAATAAAAATAATCCACTTTTGAAAAAAGAAAAATGATTCACAAACTATATGTTATTTTCACACAAAAAATAAATTATCTCTGATCTCATCATTCCAATCAATAAAACACCTTATAATTTAAATTTATATAATTATAAATATTTTTTTTTATTTAAAAATAGACTTATTAGATCTATATCAAATATTTATGTATAAAAAAATATCTCTTAATTTGAAGTGATAGAAAAATTTAAAATGCTTTTGGTAACCTCTTATAAAATTTTTTTGATTTCTGTTATTTCAAATGATAATGGTATTAATTAAATTAAATTTTATAAAATTTATCAATTTTATAATGAAGAGCTGAACATGATCGCCAAAGTGCACATAATGATCTTAATCAAACACGCGGAGTTTGTGATCAACTTGCGCGTGATAAGGTAATGTGGATCTAATTATAATTAATTGTTCAACCGATTATGTCATATATGAAATCATGACACTTTGGTTCAACTGTGATGTCTTTTCTTAAATAATACTTTTATATTGTCAATGTGTTGTTTGGCTATAAAAATACACATACATACAAATTTATACAACATTTATTACACATTTTATTTAATAAAATGATTTGTTTATCGAATACATACTTACTTACAACTACAACGTATTGAACCTGATTATCCCAAGAATATTTAAAGAAAATTAATACGAAATAAAAAACAGTTTTAAATTTTTATAACATTTTTTATAATAATTTATTTTTACCCAATTATTGTATCTAATATTTTAAAACACACTTTACTCTTAGGGCTGAAAAGGAGAAGGCCCAATACTATGGTGAATTAAATGACCTCAGAGCTAGTGTTGACCACATTAGCAACGAAAAGGTATTTATTTTTTATCATAAGTTTGCTAATGAATAAAGCAATATGAAACATCTATAAAAGCTAAGCTGTAAAAATAAATAAAATGCTTAAAATTTGCTTTTATAATTTAGTTTAAAAAGCTAAAAAAAAATGTAATATAAAAGATGTTATCAAGGTCAAATGGCTTCAGCACAGCTCGATTGTTTAAAAAAAGCTCCTGTAAATATAACACTACATAAAATATATTCACAATAAACCAGCACTACCATATTTTTTTGCCTAATTTTTTGTGTCTGCTTTATGTTTACAAAAAAAAAAATTTTTTATATTATATTAAAAAATATTCTTTTTAATTCTATAAAATAGGCTGCCCAAGAAAAGATTGCCAAACAATTACAACACACATTGAATGAAGTTCAAGGTAAATTGGAAGAAACCAACAGAACCCTCAATGACTTCGATGCCGCCAAGAAGAAGCTTTCCATTGAAAACTCAGATCTCCTCCGTCAATTAGAAGAAGCAGAATCACAAGTTTCACAATTATCTAAAGTTAAGATTTCCCTTACAACACAATTGGAAGATACCAAACGTTTAGCTGATGAAGAAGCTCGTGAACGTGCTACACTCTTAGGCAAATTCCGTAACTTAGAACACGACTTAGATAACTTAAGAGAACAAGTTGAAGAAGAAGCTGAAGGTAAAGCTGACTTACAAAGACAACTCAGCAAAGCCAACGCTGAAGCTCAAGTATGGAGAAGCAAATATGAATCAGATGGTGTTGCCCGTTCAGAAGAATTAGAAGAAGCCAAGAGGAAACTCCAAGCTCGCTTGGCTGAAGCTGAAGAAACTATTGAATCATTAAACCAAAAATGCGTTGCTCTTGAAAAGACAAAACAACGTTTGACAACTGAAGTTGAAGATCTCCAACTTGAAGTTGACCGTGCCAACGCTATTGCTAACGCCGCTGAAAAGAAACAAAAAGCCTTCGACAAAATCATTGGAGAATGGAAACTTAAGGTTGATGATTTAGCTGCTGAATTAGATGCCTCACAAAAAGAATGCCGCAACTATTCCACAGAATTATTCCGTCTTAAGGGAGCTTATGAAGAAGGTCAAGAACAATTAGAAGCTGTACGTCGTGAAAACAAAAACTTAGCTGATGAAGTTAAAGACTTGTTAGATCAAATCGGTGAAGGTGGTCGCAACATTCATGAAATCGAAAAAGCAAGAAAACGTTTAGAAGCTGAAAAAGATGAACTTCAAGCTGCTCTTGAAGAAGCTGAAGCTGCTTTAGAACAAGAAGAAAACAAAGTATTGCGTGCTCAATTAGAATTGTCACAAGTTAGACAAGAAATTGACAGACGTATCCAAGAAAAAGAAGAAGAATTCGAAAACACACGCAAGAACCATCAACGTGCATTAGACTCAATGCAAGCTTCATTGGAAGCTGAAGCTAAAGGCAAAGCTGAAGCTTTACGTATGAAGAAGAAATTGGAAGCTGATATCAATGAATTAGAAATCGCTTTGGATCATGCTAACAAGGTAACTTTTTTCATATAATTTTTTATATATATTTTACTATATATATATTACTAATTTAAAGTATTTTAAAATTTATTTTTAATTGAATTGAAAATATGCAAGGATTTCAAGAATAACATTCAAATATATTCATATAATTATAGATAGCAATACAGAAAATATTTCAATGTTTCTATTGAAATATAAGTATATAAATTATATGCATTAAAATTTTCACGTACATTTTTTAGCTAAAAATAAATTGAATACTTACACATAATAACTCAAATAATTTTGTTGATATTTAGGTCATATGAATATTTTAATTACAACTGAAAATCGATAGAACATATGCAACATTATTTTAAACAATTTCAATTTACAAAATTTTAAAACGAAAAATACTTTAAATTTAATTCTATTTATATACTATTTAAAATATTTGGCATTAAATTATTTATAATATTTTTCATACGCAATTTAGGCCAACGCTGAAGCCCAAAAGAACATTAAGCGTTACCAACAACAACTTAAAGACTTACAAACCGCTTTGGAAGAAGAACAACGCGCTCGTGATGATGCTCGTGAACAATTGGGTATCTCTGAACGTCGTGCTAACGCCCTCCAAAATGAACTTGAAGAATCTCGTACACTCCTCGAACAAGCTGACCGTGGCCGCAGACAAGCTGAACAAGAATTGGCTGATGCTCATGAACAACTTAACGAAGTTTCAGCACAAAACGCTTCAATTTCAGCTGCAAAGAGGAAATTAGAATCAGAATTACAAACCCTCCATGCTGATTTAGATGAATTATTGAATGAAGCTAAGAACTCAGAAGAAAAAGCCAAGAAAGCCATGGTTGATGCTGCCAGATTAGCTGATGAACTCCGTGCTGAACAAGATCATGCTCAAACACAAGAAAAACTTAGAAAAGCTCTTGAACAACAAATTAAAGAATTGCAAGTTAGGTTAGATGAAGCTGAAGCTAATGCCCTTAAAGGAGGCAAGAAGGCAATCCAAAAATTAGAGCAACGTGTACGTGAATTAGAAAATGAATTAGATGGTGAACAAAGAAGACACGCTGATGCACAAAAGAATCTCCGCAAATCAGAACGTCGTGTTAAAGAATTAACCTTCCAATCTGAAGAAGACCGTAAGAATCATGAACGTATGCAAGACTTAGTTGATAAATTACAACAAAAGATTAAGACATACAAGAGGCAAATAGAAGAAGCTGAAGAAATTGCAGCCCTCAACTTAGCCAAATTCCGTAAAGCTCAACAAGAACTTGAAGAGGCTGAAGAACGCGCTGATATGGCTGAACAAGCTATTAGCAAATTTCGTGCAAAAGGTAGAGCCGGTTCAATAGGCAGAGGTGCCAGTCCTGCAGTAAGTATTTATCCTTTTTTTCTTTTTTATATAACATAATAATATTATCATATATGTATATATACATATTCATATATGAAACATTATTAATTATAATTGATATTATAAAAAAGTAATCACGGTTATACAATTACATATACATATATTTACATGTATATATACATACGTAATATATTGAAATTATATTATAATTATAAATATTTTAAACCTGAAATTAAAATTTATAATTAGGCAGCGACGCCTAAATCCGCCACCAAAAAGAGTGGAGCGCTGGAGCAATAAATATACTACAGCTTGTAAGTGCTGAGACCCAAGAATAAAAACAAAATAAATCTGTTCGTGTTGTGTTAGTTTCGTCTTATTTTTTTTTTTTTTCATTATTTTTTCCTACCAAATTACATACTATGTACTACATACATATAACATACATAATATAATCATCCAAAGGAGCATGCTATTTAATTTATACTCTATTTATCATATAATAACGTACGACTGCAGAAGCAGTAACGTTATTTTTAAATTAAATTATACAGCGTTGTGAAATAAATTAAAAATATAAATGATGCTCAATATTAAAATGTTCCTCAACATTTGTGACTATTCGATTTGTAACATTTGTAGCTAAAACCAAAAACAAGAAAAATTTCTCTATTAAAGTATAAAATATACAATAATATAAAAAAGTGAAAGCATATTTTTTGGGGAACATTTCTGTTTTCTTTTCTACAATAATTAAATAAACATAATAAAACAAACTTTGGATGCATATTTGGATATATCATATATGTATATTATTTTTTAATTTTATTTCTTTTAATCCTTTCCAATTCAAAAAAAAAAAGCATTTACATACAAGAACTACTATATAACATTATTCCAATATTAAAATAATACAAATAAATACTTTTATGAAACAGAGTATTTTAAAAATTGTTTTCCCCAAAATTAAAATCTAAAAATAACAGCTCAAAAAGAGAATTGCATGAAATAAAAATATTATTTGTAATAAAAAAAAAAAAAAAACTAAAATGAAACAATTTAAGAAAAGAAGTACCAATAAAAAAAATTGTTAATATGTATTAAAAATACTCATTATAGCATTTTTAAGTGTTGTGGGTAGTAATTAACCTATTTATTATATAATTTAAAATTATAAAAAAAAAATTATATCTACATACATACATAATATGTGTTTATGAAAAATTAAAAAAAAATTATTAATATTTTATTTATTTTTTTACAGCCACGGGCATCAGTTCGGCCCCAACTTGATGGAATGGCTTTCCCTCCAAGATTTGACCTTGCTCCCGAAATGGAATTTTAGATAAACAAAAGTTATTATTTTAATTGCCATTTTTTTTTTTTAAATAATTCTTAATTCAAAATGGATATTGCCGATCAAAAAAAAAATGTTAAACTTTAGCCATTTTCCGATAAAAAGAATAGTTAAGTAAAAAATAATTAAAAAAAAAAAAAACAAAAAAAACTTAGAAACCATCACCATGAAACGAATATACAGCGTCCATAATTAAAATTTAATTTTAACTCAAATACTGTAAATTCTTCATATTATAATTAATGTAACTTCTATATAATTTATAAATGTTTATTATAAATTTTTTTTGATAAATCGATAAAAAATCATTTTATTATAATGAAAAAAAAATTATATACAAAATAAAAGTGAAAAAGTTTATGTAAGCGAAATTAAGGAAAATATGTTTTATTTAAAAAAAAAAAAATTATAACCCAAAGCAAATATTTCTTAGTGATCTTTAATTTATTTTTAAAGTACAAGTACAAGGTATTCGCGAATACAATATTAGAATCAACAATGTCGCATGATCTTTAATGTAAACTTAAAAAATTTTACATTGTCTGATGATCGTAAATTCATTTTACATGGTATTCACGACCCGAAGCTGGTTGTTAAATTGTGTATCAAAAATTTTTTGGATACACAAATAAAAATAAATTGAATTTAGAAAAAAATTCATAAGTACAAATATAATATGGGCATTTTCATAAACAAACTATTTACCTATGACTGCAATAGCGTAGCTGGTTGCAAGAAGCCCCCGTGTTTTGGGAATAAAAAGTCGGACCGACATGATTTAAAAAACGTACTCATCGATTTTGTAGTAGATTTGACGTGATCGTCAAAAATTTTAAAAAAACACAATTGTATTTTCGAAACAATGCGTTTGGGTTCATAAATTTTATTGTATTATTTTTACATTGTACATATCAGGTTGCAGTTTTTTTACGAAATTTCCGATGTCACTGTATTTTTCTACAAGGTAAAGACAATATATTGTAGATGGAATTAATAATGTTATCAAAAGTCCTTTATTAGTTTAAAACAATTAAATCCTATTGCAAATTAAATGATTCGGGAATTAAATTTGTTAATGAAAAATTTTGTATCATTTTACATACATACATACATACATACATATGTAGAAATGAAAGAGAAAACATTATTAAACTAATCGCCAATTCTTTAATAACTTATAAACTGATAAAGGTCTTCGAGAGTTATTTAATAGATTCAAAACAGTTAATAAAATACCTTAAAACTTTTAATTGTTTATTTCATTTATTTGTCAAAAGTTAGAATGGAAAAAATTACAGTTTCTTACTTTCGTAAATAGAATTTTTTCATACATACCTCTGTTCCATCTTTCTTTACTTGTCCAAAATCCCACTAGGATCCCGGACCGTGCTGATCAAGAAAGCCACCTTTTGGATCTGTTCCTAACCACACACCTTGAAAAATATGTGGTTTCAGTTGGTTGCCCCCTGGGTAGCTCCGACCATTGTTTGGTTAAAACAAGTTTCCGGGTAGGCCCAATTACCAGTCATAGGACTCCTCCCAGAAAATTATTATGGCGCTATAGCCATGCGAACTGGGATCGTCTCAACAACTTTTTCAGATCCTTTGATTGGTCATTGTGCTTCCGCGATAAGAATGTCGACTTTGCTGCAAATGCGATTTGTTAAACAATTTTACTTAGAATGAGATTATTTATTCCTCACTCCATGAGAACTATTAAACGGAAGTCCAAATCTTGGTTTAATCGCATCTGCAGTGAAGCCATCTTAAAAAGAAGGAGGCTTTTAAACTGCGCTAAAGAAATAGGTCGGAGGCTCTCAGAGCAAACTATATAGTGGTTCGGAACAAATACAAGAGAGTTATCAACAGGCAAAAATTCTTATTCAACCTAAAGTTGAAACGCAAACTTATCCACATGCCTAAGAATAGCAAATCCCTTTGGACAATTGCAAAACAAAAAGTTTAAAAGAGGACATTGGCGGGTCTTCTTCTCCTCGCTTTGTTGATATTAACAACAGAATTGTATCAGAATCCAAAGAGAAAGGGACCTGTTTGGCAAGCAGTTCTCTTTCAACTCGACACTGCCTCAGTCAACAAAGCCACCATTTGTTGCTGAAGTTGACTACTCCTTCGGTAAAATTTACTTTAGGACGAGAGCAGGGATGAAAATCTTGAAGAAGCTTGATACAAAAAAATCAGCCGATCCAGATGATATCACTACCAAAAATACCTTAAAGGTTCTTAAAAATACCAATTCAAGTATTTCAAAACCTCTACACAACTTCTATCCCTCCTTTACTTCGGGTATTCATCCTACCCAATGGAAGGTGGCGCATATTTTCCCAATTCCAAAAAAAGGTAATAAAAGCGATCCCTCTAACTATCGTCCTATTGCTATAACCTCGGTTCTTTCCAAAGTAATGGAGAAAATAGTAAACCAGATGCTTTTGAAATATCTGGATCGTAGATGTTTGCTTCATGATCGACAATACGGGTTCAGAACCCGTCGTTCAACCGGTGATCTCATGGCTTACCTTTACGAAAAGTTTAATATCAGCCTTCATCATTCTGGACTTTCGACCGAGTCTGGCATGATGCTTTATTAGAAAAATGCAAAACATTAGGTAATCCTAGGTAGATTCTTTTTAAAATGGATTGGATATTTCCTTTCGAATCGCATGATTCGAGTACTTGTCGATGGTTATTCATCTGACAATTTTATAATTAATGCTGGTGTCCCTCAGGGATCGGTTTTGTCTCCCACTCTTTTCTTAATATTTATCAATGACCTACTTTCAATAACCTCCAATCCAATCCATAGTTTCGCAGATGACAGCACCCTTGTAGTTTCCTATGAATTTCATAGCCGCTGTGGTATTAATCACCAGATTAGTAGAACAGCAAGAAATTTCACTATCAGTGAGCTAAATAATGATTTAGCGGAAATCAAAAAATGGGGTGAAGTCAACAGAGTTGATTTCAGCACCAAAAAAACACAATGCTGTTTAATCTCGCGTAAAATAGCTACAACTATACCCAACCTGACATTTCACGGTGAAACTTTGCGGCACTCAACAGATTTAAACATTCGATCGAGTTAAATCAAAAATTGACTTTGTCAAATCATATTTTTGGTATAGCTAAAAATACTGCTAAATGTATGGGTTTCTTGTACCGCTGTGAAGCTTACTTTTTTCCTTCCAATATTCTCAACATTTATAAAATGTACATTAGGCCGAAAATGGAGTATAACGCACATATTTGGGCTGGAGCTCCTCAAACAGCGCTGGGTTATCTCGACAAAATGCAAAACAGAGCTATTCGCCTTATTGGCAACCCCAGTGTTACCTCAACACCACTCCACTTTGCCATCGTCGTACTGTCCGGTCATTGACCCTTTTTTATAGATACCTTGTAGGGGTGAACACCTGTTCCAAAGAAATAAAACAATTTATGCCTCCACTCAAAATTTTCTAACGTGAAACGAGGAGTGCAACAGATGCCCACCCATACATACACTGTCGAACTGTCAAGATGGCGCAACACAGCATTTGGAAATTCGTTTCTTATGCGCACGTCACGTTTATGGAACATAATGCCTGCACATGTGTTTCCAAAAGTTGGTAATTCATTTGTGTACGATATAACGAATTTCAAGAAGAACATTAACATCCTTCTTCAAAATAACTATCTTTTCATTTATCAATTTCCCAAGAAATTCTTTCCTCATCGTTTTCCCCAAAAACCAAGCTTTACATTATATTATTATGTATTAAAGGACCCATTCTAAAGTTTGGTTTTAAAGGGGGTGGTTTTGGTTGGTTAGAGTCCAACACTACTCAGAGAAACCTCGTGCAGTTCCTTTGAGTGACTTTTGATGTTTTCCACCGTCCCTTGTAAAAAAATAAAAAAAATATGGTGCTTAACTGCTTAATAATTTAAATTTAATATTCTAGTAATTTTTTTAAATTCAGTTTTAGCTCAGTTGCAGCACATATAAATCAATATAAAAAATATAAACATTTTGAACAAAAGGCATCAGAGCACTAAGAACTCATCGCAGAATAGGATTGGTAAACTCACTCAAGCAAGATGGGAAACTCTAAAAGCCCAAAAAAAAGAAAGTTTAAGACAATTTATAATGAATTTGCTTTAATTTTTTTGTTTAATTTATAAAAACCTTAAAAAGAATTGCTATTTACCACAGTTAAAAATTGCATAACTTAGCTTAATATTTAATAAATAAAAAGACATTTTTTTTGAATTAAGTCGTAACATACAAGAGCCTTTTATTGAGTTTTTTTTTATTATTACTTTTTTTTATTATCGTTAGTATTTTTAATATTTAATACAATAATATTAGAACGAATTTTACTTTAAAGTCTTAAATTAATGAATAAACATAATTTTACTTTTGAAACATAGTAATTTTGAAGATTATTATATTTTTATTTTTATAATACAGGTACAACTAAACATAATTAATAATATATTTAATAATACATAACATTAACATTCTTGCTATAATATGATTAACTAATATAATGTAGTGATTATTTGCACAAAATTTTCTATTGCTGAAATGTAATTTATATGGTATATATATGTATTTATATTAATAATAATTTATTTAATTTTATCAATCAAATTTTCAAAATGATTAAACATTTCCTAAAATCAAATTAAAGATGAAATATAATAACTTTTTATGATTTTTATGTTTGTAAATTTACCTGATGTGACAAAAGGACCAACATAATTGCTAGGGAATAATCCTGTTAAACCATTCAATTCGCCTCGCCACCATTCAGGTTCATCTCTTCCAAGAACACTTATAATATCATCTTTTTCAAATGATAATTCATCATCATTTTGTGCCTTATAAGGATAAAGAGCAATAACTTTATCTACAATAAAAAAAAAATAAATGAATTTTATATAGTTAAGAAATATTGTTATTCAAACCTAAAATGGTTTCATTCATTTCAATTTTACTGCCGGACAAAGGAGTATTTCTTCCACTGTTACGTCCTCCTTGTAAAATTTTTACATATGATGCCGGGAACCATCCAATTTGTCGGCGACGACCTTTGGCTTGTAATTCACCTTCCCACCATCCGGAATCAGTTTTTTTACGAATCATTATCAGTTGTCCTCGAACTAATGATAACTGTTCGGAACTTGTAGCTTCATAAGGTGCCAAAACTTGTGCTATTTCGCCTTTTTTTCCACGCATTCCCTGTATAATTTTATTTGATAAGTATTTATTAATACATAAAGAAATATTTCTTACGGGAGTCATTGAAGATGTTCGGGACATTGGTCTACTGTACGATCCTTGATTTTCAAGATTCTTTTGGGTATTAATTTGAGATACCTCAGTGTCTAGCTCCTCTTGAGTACGGGATTCTTCAATTTGTTGAATGGTTGATACATTTTGGATTTCATTAGCAGTAATATCATTTTGAATGATTTCATTACTTTTTGTTGAATTCTAAAAGAAATTTGTCGAAGTTTTAAACCAATTTATTCAATTTAGTTTAATTTACCTTATCGCCAGCACCAATATCTGCTTTCTCAACATAGTTTGATGGGAACAAGCCAATACGATCGCCTATTCTTCCGGTCCACCAATCACCGTCTTTCTTCGTTACTATAACTATTTCTCCAGCATTAAATTTCAAATCGTCCGGTTCTGAAGAATCATAAGGATATGCTGCAATATAATATTCGATATCTCCTCCGTTAGATATTTGCTGTTCCGTACTAGTTTCAATAACCGTTTGTTGTATATTACTGTACAAAATAAAATGTATGCAATAACCATTTCAATTTTTTTTTATAAAAAGGTACCTATTCTCTACATTCTCTACGGCAGTTGTTTCTGTAGTATAGGCGTCATAATTTGAATAATTGTCATTAATCATAGTTTCATCATATTTTTCCACATAATTTTCTGGAAACCAGCCCCAGTGATCATTCATACATCCCTTAAGCCAGCCAGGCTCCCCAGCTTCATTTGAAACTAATACCATATCGCCAGGTTGGAAAGATATTTCATCTTCGTTTCTAGCCATAAATTCATACAGAGCTCTATATTTAATATATTCAGTAGAAGAGGCTTGAACTTGATTTGTATTGTCATCAGTTGGCCAATCTGATTCATTTATTGTATCAGTACCATAATTATCTGTTGCATAATTAAGATTAGAGTTAGCCTTATTGTTTTTCAATTCAAGAACTTGATTTCTTTGAGTATCATATGAAATGTATAATTCATCACACTTTTGTATTAATGTTTTCAATTCATCTTTTATTTCTTCTAGTTGCATGTCGTTCGAATTAATATCAGTTTTCTTATTTTCTATGTCATTTTTAATATTTTCAATTTTGTCTTTTAGTGATTTAATAATAAGCTTTAAATATAAAAAAAAAAATTAATTTAAAAAGTAGAAAAATAAATTTTTCTTACTTGTTTATTGGCAAATGCAGCATTATTATGTGCTTGGTTAGCTTCATTATGTGCAGCATTTTTAGCTTTTGCGTCCCATTTCAATTTTTCCTGGGTTAGTTGTAATAATTTTTGGTTTTGTTCTTTTATTTTTGATTTCAGTTGAGCCATTTCGCTCATTTGTGTATCACGTGTTGATCTCATGCCGTCAATAAACGTTTTAACATTTGTCACATTTGCTCTTGTTTCACAGATTTTTTGAGAGAGTTCTTTAATCTAAAATATTTGCTAATTGTTAAAAATTGTATTAAACTAAAGAAAATTGAACATACCCTATTATTAAGGGTATCTAATTCAATTGTTAATGTTTGATTTTGAGATTTGCATTTTAAAACTTTATCTTGCTCTCGATTTCGAATTAATTGCATTTCTGATATTTTTTGATTTTCCCACTCGATTTGCCTTTGTTTTTCTAGCTCCCTGATGTAATTTGATAAATTGAAAATTTACAAAATAATAATTGTAATTTTTTAAAGAAATTAACCTCTTTGCAGCCTCTTTTGCTTCAATAGCTCTTTTGCGCTGTTCTTCCATTTCCATTTCTTTCTCACGTTGAATTCGCATTTGTTCTTCAAGTTCTTCTTGCATTTTTTTCTCCATTTCAAGTCGAGCTTTTTCCTTTTTCTCAGCTTCTTCTCTCTCTTTTCTATCACGTTCTTCTTGTTCTTTTTTTTGTTGTTCTTGCAATAATTTACGCCTTCTTTCTAATTCAGCTTGACCCTTATCGAAATTTTCTTTTCTTTTATCTTCAAAAGAAGCTTAAAAAAATAAAATTGATTTTATTTTATAAAAATATTACTATAAAATAAATTTTACTTTGTGGCAAGCCTGCTGCTGGATCAATTTCACTTAGGCCACCTTGAGAGGATATTGATGCATGTCTAGAAGTAGGTAACGAACCTTGAGGAGTTTTAGAAACAGAACTATGACGAGATCTAATTTTTCGAAATGTCGGTGGTATTAAGTCTATTGGGAGTTCAACAGGTATTTTCTCTCCAGATATTGCTTTGTCACATAAATACATAGCAAGAACGAATTCATCGCAACTTAATTTACCATCCGAATCTAAATCTGATAGTGCCCAAATTTGAGCTAAAATGGATTGTGGAAGTTTACTTTGAACCAAAATATTCCGAGCTTGGGCACCGGTTAGAAAACCAGTTCGATTTCTGTCAGCTGTGTTAAAAACTTGAGTATATTTTAATTTCACTGAACCTTTAATGCCCCATTCACCACTAAAATAAAAATGGAATTTTAAAATATAATAAAAAAATAAAAGAATATATATTCGTAGCTTACCTATCTGAAGCTACAATTTGACTAGGCGGCGAACTAATTGAAATTGGTGCACTCATTTCTTCTGGTTTTTTCGTTTCATTACTTGTTATAGGTGCAATATTTTGAATTAGTGCTGCTTCATTTAGTTGATTATTTGATATTGATTGAACATAATTTCCATTTACTGGTATCACACCTGTAATATTTAGTTTTGAAGCTTCAAAATTTAAATATGAAACTTAAATTATTATTACCTTGTGCAACATTGCCCATTTGTAGGGGAACCATTGGAGCTGTTACTACACCACCTGGAATTATTCCTGTTGGTACTCCAGCCATTGAAACAGCACTTCCTTGAATTATATTTCCAGGAACTCCGGAAACAGGAACGCCGGGTATTGGAACAACGGGTATTGTGGTAGGTATAGCACCTGGGACAACCGCATAAGGTGTGACCCCAACAGATTGTTTTGCAGTAATTGGTACTGTTGCAGAAAGAGGCATTCCTGCTACTGGTATTAGAGCACTCTGTGTCGAAATGACTGTTATTGGTACATTACTAGGAGCAATAGTTCCTGGTATGGATGGTGAAGGAGCTACATATGGAACAACACCCATTGGTGGTTTGGGTAGAATTCCAGTTTGTGGAAGCTCATTTACAACTGGTTTAACTGTATTAATGGATTTCATTGCGTTTGGTGGCGATGTAATTTGTGCTGTTGTTGATTGCAAAGAGGTTAATAGAGATGGAGGTAAAGCCGCGGGTATATCAAAACCACGCAATTTTAAATGAATTAATTTGCAAGCCAAACTAAATTCATTAATATCCATTTTTCCATCAGAATCCGTGTCAGCCAAACCCCTACCATTAAAACAAAATTTATTTTTTAAATTTATAATAATAAAAAACTGTTATACCAAATTTGTCCAAGCACTATTGGTGGTAATTGAGATTGAAGGAAAAATCCTTTTGCTTGTGCACCGGTAACAATGCCATTTTGAGGTTTTAAAGCATTAAATTGTTGTACATATTTTTCCTTTTCTCTTAGAGTTATAACCCAAACATCAGTCGCTGGATTCATTTCTGAAAAGCAAATATAAAAAAATATATTACCACCAATTAAAAAGAAAAAAACTGACAATATACCACAATTCTCTATACCACAAAATTTTTCTAGAAAGAAAAGTCTTAATAAAAATGGAAAATTTTTACAACCATAATTTTTACAATATTTTTAACAACTTTTTTATAACTACAATTTTTGCAATAATTTTTTCTGGAAATGAAACATTAAAATTTAAAACTTTGTATTAAACATAACATTAAAACTTATACACAGTAATTATTTTAAAGTAAATTTTCTTCAAACAATGATGTCAACTGAATTGAATCATAAAACCCTGAAAAATGTACTTAACATAATTTCTTTACTTTTTTGTGATTAAAATCAACATCTTAAAGTTTTCATAAATATAATAATGTAAAAAAAAATTACATATAAGTTTTCTTTAACTGCCCCCTTCCATCTCATAAACTTCAAAATTAACGTATTTAAAAACCGATTCGCTGATTATTATATTTTTAATAATTATAACTTATATTATAATAAATTGAAATCATTTTTATATACATATTTCATTTTTTTTTAAATCAATTTTTTTAACATCCTTTAAATATGTGGAGGGTTAAGTGACTCCCTCCCCTATCGATTTCTCACAGATAAAAAGAAAAAATAAATCAAAATTTTTTAATTGTCGTTTCAAGTAAATGACAAATTTTTATTTTTTAATTTACCGAATATTAATTAAATTTAATCCTTTTTATATTTAAAATAACTACTATTTAGTGCAATTTTTTTTTATTCTTAGTTCCATTTTTTTGTGATAACACCCTGCCATGTAATAAAAAATTTGTCTAAATATTATACCCACCTTTGGCTAATATTCCATAAAATTTTTACTCTACAAAATAAATAATAATTTTACAGTTAATAATGCTTTGATTTGTTCACCAAACTACTTCAGTAAAACTATTTATTATATTCAATTACAAAATAAAAACATTTTCACACAAAATTTTTTACTTTTAATTTTTTATGAAAACAGAAAAATGAAATGTCAATAAAATATGGCTAGAGATAGCACGGATTTTATGTTATTGATTAAATGATTTTGTTTATAAACAAGTTGATATCATTTGAAAATCGAGTCTCGATTAAAATTAATTTTTCTAGTAAAAATAAGAGATATTTTTATTAAGGGAATTAAGTAATCTCTCAATTTTTTACATTATTCGCATATTATTCGCCCCGAATTCGAATTCACTCTTCAATCTTGTATAATTAAACAAAAGCATTAAAAGAAAATATGTATAAATACAAATAAAATGATTTAAAAAAAAATATTCGCCAATCACAAATGTTTCATTGAGCCAGTTGATTAATCGAAGAAACGGACGATTATTCCCTGATCAAAATTTCAATTCCCAGAAATTATATTCCCTCAGCCAAGGTTCTTCATCTTTGAAATTTTACAGTCTGGCACATAGGATGTTTAATGATCTGCTTCTTCCTCTTGCATATACATATATACATATGTATATGCAATATATTAAGAAAATATTCAATTACACATATACTATGAAAATATTCCATTACGACATTTTTTTGTTTATGAAAAGAGCCTGAGAGACAGGAAATATTCTTTAAAAAGTTAAATAGAAGGAAGATCAGAATAGTACAAATACGAAGGATTTATAATAGAAAAAAATATAATTGCATATTTATATGTAAGTATGTATTATTTATTTACTCATATCAATTATGAAGCAAATGACTTTTTAAGAATGATAAAATGATAAAAACTTTTTTATTACATTGAGTTGTGCATAAAAACCAAATGTTTTTTTAAAAATTTTATTAAATTTTTTAAAATTTCTAGTTCTTTTTGATTTTAAACTGCCACTAAAAGAGTAACTTAAATTTCCCTTTTTATTATGAGTATAAATCTGGGTGAAACATTATTGCAAAAAGTATTTGAATTTTTATTTTATAAAACAAGAATTAGGTTTCATCAAATATAGTATCATGTCTTATACAATTTCCTTAAAAAGTTGCGAAAATGAAGAGTTTCCGCCATAACAGAAGAGGAAATTTATATTGGTTCCTATTTAAAATAAAATGAAATGAGTGCTTAATGTTTAATAAAAATAAAGAGAAGTCAATTTGCTAGCATAATATTTTATTTAGCTTAAAGATATTTTGTTTATAATTATTAGAAAATGTAATAAAATAATAGATTTTTCATTTTAATCAATAATTGTCCAAAAACAATTTAAAAGGAATCTACAAAAATAAATTTATCACGAAATTGCAAAGCTACAAAAGTGTTTTTTTCTTCTTTTAAATATTTTTTCCCAATTATAATTATTTTTTATTTTATTATTATATAATGTATATATGTATTATTAATTTAAAAACAAATTCCAATGTAAAGTTTTAAAAGAACAAAAAAATGTTCTTATTTGTTTTATTGTTATCTATAATATAGATTAATTAATAATGTATTTTGTTTTTTTTTTTTTTCATATTCAACTTTTGTGGAAATGATAACCAGTTTTTTTTTATTTTTTTTTTTTTTTCAATTTATAATTCTGTATTTTTTTTATAATAATTTCAAAAAAGGCATCTTTCGCATTCTAAAAACGACATTAAAAAGCAAAAGAAGTCGTTTTTAATCCTCATTCACTTTACATTTATTCTCAAATAATTCATTTATGTTCTCATTCTCATTTTTAAGGTCCCTATTATTTTTACAATTATGTTCATCACCATTATTATCAGTATCTTTAAAAGGATTTAGTTTTGCTCGTACGGTTTCGTATACTTTTTCAAAACCTAATTTGATATATAAATTTCTGGAAGCATCATTTTCTGGCCTTATAATTACAAATGGTGAATAACCTCTTTTCATTACAAGGTTAGTTAAGCTTCGTGCCAAATGTATTCCATAACTAAAATAAAAAATTAAGTTAAATAATTAAATTTTTCTTAATTAAAAAAAAAAGTTATTTTTTAAAAATTTTGTATAAATTTTATGAAAATAATAATTATTTTAATATTCTTACCCCTTTCGTCGAAATTCTGGTTTTGTTTGCATTGAAAACATTGCACCATAATACGAATGTACCATCCATGCAGCTAATTCATCAGTACTTCTTATAAATATACCAACGCCTGGAAGGACTTGTACAAGCTTTTCAAATACTTCTACACATTCAATTTCACTTGCTGGATATAAATCATGAATTGCTTTAACATTATCTACAGTTAAAGCTCTCATTTCTACTTCGTTGGAAGGAAGCCTATTTTAATAAAAAATAAATAAATATGTATTAGCTGGTATTAGTTTATTATTTTTAAATAATTTTTATTATAATTTAAAATATATTTAACATTAACACTTACTCTTCTGAACTTAGCCTATTAAAATTTTTAAATACGTATATATCTCCACTCAAACAATCCATTGTTCCTATTTCTTTATAAAAAAGATCAATGCGTTCCATAATATCTTTATGAGTATAATTCAGGTACAATGGTTTTTTCCAATCAATTAAATTTTCATCTTCAAGTAAATCTACGCATTGTATATGACTAGTAGGACAGAATATTGCAATGCTTTCATATATATTGTTGTTAGGCTAAAATTATAATAATTGTTAAAATTATAATATATTATAATAATTATAAACATTATTAACTTAGTTTTGAAAATATTTTGTATGTTTTTAAAATAAAAAAAATTACCGTAAGCGTGCATCCAGGGAAGTGTAAGCATATTGGTTCTTCAGGCCATTTATTAGAAACGTAAAAGTAAAACTGCCATACTCGGTCGTTCAGGTACGTTTTGATTGTTTGATGAAACTGAAATGCAATAGTATAAAAATAAGATAAATCAAAATTACATTTTTTTTTTCACTTTTATTGATGTTCTGGCAAAAAGGGTTATATATATAAAAGTAAATATTCTCAATCAAAATCAAAAAACATTATCCTTCCTAATTAGTTAATATATATGTAATTTAAATACCAAAACAAAAGTATGTACATATGTACGTCTCATGTACATACATTTTTATTATTTTTGTAAATGGTTTTTTTAATATGTGAAAGAAAACTTCTATAAATAATATAATTAAGAAAAAGGAGATGTTCATCTTATTTTTAACCTAGTGTTACCTAATAAATATATACAAAAAATAGTTTTAAAAACTAAAGTTTTTTTTTTTTTGTTTTTAAATATTATTTGGGAAACGGAGTATTTCATTAAATAAAGAAAAAAACTTACACATTCTAAAAAATATAATATGTATAGTATATTTGTACATTGTAGTATATCTTATACATTTTCTCCTTTTCTTCTAAATTTGAAATATATATTAAAATATTATTTTAATAAAAAGTAAATCATGTATATATCAATTCAAGTATATACAAATTCAGTTATATACAAAGATAGAGAACAGAAGGCACTTAGATTCCGAAAAATGGTTTACTCATTTGAAGTTATATTTAGAAATTAAATAAACCTTTGTATTCTAATTTTGAGTTAAAATTTTTGTGTCGGGTAATAGAAATATTATTAAAAAAAAAAGAAAATTTGAGTGAAATACTTTTTTATTGAACAAAATTTTATACAACGAGTAAATGATCTGAAAAATAAAAATCATTTAGAAATATAATTGTGAAATATAAATATGTATATTAAAAAATGTTCTATTATAAACCTAAACAAAAGATTTGTGTTTTGTTATCATTATAATTTTGATAAAAAAAGAATTAACAAGTACATAATCGAAAATTTTTTTTTAATTATTTATTAATTGCCTATTTACCGGCGCAGTTTGTTAATAATTATGTTTAATTTTCATAAAAAAAAATTAAAACATAAAAGTATCATTAAAAAAATAACATACAATTATGATGTTTACATCATATGAGTTAAAATGAATTTTTTTTATTAAAATAGTTGGAATATAAAAAAAAAACAAAAAAGAATATCTTAAATTAGTATTGTATAAAGTGCATACTAATTCTTCTTATGCATAAACATTATATACATTATTTAATTATTTTTTAGCATGTCCAACAATTATGTACATATTATCTATAAGATACACATAGTAATAAATACAAAAACTTTCAAAGATTCATTTTTAAGCATTTTCAAAAAATCACTCAGTTTTTAAGCTAACTAATAATTAAATCGTATGTATCACTCACTTAAAGTGGATAAGTGATAACGAATTTTCAAATCATTTTTGTACTTCTTTATTAAACCGACACAAATTGGTTTTTTTACAAACTTATTTAAATTTGTTTTTTTTTTCTTTGAGTTTTACCTTTAGGGATTCAGGAAGATATCGACCTAAAATATTCATTATTTCTGGAAGCTCGGAATCATCGACCATTCGAAAATGCTTTCCTTGGGGAATAATTTCCATTTCTGTAAGTAAAAAAGTAAATATTTTTTGCACATTTTTACTAAAAGATAACTGAACTATTTAATAAGTTTTTTTTTTTAATCTTTTTTTTTTTTTTTTTTAAATAAAAATGCAAAAAAAAACTCGATAAAAATAATTGCTAAGAGTAATGATTTCGAAATATTTGGAAAATTTTCTAAAAGAAAAACAAAAATAAAATAAACAAACAATATTTGGAAAGCATTAATGAAGATGTCAGTATGTAAGAAAAATACATATTTATTTATTATTTTAAAATAAGAACTCTAATTTATTTAATTATTATTTAAATTGAATCTTTAAATTTGTGGTAAATTTGCTTTTATGTCTTTAATATTAAACATTTGCATATTGAACAAATAAATTTGAAAAAAAATAAATATAATAAAAGCGATATTTTTTCTAAAAAAAAAAAAAAAACAAAAAAGTTTTAAAAAAACACAAAAGCACAATATATAATTAAAGTTGTGGGGCTAACAAATATGATTGTCATAAAAATTAAAAAATTATATCAAACTATAAAAAAATGTACACATTTAAATTTATTTTTAAAATAACAATTCGATTACAAATATTTCTTTATAAATTTTAAAATTATATTTTGTTATTTTCGATTAAAGATAGATTAAAATAAAAAAAAACTGTTGAACTTTTACTTTTTCTTAATTTCGTAACAAAATCAAGATTATTCTTTTATAATCTATACAGTTTATATATATGATACTATAAAAATTCTATTATCCCTTTACAATAAAAATTAAAAGAAAAATTAAAATATTTCAGTTAATGTATATAGGCAATGATCTCAATTATCCATTCTCAAATATGTATCAATTTTTAATTTTTAACAATTTTTAAAGACAAAATTTTGCTGTGTTTAATACCAAACAAAAAGTTTCTATTTATAATGGGATCTTTATAGCCCAGGTTATGGTTACACTTGGTGTTCCAACAGAGGAATTACAGATTTATAATTTTGTATTGTAGAAAACATTATTAAAATGAAATAAAATTCCCAAATAAAGAAATTTTTATAGAATTAATATAATGGAAAATAAAATTAATATTTTATATATACCTATAAGAAAAAATTTTGTTCAAAATTAAAAGGAATAATGTAAAAAAATAATATATTCATCAAATAAAATTTTAATGCCGTAGTATTGTAAAAAACCTAATTGCATTTTATTCTGCAAAAAAAAAAAAAATTATATTTTCATAAATAAAGACGTAGACGTACGTAGAATTTAATTAAACACAATAAAAAGACAGTAAAAATTTAAAACGATGTTTAAAGAAAACTAACAATTAACAATTATATACTAATATTGTAATTTACAATAAAAACAATTTTTATTACGATATTATTATAATTTGATGCAAATTACAATTCATTCATAATTATTTTAATTAAATTAAAAAAAAAATTTTTTTTTTTAAATTTTAAATTATATGTATTCTATATAAGATTTTAAAATATATTTATGTTAATAGTTAAAAAGTACAGTTTGCCATACAATTTCATTTTAAATCTAATTAATTGAAAATTCCAATTGGAATCTTGTCTTAATTTCAGATCAGAGAAAATTTTAAACTATAAAAATTTGATGTTAATGAACTTAAATTTAAAAATAAGAATGATAATAAAATGACAAAAGTAAATTACATCATTTCTAACCTCATTTCTAAATAGTGGTCTTTTTTTTTTTTTTTTTTTTTTTTTTTTTGTCTGCAAAAGAAAGAAATATTTTACATATTTTTTGTCTAAACTGTGATTTCAAATAAAAAAAAAAATACGAATAACTTGTGAAAGAAAATTATAATTATAGAAAAAAAAAGTTATAATCATAAAAAAAAAAAACATGAATTTTTTATTTTATTATTAAACACCAAAGAATGTTAAACGAAAGAAACAAAAAGAATTGATGATTATATTTATACGAACAGGACAATAATATTCGAATTGAAACTTTTTTTTTTTAAAGCAAAAAAAAAAAAAGTGCTTTGACTTTTAGAAGACCAAGACACGCTATTTCTTTTTATTTTATTATTTCTTTTCATCTGTGTTTGCTTTTTATTTTAACATATATAATGTACAATGTACTTATATAAAATAAAAAATTATTATCTGATAGATATAATATGATGCAAATAAATATTTTTATAAATTTGGAAACGAATAAGCTTATTACATATTATTATTTTTTTTTAAAGTATTTATATTATTTATTGTATATTTTTCTGTTTTTTTTTTTTTTTTTAATTTTTTTTGTTTTTTTTTTGTTACATTTGTACAAATGCTTAAAAACTTTTATATAATTATGTATGTATATAAGGCATAAATTCAAATTTAAAAAAATTTATAAGAAGACAACTGTACATTTTTCTGGAATAATTATTCATTTTATATTTTATAAAATTATACTAAAAGCAACATGTAGAAAAATATTTTTCTTAAAGGACAAAATTATTTTTTAGACATATATAAATACATGTATTTTTAATTTTTATACCTTTTAAGTTTAGTGATACTCCTTTAGGTAATACATATCCCTGTGCAGAACTTGCATGTGTTATATTAGTTGTATTATAATAATCATCATTTTTTTTATTATTATCATCATCAATAACTTGAATTTTATTAGTTTTTTCAACAACAACAACATTCTTAAGGTTATTATTATTAGCATTTATTATTTTGGATAATGGCTTCACCATAATTGTTGGCGCGCTGTCAATTACATCCATTCCTATTTGTTCTGTATTTGAGCTTAAATTATTATTAATATTATTTATATTATTATTACGAATAATGTCCGTTCGTATTGTAGATAATGGTGTTGCATTATACATTATTGTATTATTAATTTCAATTTCAAGTTGATTATTAGTAGTAGTTGTAGTAGTATTGGTAGACGTAGTTGTAGCATTAATGCTATTTAAAATCATTTTGTATTTTTTTTTTTTTCACTTTAACCCTTTTTTTTTTAATTTGTTTAAATAATAAATATTATCTAAAACACAATTATAAATAAAAAAAAAAAAAAAAACTAAATGTTCACTATTTATCCGAAAATAGATTTTTCTAAAATTCCCTTTTTTTTTTAAATAATTTTCCTTCTTTTTATGGTACTATTAATGTCACATCAGACGAGAGAACGATAAGCAACTGATTTTATTATTTATATTAATTCTTCTTTTCATATTTTGTAGGAATGTGAAAGCATGCCACATGTGTGAAGAAAAAGCATAACAAGAGCAACGCGAAAATTCTTGTTGCATTTACACCTGTGAGAGGACTGAGGATAACTATATGTGTCGCATATTGAAAATTTAAAAAAACAGTCAGTCAAGATAAATATATTTTCCCTTCTTACAGGTAGGTTATTTTATTATTTATTTATTTTTTTTTTTTTTTACTAGTTTCTTTTATTATTATATCCTTTAAGAATAACATTTGAGACATTAGAAATTATAATATGAAGAGAAAAGCAACAAAAAAAAAAAAAAATTATGAATTGAAATCTTAAGAATGTAAAAAATTTTTATAGTAAATCGTGTTTTTTTTTTTTTTTTTTTTCAATTTTATTGTCTCAAGTTCAATAGTATTATAAATAACAGCTTGAAATTTTTGATTTTTAATTTTTATTTTTTTTTAGAAAATATGTTTGAAATATACATAAGAAATACAAAAGTTAAGCAGTTATTCCATTTTGTATTTTATTTCTTGTTACATATATATTATATTAAGCCATACTTTGTTCACCGTGTTGTTTAGTTTAGATTTCATCGAAAATTAATTCATATATTTACTGTTAAAAAGAATTTGTGTATTACTATATGTTTATATTTAATCAGTTGGAACTGTAGTATTTAATTTCCGCAATTATAATTAAAATTAAATTACAACTGTTTGAGAGAAACCACTTAAACCAAATAAGTTTTATATATTTTTTATATTTAAAAATTTTTTATATTTATATTTATATTTTTTTATGTTTATATATTTTTGTATATTTTATTTTAAAAGTATTAACACTTGAATTTTCAAGAATTTTTTTTAACCGAAAATCGCCAGAAACTTTAATCATAATACATACATACATATGTATATATTTTTGTTATTTATTTTGGATAAAAATCGAAACACAGAGGAATCATCAGCTTATATAATATTAAATGTAAAATATTAAGAATCAGCTTGTTAAATATAGAGTTGAAGCTTTTCAATAAAGCTAGAAAATTAAGATATATCAGTTTTTTTTTTAATGAATTTTAAGCTTTTGGTACTGAAGTTTTTAAAATTTGAAAACTGCCATTAATTCTAGAATTTGAAAATCTATTATTGCAAAGTATGTTTTTTTAAAACGTAATTTATAATTATAAAGAAATATTTAATTAAAAATTGTATATCTATGAAAAAATTACAATATGTACCGATAACAATATTTATAAAAAAAAAAAAAAACCTTAAAAAAATCTGATTCTAATGCAAAATATTCCGATATTTTCATAATCCGATTCAAAAATTTAGTAAGTTTTTTGAATTATAAGTATAGACATACAATTTATATGTACATATATGTATGTATTGAAACGTTTCAACAACAGGTGAGGATTTTGTATACATAATTTATATATGATATATCCATATTATTATTTAAATGCATAATAATAAATGATATAAATAATATTATACATACCTATATAAATATGTTTTTTTTTTGGCAGATAAATTTTTAATTTATTTAAATTAAATAAAAGAAAACGTTTTATTCAAAATTCTATATTTGCCTTTGGCATTAAATTATTAGAAAAATCCTTAAAAGCTAATAATTGAATTAATTGCAAAAAAAAATTTTTATTTTAATATTTTTTATTTGTTTCTCGCAAAATGATTTTTCATTTTAGACAAATGTATTTATTATTAAAATATTTATTAAATTTTAATAATACAAATTATTTTTGTATATACTATGTACATACATACACCTGTTATATATGAGCAACTTGTTTTTAATGTTTTTAATTTTAATATATATATACTGAATATTCAATTAATTAAAAAAAAAAGTTCATAGTAGTAAAAATATAAATACTTTTTTTAACAAAACTTCACGATTCTTAAAAATTTTATTGCCTACTAATTATAATACATATTTCATAAGCAATTATTAATTAGTTAAGATCAGTTCTGTCTTCAACTTGTTGCGTATGTATTACATATTATGAACTCATACTCATATGTTATATTAAATAATCCTAGAATTACATACATAATTTTTTTTTTTTTTTTCAATAATTATTTATTTAATTAGTTTCTTTCAGCATCAAATTGGCAATGAAAAAAAAATTTACAAAATTAAAAATTTATTTTATTTGGCATAGCAACATATTGTAATCGGCAACATTATCATTTATATGTTGATGATATTCCATTGACTCACATAATATTATGTAGATACATACATAAATATATCAAAAGAATTTCCGATTAAAAATTATAAACATGTTGCGAATTGACAATGATTGGTCAACATAAATAACTCATAATATATTTATTAAGAAAATAAGTAATCTCTAGCAATTTGTTTCGAACTTTCAACGAATTGTTATTATTAAATATTTTTTTATAGGTAGTCTGATAAAAATTAAAAATACAAATAACCTCCAAGCTGCACTTTCATTATTTAGTTAAGAGTTTAGAGAAAGTAGTATACGTACAATTTCAGATTTTCTAAACATTTAATTTAATACATTTAAATTTTCTAGGTCTCTTTTTGTTTTGGAAGTACAATTTTCGGTTTTGGTTTTTAATATGTGTCACCATTCTATCAAATTTGGGGTATTTTCACGAATATTAAGAAAGACAAACTCACTGTCTAAAATGTTTGATACCAATGTTAACTATCAAACAGTTAAAAGTAAAACTATACTTTACGAATTATAAAATTATATTTGTATATATAAAATTACATAAGAAAGTCTATATTGATGTATATGGTAATGGATATGAATTTAAATTCATGTTTAATACAATAAAAGTTGCCCAATAAATACCATAGTTGTTCTATACATACATTTATAGATATTATGCTGGTATTAGGTAACAAATAGGTTTTTTACTTTTTTCTTCTATCGAATCTTTTGTTAAACGTAAGAAACTTTAAAAATTTTTTACAATTTTAATATTTACAATAAACAAAAAAAAAAAAAAGGTTTTGAATAATAGTATTTTTTTTTTGTACAGAAACTAAGGTATAATTTTTATTAAATCTTCTAAATCTTAGTTTTCATTATCTTGATTTTTGTCATATATTTTGTCATTTTCAAGATATACATACATATAGGTATGTAAGTAACTATTAATATTATTTTGTTGGGTTTAAAAGAAGGTTTAAATAAAAAATAAAAAAAAAATGTAAAAGTAAAATAGGAGAATATGATAACTTTTATTAAAAATTAATAAATTAAAAATGATTACATTATTTGCAAAATTAAAAGTTTAATTTTTATTCTTAGAAACAAAGATTTCAATAATGATATTCTTTTTTTTCGTATATATAAATCAAAAGGATTTTCTTTGAAAAACAATATATTTGCAAAAGCTGCCCAAATATAAAAACAAAACGATTTATATATGTATTTTGAAAAATATGTTTTACATAATTAAGTATACCAAGGATACAGCTACACAGTCTAAAAATTCAGAAAAATCTGCTTCAATTAAAAAAATTAATTTCAATTTTAATAAATTTTATATATGACAATATATATTACAATATGTGTATACGTAATATAATATATAATATTATTATTTAACTTAATTTTTTTTTTTAACTTTTATTAACTTTTTTTTAAATACAAAATAATTATTTTTATATTTTTTATTCTTGTAATATTCATGGCGCCATAAAATTATTTTGTCTTTAAAACAAACTTTAGTAATAAACACCGTGAAAATAAATTTACCCAAAAACCGAAAATAAAAAGACCTTGATAATTTAAGTGTGATAAATTAAATTTTTAGAAGTTAGAATAACACTGGAATTCAAACCTAAAGACCAATTTATATTAATATAATGTATATAATGTATTCATTTTTTTTTATTCATTTAAAAATATATATACGTGTAAAAACATTACATATTATATAAAAAAAAAAAGTCTCGTAAAAAGTGACTAAATTTTAACCTTTAAAACAAAAGAAGAAATCAATAATTGAAAAAAAAAAAAAATGCTAATAAAGATTTTCACCGCATTGCTTAAAGGAATTTATTTACTGCACTATTAAAGGACATTTTTATTTTTTATTGTTCAATTAACAACAGCTACAGAATATTACAATACAAATCAATACTGTAAAAAATTGTAATAACATTTACCGTAAACAATAAA
Organism: Poecilobothrus nobilitatus; assembly: GCA_947095535.1. NCBI lineage: Eukaryota > Metazoa > Arthropoda > Insecta > Diptera > Dolichopodidae > Poecilobothrus > Poecilobothrus nobilitatus. Next base: position 187,496,464 of record OX352774.1, on the reverse strand, counting down.
AATAACGAAATTAAATTAATTAAGTTTTTTTTAATATTCAATCATTATCATATTTGTAAGTCTAATAAAAATATTTTAGTTAAACACTAAGATATTTATTACAGTTTTTTTGTTATTCAAAATTTATGTAGATAATTTAAATTAAAATTTTTATTCACTATATATATATATATAATTTAAAATTTTACACATTTTGGATAAGGAATGAATGCAATAATTATATACATAGATATTCTAATTTCTAGTATTACTACATTATGTATAAAATATACACATTATGTATAAAATCTACACATTATGTATAAAATCTACACATTATGTATAAAATCTACACATTATGTATAAAATCTACACATTATGTATAAAATCTACACATTATGTATAAAATCTACAGATTATGTATAAAATCTACACATTATGTATAGAATAGCTTGATAGGCAGAAACGAAATACATTTTCCATTTAGAGCTATTAAATTACCTTAACAAATATTCAAAGATTTAAAGTACTATAAAAAATGTTTAAAACATTTACTAAATAAAAAAAGAAAATTTTTGATATACAAAATAATAATTTGATATAAAAAATGTATTAAGAAAAAACTCCAAATATGTATTTAGTAAAGTAATTATTAGTAGTGTATGGGCTTCGGTGGCCTAGTGGGTAAGCGCGTATAAATTACGCTGTAAACACCGAGGGAGTGTGGGTTCGAATCCAACGCACGTCGCCAGAGTTATTCCCCCTTACTATATTTACAGCCACACCTGAAGAGGAAAGGCTGTCTAATTTCCTGTCCACATTTATGTGGCAGAGAAATGTATTAAAAAAAAACAAAAACTATTAGTAAAAAAAAAAATATGACAATGCATATTACAGTTATGAGAGGACATACTATTTTTACTCATTAACCAAATTAACTTCATATAAAAATTTTTGAAAGTACTAATATTGATAAATTAGAAAATTTCATTAAAATTGCTTTAAATTATTCATAAAGAAATATTTTTAAATTTTATATTTCTAGTAGATATCCTCGAAAAAATTTTAAACTTATATATTACATTTAACGTTTATGTTTTTACATTTAACCATTTTACATTTACATTTAACATTTTACGTTTTATGTTACATTACAATAATATAATAAAGTTAATAATTATAGTTTGCATTTGATATACGATATGGCAGTCGATTGAGATTTATAACATAGTGACCATGTTTATTATAAATGCATGTTTAATTATAAATTGAGATTTTTGCAAAAAACATGCTCAAATAATAACACTATATAAATATAATAGAAATTTGTTTTATTTTTTTGTATTACTTCAAATTTTTTACTAAAAATAATAAAGACTTTATCAGCTCATTAAAAAAATAATACATAGAGCACACAAACAACAAATCAATGGAAAACTTCCCACAACGCAAATCAACTTATCGACCAAGTTTTATACATATGTGAAATTGTCTAAGATGTGCAACAAAAACTATACTGATTACAGTTTAAATGCTTCCTTAAAAAAGATGTAAATAACAGAATATAGTACTAATGGAGAAGATATGTAAAAGTACTAATATGCAATTAAAATTGTAAAGTAGGGAAGAAAAGTATTACTATACATTTGTATAATAATGTAAAACCGTTTGATTTTCACAACAATGTTTAATACAAAAAAAAATTTTGTAATACAATTTCTCAATTCCTATTCAAAAATATTGAACTATAAATATGAAACCTATACTTGTAATATTTACAATCTTTTTTTTTTGCATAAAAATTTAAAAAATCGTTCTATTATCTATATCTTTATATATCTTATATAAAACTATACATATGTATATTAATTTTACAAAAAAATTTAAATTAATAATATAATTTTCTCTTTTTATATAAGATATCAACTTTGAAAAAATATCAAAATTATAGTAATTAAATGATGAATCTTTTAATTTATTTTGCAAAATACAAAAGGGCTTATAATTATTATAATACCAATGTTCCTTTTCCAAAAACATTTTCGATAAATGTGTTTATTATACAGTTTCATCCGTTCGTCTGTTTATAAAATTTTTTCACCGTAAAGGAACAAAATTTTTACTATGGATTTTTTTTTTTTATTTCCTTACTGCTTTTGAGATTATAAAAGACTTTCACTAGAAGAATTATTCTGCTAGTTAAATCTCTCTTCCGTAGATTAGAATTGTTTTGAAATATACCATACTATATATTTCTAATAATATTAGTAATTTAATATTTCTGGATATCTATAAGTTTTTTAATACCGATTATTGTTTTTCAATCTCTGTTCTGGCAGAATATTAATGAAAAACTGTTCTCCGTCTCTAATTTCGCCCCGCTTTTTAATATAATTTAACAATTACGGATATAAATCTTACTTTAAATTGATTTTGTTAAATAACATTTTTATTTGAAATCAAAAATCTATTCAAACAATCAGTTCAATATATAATAATAAAATAAAGTGGAAGAACTTGGAAATATTTTGTATAATAATATCAATTTATCTATGTATTTTGTTAATGTTTAAAAAGTTTACTATCTTATTAATATATAATATTATATATTATAAATAAAACTAAAATCAGTATCTAGCATTTTAAAGTAATGTTTACTATGTATTATGTCTTATATTCTTGATTTTTGTTTTTTTTTTTTTTGTCAGTTTTTAGGTTATGCTTTTTAGGTTTTGTTTATTTTTAGGTATTTAGGTTATATTTTAGGGTTTTTCAAAGTTATTTTTTAATTTTTTCGCTTCAATTTGGTTTTACCAATTGTAAAACTTTTGTAAAGCTCAAATTTTGTATAATATGTATTGCTCTTTGACAGTGGAGTTAACTGCAATAACAGACTTAGAATTTGTTAATCTATTTCAGCACGACAATTCGCCAAAAAAAAATTTTTACAAGCTAATTATGTTCAATTTTACACTTGATTTATTCAAACTAAAATAAAAGTCACAAAAAAATTTTAAGATTTTATCACTATTCACGTCAAGAAAGTAATAATATTTAATATAAATTTTGTTTTGAATTAAAGTATTGTCTGCTTAAATAAATTAACAGTAAATGTCTTTGAAATATATAAAAACTAATGAAATCAATTATTAATAAATAACTATTATCATTTTTTGAATAATATTGTCCAGATAGATTGACAAAAAATGTACTTATTTATGTAATAATTTATACCTACTAATATTAAACTACATATATATGTATTATGTATATAAAAAAAAAAACTATAAAATAAATATCATAATAAATTAATTTAGAATTTATTTATAAAACATAAAGTTAGAAATTAAAACAAAACAATAAAAGTAATTTTTCCTTTTAAATTAAAGTAATTTGAAAAGAACATTGTTATTATAACACTTGTTGTAGATTTATTAAATTATGTATATACATAATACTATAACACTTGTAATTTAAGATTGCAGATTTTTCTAATCCATTAAATATTGTATATTAAAAAAAAAAATATTCAAGAATATTATTTAAAATCATGAGAACTAAATAAATAAAAAAAATTTTATTCATTAACGAAAGAGTTTTATTTAAACTTTTATTGTTAATCTTATTAACTTACATATATAGAGTAATCAAATATTATTTACTTAAAATAGATTATAAATAAATATTGTCTATTATTAACTATCTGAATATAAAAAATAAATGTTAAAAGTTGATTAAATATATTAACTAAAGAACAATTTTAATTATTAATTATTTAATAAAAGCTAAATTAATATTTAATTCGAAAAAAGCTATAAGCGAAAATATTATTTTTTTAAAAAATTTTTTTAACTCTTATTATACTACTCTTATTTTGAAAATAATAAAAGTGAAAAATTTTAGGAAGAAAAAATTGTTTATTATTTATGTGCTATTAGAATTTATTAAAAAGAAAAATGGTGAAAAAATAAATAAATTATTTTAAAGATAATTCTAAAAGATACTCCCTTTTTTTTAAGTAATTTCTCGTAGAACTATTTAAAAAAAAAAAAAAAATTAAAAAATTATTATTAATAATAATTATTTTGAAATAAATTTTTTAATATTTATTATATATTTTATTATTATAGTTAATTAAATTCTTAAATTAATTTTATTATTATAATATTTGTTCGGTTTAAAATTTTTAAGTTTTACCATACACAATATTTACCATACAATGATTAAATAAAGACTAAAAAATTTAGAAATTGTTAAATGATGACCAAAACTATTTATCTATTTGAGATTCTATAGTTTATATATTCGAACTTTTATTTAAAAAAAAATAAAAATACATACTTGTACTTGTTATTTGTATTAATAAATAAATATATAACAAAAACAAGATGGAAATGAATATAAAATGCACTATATCTGCATAAAAGAATTTAATAATTACCGTTTTTTTTTTTTTTTTTACATACTTTATTTTTTATTAAAACTTTTGAAAAAAGATTTTTTTGTTTTTTATTAAAGGTAACGTGTTGCCAATGTGTATATTAATAAAAAAAAAAAAAAATTTCTATCATTTTCTTCCTTCTCATATATGTTGAAATTGAAATTATAAATTATTTGTCGAAGAAGAGTGAAAAAGAAAATAAAAATAACATTAAAAAAATAGGAAAAACTCACATATTACTTTTAATAAATCCAAGGTCAATTTCTTAAAATTACTACCAATGTCATGCTACTATATAATATAATTTTATTTATGAATCACGGATATAATATATATATATATATATATTATATATATATATTTATATATATATATATTTATATATATATATATTTATATATATATATATTTATATATATATATATATATAATAGGTAAATAGTTCGTATATAATATAATAATTTTTATTTACATATATTTATATGTATGTATGTATAAATTATGCAGTCAAATGTTAGTTTATTTTTCAACTCCTATTTTTTTTTTTATTTATTCTTTTTTTTTATTTGATTTTTATTATTTTAATTTTTATTATTAGCAATACTGCATTAATTTTTGCTTTACTACTATTGGATTTCTATTTTGAGTTGTTCGGTTTCCGATATTCGGTATATTTATATTTTGGTTGGTTAAAAGAAAGGAAGACTATGAATTTAATATAATATCCTTCAAACATTATAATGTTTAAATGCGCAAGATAAAATAAATGTCAAATACAATATAAAAGAAAATTTTTTTCTTATTCACGACAAAAATTTTTTTTAAAAAGTAACAAAATAGTATTTACGCTGGAAAAAAAATTTATTTTATGTGAAAATTAAATAAAAAATAATATTTTTATACTACAATACAAACTAATACAAAATTATACAAAATAAAAAAAAAAAACAGATAATAAAGAATAGTTTTATATGAAAATATGAAACCACTACTCAAAAAAAAATTATTTTTGCTTAAATATAGAATATACATATTTAGTATATTAAATTATAATAACCTATATTATATATATGTATAGATATATAAATAACTTATATAATATATAAATTATATTATCTATAAATTTTTAAAAAAGACAAAGTTTCGAATTTCTTTAATATGAGATAACATACACACATAAACAGTGAAAGCTCCCATAACAAACTGCTCTACTAAACGGGAAAATTTTTGGGCCTATTTTTTTTTTTTTTTTTTTTAATACCTACATATATATCATTTTTATAATAATAAATTTGATTTATATCATATACACTATCGTTTGTAAGACACTTCAATATAAATTTATGCTTAAAATGTATCTACATAAAATATTTTCGTTCAAAAAATTTTGGTTTTACATATTAATTAAAAACATATTATAAATACTTACAAACTATATTATTTACAAGGTGTGTTAAATTTACTTAAAGACAAAAACTAAACCATAAACTTAATTATAATAACATTAAAACATTAGACCTTGAAATTGAAAGGCGAATGATCAAGCACGTGCGTCTATTGATCGGGAGAGTAAGAGTTAAAATTTCGCGCACATGTCACAAAATATTTGAAATCCTTGAAATTAAAAAATCACATGCGACAAAAAATATGAAATTCCTTTCTTTCTTTTTATATATATATAAAAAAAAAATATATATATTAAAGTTAAAAATTAATTACCTACTATATACCTGCAAATCATATTTAAAATCATTAATCAGAAATGTAAAATTCTAAAATTTGGAAAAATTTTAAATTAAATCTGTAAAAATGACTGTAAAGATTATGCAAAAAATGTAAATCGGCGGTTTATTAAAAAAATATATTTATTACAATTATAATTAAAACGTATTTGATAAATTGTTTAACAAATATATATTATTTATTAAATTTTTTATTTGACATTTTTTACTTGAATCTAGGTCTTTTTTTATCGGTCTTTTAAAAAAAATCTTGGAACCATCATGTGTTTGAATTTAAAGCTTTCACTGTATATAATTTACGTTTTTGATATATAGTTATACATATTCCTCATTATATTATGTTAATTAAAATATATTTTATTAATATTACAACATTATTGATTTTTTTTTTATTGTAGTTTATCAACAATATAAAACTCAGATTTAAATACTTACAGAACGTGTAGAGTTTCTTCAAATGTTTTTTTTTTCTTTTCAAATTAGAATGATTATATTATAGAGTACTACTTTTTATATATACAACAAAGTATATTAAATACGTATTATATATGTATGTATATATATTGCGATAATATAATATGATTTATGTTATATATTATGTTAGTTAGTCCTTTAATTTATTTTTTTTTTTATTATTTTTTCTGTTGTTCTTTTGTTTTAAATTTTGCACCTGGGTAGGCCAAACGAAGGAGAAGGGAAAATTGCTTAAAATCCAACAATAAAAATAGTAAATTTTACGATAATTATTATTGTTTTTTTTTTTTTTATTTCTGTAATATCATTATTTTGTTATTTTTTTTTTTCAGTTTTTAATGTTTTAAGATACCTTTTTTTATTTACAATATTGCAATTTGAAAATTTTATTCTCCCATTTCACCTCCTCTGGCCGCCCAAGTTTGAAACTTTTTTTAAACACTGGATATTCTTCTTTAATTTTATCCAATATGTATCTATATTTTCTATATCTTTAAATATAAATGTTTATAAATTTGTATATCAGAATATAGACTGCAAAATGCAGTCTCAGACGGTTTTTAATCTCGTATGTATAGATAAATTATCCGTTTTTCTTATCTTTTTTTTGATTATTTTTTGCACAAATTAATATTTTTTTTTTATTTCATAAAAATTTTCTTGGAATGTTTTTATATGCTAACTATTTAAATTAAATTGGACTTTCTTATTAAAATCACTTTTAAAATATTCTAATAAAATCGTAAATTTTAATTATTTAATATTATTATACTTAAAAAAGGATTAAAATTGTGCAATTGCTAACTAAAATTTATTGACTTTTTATTAATTATTTTTCTACTTTTTTTTTTTTACTTTTCTTTAAAATCACTGTAATAAAACTGTGAGACGATTTTTAAATACACGTTTATATCGTCAAATTGCAAATAATTCTGTTATTAGCTTTATATTTATATCATACCTTAAACACTTATACAGTACAGACTTCTACACTAACTTATAATTATACAAAAATTAAAACAGAGTCCTTAAACATTTGTGTCGTTCAATACAATTTATACCACAAATGATTTTTTTTAGTTTTTTTAGATCGATTTCCTAATTTTAGTGTCTAACTGACGCAACAATCATGTAAAACTAATTTTTACAAAGAGAAAAATAACTAAATTAATTATTGATTTATTAAAAAATTAAATTTTATTGAAAAAAATTGAAAATTTTTTAATTTATTATAAGTAATACTAAATAAATATGGAAAATAAAGTTTGAAAATCATTTTTACAGCATTATGATTTTTTACAAGGATAAATTACTGCGCAAATGCAAATCCCATGCATTTCATTCCTTTTTAGAACGATATTCGCCGAAATAAAAATGACATGTGGAGTACTAAAATCTATATTTCAAATAGAAAAAAGAAACAAGAAAAACATTAGTTCTATATGGTTCGTATCTAAATTCATATTTTATGATTACATGTATTTCGGAAAAAATCAATTAAAAAAATTAGGTACTTATTTTTTGTGAGACGATTTTAATATAAAAAAACATGGTTGTATTTGTATCAGAAATAAATGTCTATATTTAAAAATATATATATGTATATATATATATATATATAAATATATATATATATTATATATTTATATATACTTACATATATGTAGGTATATAAATCAGTAACGACGCCAGAAAAGTTTTGTGTGAGAAAACACTTTTTGTTGTTGAAGGATCAATTTATAGACCACTTTCTTTTTGTTCTATAAACCAGAATAAAAACTAACGATTAAGTTGAAAGTCATACGCTGCGTTAATTAAAGTTAGCTAAAAACGTATGTTTGGAATTAAGTGATTCAACGTTTGTATTTATCGTCTAAATACAGCATAAATTTGCCTAAAACTAATTAAAACAACTAATGATTTTTAACTCAAATTCAATTTAACTTTGCACAGTATGGGTACAAACAAACAGCAAGTACTGCCACAATCTAATAGTTAGAAAATAATAATAAACTGAAAAAAGAGAGATAAAACATTATTTTCTGAGAATAATTATAAAAAAGAAACCTTAAATCTTAAACATTTTTCCATTGATATTTTCAATATGACTTTAATAGAATTGATTTTGCTTTTTCTAATTAGAAAATTTTTCCTAAAATTTCTAATTTTATTTATATTTACCTTTTTTAAATTTTGTAGCGATATATCTATTATGATAAGAACGCGAACGGTTGTAGCACAGTAATCAAACATAGTTGTCAAACAAACTAGCTGTAGCTGTAGCCTTAGTATACCTATGAATAAGTTGAGTTGGAAATTTGATTGGGAAGAATATATTGCAATATTAAAAATATTTTTAATATTTTTTTTTATTTACAAAAAGATTAAATAATACCATTTTATAAATATAAATTTTACAAATTTGTTTTTTTAAATACAACTAATTTTCTATGAATTTAAATTAAACTTGATTTCAAATTTTAAACTGAGTGTAAATTAATGGTAGTTCGATAAATAAATGAAATTAAAAAAATACGCTAAGTTGGAAATACACGTAAGAATTAATTTCAGCAGTTTAAGAAAGCAATTAGTCAACTTAATGTATCACCGCTTCGTGTTTGATTACATATTTACATTTTATTCTATCTATAGATAAAGATTGAATGTAAAATACATAAAATGCCTATATATTTATCGAAACTGTCTCGTATTTAAAAACAAAATAATGAGGAACAAGTATTATATAAATAAAATATAATTAAATATGTATAAAAAATGTATATAATATATAAATAAGTATACATAATTAAAATATAGAATTTATACACACATACATATTACTCATATAATTGAAAAAATTGATATACAGGGTGTTTTCGAGTCGATGGTCTTTTTTGAAATGGGTGATCGGGCATGCCGAGATAAACAAAAAATTGTATTGGCCTATTTTCACTGCTTTAGAAATTATGACGTCTTAACCAAAATTCAACCATAATTCAGTTTTATTTCGATAAAATTGGAACCAGATAAGACAGAAAAAAAATAAGTATATCATTTAACTTGGAAAGTTTTTGAGTTAGATAGGTTCTAGTGTAATCAAAATGTAGGTAAAGAGAAGGGTAATATTTTCAAATAAAAAAACTATTATGTTAATACCGTTACTTTCTTGATAAAAGACCTTTAATTGATACTTTGTTAAAAGTATTTGACTTTAAGCCCTTATAACCTCATAACTGGGAAAATCTAGAGTAATGTTTGAAAATGATTTAAAAAGCTGCTTTAATTAACTTCAAAATGGTATACTATCTTATCTGGTTCCAAATAATGCCCCCCCCCCCCTCGCCATGCCGACATGCCGGATCACACAATTCAAGGAAGACCATCGAACTGGAAACAACCAATATTTAATTTTAACCAATTTTACATAAATACATATAAATATAAAATAATTATTTGTAATAATTAATAATTTTAAAACATATTTAGATATGAATAACTTAAATAAAGTTTTCATAAATAACCGTTTTTTAAACCATGATACATTAAAAAACAGTTTACTGTAATGTAATAAAAATTGCGTAAGTTACGTAAACATAAAAATGATTAGATTAGAGTCACAGTGTGACTACACAATTTATCTTATGTTGAGAGCTAACCTTATAATGTAAATTATAATTTTCTTTAATTGAAATTCTAATTCGCCGAATAAAAGAATACCAATTCTAAAAAGGCTTTGAAATTATTTTCTGTTATCTTGTTAACATTTTATTTTTTATATCAATAATAGCCAAGACTTATAATTTTTACATAATTCCTAAAAATGAAATTAAATTTGAACTTTCTTTACTCATTTTTTTTAAGGGTGTTAATATTATTTGTTAACTCGTAGTTTTTAATGATTCTTGAATTGACAGAACTGATCTTTAAGAAAAAATATTTATTATACATACTTTTACATACACATGTATGTATGTATATATTATCTAAATTTATTTCTATTCAACATTTTTATTTGTATAACATAGCATATCCTAGGAAAACCATTTTTCCAATAAGTACTTTGAAAAAAAATGTTTGGGTCGGCGAATTTATGTCGATGTTCAAAATATCGACTTGCAAAATGTCGACTCCCAAAATGTCGATTTCAAAATGTCGACTTGTACAAAATGCCGATTCCTAAAATGTCGACTTGTACAAAATGCCGACTCCTAAAATGTTGTTTAAAAAAATGTCGACTTGGATAAAATACCTTTCAAATAATTTTTTTTTTTTTATTTTATTTAGGTATATATTAAAATTATTATTGAATAAAAACAAATATATTTTTTTCAATTTTATTAACAGAAATTTGTTTCATCCTGATTTCAAAACCAATCCCTCTCTAAAATCCCTCCTAATTAACAATTTCGCACATACAAATATTTTAAAAAAAGGGAATAAATACCCTGATTTTGAAACCAACTCTAAAATCCTGCCTAATTATTTTTTTTTGCGCACATATTTCATGTCACAATAAAGTCCTTAAAATAGACCTTAAATTCGACTTTAGTTCATTTTTTATATTTTCGTATTAGTTCATATGAATTAAAGTAGAAATTCTGCGACATTAATTCAATTCTCAAATATAACTAATATTTTTCGTTTTCGTTTGACGAGTACAAGGTTAATAATTAATAAAAAATATGGTGAAGAGGGAAATTAATAAAAAATAAGGCAATTAATATTTAAATCACATTAAAAATTTACAAAATATATACCTAAAGTCATTTTATTTAAAAAAATAAACGAAAGTCGAAAATATTCTATTTTAATTCATATGAACTAAAAATGAAAATATTCAAAATGAACTAAAGTCGAAAATTTTTTTTATTTTAATTCATTTATGATTTTCTACTTTAGTTCATATGAATTAAAATAGAAAAAAAATTAAATAAACTAAAGTAGAAAAATAAATCGAGAATTTTTTCGATTTCGGTTCATTTTGGTGCTTTCTCCGTTAGTTCCTTTTCCATTAACTCATACCAGCCTATTGAATATTATACTAGTTTTTAAAATAAAAATAAAAAATCTATTTAAAAACTAAAATACACAATTTTCTACATAAAATTATAAAATCGACATTTTTATCGACATTTTGGGAGTCGACATTTTGACGATAAGCGATAAGCAATCGACATATGCTCCTAATACCAACATATTTATATTATACCAAAATTAAAAATATGGCTTATGATGACTAAACAAATGTCTTTAAAAATTCATAGTTTTTTAAAATATTAAACTTTTAGTTATGTTGTTGTTCTCATTTTTGAAATTTACGAAGTGTCAGTTAAATGAAATATTTTTACATCATTATGAAGAATTTAAAGAAAATACATATAGGGGTAAGTTAATTTTTTTTATTATATTTTTATTATTTATTTTTCATATCTTTGAGATAATATTTTGAAATAATAAATAATTATTATTTTATTAAAAATAATAACAAAATATTTAATAAGATCTTTAATAATTAATAATATAAAAAAATGAATATAAACAATTAACTATAAATATGTAGATTGTAGGTATGTAATTGGAATCAATTGTGATGAAAATTGAAATGTCAAAAATGTAAAATAAAAATTGAGGTAGCAAAATCAATAATGACCAATGCTTATGGGGAAAAAAAATTTCATAATTTTGTTGCTAGAAACATTATGATTCATAGAAATGACATTTATATGTTGCTGCTACCTTCACTTTGCTACGATAGGCTCTAAACTTATGGTTTTTACAAGAATTTGATTGTGTAGTGAGTAAATAAAAATAATAAAAGTTATTTTTTTTATTATATTATAAAAAATTCAATATATTCGAATTTTAATTAAAATTTTTTTTTAAATATTAATATTAAATAAGTGCATTGAAATAATTTTAATAAAAGCCAGTAATTATTTTGGGCGAAGCTATACCTACTTAGATAAAATCTGTGATAAAAAAGATGTATGTAATAAAAAAAAATTTTTTAAGTGAATGAAGTAAAGGCGAGCAAAGAGCATAAAGAAAAGCAATATAATTATAAAATTCTATTGAAACTGAGAATAATTATATCAGAAATGCCATAATTTTAAAATTGTTATTAAAAAATACGCATTATTTATATTAATTGAAAATTAAGTTTTAATAGATAAATAAAAGAAAAAAATTAAATGTGAGAACAATTTTTTAATTTTTTTATCAGCAAAGAGAATCGCATGAATTATTTTTGTCCAGGTACTTATTTTACTTTATTTTATTTTTTGTTATATATTGATGAATGTATTGTATTGGATTCGATTGTATGTATTTTTGAAGGTTTGTGATACAAAGCATTTTTAATGATTACGATACTATACGATAACACCTACACTTCATATCACACGTTAATAAGAATACCATATTAGTAATACCTAAGAGTCAAGACATGAAGAGGGACAAACTGCTGCAATTAAAAATTTATTTTATCAATAGTTTTTTAGATTTTCAAAAATATAATTTTTTTCGTGCTTATTATTTATTTATTTACGAGGTTATAAAATTTTTAAGATTATAAATGATATCATTTCTAAGAGATTTCTAATGGGAAAAATTTTTTCTCTCAAAATTTTGAAAATTAATGAAACAAATATTAAACGTAAAGGTATTTTTGTTTTGTTTTTATAATTTTATAATTAGAGTTAGTGTAATATCTTTTTGTAATGGAGGATATATGCACCTTATGTGATTATAAATTCGTGTAGGTATATATGCTTATGTACATACATATATAAACAAATAACATTATTACATACATATATATAAATATTAACATATGAACATATCTATTATCTATTCATTTCATATAAATGTATACAAACAATGAAAGGGTGATTTGATACGCTCTAATATGAAATATTTTTTTCATTAAAAATTAAATTAAATCAAGTATTTATTATATTAAAGAAAATTGATTTTTGACCAAACCAAACTAAATAATATTTTTGTTAAATATTTTGATAAATTTAATTAAAAGAAAAATAGTGGAATAATTTAAAAATAGAGGTAAATAAATTTAATAAGTAGCTATGTAGTTAATACAAATTTTTTTATAAAAAAATATTTTTTTAATTTGTGTAGGAAGACAGTTTTGTTTCTATTCTTTTCTTATCACGACAGTGTTATAATGTAAAATTATTTTATTTTTTATTTTAATAAATTGCACAATATGCAATACTCATTTTAAATACCACATTTTGATTGTATGTAATTAATATATTAAATTTTTAAAAGTATATTATAATAACTTAGATAAAAATTATCAATTTATTTTGATTGACTTTTTTTTTATGTAAAAAAAATAAATAATTTTGATCATATAGAAGTTTAATCATAACATAAGTCGTAATATGGTCAAGATAGATAAATATCTTTATTCATAAGTAAAATAACGTGTATATGTCTAGAAAATATTTTTTGAGTCATCAAAATGAATGTCTAAAATTATTAATAAGATAAGCAATAAAGTTTTAACTTTAATAAAATATTTAATTTTTAATAAAATAGTTTTAAATGCTTTTTTCATTTTTAAAAATAAACTAAAATTTAAATATTTTAATATTTTAATTATTTAAAATGATAAGAGATTAGACATCAACCGCAACTTGATAAACTAACACATATTTAAAAAATATTCAATTCATTTTGTACGATATAAATTACGCTAAACACAAAATTAAAAAAAAAATCTGAAGTTCAATGATATAAAAAAATGATTTCATTTGTTATGAGGTTGGATTTTGTATATTACTTTCATAGGTCCCTTTTTTTTTTTTTTTTTTTTTTTTTTTAGGATAAGCTATAAATTTGGTACTATAAAATTAAAACAAATTAAAAGAAAACCAATTTTTATAACCTCATTTCGATTGTGATGATAAGTAGTGTTCTTGTTTCGGTTATATGTAACTTAATATGTATTCTAAAATAAATTTTTTATTTCATTCTTTTTAGTGTTGTATATTGTTTGTAATGGATAAAACAACTAACATGTGTAATATGCCAAATCACTTCTTTCAAGTTTGCCGGTTGTGTTTGTTAGTTATAGACTGTGATATTGACAAAATCTATATATTTCAATCTCAACCAGAACAACATGTACACTTGTGGAAATCAAAGATTACAAACACAACATCTGATGGATCAGCTAAAGAATCAATAACAAAAATTATTAATTCTTCGAATTTATCGAATATTGACAGTACAAGCCCTTTTGAAAAATTTTTTTCAAATAAACGTAATTTCCAAATTCCGATAAAAAGAGAAATTATCAATTCTGATGAAGAAGATAATTTTCCCGAAAACAAGAAGATTATTCCACATTTAATTAAAAATTGTTTAGAAATAGAGGTAATATTTATTCAACTTTCTTATATAAAAAATAAAAACTATATATTTTTTTTAGGTATCACCAAATGATGGATTACCACCAGTTATTTGCAAGAGTTGCACCAGCCAATTGTATTCTTTTGACAAATTTCGAAAAACAGCTAAAGAGGCTGAACAGAAATTAAACGATTTTATTAAATTTACTTCGAAACTTTCGGGAACTGCAACCGTAAGTATTAATTGATTTTGTTTTGTATTCTAAATTGCATACTAATTTTCTTTAATTTTATTTTGAATACAAAATAAATTAAAGAAATGATTTTTAATATAAATTAAGTTATTATTATTTCTTCTATATATTATTATATCTTCTTAATTTTAGGAAAATGCTGAAACTTCAACAAACACATTTAACGAATTGTTAAGTCATTCATCAAGACAAGAAGTGTTAGAAGAGATGGCTGCCACAGCATTAACAGAATTAGGAAATTCGTCAAATAGGTTAAATAATTTAAATAGTGACACAAATCTTTCAATAACATCACATGAAGAAAAAATGGATTCGTCAGATTACTATGAAAGTGAAATAGAACGAATTAAACATATTCAGCAAAATTCCTCAAGGCCAGATAGTATAAATAATAAAATTATAGTTGGCTCTACTGATACATATCCCGAAGAAAGAAATTCTGAACTAGAAAGTGCAGCAGTATTAATGGATATTAGCAGACAAGCTATTTTGTCAGCACAAAAACCACAAAATATTCAATTATCAAATTCACCACAACAAATTCATAGTTCTGATCAAGTAAATGAAACAAAAATTAAAATTGAAAAATACGATTCAAACCAAGAATTAATAAACGCTAATCGTTCTCCTAATCAAAATGAGTTCAGTAACAACAATGAATTTCATAATTCAAGAGCTGCGGCAATAAATAATGATACTTATCATCCAATTAACAAAATCGAAGATGATATTAAACATCCTGATCATAGTAATTCATCTAATGATAGTTCTGACCCAGGAAGATTACAAATGGACGTTAGTTTTAATGATCGAGCTAGCGAGAATTATTGCGAGCAAGGGACAAATAGTGAAATGCAAGAATTTTCTGAAGAAACAAATTCAGCAAACTCGAATGATACTCCAGCTGATCCTGCAACAACTCAATTATGGAGAGCTTTAACAACTGGTAAAAAATAATTACATAATACAATATTTTATTGACAATTTTTAAAACATTATTTTATAACTAGATGGTAATAAAACTGGCGAAACTTTATTTAAGAAAATGATAGATGTTGGACATGTTTTTGGAATAAATATTCCTAATTTTAATTTGAACGATGATTTAAATCAACCACTTCCTCTTTTAAAGGTATAATACATATATTATATAATGAATATAAGTTTTGCAAACTAAAACTTAATTTTTTTTTAACATAATTTGTTTATAAAAGGATGGTAAATCTAAGAAATCTGGAAGAAGAAAACAAGCTTGTCCTAGCAAAAACGAATTATCCGTTATGAAAGAGAAAGATTTTAAAGATGATTCCGATGCAAAAACAAATTACGATTTTAAAGCCATGAGTATTACATCAGAATTAGTAACAAAAAATAAGGTATTTATTTAAAAGATTATATTGTGATATATTTTAATTATTAAAATATAATATATTTAATTTAGCAATCAAGAGCATGCTTACCAGCAAACACATGTTCAACAAAAGATATGGCATGTGCTAATTGTGGAACACTTACTACTACAATATGGAGAAGAAATGTTCGAGGAGAAATGGTTTGCAATGCTTGTGGTTTGTACTACAAACTACATGGCGTTGACAGACCACATTCAATGAGAAGAGATACGATTCATACTAGAAGAAGACGACCAAAGGGCAGTGGTAAAGGCTCTAAAATGAGTAATTATTCTAAAAATTAATTTGTGCAACATTGAATTAAATCTTTCTTTTTATATATAGAAAATAAAAGTAATGTTGACATTAAGTTTGATTCAAATGACACGATGATTCAAAACAATGCAAATTTTCAATCACTAAGAAATCATAACTTATTATTAGCATTGCGGGGAGTTGCTGGTGATCGAACTTATCCTATGCCAGTAAGTTTTAATTTTAAATAAAATTTAACAGTTAATTATTTTATAAATAATTAAAATTGAAAAATAACTTTCTAGGACGCATCTTTAGTTTTTTCTACAGGGACTTCTCAGAATATAGAAAAAAAGACAGAATTGAATTCTCTCAACAGTAATATATTTGATGATGAAAAAAATAACAATGCGAATGATTTAAGTATTTTGCCTTTGAATTTAGTATCAAGCAATTCAAATACAAATGGTACCTCATCTACTTAGGGATTTGTTTTTAATTTTAATATTAAAATATATGATTTCTTTATTTTATAAAAACACAAAATAAATATTTTTGCACCCTTGCTTGAACAATATGAGAACAAATATGAAACAAATAATGAAGAACTCATTGGCGCTTTTTATACCTCATCATAACTTTAAAAAGCATTTATTTGTTATTTTAATCAACCATCTTCAATATAAAAGAGATATTTTTTTTTAAATATTAAAATTTCCAAGTTAAAAAAATGGCTATGTAAAATAACGAAAAACTAAAATAAGAGTCTCTTTATGCTCACTTATTTTTTTTATATATATAAAAAAATGCATATATGTACATTATAATATATGTCAATATTTTAAAATTCATCTAAGTTATTTTAACTAAATTAATGAAAAGAAAAAATTCATAATTTTAATAACTGATTAAAATGATGTTGACTATAACATATATGATGATAATTGATAATGAAAAAATTTATATGTACATATATTAAACATGTATAAATTATTAAGAAAAAAAAAAAACTCTCGAACTTAGAATTATTTATAAAATATTACTTACTAACATATTTTTAAGAAGTTTTGAAAATACTCTTTGCACTTTTTATTCTTAAGTTAAAAAAAAAGGAAAAACAAAAAAAAATCTTTAAATCTCTCTCGCCCTCATATCTTATATTTTTGTATTTATTAATTTTATTAGTTTAGTTAATTTGAAATTAATTATTTTAATAAAATTGAAATAGTAGTAATTTATTGAAAGTTGTTATGAAAAATAAAAATAGAAATAAATAAATTTGAAACAAAAATTATAAGACCCATAACAAAATTTAAAAAATAAACTTTGGTGAGGGTAAAAATAAATTTAAAAATTAAAGCAAAATCTAACGATTTTACTACCGTCCAAATAAATAAGCCTGAAAAGGAATTTAAAAGCTAAAAAATTACAAAAAATAAAATATATATATAACATAAAAACACAGTATAAATTGTCTAGGAAAATAAAAACAGAAACACTTTCAAATTATTATTATTCTGATTCAATCTGCCGTACACGTAAGATAAATTAATATAAATGCAAGCATATAAATAGTTTCCAATCAAAATTAGCTCAATTTTACAGCGGATTGATTTTTATTTTAAATAAAAAAAAATTTCATGTTTTATTCATTTAACTGTTTTTTTTTTTTTTTTTTTGTAAAAATCTCTTTATTTTTATTCTTAGATAATATACTAAGAAAATATGTTTAGGTTAACTCACCGTATTTTATTATTAAGGAAAGTTAATAATATTAATAATAAAAATAATATGAATAATATTGTATATAAATATATACATAAAATAAAGAAAAACAAAAAAAAATATTTTTTATACATTATCTGTTAATAGTAATTCAAAGCTAATAATAAAATTTTGCCAAAATCAATTAGGTTTTCAAATTTATAAATATGTATATTTTCTTTGAAAGAAATTTTTTGTATACAAAATAAAATGTATATTTGTATAAAAAAAAAAAAAATAACTTCAAATAGAAATATCGCTTTAAAATATCATATTTAAAAAAAAAAAATAACCCTGTAATTATCACTTTACAAGTGATATTTAATTATAAAATAACAAAATAATTGTGATGGGCAGCAGTAGTTTTAATAGTTTTTATGTGTATTTATTATATTTTTGTGTTTTTTTTTTTTTTTTTTTTTTTCAAACTCAATTTTATATTTTTCAGTATTAATTATTTATTTCTCTAAACAAAAAAAAAAAAAAAAAAATAAAAAAAAAACTCAAATAAATGTGTAAAAATTATTTCAAATTATATTTTGTTCTTAGAAATTGACAAAAAACATATGTATGTCTCAATTCTTGTGCCTTTTATACATTAATAATATTATAAATAATGAACAATTAATGCGCACGCAATTTGTAACATATATAAAAATTTAAATATCTTATATAAAAGACAAAATCAAATAAAAAAAAGAAAAAAACAATATTAAAAAAGAAAAAAAAATTAAAACTTTATATAACATGTATATGTTCGCTTAAACAGAAAAAAAAATTGCGATATTTGTCCCAAAAATAACAAAAAATTATCTTCAAAGCGACATTAAGTTTTTGACAACATAAAATTGTAATAAAAAAAAATAAAGAAATTTCAGTAAAAATTAAACCTAACATCAAAGACAAAAAAAAAAAAAAACCAAAACAAAAGAAAGTATAAACAAAATTTAATTTTAAAAAAATTAATAATGAAACAATTTTCAACAATAACAATTTTAAATTCACAAGCATCTAGTTAGTATCTATATAAAATTAAATAGCTTTAAAAAAAAAAATAAAATTAATTAAATAAAAAATAAAATTATGGAACAATATTGAAGTAATTTTTGAATATTATCTTATTTAACGTAAAATATTATATTTTTTTTTATCGCATCTAATATCTTTTCAAAAATTTTTTGAAATTGTTTTGTTTGTGTATTTTAAGTTTCTATTATTTATAATTTAACAAAAACAAAACAAAAAAAAAAAATTTAATTAAAATTTTATATAAATTCCTAAACTGTAATGTCAATTAGTGTTTTTGTAAAAGTCTCATTTTGTATTAATTTTAACGTATTTTTTTTTTTTTATTTAAAAAAAACATTGCTTTACATATTTACTTTTAATCTTAATCTTTAACTTAAATTTCATTTTTATTTGCATTAAAGATTTCATTAATTAAATTATTAAAAGTAAAAATTTAAAAATTAATTGGGGGGAAAAAAATTTAAAAAAAAAAAACAATATAAAAATGAAATAAATATATGATATTCGAATATATTGTAAAGCAATTCTAACATATAAAAATTATCTTGAAACGTGAGAACTTCTATTCTTTTTTTCTTAAATTAAGCATCCACTAAATTAGTGTTTTTTAGTAAAAGGATAAAAAAAAGTTTAATTATATTTTAAATTGTTATTTATTTATTTTTGACTAATATTTAACAAATCACCTACCATATTTCTGACACTTTTAATTTCACTTTTATTAAATACTAAAAATAAATTAAAATGAATCAATTTCTAATTTGAATTTAAAAGTTTTGGTTGCACTGATTTTTGAAATTAATTATTTTATGGAATTTTTATTTTGAAAAAAACCTGGGTGTAAAATTCCGATTGGAATAATATTAAAACAAAACAAAAAAAAAAAAAAAAGATTACTATTTCGTTTTTAGTTATTTACAACAAATATGCCAAGAAAGGAAAAAAAAAAAAAAAACAAAATTTACTCTACATATAAAAAAAAATCTAAATGCTTATTTTTATTTTCAAATATTCAGGCATACTTAAAATTTTACAATTCTTTTTTTTTAAATTGAAATTTTTAATTTAAATAAATTTGAAATAAATGTTAGGGATTTCAGAATAAAAAAAAATTAAAAAAAAAAAAAAAAAAACAAAATATAAGTTTATCATAAATATTTTATAGATGTAAAACAGTACCTGCATAATTACTTAAAAATTTTTTTTTAATTTTTTTAATTTTTTTTTTTTTGTAAAAGTATTTGCTGTTCCCATATAATCTACTAATATATAAAAAAAAAAAAAATAATAATATAATAATAAATATAATAAAACACAACACTAATAATTAAATAATATAACTTGTTTTTAGAATTCTTATTTTTTATTAATAGTTATTTATACACTTTGATTGTAAAAACAAAAAAAAAAACATATAATATATATACATATATATATATATATATAAATAGAATAACAATAATATTTAAATTATTGATTAAAAATTTTTTTTTTTAATTAGGACTTCTTTAGATACTGAAGCTGGAAAAATAATTAAAAAATATAATATATATTTATATAAAAAAAAAGAAAATAATAAAAAAAAAAACGATTATTCTTAAATAGAATTTCTTTGATACTCATACAATTGAAATTTAAAAAAAAAAAAAAAAAACTGCAGTTGATATATAGGTAGATTTAGTAAAAATTATTAAAGATAAAACTATAATGCCTTTTAAAGTGATAATTTGAACCGAATGTAATAAAGTATTGAATTAAATTAAAAAAATAAAAAAAGAAAATATTTTATCTGTAATTTTATACTGCAGAACATGACGTATTTATTAAAAAAAAAATTATATAATAATGAAACTTAAAAAAACAAAAGAAAAAAAAAAATATTTTTAATTATTTTGCTTTTTAATTAAAAAAAAAAAGAAAGGTAGTCAACAACAAATAATAATTTACAATAAAATGTATACATAAATTATAGTATTCGCTAAAAGATAGAATATTGAACTCGTGAATTTTTTTTCATTCTTATTTTTTTTTTTTTTTTTAGTTTTGTTCTTCATATATATAAATAATTTAGTAAAAAGAATCTTTTAACTGCCGATTATACGACAAATTAAGTTATATTATTTTATGCTTAAATTTTATCAATTTTTTTTTTGTAAAATAATTTTCAGAAAATTTATATTAATAAACTATTTTTAAAATTTTTTTAATACAATTATTTAATTATTTATTCACGAGAAAAAAAAAATAATTCTGCTTTTCCTCTAATACTATTTGAAATATTAATAATTAAAATGTACTTAAAAAAAATTATATTATAAATTAAAAAAAATTTTTTTTTTTTTTTTAATTCATTATTTATATGTAAACCAACAAAAAAATCACCACTTAAATTCAGCTTTAGTTGACAATAATTATAGAAATATAAATTATAAAAATAATTAGCTTTAAAAAAAAATTGTTGTCTACCCTTCCTTCTCTAATCTTTTTACTAATTATTCTTTATAAGTCCTTACACATTTTTATTGAAACGTTAACCAGTATATTATTATAAGCTTGTAAAATTAAGTTTACAAAAAAAAAAAAAAATAATTAAATAAACTAAAAATTATAAAAAAGAAAGTATTATTAAAAATTTGCTTAACTTGTTCCCCAGAAAAATATAATTAAAAATGAAAATAAAATACTGAAACAAGATAAAAAATAAAAAAATATATCGCTTCATATTATTTATTAATACAAAATTTAAATTATGTATTACACTGTCTCTTAAAAGTATTTATTTAAAATAAAACTTATTTTACATAAAAAAATTTTTAATGTTGACTTTTATTTATATATGTATGTAGTTTAATCTTTAAAACATCATATAACAAATTTAAGATATTTTATTTAAAAGTATTCGATGTAATAAAGCTGCATTTAAGACGTTAAAGCAAAAACATCAAAAAATATCTAAAGTATAGAATGTTATTTTAGGTGAAAATCATATGTCACTGAAAAATCAACTGTATTAAATAAATTTATTTATTTCCTAACGACACCATTTTTTTTTTTTTAAATTCTTAAAAAAAAAAATGTAATTTTGGCACAAAAAAATTTATCATCAAACAATCCTTAAGAACCGTCATTAAAGTTCTTTACAGAAGAAAAAACAATGTAAAAATTTATTTGGAACGAACATTTTTTTATCAATTCAAGTAATTATGTTTATGGAACATAAACATTAAAGACTAAATAAAGTGCTAATGATTAAGCTCAATAATCTATACATATAATATTATTATAGATAAGTTGATTCCACTGAAATTTTTTTTTATCATTAATTAAAAAACAAGATTAATTACATATATATACATATATATATTTAACAGTCTTTATTTATAAATTTATAACTAACAATTTTCTAAAATTCAACCACTTTTTTCTTTTTGCATAAACATATCTTTATATATATATATATATTTTATTTTTCATATACAATTTTTTTTGTTTTTTTTTTTAACCCAAACACTTTTTAAATCATCTTGGAGGGTTAATCATCGAACATATCATCCATTCTATTTAAATTACTTTCACTTTGAGCATTTTTTCTGGTTAAATAACTTTTGTGTAACGGCGATCCTAAGTAATCACTTCGAGATTCGTACACAGGTGTGTAGTATATTGATGGCCTACTGCAAATTGAACTCCTTGTAGAAATATTATGAATATTTTCTTCTTCATCAGTAAAACTATTTTCGCCTTCTCGACTTCCAGCATTCATGCATGATTTCATATATACTTCAAAATCTTTAAAATATTATATTTAAAAATAATTATAAGATATATAAAACAATTTTATGTATATATGAAGCAAAAAATTATTTCTGGATCTAATTTTACTTACATTTAAAGTTAGCATTAAAGGTAAAAATAATATTCCGTTTTATATACTAACCTACATCCAAGTATTCATCACATCTACCTTTACAATTTTCAAAATAAAATGTTGGTAAATTTTCAAGGACTTTGTTAAGTGCTTGTTGCTGATATCTATAGCTCTCTCGTAGACGTAAGATATGATGAGAACTAAATTTACGAATTTTATTCCTCTGGAATATATAATTTTCTCGAACCCAATTCAATTGACCAGTTGTATACTCTCGTACTCTTTTAATCTTAAATAAAAATAATAAAACAAGAAATAGTAACAATATATTATTTAAAATGATTTTTATCAAACCTGGTCAAAATATTGGCCTCTTATAAAAACTAAATGATGTTGACCTATATTTTTAATTTCTTTAATGTTCTTTGTCTGTACATTATATTGACTGTGAATCCACTCAACCTGTTGTGTACAATTTTCTCTAATTTTACAAACCTGAAAATTTTTAAATAGCAATCATTTAAAAATAAATATGTTAAAAACAAGTATGTACGTACCTGTTGTTTGTAATTTTCTCGTAATTTTTCTAATTGTTGGCTCTTATAATGTTCTATGTTGTCTAACAGAGAATAAACTTGTTTGCCTTTTGGTAGTTCTGCATCTGGAATTATGGGTTTTTTAGGAGGCCAAAATCTTGAAAACAAAAAATAAATCGATATTTAAATAAAAATAAAATTTACTTGAAGAAACTTACTTGTAAACTATTTTTTTTATTCCTTGAACAATAAGAGTTATAAGGAGGAAACCTAGAGCTGAAACAAATCCAGAAATAAGACTCCAAATTTTTACTTCATAAAACCATATAGGATTAATAAGCAGCCTAAAAATTATAAATAAAAACCATATAGGATTAATAGCAGCCTAAAAATTATAATAAAATTTTTTAAATATTTAAATTAAAATTTACCTAATATAAGCTGAAGAATTTCCCATTATATTTTCAGCAAAACATACATAGAGACCACCATCATTTCTATATATATTATTAATACTAAGCTTTCCTGGTTCCATTAGTTTTATATGAAACCCTTCAATTTCTGTTTTATTATTGTAAGTAAAAGATTCATTAAAACGAAGAACTTTATTATTTGGAGTGCGCCAACTTATCTTAGGTTCTGGAATACCAAAAAATTTACATTCAAATGATGTATTTGAATCCAAAAAATGCATAGTACTTTCGGAATAACGTAAAACTACTGGTTTTATACATGATAGATTTTTTAATACATTTAACATATTATTTTCTAATTTGGTTTTAAATGCTGAAACCTGATCATCTGTATGACAATTTGTTGCTTTTAATTGATCTATAATTTTTGTTTTTTGTTTACTGGAATCTTCAATTGATAAATTATATTGATTGGTCCAATTAAGAATCCAAAACATTTGACAATCACAAACAAAATTATTGTAAAGCATATTAAAATCTTTTAAATTTTGCAAGTTTGTTAAAGTATTTGAAAGAAACTTTAAACGGTTATTACCAATATCAAGTTTTTCAATTAAACTAAGATGTTCTATTTCTACAGGTATGTATTCTAAAGCATTGCCAGAAAGATTTAATTCTTTTAAGTTCTTACAATTTCTAAATAAAGTTTGAGGAATTGTAACCAAGTTTCTATTATTACTGATTTTTAATTTATTTAATTTTTTTAAAATTTGATCATTTATTTCACCATGTTGTTCATTTATAAAATTACCTATGTATTTCAAGTTAGTATTTTCAATAATCAATGATCTTAAATTATATTGATGTTTAAATAATCCATTTGGTATAATTAAAATATTATTTTCACTTATGTCAAGTACCTCTAACATTTTTAAGGTCATAAACAAATCTGGATGCAATAGGGAAATTTTATTACCTCGTAAATTAAGCGATTTTAAATTATGTAAATGATCAAAACAATGTTCATCAACTGTATATATTTGATTAAAAGAAATATCTAATATTTCTAATTTATTTAATCCATTAAAAGAATTTAATTCTACTTTCTCAATATAATTATTATTTAAAATTATTGTAGTTAAATATATATTTGACATTTTTGTCATTATATTATTTTCGTTTAATACTTTTATAGAATTAAATGATAAATTTAAATATTTTAGAGCGTTAAGTTCATATAAAAGATTATAAGGAACATTATTTAATTTATTTCCTGCTAAATTCAGTTCTTCAAGGGCTTTAAAATTCATAATCGTATTATCATCTGATATGTCATTTACATCATTATTAGCAATATGTAAAATTTTTAGATTTTTCTTTAACATATTTGACGATGCTGTATCGCTTATTTTAAGAAATTGTATATAATTATTATCTACATATAGTTCTTGTAAATTTTTAACATTTTTTATTTGTATATTTTTGATTTTATTTGAATTCAATTTCAATATTTTAAGCATTTGATTATTTTGAAAAATTTCGAAGTCAATATTTTTAATTAGATTGTTGCTCAAATCCAAAAATTCTATTTGATATAAATTCGTATGTCTTTTAAGTAATTCATTTAACATTTCTTCATTTACTTCACTTTTAATCCAACTTAATTGTTCTATATTATCCATAAGACTGTTTTCTAATCGGACATATGTAATTTTTTCACAAAATATTTCATAATATTGGACATCATTATTAAAATCTTTTGAGGACTTTTTAATTAAATTAATATTACATTTTTCATTTAATTGACGCCCTATTGCTTCAATAAAGATATAAAGCATCACAAATATTACCTTTTCTATTTGACTTTTCATTATTATCTGTATTCTTGCCCGTAAAAACAATAAACAGATATCTAAAAGTAAAATAAATAAATAAAGTTATATGTAGCTTATTGAAAATAATAAATTTTACGACATATACTGATTAGATTATTTAAATGTTAAGTAAATATTTATTCTAACTTAAATTTAATACGAATGTCCTACATAAAGTTTTTTTTTTTTTAATATTCACCTATTTTAGAAAACTTTTTAAGTAAATTTTTTTTAAATTAATAATTAAGAAGGAATTACAATTTAATTAACATTCATTTATTTGGAGCATATGACGTACATACATATCTTATGTATATAAAAAAAACAATTGAATTATCATATTATCTAACTAAAAAAGCTAATATAAAGTATGATGTTGCTAAGTTATTAAATTAAATAATTAGTTACTATTTCATATAAATTGAAAATTTATGAACATTCAATTATATTTTAATAACAAATAAAATTTATACATATTTTCTTATATTTTAATTTCTATATCCCCACATTCTACTTATTATAGATTTATTGGTTTTACTAAAATTTAAAATGTTCCCATTCCAATTTAATATAGTGGAATATTCTGGTTTGCATCTTTAAATATCTATAACAGTATTATTAATTTTATATATCATACATATATAAATACACATATACTTTTCCTACAATTTATTTTACAAATTTTAATTACTATCATAGGTACGTAGTTACATAAAAAAAACTTGACTAGCAAGTATTTCGCAAACAACTATTTTTTATTTGTTATTTATTGACTCTACCCATTTATATGAAGTAATTTTTAAAATAAAAATGCATATTTTACTATTAAAATTTAATGGTTGTCTAAATAATAGATGAAAACTTTTTTATTTAAACATAATTGCACTGCCCACAATAAACAAATAGAACCTTGAAAAATGTCTTACCTTCGCTTCCATTTAATTAATTTATATTTACCTGTTATTTGTTATGTACGGCAATGAATTTTTATGATAATAATTGGTTTTATTGAAATCTTTATCATTTGATTTTATAATAATATTTAAACTTTTCTCATGTTATTAAGAAAATTTAAGACCAATAATTTAAAGAAAAAACTTTTAACTTCGCTGCTGACTTTGACGATTTTTAATTCATTGAGTCGACGCAGCCAATTCTTTGTATCTCTTAAAATTTATCAACATGTTGACAGAATTTGTTTACAAAAATATTTAACACAAAGCCATCTACCATATTTTAGTTGCCAGATATATATTTCTACAATTAACATCAATCATCGATTACAGTTTAACTAAAAAGACGCAATCAAATGCCCATTAAAGGCGATTTTTATGCTAAAATACTTATTGCGTAGCTTATAAAAAATCTAATAACCAATTATGTTGTAGATATTATGATTCATTAATTTTACTAAGAGATAATAATCTTAGCTAATTTGCTTATTTTTAAGAATTTATTCCACTCGAAAAATTCTCGGAATGGATTTTTTTTATAGTTAGCATCTGAAAGTTATATTAAAATAAAACAAATTTTTTATTTTATCAAAAAAACTACTTTTATTTAAAATAAATGAATTATGCATTTTTTTGTAATGTTAGAAAAAATATGCAATAAGCAGAAAATGGAAAAAATTCAAATTTATTCCTTTTGTAACGACTAATTGCAGAAAAATTAAAGGCTTAATGTAGAGAATTATTTTATGTAAAATAAATTAACTTTATAACTTTTGGTTTTTCTTTAGGTATAAAAACTAAATCAAATAATTTAAAACTGATTATTAATTCTAGCAAACTTTATTTCGGTTTATTTTAAACAAAAAGAATTTATAAACACCGATTACTTTTTTAATATGAATTTAATATTGAAAATGAGGTGTTCATTTATTTGATTTGTATGAATTTTTTTTATAAAATTGCAAAGTAATTAGTCAAATAAAATGCAAAAATCTTTAGTCAAAAAGAAAAATTAAATTAAAACAAAATTTAAAATTAATAAATAACAAAGTCAAAATTTGGGATTGGAATATAATTGTTTGTTAAATGCAGAAGTGAATTATCATAGGTCTGTTATGACTTGGGGAAAATAAGAGATAAATAAAAATAAAAAAAAATACCAAAAATTAAAATGGGAACTTTTTTAGCTGCTGATAGTAAATGAAGCTTATCGTCCTTTAATCTAATATTTAAAAAATAAGTATTTGAGTTTTAGTACTCATGGCATAAAATTATAATTGTTTATTTTATATTTTCAAATGAACTCAATATTTTTTCTTTATAAGTTCAGATAAAAACACAAAAATTAACTTACTCAAATACTTAGCTTAAATTTATTAGTTAAAAGGAATAAAGCCTTTTTTATTTTTTTTTACCTATTATTCACCATTTAACTGCTGCCCAAAAATTACGTTCAGCAAACAGCAATCGAATATATTTCAGTTGCAGCAATACCTACAGGTAACATGGAGAACAGCAGCTTCCAAAATAAAAAGAATCATTAAAGTTGACCGGATTTCAACTGCTTTGCTATTCAAACTGGAAATCTGGCTTTAATAAAATAAACACGACGAAATTTTAAATAATTGAAAACGAAATTGTCAATTATCAGCTAATACTGGTATGAAATTAGATGAATTAACTGTGTTCTACTGCAACATTTATATCAGAAAAACTGCAAAAATGAATTTTTTTTAAAAAGAAAACTGCTTCGAAACTCGAACTACTCGAACTAAACTCGAACTATAAATAAAAATTACGATTTTTTTTGTTTGATTTTTCTGTTTAGTTTTGAAGATAATGGTAAAGTTTCTGAAGAAAAAGAACATACCAAATAATCTGATATAAAAAGTTTTCCCATTAATTTTTTAATATTCTAAAAAAACTACAAGTCTGGTACAGCTCTTTGACATTTTAGTTTGACGGCACAGTAAAGCTAAAATTCCGCAATCTCAGCCATTTTAAAATTCTTCGAATAAGTAAAATAACCCAAATTGAAAATTTAAAAGCAGCATGCTTACACAAACTTCTCTAATATTATAATTTCTGCATATTGGAAAATTGACTAAAACTGCACACGAATCCATTATATTCTGGATAATAAACGGCTTTGTTTTTAATGATGGAATGTTCTATAAGATAAATATTTTCTATTAGTGAGTGAAATCTTAAAAAAAAAATAAAATCAAAAAATATGAGAACATTAATAAAACGAAAAGTTATCTAGTTAAAAATTAATTAAAGAAAATTAAAAATTCTATTAAAAGTTAAGAATTTAGAAAATTTTAAATTTACTGTTTAAATTTTTTGAATTTTTAATTTTGTTAAAATTAACTTAAACTACAAATATATAGCTTTAAATTTAAAACTGCTTTTCAAGAATTGATACAGAAATTTTTTTAAAAATAGTCATTTAAAGAAAATTGTTCAAGTTTTAATAAGTTACTAAAGTAATACGGACCAATTAAAATTACAGTACAAAAACAAATCACACGTTTTATGACAAATTTAAATTTTAATTTTACATAAAATGTCATATTATTTTAGTTTGAAGTGAACATTTTTTAAGAAATTTTTAAATTACAGATTCCAGTCTATTTTTTTAATATGAAAATGAAATGTTTTTAGTTTTGAGATTAAATTTAAAAAATCATTTTGTTTTTGAAAATATGACCTTAGAAAAATTTGTGGTTTAAAAATTTATTTTTCTTGAATGAAAACCTATCATACTGTAAATGATTTTTTTTTGACACAATCTATTATTATATGGGAAGCGTTATTTCATTACATAAAATTAAATATATATTTTTAATCTAAACATTTAAAAGATTTTATTAATATTTGTTGTATTGAGTTATATTGTACTAGTCCTATGATTAAATCAAGAAAAATTTTTTTTAGTTATTTTGCATATTTTATGTATGATAAAGACGATTTCGTATAATCTTTGTAGGATACCTATTTTGCTTCCTTTAAATTTTTAGGACACGTATCTGAAATACAATCCAAATATTAAATATACCTGTGATTCGTCACTTTTTAATTACCTTTTTTGTTAGAAAAAATGTTTAACTTCTGCTACGACTTGGACTTCTGGATACACTTCTTCTATTACGACTTGGGCTTCGGCTTCGATTTTTATCGACACTCCTTGATCGGGAAAATTTCCCTCTTCGTCTTGGGGATACGCTGTCCGGTGAACGGGATCTAGAATATGAACCCCGTCTGTATCTAGGTGAGCGAGAACGTCTTCTGTTGTCACGTCTGCGACGGCCACCACCCCTTCTGCTTGGTGAAGTTGGCCGACCATATCGAGCCATTTGTACACGAAGTTCCCTGCCATCAACGACTCTACCATCCATTGCTTCAAGTGCATCTTCAGCGTCTCTTTTATCATAAAATCTAACATACATACATTTATGGTAATCAATTTTTAATAAATTTGAAGCGTAATTTAAAAAAAATTAATTAAAATTAATTTACCTGACAAATGCAAACCCTCTGCTTTCTCTTGTAAACCTGTCTCTTGGAATATAAATGTCTCCAACTTCACCACATCTCTCGAAAACACGTCTTAAATCTTCTGGCGTTGTCCGGTAAGTTAAATTATCAACCTACGTTAAAAATACATAAAATTGTCCGCCATATTTGATTTGAATAAAAAGTTTAATAATCACCTTTAATGACACCATACCATCAATGCGTGGGGGAGGTCTATTTCCACGACTCATTTTTAAATAAATTTATTTATTCTTTAATAAAATTGTTTGAAAAACTTTTTTTTAGAAATTTTTTATTTTCACTAAAAAGAAAAACGTATATCTTACTACGATTCACCGAAAATGAAAGGCGGACATCAAGAAACTTCAAATTAAACTGCTTTATCGACAAAATGGAGATATGGTATGGTATTTAAGGACGTAGCGTAAGCAAAATGTCAAATAAATAGAAATTAAATTATGCCAAATTGTCATGTACTTATGCGCCAATTTTTTCCATATCGTTAAATTACCGAATTAAAATTTCTGAATTTATTTCTTCCACCGAGTTTGTGGCTTTGCTAATTCGAAGATAAAAATAAACAAATTAAATTAACGTCACTTTAAACCATAAAACTATAATAAACCAGAAATTATATATATAATTTTTCAATAAACTTAATATGTTTAGATAAAATTAGAAAATAGACTGTAAATAATTTATAAATTTTGCCAAGTTTATTAAACAAATTTTACTCAACTACTTTTTTAAAGTGGACGGCGAAATGTTCTCATATAATATTATTAATGTTCAAAGCAAATAATAAACAAGTAGCTGATGTTGGTCTGATCAATATTAATAATATGCATGTTTATTCTTAATTAAAAGACAGTTTTTAACTTAACAATTTTATTATAAAATTAAGGCCACACTTTGTTTTTCCTTCTCACGCATTTCATCTAAAGTCATTGCTCTATGATATTTGATGCCATGTCTAATTTTCATATGTTGATATAAACCTTCATACAAATTGAATGCTTGACCACATAGTTTACATATTTCATCTCGTATTCCTGAATGAATTTTTTTGTGTGCTACAAGGGCCTTTTGCCTTGGAAAATTAGCAGGACATTGATCACATAAAAAAGGTCTTTCGTTTGTATGACATATCATATGCTTTTTTAAAAAATAAGGATCATAAAAACTTTTATCACATTGTTCGCAATGATATATTTTTCCAACTGAATGATGCCTTTTGTAATGTGTTTGTAATTTATTTTTGTGGGAATACTGTTTATTACACTCAGTGCAAGAATAAATGGTGTTTGAATGTTTACCCTGATGGTATTTTAATCCTTTTAAACTTGCATATCTTTTAGTACAATTTTCCACTTCACATACATATGGTAATTCTTTTGTATGATAATGTCTGTTATGTGCCATTAAACTTTCTGAACTGGCAAACGATTTTTCGCATTCATTACATGGAAACAATTTTCGATTTGGATTATGTGCAATTTCATAGTGAGATTCTAATGTATTTTTATGTACAAATTTTCGTCCACAATGTTCACATATAAGACCATCTTTTGTAGATTTAACCAAACTACAATTGGATTGCTCTTTTATATGAAGCAATAAATCAGTTTTGTTTTTGAATTCTTTATTGCATTCCGAACATTTTTTCAAGTTTTTTCGTCTCTTTTCGATTTTTCCTAAACTAGTATCTTCTTCGAAGAACTTGCTTTTCTTGTTCCTATGTCTATATAATATATCTTCATCTAAACTTTGTTGTAATAATTGTTGATTTGTTTTAATTGTTGACTCCTTTATATTTAATTCTGTTTGTATATTGAAACTGTGTGAATAATTTTCTAAAATTGTTTTTTCATACTCATTTTTAGTTTCTAAAATTAGATTTCAATATTATCAAAAAACAAAAAATATTATATTTAAACCTTCTTCTGACCAATTTTCTGAAATGATTGTTTTGTTATCCGGTGATTCTTTAGTAAATATAAAGGAATTAAGATGACATTCAATTATATGTTTTAAGTAATCTTCATTTCCATACTCGAAATATACATCACATAAAGTACATCTGACATGTATTGTTCCTTTATTTGACAAGAAATATGCCTCCCCACACTTGAATCCTTTTTCTGGCTCTTCAATGAAATTTTGTCTTTGAAATAATTGTTCTATTTCATTATTATCAATATTTGATGACTCGTATTTTATATTATGATTATCCATTTTAATATATACATAAATTAAGAAAGTAACAAGTTTAAATTTAAGTGATTTCTATTCTAAACAATTCAAAAATATTTTTTTAAGTTATATGCATTTCTAAAATAAGAACAAGGTGGAACACTGTAATTTGTTGATTGCCATTTTTAATCGTATTTTTCAAAGTTTACAGTTTTTGAAAAATTATATTATAAAATTATATTAAAAATATTTTTTTTTTATAATCAAAAACAATGTTTTGTTGCAAAACAAAAGTGAAGAATTGAATATGCAAAAATTAAAATGTCAAAAATGTTGCGTAAGTCAAATTAGATTCGTTGGTAAAATAGTAAGTAAACACTGCACAAATAAAATAATACCGGATACAATGTAAACAAATAAATGTTGCGACCAAGACACAAACCATATTTAAAAAAGAATTTAACTAGATGACCAAAGTTAACTTTGGCTGCCGGGTAAAAGAAAAAAAAATTAATTAATTATACAGGGTGAAGAAAACCAAAACGGAATAGTGTTGATTTCATGTAAAATATGAGAAAATTATTTTTAAAACAAAGACTCTGTATCAAGGATTTTAGTTCTAACGTTCTAAC
The DNA here is from genome assembly GCA_947095535.1 of Poecilobothrus nobilitatus. NCBI lineage: Eukaryota > Metazoa > Arthropoda > Insecta > Diptera > Dolichopodidae > Poecilobothrus > Poecilobothrus nobilitatus. The sequence continues at coordinate 187,462,748 of OX352774.1, read as the reverse complement.
GCTTTTTTTTCGCAAAATGATATTTTAAATATTGGAATATTATATTTTTAGCTTGTAGGCCGTAGGGTACTATCAAATCATTTTAATTTAAATAACTTTTACAGTTTTGCTTTCTATAGTGGAGTAAATAATTTATTTCATTTACATATAAAAAAATCAAATATTTTTAAATTAAATATTTGAAAATATGGTTATTTTAACACACTTAGATTTTTTTTATTATTTCTAACTTCTAAACACCTACATATGTATGTACATCGCTTCCTTCTTCTGTTCTCCAAATATTTTCTTTTCGACATCTTTTAATTTTAATAAATTTGGCAAATTTAATTTTTTTTTATAAATTTTGATCATTTTATTTTTAAATATGTACATACATTGTATATATCATTCTTGGGAAATGTGTCTTCCACCTGTTTCATTTACATACATATATATATAATTTTTTAATTCAATTTTTCATTTAGTTTCGTTCAGTAATCAGTACCATACCAGCTTAATTTTAAATAAAAACAATTTCTAGAACCATCTAAATTTTTAAGTATTTTTATTTTGTTCATAAAGTTATTCCCATAAAATAAACCAAAATGTTGGTACGTACATTATATTATGTACTTTTATTTCATTATTCATTAAATATGTATTTCATTTAATATTTTTCGTACAACATGCATTGTTTAAATAATTCTGAAATTCACTATTCGGTTTGTATGTGTGTGCAAGACTTTTGTACAATCTAAGGATCATAAAATTAAAAATAATCACATTAAAATTGTGGAATAAGAAAATTCTGTCATTTAGGGTGAACATTTTTTATTCTATGTACATGTGTATATGTTTGTGATTTAATTGTACCTATTCAGCCATTTCCAGGTTAAAAAATGAAAAATTTTAAAAAATTTAGTAAATAACTATTTTTATCATATGACTTTAATATAATTAATTTTTATCTTTTATATTGCTTTATTTTTTAATTCTTATTAAACTCTCAATATTAACTTTTTTTAGGTTTTATTACCGAAATACTTACATACATATATACATACATATATTCAATTTTTAGTGAAATTCAAAACTTATGGATAAAACAAATTGTACATCTTATTTATGAGGGCTTAAATTTAAAGAAAATCGAACTCAATTTATTAATTTAACAGATTTGTTTTTATTAAATAATAAAAATAATATAAAAATAAAGAATTTTTATATAATATGTATATATAAACTTAAAATAACAACATTTCATTTACAACTAAAATTATAGTTTTTAAAAATAACATTTCATCACTTCATATGTTTTCATTCTATTAAGTATTTTTAAATCGATTTGAGGAATTCACATTTTGATTTTTGAGTCCAGTTGATAGAACGTTTCGTTTAATAAAAGCTCCACATTGTGAATTACATACTTCATCTTTAAGTATTTCTTCTAAGCTCCATTCTCTTTGTAATTCGTTACAGTCAGTTATTCGTAAAGAAGCACATTGAGGCTTTAAAAAAATGTTATTAGTAAATTAAAATTTTCAGAAACAAAATAAATACACACCCCTTGAAGTGTACAAACACAACTTGTACATGGAGATGGTAAAGCAGAATCTCCAACATTTATTTTTCTTCCACCAATTTCACATCCATCCTGAGATTCCCTCCAAGCTGATAAATCTATTTGATGCATTGACTGACATGGTACTCTAGGATTTCTAAAATTAAAGTAGATGACCATATGTTTTATTTTTACTTTATTTAAACGAAGAATAGTGTGAAAGCTTACAAGAAATTACTTGGTAAATCAAAGGCTGCCCTTTGCATATCTCCTTGGATTTCAAGATTTTCGCATACAATTTTAGCCAATGTGGTTTTTCTTATTTCAGCTATTTGTGCTTCAGTAAATTTTATTCCTGGTGAATTATTTTCATACCAATAACGATCACATTTTCTAAGTTGTCTAAACTGTAATCCAATAATACACGCTAATGTTGGACCAACTAAACCACCTTGTAAGGGTCTTTCTGTCATAGCACCAGGGAATAAATCAATATCATCAACTGATTCATATATTGTTTTAAAACGAGCAATTACTTCTGAAGGAATTTCTCTATTTAAATCTTGCCACGTCTTTGCCCGTTTTAAATTGCAAAGTTGCCTATAGTTATTGTACGATGGTAAACCGTGATCCCGACCTTTAATAATTCTTTTGATTAAAAAAAATTAAATTATTTTTTGAATATTGATTACCTCTTTGAATATTTAACGAAATAAGGTCTACACCTGAGAATGGAATTTTCCTATCCTCAAATAAATGATTTGTTACTTCGCCAGTGATAAATTGATCCAAGCTCTCCATTGGTGTTGCTACTAAACCTCTACTTATCTCATCAATAATTCCTGGCTGTTTAAATTAGAAAAACAGTTTAACTTAATTATAATTTTAGTATGTCTTATAATACCAACCACAAGCAAAACATCCATTTTAAAGAAACCATCCCTAAGTAATAATGGGGGTTCAACTGGCTGGTGATTAGCGTTTAATCTGGGTATATGAGGTCTTAACAATGAATGTCCTATTCTAAATGCAGCTGCAGCAAACTCATTAAATATAATTGGTGCACATGTAGTATCATATTCATCAAAGAAGCCATGATCTAACAATTTAAGGCCATATAAATTTACTGCATTCCAACTCAAAATACGAGGTAAAAATTCATTATACGTAATATGCTGATTTTGGGCAATAACAATTTTTCTAGCGTTTTCAAATAATTGTTCACTGTTCCAATGAGGGTTAACACCTCTTAAGCCTTCTACAATTCTATTATGCTCACGCAAAAATATTGTGTGAACTGTTGTGAGCCCTGGTTGTTCTGATGCTCTGTCATCACCACCAATAAAGCATAAAGCAGATTTACATTCCGGATGATGTGGACTTTGGGGAAGTAATTCTTTCCCTCTTACCGGATGAATTGTTGAATTTAATCGTCCAGAAAATCCTTTCAATTTAGTTGCTATGCAATTATTCTGTCCATATATTTGAGATGAATCTAAAATATGTGTATTTTGATTTATTTGATCTCTTGGACCAAGCCCTTGTTGTCCAGGTAATGATCGCATAAACGGGAAACATAATTGTTCTCCACTTGTAATGTTATATTCAGGATAATAATGATCTCCGGCAGGAATTGGGAATGGATTACATTCTGGGTGAACTTTTTTTGATGAATCGCATTTTCTACAACTTGGTATTGATTCATGAAAGCCACGATGAGTTGGTGTTAATGTTAAATCATGATCTAAAAATTGTGCAAATTGCATTACCATTAAAGAGTATCTTCCGTGTAAATTTGAAATATCAGGATGTATTATCGTTGAAATTGATCTTGGATTAGGAAGAGGTTGACCAGATTTTGCAAGAGAACGTGGTTTTGATACACCATCATCGTATTGAGGAGGTAAAAGTCTCAAAAATGGTGACAAAAATTGTCCCCATTCTGGATTTTTCTCGTTATTACAACGTCCTGATAATGATCTAAATGGACTTTTTGGATTACATGGCGCTTGATAATCACTACAATAACCATCATTTTGTTCAACCAAATTTGTTGAAGGTGATATAAATGATGATATATCTATAACTTGCAAGAGATCTTGAGAAAATCCCTGTTGTTTAGTTTGACGTTTACGTCTTCGTTTTCTCTCGTTTAACGATTGTACAATTTCATTTGTTGCATATTCATACATTAAAGAGACATTTGCTAAACGTAATGCATCAGTGTTTGCTTTATTGAATGCAGCTGCAACGCCTTCTGGAGATTTAGGATCAATTCCACCATCTGAAAATTTCAATCAAAATCAAAAGAATATTTATTTTGTTGTCTATTTAAATAAAATTTAATTTGCTTTTTACATTTTAATTACTTACTCTCTAACCATGAATTATATTCAAATTTTTTTCTTTGCAATAATTTTTCTTCCATCCTTTTGATTGCTTCTTCAATTAAATCTTTAGGAACAGATTCTAAACCAATATTTGACTTTGGTTCTGGTAAATTAATGCTAATTTGTGGTAATAAAGGTGTTGTTCCGTTTCTTTCTGAATCCCATGGTTCTAAATCCAATAATTCAAATTGTTTACAAGATAACGGAAAATTTCTTAAAAATAATAAAAATTAGGAAAATATTCAATATACAACCTGGTATAACTTACAAATAATCATCTTGTTTTAAAAATAAGTTTTTTCTTGAAATATACATTTTATCTTCTCCATTATTACATAATAAACTTGATAATGTAAATTTTCTTATACTTTTTAATTGGTCTTTGGTTAGAGATGATGGAAATATATCATCTTCATACCAATATCGATCACTTATTCTAAGACTAGAGTATTGAATAGCTGATATACAACTGGCAGTAGGGCCCAATAAAGAGCCAGGTAATGGTGTTTCCATTAGTGCACCTACAACTAAATCAATATGGCTTGCATTGCTAAAAGAAAGATGGAAAATAAAAACAGTTTATTAAAGATCTAATTTAAAATTACAGATAATTTTAAAATAATAATTAAAAATTAAATTTTACTTATAAATATTTTTTAATATATCTATATTATTTGGTGAAATTATTTCAATGTTTTTTAAGTCTTCATAATCAATGATTTTATCATTTTGCTCAACAATTTTGCAGAATTTCAAAAATGTCGTGTATGATGATATATTATATCTCCTTCCAGTTTCTATTAATTCTGATAAATCTGGAATCTTATTAATTTTGAAATTGTTATGATCGAAAAGTTTTGTTAATGCTGGTTGATTCAAAATAATATTGATGTTATCTGATGATGTCTACAGAATATATTATTTTTTTATAAATGGTTTTTAATTTAATATTTTATTCTTAATGATAGAAACCAACCTTATTATTGTTCAATCTTATTCCAAAATTTGAAAAAGTGACAAGAACATATTCTATAAATGTACCTGGTCGATTGGAGCTTGAATATTTATATTCTTTTACATTCCTAAATAAAATAAAATAAATATTTTAAGATGTAAAACCTCAGACTTTGATAAGATGATATTATTATTACCTTAAATTATCAAACGGATTTACATAGGGTCCCATTATAAACGGTATAAATTCATTAAATGTAATATGCTGAATTTCAGCGATAATAACTTTTCGAGCTTCTCTAAATATTTTCTCACTTGTCCATGTTGGATTTAATCTATGTAGTTCATCTGCTAAACTATTATGTTCTTTAACAAATATTTTGTGCAATTTTCCGACTATACCAGGAATATCACACATTCGACAAAATGATTCTGTTATTTTACCTTCTGGAGATTTTATCTCAGTTAATTGATGATGTTGTGTATCGTAACCATAAATATTTGATGCATCTAAGTAACTTGTTGCTGCATTTATATTATCTTGAATTATAGTAAAAAATTAAAATTATTAGTTGTATTTATGTAAATTTTTGTATTAATTAATACTTGATACGTTTCCAGTAATATCGAATGCAACTAAAATAGCCCAACCAGGTGCTAATGATGTTACAAAAGGATCTGCTGTTTCATTTTCAATTCTTTTTTTTAGAATTACCTCAATTTTTTCAGCTTGTTCTCTATCAAAACTTTCAAAATTTTCTAAAAAAAATACAATAATTTTAATATTACTCAACTTTTTATTATCTAATTTAATACTACCATTATTCAATTGAATTATTTTTAAAAAATTATCTTCATTTGAACCCCATTTTGGATAAAAAATATTATTACAATGGCCAGATAAGGTCCGGTACATATTTGTTTTACATATTCTTGAATTTTCTTCTTCATTATTTAAAAAAAGTCCTTCTTTTAGAGTTCCTTCATTTGTATTCTTTAAGGAACTTAGTAAGTTATTACTTTTTCCTGTTATTTTAGTTGACTTAACTAAGCTCTCAAACCTTAAAAAAAAAAATTTTTTTTATAAAAAATTAAAAAATATTTTTATGGTACATATTTAATTAAAAGACTAAAGATTTTATAAAGATTTGTTATCGTTATCTTCAAAATCATTTTTAAAGTAAAGTTACTATTATTTAAAATAGCAATATAGAAAAGTAAATATGAGAGAGACAAAAATTTGGAATTTATTAATAGTTTTATTTTTTTTATAAAAAAAATACATATTCATTTTTATAAAACAAGAGATAAAAATTAAGAGAGAAAAGTTTATTGAAAACTTATCTGACCAATGGCGCAGTGCGTAATTCGTAGGTCTTTCTGATGAAGGTCTCGAATTTAAACCTCGTGTTGATGATAATATTATATAAAATATAAATAAAAACTACACTTGAAAAGGATTGTTAGGGAAGCAAAGGATGTCCCATAAAGAATGTGGTGGGAGAAGCAAAATAAAAAGAAAAAACAAATACTGAAAATTAACGGTTTTATTCAAAAATATTTTTTATTTATAAAGATATTGAATAATTTATTACAATTGCTATTTTTGTAATACCAAGAAAAAAAAGTGTAAATTAAAGCTTTTTTATATAATTGAAAAAGAATTAATAAATGATTCTCATACAATATAATAATAATATTTTAATAACTCTTTGTTGAATTATCCAATTCATTCAATTGTTAATTTTGTATTTAAAAATTAACTTTGATTCCCAACATCGATAATAACTTTACTATAGACTAATGTTCTATTTATTAATAAACCTTAAATTGCTAACATATTAATATTATCTCAAACCTTAAGTGAAAACAAAATACTCAATAAATTAATTTCTTCTTAAAAAAGTTTGATTATTGGTTGTGGTTGTTTTTAATTGATGGCTTATATTAATAAATAAATAACATAAAACAAAAAAAACTAAAAATGTGAAATAGTATATTACTATTGTATAATTATAGGCGTATTTTAATTAATTATTTTCTGGTAGTAATATCATAACATAATGCGTTTAGATATTTTTGCCCAAATTTTAATTTTTTTTAATTTTTTACAAATTAATAATTCTAACGTCAATATTTAAAGTTTAAGAGAAAAAAAAATAAAAACTTTAAGATAAAATGGTTAATTAATTAATTCCTAAGCTGTTCACATATTAAATAAAAATTAAAATAAGTAAGGCATTATGTAAAACTAAAGGTATTTAAAGACGCACATTTTCAAAAAGATAATAAAATCCATTCTAGAATTTTGACTATTTTTGCTTCAAAATTTATATAGTTCTTTTAGAATTTTTTATGTTGGCACTTTCTTCAGTTTTAATGTAACCGTATATACAATTAAGAAAGCCGTTAATACTTGTAAAATTGTATTATTAAAGATTTCATTTTTATATCTTACTTACGATAAATTTGCCCATGATAAGTTACAGATTTTGACCTCTAATAGCTCTTAAATAGGAGGAAGTACAAAAATTTTTACTAAGGTATCTTAATATTATACTAATTCGCAAAGAATTTCTGTCTTCTCAAAATTTCAAGGTTCTAACTAAAAATGTTCTGACATGGAGAAACCAAAATCTTTCAAAATCTTTTTTAAATTTACATAAATACATTGCAAAAAAAATATATAATTTTTATATTGATTTATAAAATTTAAAAAATATAAAACATATCTTAAGTGTTTAAATTAACTTATTATACATTTAAAAATAGGGATTTTATGAACTTTGAAGGGTTGTAAACTCCATAATGGAAGGGGCTACAAAAAAAAATTGTTATTCCACAATATTTTAAACAGTGTAAAAGTTTTGCAAACAGATGGACGAATGGTCAAATTCAAACTAATAAGAATATTTATCAAAATTTTTATTTTTTTTTTTTTGAAAAATGTGATGAAAACCATTTCTTAATATCAAATAGTTTGCTTATAATGTATAACCATCGACTTAACCAAAATCATTTTTAAATATTTACGTTATTATATAAAAAAATTTATTTTTTTTAAAATATAACTGTTTGAGTCAACAAAAATTATTGATAGTTAAAAGCTTGGTGGTTTTTTATTATCTTATCATCATTTCATCCATGAAATTTAAAAAAAAAAAAAAAACGAAAAAAAAAAAAAAATTACATAAAAAACAAAAGAATTTCTAAAATTTGAAAAATATTCATGTATAAATTATAATATAAAATATACAACGAGTATAATATGTATAAATATATATTTATATATATATATTAAATAAATATTATAAAGGTTTAAAATTAATTGTGAAGATCAATATAATTGATATATGTATAACTAAAATATGATATATATATATATATATGTATGCATTAAAAAAACAAAACAAGGATATATATAAACTTGAAAGTAAAATCAATAAAACTATGAGATACACTACAATAATACATCGGTGGAGGATAAATTAAATATATGTAACTGTTTATTTTAAATTTTGAAGTAATTTATTATTGTTAATACGAATGTTTCTTGATTTTTTGTACACAGACAGCTGCAGGCGTTCCTTGTTTTTTATAATACCACTATTCAAAGAACTAGATTTATTGTGTAATATTGTCCTCTTCTTGAGACGCCACCAAAAAATCTTGTTTTTGTTTTGTTTTGTCTATAAAGGTAAAGCTAGCTCTTTACACTTTTTCTAATTAAATTAAAGAAACTCACGTTTCGTGTCAGTGTGTAGCATCCGTAATTAACAATATGATTTTTTTGTATTTATTCCTTTTGCGGATCTATATTTCAAATATGCACAAACAAATTGAAACGGAAATTTATTTATTTCTCTTTTATATTTCAACGGAATATAATATATATATTATTCTATAAGAACTAGTAGAGAAGAGATAAGTTAAAAAGTAAGAACAATAAAAACAAAAAAATAACTTATAACAATATACATAGATACATAGATACATAGTACATACATATATATATATATAAGGAAATAGAAATAAAAACTAAGAATGAAAAATGAAATACTGTCAATTAAGAATGAAATAAAAATTACTATATTTTTTAAAATAGCAATAAATTAAAAATATAAAAAAAAAAATATCAATTTAAAAAATATTATTTCAATATCTGCTTTTTTATAAACGAAAAAAAAGATTAGCAATACAAAACTATAATTTTTATATTGATATACAATTAATATAATATTATGTATTCAGAAAAAGTTTAGTAGCTAATTAATTGGACATGTTTAATCAATTTTGTAAATTAATATGTAATATATATGTATGTAGACATATGATATAGTAAATAACTATTGTATAATTTTAACTTTTAAAAATTTATAAATATTTTTTTTTTATATAAAATTATTCACGTTTTTCGCTTTGTTTTTTTTAAATAAATTTAAATTATTTAATTACACGAATTAGTATATAGATATCAAAAATCAAAATTCATAAAAATATGATAAAAGAATTAATTTTATAAATCTAAAGAAAATTTATAAATTTATTGATTGATAAGACAGTATAGGTACAAATTTTTATCTATACTTTTAAATAAGTTAAGAAATTTTCATCATGCACGCGATACCACTGCAACTTTTCATCTATATTAGCGATACCTAGCTTTTTGGACATGATATTGTTACATATATCAAAAATATAAAAAGTTAGTTTTAAAATGAAGAAGATATAAGGAAAAATCGAAACGTTTTTAAAAATAAGTTGTAATCACAAAAATTATTTAAAGAAAAAAAAAAATTTATATGTATAGTTATATAAATTACTTATTTTATTTTATAGATAAAAATCCAATTAAATATTATGTACATAAGTATCTATAAATATACATTTATAGATACGTATACATGTGATAATAATGTAATATATGCATATTGCATATCTAAATTTAAAAGACAAATTAAATATAATATTATATTATAAATGTATGTTTAAATGTATATTGTTATAATCATATCGGCATCGCTATATTATTATTTATTATCATCATCAATATACATATATGTATCAATATATATATATATATATATATACGGTAATAGAGAATACTATATACGGAAAAACTTAAATATTATGTTTTTTCAAATTTTAATGCATCCATCTTAATATTATAATATATATATTATGCATATTATATATATAGTATATACATATGTATATGATATAGTATATAATAAAAATATGTATAAATATTTATATAGATTTATGAAATTTAATTATGTTTTTATTTATAATATGTATTTTACAGGTATTATAATATATTAATATAGGTTATACATATACAAGAAAAAAAATAAAGATAATATGGATATTATTTAAATATTTATTACATAGAAGGTGCGAAATTTATACTTACTTAAAAAAGTAAGTACAAGTATATATATATTATTATATATTTAACAATAACTAACTTAACAACTTTACTTAAAAGTATATTAACATAACTGAGTGATAAAATTAACTTCTGCACCTAGTGAACAAATAAACTAAAACGAAAATGTAAAATTTATTTGATGTTATTATATACATTTATATTTATATCTTTATTCATATACATATTTCTTTATTTTAATTATATATACCTTATGTAAATTTATAAGAAAAAAAAAATAAAAAATAATAAAGTTAACTTCATTCAGAAGTCATCATTAATCATATATTTAAATATAATTTATAAATATGATAAATATAATAGATATGTAATAAAAAAATCGTACCCATTAGATAATTGAAATTTGAAGATTTTTTATATGACTCATGCGATATGCAATTATAATTATATATATAATAAGTATATAAATAACTACCTATATGAGATCTGATTTCAATTATTTTAATCACTATAATATTATTAAATTACATAATTTTTTTTTGATGAAAGGGTTTTTTTTTTTTTTTTAATATATTAAGTTAAGTTATTTAGTAAAATTTCAGATAATTAATAAACAATAAATTCTTTTAAAAGCAATTTACAGAATAAGTATGTATGTATATAAACAAAAAAAAAAAATTTTGTTTAGATTTTATCAAATTTTATTAATTAATTTTTTTATTTAATATTAAAACATTATAGAATAATTATTTAGCAAACCTTATTTTATCTATGAATTAATAAAAATAAGTGTATTAATAGTATATACTAATACAATTTTCAACTAATAGTAACTAATAAATAAACATTTCAATCGTTAAAGCATAACATAACAGAGTTACAAAAACTCAAAAATTCTCTTTAAGGTATCAAAACAAAACTTAAAACAAATTATTTCACATTTCTTTTGTCTGGTACACTATACTCAACTAACTATTATTAACAAAATCTTATATACTTAACTATTAGAACTTATTAAAAAAAAAATTTCGAAATATCAATCCTCTGTCCTCGATTTTCTCACGGTAGTAATTTTTGCATTATTAAATTAAATTAAGGATAATATATGTATATATATGTATGTATGTAGCAATTCGTAAAAATTTTTGTACTATTAAATACAAAAATTGTATAAGTCATTCTAAATTTTAGGTTGCCAATTAAAATCTTTGAATCAATTTTGGTTTTAAAATAAAAAAAAAATACATACATACATATTATGATTTGTATGTGTGTCTTATATAAATATATAAATATAATTGTATATTTATGTTTTAAATGTTAAGATAACAGTAATTTGATTCTCACATTATTCTCACGTTTATTGATATTAAAAAAAACAAAACAGAATGTAAACCAACGGTTTTTAAACAGGCGTATATTTCCAAAAGACAATACAAACTGTTTAGAATTGTGACTTGCGGCAAAATTTGAAAATTTTCTTTGAATTTCATATACCTATGTAATAAGAAAAACTGTACAAAAAAAACAACAGAGAGGTCATTCAACTTTCTGAGACAACTTATACTAATTCTAAAAGATCTTTCTTCTCTTTAAATTTTAAGGTTCTAATTAAAAGCCTGTCGGATTTATGAAAGAAGAAAAATCTTGCAAAATTTTGTCTTGAATGAAAGTTGAATGACGTTTTTAAATTGAAAAACTGTTAAGCAGAATAGGATTAAAGTTTGAGGGGCTGTAGCTTCGTACTGGATGGGGCTACATAAAAAAGTTGTCCTGCAACATTAATTTTTTTATGGTTAAAATTTCATTTTTCTATTTTTAACGGTGTAGAAGTTTTGTAAACAGACGGAAGAATGGATGAACGGACAAAATGAAACTAATAGGCAAATTTTTTCAAAATTTTTTTGAAAATGTACTAACAAAGGCTTTTAACCAGAAGTTTAAAATTTTATAAACATATGTATACTCAATATGCGTGTAAGTTTAAATTTTAAATAGAAAATTTCCCAGAATCTAATTATTATGATAATTAAAATTTAATTAAGATTATTATAGAACATAAAATAATTCTTATACTTGGTTAGTTTATATAATAATATATACTTATGTATATATATATACATAATAAACTGCAAGGAGATTTCTGCAGTATTTCCTGTTCACCGTATATCTTATAGGTACTCAATTTGATTTCAAATGATGTGTTGCTGTTTTACTGTCTTTTGTTTTTTTTTTTTTATAGGATTATAATTATTTTTATGAAGATTTATTTAATAACCAATAAATATATAATAAATGTTTATAAACTATAATAAAGATTTAAGATATTTATATTTATTATAATATAAGATAATATGTTTAAATTTTACTATATTAATTTTTAATAAAGATTGAAATGAGTTGAGCTGAAAAATATTATTTAATTTAGTAACACTGCAGGTATTTTTAAAGTATATTTAAACCTTTACTTTGTTTTTAATCAGAATTGCTGTGGTGTAATAATTTCTTTTTTGCTTAAATCAAAAATATCAAAAATATTTTATTATTCTAATTTTGAGATGAAGCAACACAATTTTGTAGAATAATTTTATTTATATAATATCGTATACATATACATATATTATATTATACCAGATTATAAATTATACCAAATTATCTAAAATTGGCTGTTAACATCATTCTACATTAAATACTATTATTAATTTATATAGGGTTCTTATTTATTTTATTTTATTTTTTGTTTGTTTTAGTTTATGCTCCTGTCACATAAATTTGACAAGGAAATTACACAGCCTTTTCTTTTTTTTTCAAGTGTGGCTGAAAAAGTCGTAAGGGAAAATTATTCTTACGACGTGTCTGGGATTCGAACTGACAGTCCCTCGGTGTTTAAAGAGTATTTTATACGCTTTTACCTTACTTTACGCTTTTCTTTATTATGTTTCCAGCAATTTTCCTTCAAATTAAAAATGATTTTGACTTAAACATATAATTTGAACCATTTTCACGGTTAATATTCGATGTGCTCACCACTCAGTAACAAGACCCCTTATAATATTAATAATTGAAAACAAATTATTACTACATATCTTTTTTGAATAAATTATTAATTGACTGCACATATATATAATATAGAAATCAAAAATTATAAAAGTTTAACAATTTTTATCTTTAAAAAATTGAAATAATTATTATTTGTTTTATAAATATTTAATAATATTTCCGTTTTTTTAAATTATTTATTTGTAAATTTAATATACATACAGCTCAGTACGAGCAGTTAAGCTCTTTTTGAGATATCAATAAATAAATAAATTAAATAAAAAATAATAGTACATATTATTTTAAATCAATTTTGATCGGAAAAAGATTTTTATTTTTATTACACGATAAATTAAAAATTCAAATAAAAATTAATAATTAACATTATAATGTAATTAATAGTTAATATCCCAGTAGTATATAATATAATGTATAATATAATAATTAAATTCAATTCAATTATATTATAAGTTAAGGAAAAAATTATTTATTAATTTGCACTGAAACTAACACTAAATTAAATATAATGAGTATAATACAAAATTGATGAATTTGTTAAAAATTTTTTTTTTTATTGTTTTAAAAAACTGAAAAAGTTAACGAAATTATTGCTAATTATTGTTACTGGATTTTTTTTTTTTTTTTTTAGATAAATAAAGTAAAATCGTACATTAAAATAAGTAAAATTTTTATTTTTATCCATATGCGAACAAGTTTTAGCATCTTTATAAATTTTTAGCATATTTCCAAAAAAAATTTTGGAAAAATGTGCTTATTAGTTTCACTCTATCCGTCCATCCGTCTGTCTGTTTACAAAACTTCTACACCGTTAAAGATAGAGAAACAATTTTTTAACCATGGCTAGGGCTCATAAAAAAATAATTTTGTTGAACAACTTTTTCATGTAGCCCCATCCATTACGGGGCTACAGCCCCTAAACTTTGAAAAAGCCCTATTTTTAAATGTATATATCTTATGTCCTGCTTAAGATTTTTTCAATCTGAAAACGTCATGCGACAGGTTACTTTTTTTAACTTTGTAAATTAATATCAAAATTATACAATTTTTTTAAATTTAGTATTTAAATGTGCCGTTATGTGAAAACCAAATTTTGCATGATTTTTCTACTTTCATAACTCCGGCACGCTTTTAGATAGAGGCTTGAAATTTTGAAACAAGAAAGAACTTTTAGAATTAGTATAAGTTTGCTCAGAAATTTTTTTTGGGCCACCCCCTGTTTATAAGCTATTAGGGTTCAAAAATTTAAAATTTGCTATTTTTAAACACCTGTAACATAGGAACCTGTACACATTTTACTTCGGAAAAATTAAAGCTACAGTAATATATTTTAACGTGTGTTAAAGGCTTATTTTAGTTATATAGGATTCCAGAGTTACAGCTCTTCAAAATTGCGAGAAAGGCCCATTTTCAGATGTATATATTTCAACCTGCGTAATAGTTTTGCAATCTTAAACCGCCAAAAGACCGGAAATTTTATTATATACATAAAGCAATATGAAAATTATACAATATTTTGTAATTTACTATTTAAATTTACCGTTATGTGAAAACCACATTTTGCATCAAATTTTGTTTTTCATAACTCCGGCACGTAAATAGGGACCTGAAATTTTGAGGCAAGAAAGAACTTTTAGAATTAGTATAAGTTCCCTTAGAAAATTTTTTTGCACCAGAGGAATTAGGGCTGAAAAATTTAAAATTTGCTATTTTTAGGCACCTGCACAAATTTTTCTTCGGCAAGACATAAAAATTAAAGCTCCAGTAATATATTTTTACGTGTATTAACGGTTTTTCTTAGTTATAAAGGGTTCCGGACTTACAGCCCCTCAAAATTCTAGAAAAGTGTTATTTTCACATATTTTCTTATTACAAAAAAAATTCTTAAATTTTTATTTTTTAAATTTTAAAATTTTTGTGCAAGTCACAATTCTAAAAAGTTTGTATTTTGTTTTAGAAATGTGCGCTTTTAAAAACCGTTGGTTTACATTCTACCTTGCTTTTTTTAAATTGTGTAAAAAATAATTTAGATATCTTTTGTCATTACTAAACATAATCCATACATTGAAATTGAGAAAAAAAATTTTTTTATAATTTATAATTTTCAAATTTTTATAATTTGATTAGCATATATAGTGCTTATTAATTTCGGTTGTTCGTTTATCCGTCTGGTCCTACCTGAATTTACAAAAAATTCTTCCCACTTTTCAGATAAAATTATAAAATTTTAACTGTAGCTAGCTACTACATATAGTATAGATTTCATATACAAAGTCGTAGAACTTACATAATACGCGCAGTTATTAGGAGATAAAAATTTAAAAATTGCTATCTTTAGACACCTCTTAAAATTTTTCAAAGGTAATGTCCAGGTAATGTCCAAACAAGATAGTATACTAGTAAAATAGTGCACAAAATACATGAACATATACATATAAATTTTTTCAAGTAAATTATTATATTTTAATCTGATTATATATAACTTTTCCTTAAAATTGAAGAAAGTTTCTTTTTCTTTTTCACAATTTTTCTTTCGTATATAGAAAAAAAATATATGAAAAACTAAAAATTTTAATGGAAAAAATAATCAATATAGTTCTAACTTTACATAAATACTTTAAAAAACTTTAGTTTTACATGTTAACTTTTTTTTTTAACTTACTAACAAATTACAGATTTACAAACCAGATTTCTTTTTTTTTTTTTTTTTTTTTGAATATTTTATGAAAAAGGAAAATTATTAATAAAACAAAAAAAAGAAAATAATATTGCTTACAATCTAAAGACAGTAAAATATAAAAAATTTCTACAATAAAAAATAAACAAGTTTGTTACAAGTTTAGTTTTTTCCAAATTCATACAATGTTTATTTCAATTTATATTATATGTATATAGTATGTTAGTGAACTTGAACTTTGAACACAAAAATCCTGAAACATTAATTTTAATCCTGAGACGAGTTTAATTTTTTTTGTTTTTTGTTTTTTTTTTGGTAGTAAAATAAAGAAAGAAAGAAATATAAAAATTTGTTATTATTTGAAAAATTTATTAAAAGAATCTGAAATTGATTAATGACGTGAAAATATTAATACCAATATATTATATTGTAATTTAAATTTATAAAGTTTTTTTTTTTTTTGTTTTCAAGAAATAAATAATGATAAGACAATATCCGAAATTGATGTTTACAACTTTAGTGAAAGATTAAATATGACAAATTTAATTTTTTTTTGTTTTTTTTTAACAATAATAAATATAAAAATAAATTCATAAAATCAACAATTCAAAAATAACATTAACTATCATCACGAACATATATAACATATAACGAGAAAATGCATATACATATATATATATGCATAAAAAAGTGAATGAAAAGCACATGAAAATTACAAAAGAATAAAAAAAAAAAATTATATTTTTTAGCAACAAATGTAAAAATCCTTTCTTAGTTTTGGCCTCTTACATATATATAATGTATATGTACATATTATATGTGAAATATATTGAAAATATAAAAAGAAAAAGTAGTTTTCAGCTTATTACCAGTTACATTTATTAATCTTAGTTGGTGGTGGATACTAAAAAAAGGAGTGTTTTTTTTTTTTACAATTAATTGTGAAAGGCTTAAGGCCTTTACATATAGTATAAAATAAATTTGATCATTTAAATATGTCAATAGTAATTTTAAAAATTTCGTTACTTATTTATCCATAAATAAATTTTAAATATAACTTTTTTATTTAAAAGAAAATAATATATTATACAAAAATTACTATTTTTTACTTTTTATAAATATGCTTATCTCGAAGAATATAATATATATACTAAGCGACAAATAACTTTTAAATATCTTTGTATTATTCTGCATAATTCTGGTTGGGATCTTCCATGTCAATTTTATTTAATACTCAGATCGTATTTAGAAAATAGAAAATTTACAGCAAAATATCAACATGAAGATTCAGAAGAAAAGACAATAAAAACATGTGTAACTGACAATAAAAACGTAAGGAATACCTATAGATATGCGACTAACGCGAAGAGGACATATTATTAAAACAAAATGAACAATATAAGAACAAAACTTAGTAAGTTTTACTGGTTAATTGGACAATATGCCAAAACAAGCATTAAATTGTAAACTCTTGATATACAAAGATGCTTTAAAACCTATATGAACATATACGATCTTGAATTATTAGGCACTATTAGCAATTTTAATTTAGAAATTATTGAGAGATTCCAATCCAGAGCACTAAGAACTATATGGTCGACGCATCTTGGTACGTTGAAAATGACTATATTAGAAAGTATTTAAAAGTAAAATCAGTTAAAGAAACGGCATAGCAGAAAAAAGCATGAAATAATTCAACAGATTACAGGTACACCGCAATGTTCTGGCAAATCAGCTCGCAACCGGCAACACTCAACCATAACGCTTCAAAAGCTTCCTACCAAACAACTTTTAAATAAGTCGTAACATAGCTGTTTTAATAGTAACTTCAGGTGATGTGTCAAAATTTAATGTTTGATATCTTCAACTATTTGATTGTAAGATAATTATTACATATTATATATAGAAAAATAAAATTAAAAAAAAATATATAAATTCTGGTTAAAACTTCATAATTCTGTAACATCTATCTAAAAGAAAAGTTATACAAAAAAAAAAAAGTTAAAAAAAAAAAAAACAAACAGTTTGATTCCTCATTAATAAAATTATAATACTAATAAATATATTATATAAACGAAAGTAGAAAAAAATATAGTCGCTAATTAGTACATATAGTACATTCTTCGAGATAAAGTATCGTAATTGTAAAAAAAATAATTTGGCATTAAAATGTAATTTAAAAGTTAAATTGTATAACAATTAATAATTAAAAGTACAATAATTTATTCATTAATGGAACAGAAAAAATAAATAAAATATTTTATATTAATGAAATTTAAATACAATAAAATTGACTAAATATTAATAAATAGTAACCATGATCAAAAATTTTCTGAATTTATTAATATTATTTATAAGGAAGAAATGATTATAGTTTCCAATATATATTTTATAATATTCTTAAAATAAGTTTTAATTCATCGATTCCAATCATTTTTAATATGAACTTTTCTTTAATTATTCAAATAGGAATTCCCTTTTAAAAAGATAAAATTTATTTATATACAATGTAGTTATCAAGATGCATACATATAATAGATACACATTATATTAATACATATATTAATAATTATATATTCAATTAATAATTTATTTTACAAAAAAAAAAAAAAAAAAAAAAAACTGAATGTTACTAAACGATAAAAAATTATTTTAAGATGTAAATGATGAAAATCATCTGTTAAAAGACATAAATAAAATTAATATACTATACTCGTAATTCTTCATTGATTTTTTTATGAATCATACAAATTTCTAAGCACGATGAAAAGTTAGCTTTTAAGGCATACACTTGAATATTATAATAATATAATGATGATGTTACTTAATATGAATATATTAAAATATTTGTATAGGTATATATATATATATATATATAGGTATGTCTTATTCAATTCTTAATTAGAATTCTGATAATAGTTCTAAGAATAAAATTAAAATTAGAAAAATCAAAAAAAAAACAAAATAGCTTTGAAATCTTTCTGCATATTATTCTCATTAAATTTTAAAACGAAAAATTGAAAATAAACAAAAAAAAAAAAACGTCACGCTCACACATTTAATATGAATTAAAAAGAAAAAAAATCATTAAAAAAACAACAGCAAAAACATAAATAAAGAATAGGTACATCCGTTTTCATCTTTCTATAAGCTAATGTTGGGGCTTTATAATTGCGTTAATTTTCTTGACAAATTTTGTTTATAAAAGTTTGGAATTTTCTGTGATTGACCTGTAAAAAATTTACAGAAGATTTTTTTTTTATTTTTCGTTGAAAGGAGAATTGAGATTTGAAATAGGTACATACTATTTTTCTACCTGTTTTTTTTTTTTTTATTACATAAATTAAACAAAAAACAAATTAAAATTTTCTGTTTTAAAAAATGAAAGTATGTATTATATTTTTCTCAATAAAATTTATTTAAATAAAATGAATAAAATATAAAAAAAAAAAAGAAAATTATACTTTACGACATTTGTCTGGTATTTATTAATGTATTAGAGCTATATGTATGTGTTACAGAAAAGAGTTTTCGCATATAATACAGTAATAATAAAGCTTGAAATAAGTATAAAATTTCTTAACGTTTGTTAACAACAATTTGTTTCTAAAAAATGTTTTATTCTTATCGCTGTAAATAATTTACAACCTTCACCTACATCTAGTTACTCAATATTTAATAATTCTCTTTACATTTTTTAATAAATTTATTTATTCTTGATCATAAAATTTTAAAAGTATCCGAGTTTAATTATATAAGTACCTATTTATATATATACATATATATTTCATTTCAAAAATAAATATTTTTTTCTGATTTTGATGATCTCAGAAATTGGTCAGATTCGATCTTCAATTAGTTAACTGAAAAGATATAGCATATATTATTGGCAAGAAGTTATATTATTTCTACAAAAAAAAACAAAAAAAAAATCTACTCTATATGCAGGTTTTCTTTTTAATGGTTATATTCACTTTAACTACAATATAATAATTTTAAATTGAGTACAGAAACTATATTTTACCAAGTTTTTATTTTTAGTTTTTTAAAATTTTATAAAAAAAAAAATTTTCGAAATTGAATGCGATTTTAGCTACAAAAATATAAAAAAAAAATAAATGAAATAAAATTAAAATGGATAAATTAAACTAATACTAATAACAAGAAATAAAATAAAACAAGAAAAACAAAATACAACAGAATAAAAAAAAAAAAAATTTTTTTTTCTTACCGTTTATCTTTTTATTTAATTTAATTAAAAATGACCTTGTTGAGATCGACGCGACGACGCATACCTACTATATTGTATATATATATATATACATTTTTTTTTTTTTTTGAAAGATATCAAATCAAGATAAATAAAGAATTAAAAAAAAGTAAAATTAATTAATAGAAGTTGATTACCCTAAAAATTATAAAAATAATTTTGTATTTTAGAAATTAGAATTTATTTTTAGTATGCATTATAAATAAAATATTAAATAAAATTTTTCTATCAATTAATTTCAATTTTATCAATTATTATTAACAAACATATTTTTGTTCAGTTATGTATAGTTAAAAATAAAGTTTATAGTAAAATAATTTTAGAAAATGCTACAAAATTTCAATTCAATAAATTTTTTTAAGTATAACTTGAGGTAAAAAAAAGTATTGTACAATATTGTAATTTATTCTTCCCATTAAAATTTTAGTTTTTACTTAATTTTTTTTCGTAAAGAAAATTTTGAGAAAAAATTAATATACCAATGCATATACCCAAAATAAAGCATATTTACTTGTATTAAAAATTAAAATTTATAGTTTTAAGCATATTATTTACATGTGCCAACCCCTGCGCAAGTGTTCTAAAAGTTGGCAAAATTTAAAATTCATATAACAGTAAATTTAAATACAAAAGTAAGTTATTGAAAAAAATAAATTCTTTTAAAAAATTTAACATATTAATTAATTATAGACCAGTTAAATAGCTAAAATTTTATTGAATAATCTGAATTAATATAAATGTTTTTTTTTTTGTTTTTTAACCTGGCAAGAGAAATTAAATGATAGTCTAACTGGCGGACTGAAGAGTGAAACAAATAAAAATATTTTTTTCAAAATTTTTGGAAAATGTACGTAAGTTTTCCTTATTATATAACCTATGTAAAAACTTGTTATTTTAGTAACTATATAGATATTTAACACTGTAGATATATAAGATTAAATCTTATTTACAAAAATTAAATCCAAAAAAAAAAAAATTTTTTTTTAATTAATAGAACTTGATTTATTTATATCATCAATAATATAAATTTATATGTACATACAATAATAATAACCGGATCTATATATATACATATATTTCGGAAAATCCTAATAGAAAACTTTCATACAAAAAAACAAATTCATGTTGTTAAAAATTTACTAATAATTTTGTTTTAATAGATGATAATTATTTTTAATTTGTAGAAGATAAAAATTAATCAAATATATATTTTTTTTAATTAAATTAAATTTAGAATTTTTTTTTTTTTTTTTTTTGTAATTAAATTACGCTACTTCAAATAAATAAAATAAACATCCGGTTAAAATTATAATTTGATTTGTATTGATTATTTTTTAAAATATCCTGGACAAAACAAGAAATGCCCAGAATTACTAATTATTCTAATAAATAAATAGAAGATATATAAATATACATATAATATATATGAATCATAAATATTTGTTTTAATTTTGATGATTATAATTTTTAATAATTAAATTTAATAATGAATTTAAATAATTAAATTAAAATTAAATAAAGAAGGTACGAAAATATTTTGAAATTTTTTTTACTTCATGTCATGGATGTTATGCTAAAAAAAATTACTAAAAATTAAATTAATATTAATTATATTTAAATTTTAAATATAATATAGTGATAATTAGTTAATATTAAAATTTGTCATGGTTTTGTTTTGTTCATTATTAAAAATAAAATTGTGATTACTGTTATATTTTTAACAATTAAAATCCTATAATATAAATATTATTATGTTTATGCTAATAAGTTATTTTTTTTTTCCCCGAAAATCTTTTTAATATACATACATACAAAATTTTTTCAAATTTTAAGATAAGGAAAAACCAAAAGAATGGAAACAAAACAAAGGAACAAAAGACTTGGAGTTTTCAAATATCAAATTTATGTTATGAAGCTGCATAAATTTAGCTGTATTTAATAATGGTGTTAAAAAAATAATATTTGAACTTTGCTATCTAATTAATAATTATTATAAGAGTACAAAAAAAAAAAAAAATTATTTCGTTATAATAAATTTAATGCTTATCAAATCAATTAAATAGAATTGTATGCGGTTATAAATTTTTTTTTTTTTTATATACCTATTAATAAATAATAAGTAATGTTCATTATTTTAATGATTCTTTATGTTTTTTTTTTGTTTTTTTTCCAAGTTATATCGTTTTGTTCAGAAGTTAATTTACATCTTAAAATAATATTTAAATAAGAATTTTTGGTACAAACAAATATATACATATATATATACTTATATATATATATATATAATATTTAAGTAATAATTTTAAATTTATGTGTCCTATTTACCTAAATAATTTATAATTTACCAATACTATATAGAAAAGATTATTTATACAGATTCATTTGCAACATTGAATTTTATTTAATTTTAATATTTTCTTCTACGTGCAAAAATATATTAGAATATTAATTAATGCATTAGTATTTAGTATAATATGTAGGTATATATTTAATATACAACATGAAGTACTCAAGAACCTATATAAATACAAATTTAAAAAAATTAGCTTACAATTTTTTTTATTTTTTGTTTTATGTTTATAGTGTGTAAAACATTATACATATATATGTTTAATTATAATTATGTATGTTTAATTATTATTGTAACTAAGTATATATATACCTACTTATCTATATAAATTAAATTTTAAGCATTTAAATTTTTTTTTTATAGTTTTTTTTTACTTGTTTTAACATTATTTCTGTTAATTTTTTTTTTTTTAATTTGATAAATTTTTGCTAAACGAATTCTAAGTTGAGATGTAGGTACATGTAAATAAAAAACAAAAATATCTAAGAGAAAATAATAAAGCAAAGGTCATATAAAAAGAAATTTTTTTTTTTTATATCTAAAAAATTTAGCAATAGTGACGGACCAAACAAATAAAGAATTATTTGAGTCTACTGGTCTATTCGTGTTTTCAAGAAAATTTGATCCAAATTTGTAAAACAAATAAAATTTGATACCGTAAAATAATAATTATAATTTTTAAAGTGAGTGAAAATTAATGATTAATAGTATAAAAAATAGTGTATACCTATACATATGTATATTGTATAAAATATTCCATCTTGAAAATCATTGAATCACTTTAAATCTTACTCTCAAAAACCATCACAAATAAATCCTTCCCTTTTTCTGAATTGAACCATTATTTGTTTATTTCGATTTCAGCTGTTAGGTATTGTTTTCCTAATGATTTTTGACAGTCAGTCATACATAGCTGCCCATACTTTTAATATTTAAAGTTAAAATTTAATAGTAAAAGAATTTGCATGTTTTCATTTTGTTGTTAAGAAAAAACAAAACGCGACATTTTTTGACACCTTTAAAGTAATTAATTAAATATAATAATATATACATTTTAAATAGACCTATGTATATAAAATACATGATTTTATATTCATATATGTAATTACTGTTTTAATTTTTTTAATTTTTTATATTCAAATAAATAATTCAGTAATGTCAAGCTTAAATGAATGTCAAAAAAAAGAACTGCAAAACATTTTTTTTTCTACATAAATATAAAAATTTAAGTACAATTATACACATTACATAGAGACTACATATGTACCTATAATAAGTGTATATGAGACTTATAAAAAAATTATTTTATTATATATATACATATGTACATACACATAATAACAATAAGATAAATACGTTTGTAATTAAATTTACATAGTACAAGAGAAATTTTTTTAAATTTAATTTATTTGGCCGTTTAATTTTTTGAATTACCTACAATATTTTTAAATTACATACATTTTTCTCCAAATATAAACAACTTGTGCAATTTTAATAAAATAAACATATGTAGGTACATTTTTTTTATCACAATTTTTGTTTTTATTTCTTTATGGAAGTTTGTAAATTCTTGAAAATCCAATTAAATGCAATATAATAATATTATGGTCCCCGTATTTTCTACTTTATAACAAATATTTTTCTAATTCTTAACGAAATTTTCTTATTCTTAACTTATTTTTTATTTTTATTCTAAACCCAACTAAATATCATTAAAATATTTATTTACAGAATAAGACATAGGCAGGTTAAAAATTTAAAAATACACACATATATTGTTCAAGTAGGAATTTTAACTGTGTATAAATAATAGAAGTAAGGGACCTCGGTGGCCTAATGGGTAAGAGCGTATAAATATATATACTGTAAACACCGAGGAAGTGTGAGTCCGAATCTCACACACGTCGTAAGAGTTATTCTCCCTTACAACATTTACAGCCACGCCTGAACAGAAGAGGCTGTGTAATTTCCTGTCCACATTTATGTAGCTGAGAAATGCATTAAAAAAAAAATAGAAGTAAACATATTTTCATAAAATTATTTATGTACATAATTCTTTTATGTGTAACATAAAGTTACATAACACAAAATGTTGATATATAGATAGGTATACATAGTTGATTAATTTTCATATACCTAATAATAATAACAATAAAAATGAATTAGCTTTATATGAATTGCCTAAATTTATTCCTAAAATTTTCTCTAAAATTATATTTTATTCTTTTTTCAAATAAATTTGGTTTTTCCTTAAAACATCTTTAATAAATTATACCTAATATTTGTCAAATCTTTTTTATCTGACTAATACACGCAGATTAAATTAATATTATTATATGATCTATATATCTGTAATTATTTTTGGGATAATCGAATATGTATGTATAAATTTTCTATTTAATTCAATCATTTTTCCCCAACTTACATTAAAACATAGTCTTTTTTACATCACAACTTTTGAACTTACTTCTGTTTAGATCATTACAAATACAAATTTTTTATATAGGATTAAGCATAATGATTGTGTATAACCGTAATGGTCTAAACAGAAAAAAATGGTTTTCCAAAGTTTTAAAGAAAAAAATTAAAATTTAATAAAAATTCTAAATTCTTTGAAAAATTATTTAATTAAATCTATTGTATAATTTGAAACAGATTAGCATAATAATACTTGTTGGCAATAATATAAAAAAAAAAAACATAAATTTTACATAATATTAAATAAAATTATAAAAACTAAACATCAAAAGAAATTTAACAAATATGAATATAATATGGCATATCTTTTTTTTTTTTTTTTATATTTTTAAAAAATTAAATTCGAACAATAATTTTCTGACTCAATCAAAAAATTCCTATATACATAGACAATTTAAACCGATTATTTAGTATTAACATACATATGTATGTATATTGTTTATTGGATCGAAAATATTGCGAAAATATTAATATTGCCAATTTAGATGATTTTGTGGGAATTTTTTTTTACTTTTTTTTTTTTTTTTTTGTTTTATATTTTTTACTGCAATTATAATCAAGTTTTTGTCTCACATACAAATCGCACTGAAGATCGCACCAAATTTTATGGTCAATATTCCACATTTGTATTTTATTTAAAATGTTTGCCTACCTTAATTTAATAAATAACAATAAAAACAAAAAATAAATAAAAAACTTATTTTGATTTTAGCAATATTCATATATACATATAATATAATATTTTAATAATTAGTATACATATATGTATTGTATATATAAATTTTGAATAATATGTTAAATGCTTTTTTAACATAATTTGTTTATAAAAAAAACATATGTATGTATGTATATGTATATTAAATTCATACAAAAGTCGCCAACAACATCATCAAATTACCTTTTATCGTTTATTGTAATTATTACAGTAGTATAAACTATAAAGTATAGTAATTTTTTTTTTTTTCTTATCTTAATGATTAGAATACTTGGGGATAAATAAATCTTGTGAAAATAAACTGAATATATTTGTATAATTTACAAAAAAAAAAAAAAAAAAAAACCTAATTAAAAAAAAATATTATTATTTAATCATTAAAGATTCGTGAGACATTTCATGGTTAAATAAAAATACATATATATATTTTTATAATTTATTAAATAAATTAGTGTAAGAGCGACAATAACATTATCGGTAGGGGTCTTCAATATTAAAATATTAAAAAAAAAAAAATTTCTTTTTATACCTATACATATTAATATGTAGTAGGCATATAGTTATTTTATACAAGTAGTATTTGTATAGTCAAAAATCACTTTTAATAATCATATAATTTTAAATGTTAAAATTTCTAAAAGTAAGGTAGGTACCTACTTGGGGAAAATATAAAATTTTATTTCATATATTGATTACAATTTTCAGATTAAAATTAATATTGATGATTTGTACATAGGTATGTATCTATACAAATTAAATAATTTTTAAAATAATTTATCTAAAATAACTATTTGCCTACAACATAATATTATATATATGTATATACATATAGGTATATATGTACTTATATAAAATATATAATGTTTTTTAGCTTCTTTGTAATAATATTTAATGTTTATAAGTTTAACTGCCTAAATAAAATGTAGATATTATGCTTAATTCGACGTAGACGAATATGATTAAAAATTAAGGTAATTCATAATAAATAAAAAAAAAAAAATAAATAAATAAAATTTGCAAGGTCATATTTTAGGTCATTCATCTCGATTAGATATGATATAAAAAAAAAAAACTAGAGCTTTTGAATGAAGAATTTCTTGAAATTTAATAATACCTATCATATTTTTAATTTTCTCATTACTGTCTGTCATAAAGTCATAAAAATTGATAGCATTCTAATTTTTATATTCTTTTATGAATATATTATATATATATGAAAATTAATAAAATAAAAGTTATATTGGTTATATATAGGTATTACTTATACATTTGTATAGGTAAATAAAATAAAATCAATAATCATCCATATATTTAAATATATTTTCTAATAAAGCGCATTAAATTAAAAAGAAACCTTATCAAAAATTTTTGATCAATATAAGAATACTTAAAATTTTAAGAGAGTATAAAGTAGTATACGATTCGGTCTGTCATATCATTTGTCGTTTTTATTTTTTTTTTGTTTTTTTGAATAAAATTAATTAGTTTGGAATTTTTATAATTTTATTTATCATACATAATAATATATACACGTATATAATAAAAAACAAAATAAGAGGAAATACCTGTACAATTTAATATTAATAATAGATATACATGTATGTATATCATATTTAAAAACAAAGAATAAAAACAAATAAAAAACAAAACAAAACAAAACAAAATTCTTAAAAGTGTCGAAGACAAATTACTTCATATGAATTGATTAATGATGATGGTACCATTTTTTCGCGCCTACAAAACATGTTTTTACAACTAAAATTAAGAGTACATGACAATAATTTTATTATTGGTTATTTGTTTAACTGATTAATTTAATAAATTAAATGAAAATTGATTTTAAAAAAAAATGAATTGATTGAATTTAAATAAATTTGTCATTGACTGAGTTTAAAAGCATATGTTACTTACTACAAGAAATAAAATAATTTAAATAAAAACAATACAAAATAAAACTAATAAAATAAAAAAAAAAAAAAAAAAAAACAAAATATTTAACTTCCTTAAAATTACGCATTTCTGTAACGAATACAAACTACTATTTTCACTTTTTCAAAATATACATATCTAACTATTAAAATATTTACTGTCTATAAAATGCGTTACTCTGTGTCAAATTTATAAAAATGGGATTGTGATTAATTACAATTAAATTTTTATCTTTTGTTTTTTTCTTTTTTTTTTTTAAATCATCCAAACCTGGTCATTATACACATATGTATTAATTTATTTTTATTGTTTTTATTTTTAATTTTTTTTTTTTTTTGTCTAAAAGTATACTTGAATATTTTATTGTTCAGGGTTAGAGACGTCTTTTTTTTTTCTTAAAAAATTACTTATCGTTCAAGTAATTCAAGATTTGAGAACATCAAATATATTTTTAAATAATAATTATTATTATATTTGGTTGACTTTTAAATGTTAGTTAAGAATGTTGTTATTTATATCAAGTGGTATTTTAGAAAATTTACTCTTTAAAAGTATTAAAAAAAAAAAAAAATTAAAACAAAATCAATAACAATATAATAAATGTTATATAATATGGTTTTTAGATATTTTTGTATCTTTTATATGTACATAAATAAATTCTCAACTAAATTCTCAACAAATTTACGGAATGCAGTAAAAAATTTAGGTACTAGGTATAAAAATTTCGAACATGTTTTTTTTTTTTTTTATTTTCAAAACATGTATGTGTATATAAAATACAAAATTCACAACACATTAAGATTATACTAATTATAGCATATTATAGATCCTTAAATAAGCGAATACAATTTATTTTATATACAGACAGACATAATAATATCATCTTTAGGTACATATATCAAATAATGCTAATATATATGTACATATATGTATATATGAATATTAAAAATATAAGATAAACATTTTTAATTAGATTTTAATGAGATTCAATATTTTATAGTTGAATTATAAATTATGTTTTATAATTTATTTACTATTTTTTATTTCAAATTTATAATAATATTGTAATTTGAAAATATACGTTTAGAATTTAGTTATATATACACTCGGGCTCCAATTTACACCTTTTCTTTTAATTTAAAATTTTTCGATTTACACCTTGAGCCTTCCTTGACATATTTGTTGTTTGTTTACGCTCTTTTTTCCATTTACATCCAATTTCAATTTGTTATTGTCAATATTATTTGTTAATAGCTAAATTTTTTGTTTTAGCTTAATTTTTTTTCCAATCGAAAATGAAAATTATTAACGTGATGTTTGAAGACTTATTTATGAATTTTCATTTCGACATAAATCTCTTTTTTTTTTTTTTCTTTTTTTATAACCATCATTTGAGGACCATTGGTCGTATCGTAAATCGGGGTCAGAATTTATATACATTATGATTATATCTTATCATATGATAACGTTGTATATTTATAATTTCATATTTTATTGTACTTTTTTTTTCCTATTTCTTTTTTTTTAAGTCAATAAACTCGAATTTAGTTAATAAATTAATACAAAAAAAAATTAAGAGAAATTTTTACGAAATAATTTAATATTCTAATTAAATAATATTATAATTAAAACAAACAAAACTTTTTATCTTTTGTTGTTTTTCCTTTGCCGAAGTATAACGTTGTATGGGCCCTATCGAATAAATGATAATTATCAAATATTTAATAATGTATAAAAATTAATATATAAATGTTAATTTATTTTTTTTAATTTTTGTTTTTTACATTTGTTAATAAATTCATTATACATACATATATTACAACAAAATATTACTTTCATTTTCATTTAAAAAATTAATTCAGTTTTTTTGGAATTGAAGATAAATTCAAATAATTTAAAAAGAAAAAAACAACATACCTACATAGATATAAAATTTTATTTCTTTAATGAAAATATAATTTTAAAAAAGGAAAATGTTTATAAAACAATTTATAAAAATAAATTATAATACGGAGGGTATACATATATGTATGTAACTATTGCGAAAGGATATGACATATTATCTAAATTTGATATTCTAATAATTGGTATAAAGGTATATTTCGGTATTAATTTCTGTTAATTTATATACGTATGTATATATTGAAAAATTTGATACTATAAGGATAAATATGTAATTAACAATATTCTTTACTTAAAAATGAATTAATGTTAAAAAAAAAAAAAAAAAAAACACATTAATTTTTCAGAATTATTTAATTTATTCATAAACACCTATATTTAAATTATAATCATTTTTGTTTTGTGCAATAAAATTTATTTTGAAAAGTGATTAAATGATTTTATACGAGTAATTGGAAATTTAACTTGCGCATTTATAAAAATTAATATTTTAAATAATAAAAATTAATTTTCAATGTTTCGTCACCTTCATAAAAAAATAAATATGTATAATTAAAATCTAAAGTATACTTCTTATATTTGTTACTATTTTATATCAATGTATGTATTTTAAATTTTCTTTAAAATAAATAAAAATTGTTTTTACACTTTAGTACCTACTTACTCTTAAATAAAAATTTCGTGAAATACAAAATGTTTGCAATCATTTAAAGTTACTGTTAAATTTAATTAATACCTTGCAATGATAACAATTCAATAAAAATATCATTTTTATACTTCTACCGTTCTACGACCTTTCTTATCAAACAATATTTAATAGTAATTGCTACAAAAAATCCAACAATTATCATTAATGATAGGCAAACAAAAAAAAAACTTATACTTATACTTAAACTAAAGGCCCTTATTTATAACTGAAAATTATACTTATTTAAGTAGAAAAAATGATAATTGAGGAGAATAAAAAAAATGAGGAAAAACCTTCGATTATTTTAATTTAAATAATATAAGTAGGTATAATTAAATACATAGTTAATATTTAAATTTTAATATTTACTAGTTCCATCTATATTTTATAATATTTTTATTATTATATTTGTGTTTTTGATTGTTAACGAAAAATATCAATAATAAAATAAAAATAAAACCTAAGATTTTCACTCAATATAATACATAACATACATACGTACGTCTGCACCAAATCGTTTTAAATAAAATATGAAAATCAATTATAATATAGTTAGAAAAATATATATGTATACAATATGTGACAATAATTGCGAAATCCTTCTTGGCATATAATTACTCATACATAAGTACATAATATTATTACATTCAATATTAAAAATACCTATTAACATACATAATATGATATATGTACTGTTTACATTATATACATCTATATAGTAAAAATTGCAATAAAAGCATAAAATATAAAAAACAAACAAACAACGTATAGAAACAACAAACAACAGCAGCAGCTGTTGCAACAATAACGGCTAAACAAAAAAAAGAAAATTTCACTTTTCACTGACCAAAAATTTATGATTAGATCTTATTTACTTTTGTTTTCATTACTTCAGATGAAGCTCTTTTTTTTTACTATAAGGCGAACAAAGCTTTGTAAAAGCAGTATAAAAATATGAATATTATTTTATACATACATATATGTATGTATGTATGTACATATTATATTATATTAAAATATGTACAAAAAATATTGAAACAGGAAGAAATAATTATATTTGCAGTAATACATACAATAATATCTTGTATTATTTCGATAATTTATTACATGTGTGTATTTTATATAATGTTATCTTTGAAAAAAATTTAGAAAAATTCTATATAAAATCGTAAATAAATTAAAAAAAAAAAATATATATAAATTTTAATAATTATTAAAGTTGTTTTTTGTTTTTTAATTTACAATAGTTAACAATAACAAAGAATTTAAAAACAATAATCAATATTTTTTTTTATTATACCTATCTTTAAAAATTAATTTGCATAATTTTGGCGCACTAAATTTTTATTTTTAAGGTATTTGTATTATACAATTATTTAAATATTTTTATACAATATTTATATATGTATGTACTTATTTAATTTAGAAAAAAAAACTATTTTTTTTTTCGTTTTATTGGGTTTTTTTTTTATCAAAAATAAATTGACCAGTTTTTATTTTTATTAAATTATTAAAATCTCGATTTTAACTTGATTTCATCTTTTTGTTTTAATTTATTTTTTGATTAATAATACTATATGAGAACATATATAAAAGATATACATATATATAATGTATATACATAATGATATTAATAAAAAAAAAGGAACATATATATATTTATGTATATTGATAAACAATCTAAAAATATATTTTAAATTAAAAAAAAAAAAAATATGACACGAGAGTGCAAGTTTTGGTTAAGACCTCTGAACCAATGAATTAACGTTGAACTCTTTTAATATAATATTCAACAAAATTAAATAGTTAAATTAAGTTTTAGTTAAGTAAATTAAAGTATTTTATTTTTTATTTTGAAATATATAATATGTATTAATATAACATTACTTTTAGATATTAAAAGGTGAGTTCACTATTATTACACCCTGGAGTCGTTTATAAATATTTGAATTTTCCATATTTATTATTTTAAAAACAAAAAAAGGTAAAAAAAGGTATGTATATGCAAAAAAAAAAACAAAACTTTTTTTTTAATTATATAAGAAACAATTTTTTTTTTTTTTTGAATAAATTTTAAAAACATTTTACAAAAAACTAATAATAAAAAAATAAAAAAGAAAGTATTTAAATTTTAAAATTACACAATCCATAAAAACAAAAAAAAATTTTTAAAAAATAATTATTTATCTATCTGTTTAATACATATTTTATCATTATTGAACAAATCAAAGGCGCTTGATTAAGTATATAAATATATAAAAAGATTTTATAAATTTAAGTTAAATTTTTTTTTATATCTTAATATAAAAATTAATTTAATTAATTCATTTTAATTTTTTAATATTATTTTTAATTTTTTACACTTACCATATTAAAGTTAATAATAATAAAATATTTAATTTTTTCATTTTTAATTCACTTTTAAATATAAGTATAAAACAGATCAAATGATAATTTTAATAGAATAAATATTACTTATCAACTTAGTATCATTTAATATCAATTATTAATTTTTTTTAAATAAAAAATTTTGAAAAATTCTATAAGTATTAATTATAATTATATGTGCATATATATATATATATGTATACTTAAAATAATTTCACAAAAAGAAATAAAAATTAGAAATTAAAATTTTATATAAAAAATGAATATTCTTATTTTTTAAACAATTTCTTATTTACTATTAATCTTTTTTTTTAATAAATACGCGAATTTATATATTTTGGATTTTGCCTTTCCGTTAATAATTTTAAAATACTTAGTTGTTAATTAAAAGAAGGCACACTGTTTACTGATAGATAGAGAAGGAAGCAACAAAATGATTTTGTGGATGTGCATAAAAACTTCATCTGCGTACTTTTTTGCATAAATCTTTTACAGAAAATTTTACAAACAAAATAATAGATGTATTGAATATGTAAATATATACAAATAAGTATATATGTATGTAGGTATATAAATAAAAATAAAAACCAGTTTTCTTGAATAAAAAAAATAAAATAATAATTTTACTTTTTTTTTTTTTTCCTATCTTTATACAAACTCCTAATAGGTATAAAAATAAATATAAGAAACAAAACTTAAAGTTTAGCAAAAATTTTGTTGCCAAAGTGAATGAATTAAAAAAAAAAATTGTTTATGAATTATAGGGTATTCTACACCTATAAAACGGTATAACACAAAAACATTCAAAACAGTAAAAATAGTAAAAAAATAGTATTAAACTAAACAAAACACAGAAAAAAAGCTTTCAACATTTACTAAGTTTAAAAGTTATTTTAATTTTAATATTAATATGTATAACACCTAAGCATTTATACAAAAACAAAACAAAAAAAAAAAAAAACAACTAAGCTGGTTTAGAGAGAAGTTCTGTTTTTTTTTTTTTTTGAGTTTGATAACAAATGAAACACGAGATAATTTGATTTTTTGAGAGAAAGTAAATACATGATAAGCTTATAAATTGTTTAGACTTCAATTAATAATTAAAAAATAAATATATGTATATAGGTATGTAATACATATACTATTACTCTTCTATTTGTTAAAAACTCCTAAAATTATAGGATGTTATCTATTCTTATTTAAAATTTATTATGTATGTAATTTATTAATCATTTTTTATTTATATTTATATTGGTTACATTTTGAAGAAATTATATATTAGAATTTTTAAATTTACTTAAGGTTAATGACAATTCAATTTATATACATATATTATTCTCCTCAAATCGAGGAGATCCTCAATTCTCCTTCTCGATCAAATCGAGTGTTTCAAAAGAGTTAATACAGGTTAATTTAAACTAAAAATTATAGAACAAAAAAGTCTATTTCTATAGATTCAAAAGATAATTGTAACTAATGATCTCAAGAAAAATTTTAATAAATATGTTATAATTGTGAAACATTTAAATTATTTAATCGTTTGAATATAGTGAATATGATTGTTTAAAATGTGCTAAAATAATTTCTTAAACCAAAATTATCAGACGAAAATTCAACTTAGCACTTTGTGATATCGTGGGCGGAATATATTTTATCAAAAGGCATAATGCACAAATTTCTTTCATCAAAAGTTCTATAAAAAAAAAAAACCATTCCATAAACTTCCAAATTACAAAAGTTGACATTTTTTGCAAAAAGCGGCTTTACACAAAGGATATTTAACAACATAATATGTTTAACAAAAAGATTATAATCAATTCGGATATTATTCTCTCCTTCTAAAAATAGGATTTTAACAAAACTATATTAATTTTCATCCAGTATAGTGTTTTATGAAATAGAGTTTTGATAAATGATTTTTTGGTAATTTGTCCTTTTGTAAAACAATTTTTATTGTTTTGTCAATTTTCCAAAACAATTTCCTTTTTAATTTTTGTGATTTTCTTAAAAGAACAACATTATTTATTGCATTGCTTTGTTTATCGTAGGACACCCTAAATATTTCTCATTAGGAAAAAGCTTGAAAACTACAATTTTTAGAAAAGTAAATATATTAAAGAACTTAATAATTAATTAACTATAAATAAAAATTTAATCGATTCAATTAAAATAAAAATTTTAATTAAATTTTTAACTAGAGTATATAATTACGTTCTTTTCTAATAAAACTAGCAAAAAATCCATTTTCATAAATTAAATTATTGTATATGTACCATATGTCTGATTTATGAACATTAGCAGATTAAAATTTAAAAAAAAAAACAACTTGAGTATACTGTTTAATGAAATATACTACCAGACTATAGTATATAACATTATATGATAATATTATAAGTTATAACGGTTTACTTCTATCACTTAAAAGCGCACACTGTAAAATTAAACTAATGTTTAAATTGACCATAAATATAATGGTTTTATTATTATTTTTTAGTAAATTTGGGGTAGATTAGTTGCAATTAGATACGGATTCACGAGTCTATAACATTTATATTAGCATTTTTTAAAAGCTTTTCGTATTGCGTACAATCATAATGAACCACAATAAAAGTTTCTTAACTTTATTTTTTACCTTTCTTGGTAAGCCTATTAATTAATATACATACGTGTATGTATTTGTAAGTTTAAAATATTTTAAAATAAGAGATAAAAATTTACTGGAATAAATAGAATATGAATTTATGATACATATTTATTTATTTTGGTTTTCTTATTCCTCTTAAAATGTTTCTGTATTTGTGTTAAAGAAAGTGAAACTGTTTTAAAAGACTAAAATTATTTATGATGACGATGAGGTTATTCGTGGTAACCACCTACTCAGTCAGTGATCAAATCTAAATCAAGTACATACAATAAGGTCTTATTTATAAAGTAAAAATTAGGTGTATGTACTTGTTACTTCTATGAGAGTTATTATTTTTATTAATTGATAAAAGTATAAATTTTTAAGTATGTATACATATAATAGTTTATTGAGCTTATTATTATTTTCGATGAAAAAGAGAGATATGTATCCATTATGATATTTATATTCATATGTAAGTATAAAAGTGCTGAGACCGTCATAAAATAATTTTATTTTAGATTAAGAGGACGAAGTTACAAGATGGAAATAATAAATAATTTGACTATAATTATATTTGCACGCCTAAAATGAAGCATTGTGGGTTACAAAATTTAATTTTGTTAGTTTTGTTAGTTTCACATTTTTTTCTAACAATAAAAACTTAATAATGTTAACATTAGATTCATTTAGAAATTAACATTTTGAACTTTTTGTAAATAAATACATATTATATTATATTAAAAGTCTGAAAAATGAAGTAAGAGATGTTTAGTCAATGAATATTTAAAAAATATCCTTAAAATCGTAAGTAACGTTCATTCTCATATGTATGTATGCATTTGCGTAAATTTTTTAGACTCAACTATAATTAATTATACGGTCATAAACCATTATATTATTATATATTTTGTACATTATATATTTATTTTATATTATATTTACTCAATGATTTACTTAGTTTTTATCCTATATTTATGCAATTTCACTGTCGTAATATTCTTATTGTATTTTGTGATACACATGATACACATGTACATAAGTAAATTTTAATATTGTCTGATATTGAAATTGCAAACTGATTTATGAAACTTAATAATAAAATATATGTATGTTAATTATTAAATAGAATTATATAATATGTACCTACATTGAACATTTTTCAACTTTATATACATATGTAATATTTTACGTTTAATATTTTTTAATAATATGAATATATAAAGGAGTGTAGTTTTTAAGTTCAAACATGCAATTTGGAATACGATAAGAATTATCAAATTTTTATTCTCGCAAATTAAGAATTTTAATTGCGCAACATATTTTATGTATATTTATAATGTTGTCAAAGTAAAAAAAAATTATTAAATTATAAATTTCTGCTAAAAAGCAAATAATGTTTATCAACATTTTGTAACAAATCTAAAAAAGCATGAATAAAAAATTTATGACGTTACTGATACAATATACAACAACGCCATCTTTCAAAAAAAATATATATACGCTACAAAATAAAATAAAAAAATGTAGTTGCCGCGTTGCTATCTTAATGTTGAAAATTTAGCAGTTTGAAAGGTGTTTCCAGGAGTCTTTTAGATCTGTTCCCTGTATTTTTATAGATAAAAAATTCAATTATTTCATACAAAAACTTTTAACAAAATTTATAGAATTTCTATAATGAACTGAAAAACAAATTAGTTATATTGTGACGAAAAACTAAAAAGTTTTGATAAAAATAAATTTCTTTACGGCAATTTTTTTGTAAAATATTACGAAAAAAAAATCAAAAACTGGTAAAAAAAATGTTCAAATTTTAGTTAAAATTATTTTTGGAGATAATTTAAAAATTAAGAGAAGTACTATCTGGAGTTTGAATATCATTTTAATTATTTAATATGAAAATAAATTTAAAACACTGATAAAGAATAATTTTTATTTGTAAAAATGTATTTATTCAATAGATATGTGTAGGAACCCTATTAAAATTATTTTACAAAAATTACTACTTTATGTTAAAAACAAAAAAAAAAACAACAAGTTTTATATAAACTGAATTTATTTAAAATGAATAAATAGATTGTTAATAAAAAAAAATATTTTTTTGAAACAAATCATCAAATTTATCAATTTTATATTACATATAACTTTTACTTTCAAAAAGCAAAAAAAGTATTGATTTAATTTTTAATAAAATTAACATCTGTTGAACTAGTTCAAATAAAAATAAAAAGTACTTTTATGGAAGCTACTTTAAATTAATAAGAATTAGATGAATATCATTTAAAAAAAAAAATTGACGAATATTTTACATACAATTCTATATTTCTATACCCAAATCAAGAAAGATTAATTTAGTATGCAAGAAACTAAAATATTTTTTTTAAATATCAAAAAACTATTTTTATTTTATTTTAGAAATATCTGAGGTATGATCAATTGAATTTCATAGTTGAATTTTAAAAATGGATATACAATTTATAAAATTAGGAGTAAACCCAAAAAACGAACTTAACGATACAATTTCAAATCACAATGGATTAATTTTAGAATCTAATAATGGGGAAGAAAGTGAAGAAAATAACAAGAATAAAATTTGTATAAAGAATTGTGATTTTATAACAGTTAACCCTAACGAAGAACTATTAAATAAAACAGAATTAGAAATTTCAACATCAGAATTTATAATTGATGAAGATAATTATAATATATCACCAAATACATCATCAGATCCTTGTGTAGATCCATTAGCGATAGATGATTTTAATGTTGAAGAAATTGCAACAAGTTTAAACGATTCTCAATTTAATTTAGCAAAAGATAATATAATTTATATAGTAGATGTTGATGAAATAAAAGAGAATTCAACAAATAACCCAACCATAAACTCTATTAAAATTAGTTCACTAGAGGATATTCAAAAAAAATTAATCAGGAATAGCAAAGATGCTGAAAATAATTTACACCTAATTAGTAGCCAAAACAGAGAGAAATCTGCAAATAACGATGAAAATGAAATGCCAAGTGATGGTTCTGACTCGGGTTTAGGACTTGAACCAAATTTACAATTAGACAACTATCATAAATTACATAATATTTCAATTATTGAAAAAAAAATTCCAACTAAAAGTAATTTAAAAAGGCGATCAGAGACTTTAGAAGAAGCAATTTTACCACCAATAAAACGTGGTAAAAAGTCAATTCAATTTGACAATGTTAAAATATTTTATTTTCCCAGAGTTCAAGGATTTTGTTGTATTCCATCACAAGGTGGATGCACTTTGGGTATGGGAGCAAAACATGTCCAAAGTAAAACTTATAAATTAAGCGATCATGTAACTGAGCAAAATGGCGATGAAAAGTTATCAATGCAATTATGTAATGCAAAAAGTTCGTCTAGCGACGAAACTGATAGTGATGAAGATCTAAGCGAAGAAAATAATTCGGATTTGGATCCAGATTCAAGTGGTTTTTTGCAACCAGTACCAGTTAAAACACGAAGAGCTTTATTAAAAGCTGCTGGTATTAAAAAAATAGATTCTACTGAAAAAGATGATTGTCGAGCTATCAGAAGCTCAAGAGAGTACTGTGGTTGTCTTTGTAGAGGTTTTTGTGATCCTGATACTTGTTCTTGCAGTCAAAGTGGAATAAAATGCCAGGTAATGTTTTGATGTTTTTCGATAATAAGAATGTTCTTACCAAACATTTGCTTTTGTTTTATAAAAAATATTCGTAATATTATATGAATATTTTTTTAACTTAAAAATTTATATTTAAGTATATTTAGAAGTAATCAGTTACCTTTACTTTAGGTTGACAGGCCAAATTTTCCATGCGGTTGTAGCAGAGATGGATGTGCGAATATTCACGGTAGAATTGAGTTCAATCCAGGTCGCGTTCGAACACATTTCATACATACCATAATGCGCTTAGAAATAGAAAATAAATCAAAAACAACTTTTATACACGAAATTCCAACAAGCCAACGCTTTTTTGCTAATTCAAATTCTGCAGATTTTATTTATGGAGGTGAGAGCCAGAATCGAATTCAAACTAGTCTGCAGTTTTTTCCAGATACTATTTCTGTCACTAATAACGACAACAATTTCGATTTATTTCCACTACATAATGGAGAGGAATCAATCAGATTAGCTTTATCTTCTTCAGTAAGTGATATAACAGAAGTAGGGACTGAATTATCATATCCAGTTCTAAAATCATTTTTAAGCCCAACTAATAATTTTCCAAATAGCGAGACTGAATCTTCCAAATCTTTAAAATTGTCTCGGAATAATAACATTAAAAGTTCAACTTGTATTAGCAGTGATATTAATGAAGCAAAATATTTAGGGAGTTATACACATGGTTATGAAAGCTTTTCTTCTGCATATGCCAACTTTTTAGAAGAAGCTTACCAACCTTCGAAAGCACTATTTACTGAAAGAAGTAATGGCGAAATAACTGATTTAAATTCTAGTTTAAATTACAATCAAAATTCATTAGAAATAAGTCCTGTTCATGATTTGTTAAATATAAATAGAAACAATTCATTACCTTTATATCCTATAAATGGGCCAGAAATCGTTCCTACGGAAAATGATATAACCAAAAATGAAAACTCTCAAATTTCAAATTTAGATAACATTTCTTCAGTTACAAAACATTGTATATTGGCGCCTACAGCACATACTTCAACATCAATATTTGAAGGAACATCAACATCGGTTGTCTCTAATTACGTTTCAACCACAGTTAATTTTGAAACAAAATACGTTTCAAAATCAGTAACTGATAGCACTAACACAGGAGTTTTAAATACAATTGAAAAATGTGATTTTTCAGAACCATTTACAATTGAAACAAAAAATTCAATTGAAAAATTAGAAGAAAATATTTTTTTAAATACTGAAATATCACAAAGTGATTTCAAAGAAGAAACATCAATTTTACCATTTTCATCGCCACTAACCATAGCTGAAATTTCAAATAAAACAACATCAATAACACAAATTGTCGGACCTAATATAATAGACACTAAGGATGAAATAAAAAAAAAATATCAATCATTTAATTTAACTAGTAATTGCAGCACTGGAACAGCAAACTGCAACAACGATGATATAAAAGGGACTTTAATTAACATACCTTCCTCGACCAATGTAGATTTATTAAAAGATATTAAATAATTTTATTATAATTTTAAATAGTTTGTACATATACATTTTTTGCGCTTAGAAGTTGAAAAATTTAAAAAGCATTTTGGAGCTTAATATAAAAAAAATAAAGTAGAAAGTTATAGCAATTGTTTATTACAGAAATAATAATTTATATTTTCAATATACCATCATCAACTCGTGATAACGATGTGTTGAAATAACAAAAACTAGATGTTTATTTTCTGTGATTACTTTTAAGTATGTAATTTAAAGTGTTTAATTTAATTTTCAAATTATTTATAATTTAAATTGTTATATAATTGGTCCGATTAAATTTTTCAAATATATATGTTTTACAAAATGAAAAAGGAAAATATTAAATTATATTGAACAAAAAATGAATTATATATTATTTTATTTTCGCTCAAATTTAAACTTTAAATAATAAGATTAATGAAATTTAAAATTTTTTTAATTATCAAATATTGTAAAAAAAATCGCTTCTGATAATATTGATTTGCATATTTTATGTATATTTTTAAATATGTCCACAACATGCAACAGACTTTAACAGAGATTAACGGTGTCTACCAATATGAGCATTTCTACTTTTAATAAGAACACCAGAACCACACTATTTTGATATATTTTTTAATTTATTTTAGTTGTTATTGTTATTAAGAGGGTCATATGGTCATTACACCTAGGCTCTGCGACCCTTTGTGCTCCCCTGCTCACTTACTATAATGTCTCGTCGAGCTACTCTATATCCTTCATGAAGCGTAATATGTTACCCTGATTGAACATTCTCACTTCGGACAAGCTTCCCCATTGATCTCCCAAAGTTCTTCGCCTTTGGGCTCTCATGTTTGAAAAGAATGTGAAGTACTGTTTCTGCCTCTTGTCCGCATCCCCTTCATAGATTCGTCTCCGTTATGCCAATTCACTTTTAGTAATTAATTTATTAATTTTTTATTTGTTTTACCTGTTGTGTTAAGATATAATTTCGTTAAAAGAAGATCATCATTGTACTTTCATAGTTTCAGTTTTAATATTT
Source organism: Poecilobothrus nobilitatus (assembly GCA_947095535.1). Lineage (NCBI taxonomy): Eukaryota > Metazoa > Arthropoda > Insecta > Diptera > Dolichopodidae > Poecilobothrus > Poecilobothrus nobilitatus. The sequence continues at coordinate 187,421,185 of OX352774.1, read as the reverse complement.
TTATAACTTTATACTCGTAGTATGAATTGTAATTATTACCTGGAATGTTTGTACTAAATTTTTTGAGAAATCAGTTAATGAAGACATAAAAATTATAAAAATTATTCAGTTAATGAAAACATAATTTTTATAAAATTATTTTAAATTAACTTATGCATTAAAATTATTGAAAAATATTAATAATTATTACCAATAATAAAATTATTTCTATACGATAATTTTCCAATAAATGTTACCTACATAGTATGTATGTATGTACGTTAAATTTTCTTGTAAATAATTACCTAATAGACTAAGAAAAATGTAAAATTTAAAGTACTTTATAATCTATTTTATCAAAAATTAGATATATAGGTACAATCAGTTTATAATCTTTGGTTTTATTCATAGTCAATATAACAACTTAAAATTATAGAAAAATAATCGGAGATATTATGGATTATTCTTATAATTTATTTTCATAAATATAAAATTTGTGTCGATTTTTCAATTTAAAAAATTTTACAATAAACAATAATTTACTAAATATATGTATATGCATGTACTTATAACTAAAAATATTCATGCTTTTCTGTATATCCAGAAAAAATATACAGCTCAAATTATTCAATGCATTTTAGAAAAAATAATAATTGTAACTTCATTTATTTTTTATTTCAAATAATGTAAAATAACTACTACTATAAATCCAGTTAATAAACCGTTACGCGTTAACTGTTAAGTATACAATAATTGTATACAAAATATTTCATTCAAAACGGATCAGCTCAAAATGAATCATTTTGATATATGTATAAAATAACAGAAATAGAAGTAAATTGACACACTTATCAAAAACCATTTTAATAGTTGTCATCAAACAACTTTATTAGAAAAGGGCTTAAAATTTGATCTAACGCATGACACTATGGCAGTACAATAGATGTTTATTATAATTTAGTACCATACCATTATTCTAAGAAAAAACAATTTGTTAGCAGAAACAAATTCTATTCTTTAAATATTAACCAAACAATATAACTTTTTTTTTGATGAATATAATTAAAACATTGGTTGATTTAAATTGAATTGTTTCGTTCAACTGATTAAAAAGTCTTTTTTAATCAAAAATGAATCAGCTGCTTAAACATAAATAATAAAGTGTAATCACCTATATATAAACAAAGAATATACGCAGGTCAAACAAATTTTGTTTCTAAACATACTAGCAGCATAATAGCGACACATTTTATCAATATAGCAACCTATTTTTTTTCTGATATTTAAAATTGCTATCGAAATTCAATTAATTAGGATAATGGAAAAATAGAAAAATATTTTTGTTTTGTTAATTTAGTTATATTCGACAAAAAATGTGATTTATAAATTTTTGTTATTTATTTATATTATTAAATAAGATTATAAGATAAAAATGAGCAATATAACTATCATAAATAGTGATAGTAACTTTTTTAAAAGTTTAGGATTAGACGAGAACAAGGTACATACAAATCCATATTTTTTTAGAAAATTTTTTTAATTTTTACATTTTAGTTTTTATAATATTCTAAAATGTTTTTGAAAAAGTTAATTATATAACTTTATTTAAAATTTATTGATATTATATACATTGCGTATATTCTTTATTATAAAATAAAAAATATAAGAATAAAAATCGATAACTTTCATTTATTTTGAAACAACTAACTACCTAAATTGAAATATGTACATATAAAAATTGTAAAAAATTCAAACGCCCTTTAAATTAATCATCCAAATTTAAATCAGTAGTTCAATAGATACATAAATAAAGTGGAAATTTGAGGTATTTATGAGGTATTTTTAATAAAAACAAAAAATCATAATCTTTTAAAGCAATGACCAATCTGTAAACTAAACTTATAATGAAACTGATAAAATTCTAATAAAGATATGATAAGAATCAATCATTTATGAGTTATTTCGTTTCGATGATAATATATCGCACTTTACATTATTTGTTGATATTATGTAGAAATAATGTGCAATGTTATTCTACAATGAATTGTTTATAATTAATTTCTTTTTAACTAAACTTTTTAAAAATATTTTTATTTATTTTTCAGATATGGATGCTTTTTTCCCTTTTTACGTGCTTATCATGGGTGATTTACATAATATTTTATAACTCTCGAGTGGTCGGTTTAATTATATCAAAAATTCTGAACAAATGGTTTGTTAAGGGAGCCTATTTTAAAATAGGTATACTAAATAAATATTTGTTAGCAGGAATGCCTAAACATAATTTATAAACATATGAATTTGTTTGTTTTTCTATCTTACATTTCTATAAATTTTAGGCTCATTGTCATTAAATCCTTTAGCTGGAAAAATTATGTTTAGGGATATTGTTTACATAAACTTTGATTATTCTGTTAGAATTCAAGATGGTTACATAATATTTCGTTGGTGGAGATCATATGTGCCAAAGAATGTATCAGAAGATTTATCACATTCAGATACAAGATTATCTGTTCAATTAAATGGATTCGAAATACATACATATAACAGATCAAATTTATATAGTCGACTTGAAAAAATTTTTGGTCTTCCTTCAGCAATTTTAATGCCGGTATTTTTTAACAAAGAATTACTATAATTTAAGAAAATTGAATTTATTTGTTTTTAGACTGAAAATTTTTCATCTGAAGAGAAAGCTAAAATAGAGGAAGTAATGTTAAATATGGAAAACACTCGTAAAAGTTCTAGTCAAAATAAAAAGAAAAAACGACCAGAAGCTATGACTGCTACAACATGGAGAGATTTAATTCCTGTTATAAAAATAGATATTTGCACAGTAAATATACCAAAATATTAATCTTTTTAATAAATATTAAATTTTTTGTTTTAAATAGGGACGATTTGTATTTGGTAATAGATTGACTCCAACAACTCTTTCAATTTCTATAGAAGAAGCTCATTGCACTTATAGTACTAAACCAGCCGTTTGTAGATTAGATCATTTTATGCACTTTGTAAAATCAAAAATTGAAAATGCTAAGGTTATGTTTGCCCCCAGTCCAAAATATACAGGATTAGTAGATGAACCTCCAAGATATATGGGAGAAGGTTTTGTTGTAATGATGTCTAATATTGTCGAGTTATATTTTTACATGGATGAAGCAGGTAAATCCATTAAGTACTTATATTGTAAAAAATATATTTATAAATTTATATTTTTCAATGTATTACATAGGTGTAGTTCCTGAAGAACCAGTTTTATTAACATTGGCAAATGGTGATGTTGTTGAACCAGATCCACCTGTATGGGGGCTTGATATTAAATGTGGAAAAGGTACAGATTTCAGTTATGGTCCGTGGGCTGATCGCCAAAGAGATCATCTTTTTAAATTCTTTTTTCCGAGTGATTGGCAAAAAATGAAACCAACTCCAACTCCGAAAGCTGGAGAATTGCGAATGTATCAATCATTTGATATAACACTATGTACTTTAAACGAAGCTACAATCGACATATTATTTTCAAAAGATAAAGAAACAAATGCAATGCATGTGACTATAGGTCCAGGTTCTTATGTAGAGGTAACAATACCATGGGTAACACAAAATAATGGTTATACAACAGCTGTTGCTGGTCAATTGTTACACGCGGAAGCGACGACAAGCCTGCAATATCGTAGTTTGGCTGAATTCGAATCTCTTGAATATAAAGTTAAAATTCATTACCCATGTAAATGGAATGACTCACAAGATTGGATTGTAAACCTTACAGGATGCAAAGCTACAGCATTTTTAGTGTATAAACATAAATCATTTTTTCAGGTAAAATTTATTATTTTTTTTTAATAAATAAACTTATTTGAAATTAATTTTAGGATTTAATAGAAGATTGGAGCTCTAAAGCCCGCCCTGATATTTTAACTTTTATTCCATATGTTTGCAAGTTTACTATATTATTAAAAGACTTTGAACTAATAACTCTAAGCAATGAATATAATTGGATAGACTGTTCAAGTACAAACCAAGAAAATAATCATATTGCGTTTTGCGGAGATTTATTTGATTTAAGTTTTTCTTTACCATTTGATGATTTTCTGCCTGAAAAAGTCCCTATAAAGTTCTGGATACATGGCGAAGGTTTGGATTTAAAAATGTATCTTCCAGAAATTTCGTCTTCAAGGCCTATTGTAATAGCAATTGATCAAAATTGCAAAATTCTTACTCGAAGCGGAAAGATTAAAAAACGGTGTGACTTATATCCACGGAAGTGGCAAAGAGTTTGTCAACGAAGGTTTGACATTATTTTTTTTTTGTTTACTTATCTTATTAACAATTAATGTTCCATTTTTTTTAGTATTGGTTGGATAGATTTTTGGTCGGCTCCTATAGTAGCAATATCAATTCTATACGTGTACCATCCAATGCCACCCGTAGGTCCACAAGCACAAGCAGATATTACTACACCAGAAAAAGAAGAAATTTTATTAAGTCCTATTCGAATACCGAAATTAAAAAAGTCACCTGTTATGAGTTGGGCAATGGTAGAGTATTTATTTATCTTTTAAATTTAGGTTTACCTCAAAAATTAATACTAATTTTATATTTGCAATTCTTTATAGAGCGATTCTTTTAAATTTGATCCTACAACTTTACCAGCAGATGAAGTAACGGTTGAAATAGAAATTGGATCTTCTGTTTTATTAGCATATGGAAGTGTTTTACGAAATTTTATTAATTTAAAAGTATAATCCAGTTTTTTTAATTTTTTTTTGTCCATAAATTAGTTTTATTTTTAGGAAAATATTTTTGGGGATGATCAAAACTTCTCTGATATGGAACAATCTAATGCAAACATAAAAACTTCTGTTGGCGTGGAATATAATAATAAAGATATTAGCATTCTTAAAGATGGTCAGAATAAAAACTCATGTAATGTAATTGGTCCAGATGAAAAACAAAAATGTTTCGATCCTCGTTACTATAGACCTCTTGAGGTAATAGTTTCTTTAACAATTCACGATATTCAAGCCCATTTGGTTAAGGTTAGAATTTTTTAAATTCTATTATTTTATTTTGGAATAAATTTAAATAAAATTTAATATTTAGAACTGTACGGAAACTGATCCGCCTTGTCCTGTTATTTTGATTGAAAGACTTGGATTTGAAATGAAAAAGAGGTATACTGAAACCGAATTACAAGTTCTTGTCAGTCCATCTTATCTAATTTCTTTAGATAATTTAATTCGACCTAATCAAGAAAAACATATTAAACAAGGTCATATAATGATGTCTGCTTTACAGGTCTAAACACACTTTTTTTACTTTAGTTTTTTTTTCATTATTAGATATTATATTTTATTAGATAAGAGGGCATGCAATGTTTAGTAATGAAGGAAGAAGTTTGGATGATGAAACCCTTGAATATGCTTGGCTATTAGAAATTCAATTAGGGAAAATACAAGCAAAATTAACAGCGGCACAGGTAAATAATTTAATGTACGTGAAATTTTACATCTCAACTGAATATATTGCTTTAGTTATTGCAAGTTGTGTCTGGATTGGAAACATTTGTTCTCTTAACTATGGATCCCGAAAATTGTATGAAATCTCCGAAAACTGACCAACTATGTTATCATGGAAATTTAAATAAAAGTTGCCCTAAAATAAAAGCTTTGACAAAATATAAATGTCCGTCTTCTGAAGAAATAAAATATAAAATGACTAGAGTGGCTATTGATGCAATAGATATATATTTGATTGAAAGTGGAACAGCATTGCATACTTGGGTATCATGATTATTTTTTAGGAAAATAATCTTTTTTAATATTAATTAATATTTCAGATTTCTCCAGTTCGTTTGTCAATGTGCAATCTTCATGGGCAAAAAGTAAAACTTGGTGTTACAGGACTTCTCCCCTATGTTCTAGTTCGATTATTTTTACAAAATAATAAAACGTATTCACATAATCATAATGGTATAAAATTATTTTAAATATATATTATATGTATATATTTTACGTTTTTTTTTATCTTACAAATTTAGGTAGAAAAAGTTCTAAAACTATTAATTTATATGATACGGGAGAAGATGATTCAAATTCTACTGAATTAAAAAGAAGGAGGGATTCAAGCATACGCAATAATATGAAAAATAAAGAGAATTTAAATAAAAATACGAAAGATGATGTATCAGATAAAAATATAAACATTGAAGATACAAATCAAATTTTAAATCAAGATAATTGGATCGAAGTTGGCTATTCTTCATTTGGTCCTATTTTGTTTGAAGGTGCTTCAGCATTACCTTTCCCAGATCATAACTTACATGAACTTCAACATAAGTATTATAAAACATGCAATATTTTTATTGAAAAATTAACAATATTATTCTTTAGTTTCTTAAAAGAACATGATCAACGATTGAAAAAATTGTGGTTTTTATGGAATGGTTTCAATGGTGCTAAACCTAATTCTATGAGATGTGGATGTATTGGTGGTTGTGCATTCTTCGGTACGAATAGAAATGGTTCAAAATTTTTTAAACCAAGCAATCAAGATATTAAAGATAATTATAATGTTGCAAGATTTCAGTAAGTTCCAATATTATGTAAAAATATAAAACATAAGTTATAATTTAATCAAAAATTCTAGTATTTTAAACAAATCAAAAGAGGTTGGTTTTGGTGAAAGTATATTACATAAAGGAAAACTAGTATTCCACACACCACCCTACAGTTTGCGTACTGTAATTTTGTGCGAAAACAATGAAACTAATAATTTTGAAATTATTCAAGATCAAAAATATGGTTTATCAGAAATTGATCCAATTAAAAAACCAATTCATATTAATAACAAAAGAAGTAAAGAACCATCATTATCGTCAAATACAACTGTTGGAAAATATAATACAACACTTACCAATGTTGCAGTCAAGTAAATTTTAAAAAGTAAAAAAAAATTTTTCATTTAATATTAACTATATAAAATTTTAAGGCAAGCTCAATATGAAGTACCATATTCACGGTTATTAGAAAGTCCATCAAAAAAAATTACTCGCAAAGATTGGCAAACCTCAACAAGCCATAGCACATTGGCAACAAAAACACCGGAATCTATGCAATACTCTGTGCCTAAAACTAGCGCTTCAGATTCAAGATTAACATGCGAAATAGATTTTTCAGAAGATTTAGAGGCAATAATTTTTATTCGCAATTTATAAAATTTATGAAATTTAATTTATTATTTTAGGTACCAAATATAATGTCCCATTCGGCACCTCAAACAAATCCTTTGCATTTTGAACCAGCTCAAATTAATATAAATTCGGTAGAAGAATATGAAAAGTCTAATATTCCATTCACGGCTTCAATTACGTCTGATTGTCCCTCAGAAATATTTTTTTCAGCTGAAGAAGATATTCAAAGTAACTTCCAAGCTGGCACGAATTCTTTTAACTCACCCATCGAACCATTTTCTAATAATATGTAGTGAGTTTTTGTATTTGTTTTATATTTAGTTTATTATGTAATTCAATTTTTTAGTAGTCACAGACCATATTATGCTACATGTAAATCAGATACAGAATTTAAAAGACGTGATTCTAAAAATAATTATAATAGGATAAGTGGCAGTAATATTGAATTGGTAAATATATTTTTTTTATTTTTTATTTATATTTTTACAACTCTGTCAATTAATGTTTAAGATCAATACACATGCTGGAAATTCTTCAGAGAGTCCATCATTTTCTACAAATTCTTTTATATCAGCTATGTCATCTCAGGAAGATGTAGCTTTATCTAATTCTCATATTCAAATGAACCGCTCGATATTTGAATCTCAACTTCTGATGGAAAGTTATTTGAATCATTTAGCATTGGTAATAAACTCAATTTTTGATTACAATGTCAAATGTAATAAAATTTTCTTTTACACAGTTAACATGTAACAATTGGAATTCATGTTCATTTCCATTTGGTGCGGATGCTTTATCTTTACCATTATACCAAGAAAATGAAAATAGCGAATTGATTTACATTGGTGGCAAAATGTTTCCAAAATTTGAGTTACTCAGCAATTGGAAAGAAATAAAAATGTTGCCAAAAATTGATCTTAACTATGATAGCGCATATCAACAAAATATGAATGAAGGATTAAAACCGCATCCGTGGGATCCAAGTGTTATGTTAAGTAAAACAAATGAGGATTGTGATGGTGATGACAGTGAGTTTTTAGATTTTCAAGGTGAATCAGTAGCTTCATGTATTTCAATTGTAATGCGAATGAAAGGGCAATGTAATGTTTTAATGACACCTCTATTACTTGAAGGTTTCCAAAGGTAAACGTATATTTAATATTTTATGACAACTAGTTACGATAATTTTCAGTCATTTTTAATTTGTAGAATTATAGAAACAGTCATACCTTCGTTATCTTCAATGCATCCGTTAACTGTCATAAATTCTATGCATTACTCATGTATGAGTAGAGTACAAAATGAAAATATCTTAAAGAGTGATGAAAGTTTAAGTTATTGGTCTCAGGTAATTTAATTTTTTGTAAAAATATTTATAATAATGAATTTAAAATTGTATTTCAGAATTTATTAAGAGTACTCAATATTAAATAAAAAAAAAATATCATTAATTTTTTATTAAATAATATTTAACGTATTTTAGTTAAATTCAAATCAAAAGGTAACTGAAAATGTTCAACATACACCCAGGGATTCTATTTTAAGTGATGTCTATAAGGAAAGTATAACTTCTAAAATACAAGGGCTTTTTATTATTCCAAAAGTATCAGTTAATATGCTTCAAGCATCTGTTGTAAGCGAAAGAACTTCTTTGACAAAATTGGATAATATACAGGTACGCTATAGGTTTCAGAAACAGAAAAGTTAAAGTAATTTGACAAAAATTTCATAATTTTAGGAATTAAGTTGCGTATCTCTATTAGCGTTTTACATACAAGGTATTTCCGCGAAATTCCATTTAGCAAAAACTAATAAAGCTTCAATGCAAAATATTTATATTCAAAAAACGGTTAAAGAAAGTCAAACAAAAAAATCTGGTATAATGAGAGGAACCAAAGCTTTTTTAGCCCAACTATCAAGTCAGGCTAGACCCGATAACAGTGCTGGAGAACCAATTTTAATTGAAACATCTGAAAAACAACTAGAAGAACTTGTGATTGCATTAGATGTAGCAAGTACCCATATTCAACTAAGACGTCTAAAAAATGAGCTAAATAAAAGTCAGGTAATAAAGATATGATGTTTTCATATAAATATTAATAAAACGCCTTTTTTTCAGAGTTCTCAAACAATCATAACATCCATTCCAGAGTATAAAAGTAAAACATCATTTTCATGTGTTAAAATGCCCGATAATCAAGATGATGATATTGGATTTATTATGTTTGAATGTGGTCTAGAAAGACTAAGTGTAAAAATGATTAAAAAATCGCATTATGAAAAATCAGAAAATTCAACTGAACATAAAAACTTAACTGATAAACAGAATCAAAAGAATTTTAATGGGCAAAACGTAAATGTAAACGAATCATCTGAAGCAGAAAATTCAAATGTTAGTTTAAAACCTGATTTTGCATGGAGAATATTACAAAAAAAACCGCCTACACCAAAAACTCCGAAAGAAAGAATAACGCATGCTTTGGAACATATTATAGTAATTGGAGATGATGGTAACTAATATTAATAAATTTTAAAATTAAAATACAAACATTTTTTTTTAAATAGAAGCTAAAATTAAACAACAAGCTAAAATGTCAAATGATAATGAACCTGAAGGGGATGAATCAAAAGAAAGTAAAGACGAAAATGAAAAATCTCATTCTATTGGAAACCAAAATGACAAAACTTCTTCTTGTGTTATTGAACTTAAGTCAATTTGGTTTAATTTTGCAGCTCCTCCTTGTGTTCCTATTACACGAAAAATAGATTTCACTAGGTAATCTAATACATTAAAATTAACTAAAAAAATTGATTGTAGTATTTTTTCTAAAAGATTGGATTGGAATCTTTTAAGTACTGCTTCACCTGCAATAACAGCTTGGATGAATCCTTGTAATCGTCTGACAATGAAAATCATAGCACTTTCAAGATCATTACATACACGGTATAATGCCGTTACTGCTTGTTTAATGGCAGATGCCTTAGAAAACGACAAATTTCAAAGAAAACAAAAAATGAAAAAAGTAATCTATATATATTTTGTAAAAATGTATTTCGTACTTTAGATACTATAATTTTTTTTAGAGTCGTTATCCAAACATGTACACCTTGCTCTCAAAAACCTTACAAGAAGATCCAAGTTGTCAACTTTGTACAATAATGCAAAAATTCATGTTAGATGAAGGCGTTAAACATTTTGAATCAAACTTTAAACAAAGTGATATTCCTCATTTAAATATTTTAAGACAAGTAAATAGTTTAAAAAAAAAAAAAATAGTAAATTTCAAAGATAAATTTTCAAAATTATTTTTATAGGGAGTTATAGTACTATGTCGACAATGGAAAAATATGCTTTATAATCCCATATTATTTGAACATCAATACAAAAATAAATTATTTAAATCGGACGTCACATTAGCTTTTGAACAAATTGATGAAGAAAATGAAGATGGGGAATGTGAGGGAGATGTTGAAAATACAGAAATTGTTAATCCAGTAGACATTTTAGAAGAAACAGAAAACACACTTTTATTGGGAAATAACAGATTAAAATTTGGTACACCAGAACCAGCAAAAACATCAACTGAAACGTTAACTTCACCAAATTTGCATGGACTAAGAAGAAAGTAAGTTTTTAAAATTAATTAATTATTTTAAAAATATAATTTATATTTATTTTAATAGCATACAAATGATACCAATTATTTCGGGCTTAGTTGATAAACAGCATGCGGAAATTGGTATAGTAGATTATTGTGTATTTTACCTTTTATAAATAAATTTATGTAATAAATTTTAGAATATGGTGCCCTTCAAGATGATTCAACAAGTTCCTTAAATTCACTTAATAAAATTTTGTATACCGATAATCAGAAAGAAGATATTTATACATGGATGGCTAAACAACAAGAACATTTTCATAGAAAGGTTTTAATGTTTTTTGCATTTTCTTATTTTGAATTTCCATTAATTATTTATATATTTATTTTAAATTTCCATCTAATTATTTTATTTATTTATTTATTGTTAATTAGGAATTTTCTCGACCACCAACACGAAAATCTACAACACCTCTCCAATCGCATGAGTATAAACAAGATTCGATTAAATTATTGGATGCACATTTAATTTTTGAACCACTCTTAACATGTTTAGGTGTAATGCCGCAACAAATGATAAATAAAGTTAATGCAGCAGGTAGTAGAAAATCTTGAATTTATAATTAATTTAACAATATTTAACAAAATTCAAACGTTTTTTTTAGATATATCAACTTTAGAAAATTTTGGAACAAATGTATCTTTAATTGGAACATTTGATTCTATTAGAGTTGATATAGTCGTAAGTGAAATGGGAGAAAATCAAAATAAAAATAAAAATGGAAGTAAAAAAGGTTGTAAAAAACCTGTTAATTTAGATGCACCATCATTTCTTTGTGAGAAAGTGGGTATAGATTTGGAGGTTTTTAAAATATCAGACGGGAAAATAGATCAAGCAAAGCCATATATTTACATCTCAAGAAGGCAATTAAAAAAACATGCTAGTACTATTGTTAATTTCAGTCTTAACATTCGATTTATTTCACAACAGGTTGTATAAAAATTTCAATTAAAATATTTTAAATTATTACAAGATATTTAAAATTGTAGTTTGGGCTTAAAATCTATTTGTTTCGTAAAAAATTTGGTGAATAAATTTTTGAAATTCTCTTTGAATCTTTTTAATTTGATGATTTTAAGCCTAAAAGAAATGGTTTCCTTGTGCAAAATTAAATATATTCATAAATAAAATATCAGTTTTGACTAATACATATTTACAATTTGATTCAGGTTAATATGCCTTTACTGCGATTGTTAAACCAAATATCAAATATGTACCAAAATGTTAAAGATGCTCAAAATAAATTTCATGAGCAACCTGAATTGTCTGTGTACAAAAAAAATAACACCAAAGCAGATATTAATAACGGTAACAAAAATAATTATTTTTGTTCTTTATCATCATTATTTTAAAATTAATTTTAGAAACTGACGTGTATGAAATTCCTTATTGTATGACAGTTCCCCCTGACGGAGGAAGAATTTTTGGAAATGATAAAGTTTATGATTCAAATATTTTCACAAGAATTAATAACAGGTCAATGCAACAACCATTAACGCGTTCATTTCTTTTACAACATAATCATACACCATCGCCACAAGTAAAACCTCGTCCACAAAGTTTTGCACAAAAATTGCGATCAACTGGAAAATCAGTGAAAGGAAAATTAGGTTATTATAAAATTCGTTTATTTTGATAAAATCTGCTATAACATATTTATTAATTCTCAGGTTATACTAATTTAAATGAATCAAAAATTTCACCACTTCAAGAATATCCTGAGAATTATAACATTTCAAAGTTGTCGTTGGAATCGCGAGGTTTTAATTCTGGTAAGATGGTATTTTAAAATTTCAATATGATTTTCATGATTATTTTTTGTATGAAGAACATGTACCTATTCATAATACAAATATTGGAACTGGTATTATATACCAACCTATAGAAATACCAAACTGTTGGAAAACAATTTATCATTTATTGGAATTATATGGATCAATGCCAGATACTAAAAAAATTCATAGGTAAATTTAAAAAGAAAAATAACTAGGACAAATTTTGTATAAAAAATACATAATTGTTTTTAGACCATCATTTTCTACAGAAGTATATGAAAGTGGTAAAAATCAAAAAACTCAATTTAAATTACATAAAGTAGATGATGAAAATAACTCAATAAATGCAACTAATTTAAGAAGTAAGGATATTTCAGTTTGAATATTTTTTTCTTTATTTACAAATAATAATTTTTCAAGAAAACCAACAAGTAGAGAAAACGAGAATTGCTATTTTTGGAGTAGCAAAAATTCATAAAACGAGATTATTAGCAACTTTAAGTGGATTAAAAGTACTTTATTTATTTTAATTTATTTATAAATGATTAATTTCATTTTTTTTTTTCAATATTGTTAGTTAGAAGCTGAAATTACTACATTTAACAGTAGTTTTACCTGGAGAAAGAAAACCAGACCAGTACCTTCATTAGAATGTAAAATATTATTTTATTATAAGTAATTTTAATAAACTTTAAATAATAATTTTTACACTTTTTTAGGTTCTTTAACTGGTCAGATTGGCAGAGCAATGATTGTCTTATTAGAGGGAGTTAATCCCAATCAACAGTAACAGTTTACAATATGTTAATTAAATTTAAAGTTTGTATAAATATTTTTTTTAGAACGGTTGTTAAAATAATTATTGGAAAAAGTCAAACATTATATTCAAGTGTAACAAAAAAAGGAAAGGATAAAAATAGTGGATTATTATCTGTTGGACCAGTAAATATTGATATTCCACAACATCCTGTAGCTTTACATGGTATGATGACCAGAAGTTCTAAACAGCTTTCTTCAACATTACAGGTAATTTTTTTTTATATTTTCAATAAAATATTTAGTATTGTCATCAATAAAACTGAACTCACTTAAATAAGGAACTACGTGTTGGACGTAATTCATCGAGATCATCATATAAAGGAGCAGAAGATCCAGAATCACCATTTCATGCTCCTGATACTAAAGAAAAAAATAATCAAAAAGGATTTTATCACGTTTCTAAAAGTGCATCTAATCAAAATACGTTGTTACAACCATTAGTAATGCAATTCAACATTTTATTACAAGTAAATAAATAAATAAAAATATTTGATAATTTTTAATAATTCTTCTATTTTCTCAGAGTCTCTCTATAAATGCAGCATTATTACCATCACTTCAAGCTCAATATAGAATGAATCATGTTAATTCAAACGGAGTAACTGGAAGCAAAGCTAAATTTTCAATTGATTTACCAACCCATACACTGAGTTTTTCAACTAAAATTCAGGTTTGTTAATTGTTGAATAAAACTTTTTTTTTTGCTTTGATTTTATTTTTTATAAATTTATATACAGAGCCTTGAAGCTAATTTGCCAGCTGAAGCATGCATTGCCTTGCCGCCAATTCATGTTGTTGCTGAATATATTCCTGAAAGCCAAAGCGAAGTTTGTAACACTTTTAATTTATATATTTGTCTTTTTACCAGTTGTTTTGTTTTTATTATTTAGGATATGGATATTGATGGAATTGTTCTACGAAAAGGCAGTTATGTAAATGCCCAATGTGAAATTGGTGAATTTGAACGTTGCCTAACAACAGATTTACTTAATCATTTAGTATTTGTCCAAAAAGTTTTTATGAAAGAGGTGAATGAAGTAATTCAAAAGGTTTATGGCGGAGAAAAACCAGTTCCAATCTGGTTAGAAGATTCACACAGTTATCAAGTTTCAGCAGTTAAAAGAATTCTTTTTTCTCTTAATATTAGTATGAAGGTAAGCTAAAATTTATCAAGTATTACGTATTACTACTTAAAAAACAATATCAAAAAAAGTTAGTAAATCGTTTTCCATTTTTATTAAGCGCATTCAATTGACTGCAACAACCCCCTGTTCATCTGCAGTTCGTTTTGAAACTGGAACTCTTGAGTTACATCTATCCAATCGAGTTAAAAATGTTGGTGAAGGGCATGAAAGAAAATTATTTGGCAAAGCTCATATAAATTTTAATTTAGCACTTGGGCAAATTATTAAAAATATTATATTTGATGAAGCAGAACCGGAATTTCAGCAGTATGCATTTTTCCATACAACAATAGCACTCAGAAATGCTTTTCAGGATGAATTATTAAGGGAAGATAAAGAATTAATTCTATTAACTTTGAAACGCCCACTTATTTATATTCAACCTGTGGCTGTTGATAAAGCTATACTTGTTTGGTTAAATTACAAAAATGCTTATGAATATTGGGCAGAAAAAAGAGCCAATTTAAATTATGATTTACCAGTTTTAGATCAAAATGTAATTTATTTTTAAAAATTTTTTATTAAATTTTCAATATTTTTATACATTCAGGCATATGAAAAAGTCGCTTTCGGCCAACTAGGAAATATAGCAGTTACGAATCTTTCAATGCTATTTTTACAATTGACTATAGAAGATTTAGGATTATGTTTACCACTTAATCCTGAATCTTGGACTTCAAGATCATATCAAGATTTTGAAGCCAAAGGTGCCGTGGTTATAACGCTTGAAGATATCATTATATCTGCGTGTAATTCTGGGTCTTTAGTATCAAAAGGAAAGTTTTCAGGATTGTGTCTACGTTTTGCTGACGATTTTGAAACAACCCTAGACGATTGGAAACCTAATATGAATGAAAATTGTATTATGAATTTGTGTGTTGTTTCAGAAGGAACTTGCGAAGTTTGTTCAAGGACTATTGCCACAAAAAAAAATGGTAAATAAATTTATTACATTTCAAATCAATAGATAACAAAAATTGTCGTTCACAAATTATGTAATTTAGAAAATGCGAAATGGTTTTTAAATGTTAAATGGCAAATGGAGGGTGTTGACATACATTTGGATACAAATATTGGTAAACAATTATCTTCCTTGGGACATACATTAACAACTCTAAGTGGTTTTGAAGATGACGACCTAAATACTGTAGAGAGTCCAGATAGTGAGAACACTGATTCAAATGTACAACAGGTTTTATAACAAATTGTTATGATATTCAAAATTTTCTATTTATTTTTTTTTATAGAAAAAACATGATTTGGAAAATTTGCCAGCTTTCCTTTTTGACCCTAGAATAGATTCAAAGAAGCGATCAATAATGATGGAAAGAGAAATGACTGAACAATTAAAAATAATAAATGATTTAAGAACTTTAGGAGCTTCGCATAATACGATATCACACGAAGAAAGAAGACTTCAGGAACTGCAGGCTTTATGCTACAAATATTTTAGAAGGGATATAATTCAAGTACGTAATCAATATAATTATGATGATGCCCGGCATATGAAACAAAATATTTTTTTTTTTGCAGAAATGGAAGAGACCATCAATTCGATACTCTATGATAAGCACCAATAAACAACAGTCCTTTGTTTCACCATCTACAATAACAGATATAGATGAAGATGTTTCAATTAAGAAAATAGAACAGAATGAATTGTCCGATCTTCCTACTTCACTTAAAAGTGATGCATGGAATAGTTCTCTAAGAAGTACAAAAAGTACTGGTCGCCCTACACTTACACCCGCTTTAAGGTAATAAAGTGATTTCAGTTAAATAGCATGTTTAAATGAACTTTATATTATATTTTAGACAAACTTCATTACCAAATACAAATTTTGATTCAGAACTCACAGAAAAAGATATTATATGGGCTTCGTCAGATGATTTGGCTAACAATATTGTAACGCCACCTGATGTTAAAAAGAAATCACAGCAAAAAGAACCGAGCATAGATTTCGAATTAGATGTTAAAGTATTAGTTAATTC
Source organism: Poecilobothrus nobilitatus (assembly GCA_947095535.1). NCBI lineage: Eukaryota > Metazoa > Arthropoda > Insecta > Diptera > Dolichopodidae > Poecilobothrus > Poecilobothrus nobilitatus. The sequence goes on along the minus strand of OX352774.1, from coordinate 187,404,584 downwards.
TGGAAAATGTGTTCTTCATACAAAAGGGACTAATGATGAAAAATATTCATCAACGTCAATTAATATAAAATATCACAAACGTGAACGCAGTATTGGTAATGATTGGAACAGTCCTTTACCTTCAAGAAAGCGTGATAAAAGCAAACTAAGATATACGAATCCTTTCCCACTGGATTTAACCATTTTTCATATACCCGGTTTAGACGTTAAATTACAATATCAATCAACGACGATTCATGATGACTCCTTTGGTTATATTGTACAAGATAACCTTGATATTTCTGCTATTTCAAGTAGACGTGTAGGAAATAAAAGAGCATCCCTATCGGCTTGGATAATATTGCAAAGCATTCCAGAAGAAACTACAATATCGCCTCATATCTTACAGTTTTTAGAAGAAACACTCGAACCTATTTCAACAAAATCAGAAAGCAATATTACTTCAACTACTCAAGGCATGAACCTCGATTTATTACCAGACAATTACGTGGTTTATGCATCTTTTCCAGTAGATGTAATAGTCTACTTCCACATGCAGCCGTCAACTTTTAGATTTTCTTGTTTGCCAGTATCACGAGTAGAATGTATGTTACAATTGCCAAGTTTAGATATAGTTTTCAGTTCTAAACGTCAAGATGAAAGTAATTTAGTTAACAATTTAGATAAAAGTGCTTCTGGAGGAGGTTTAAGGTAGAATTCAATTATTTGATACGATTAATTATTTTACAATATAAAATTCTTGTTTTTAGTGTCACTGGGTGCTTAGCTGATTTTAATGTTTACATTTTTCACCCTTATGGTGGCAAAAAATCTGGTTACAAAGATACTAAATTGTATCCATTAAATGACTCTGAAAGAAAGAACTCATTGAGCATTAATGTAGAATTTGTCAAATTCCATTTAAATCGACGTCGAAAACAATATACTGATCATATTTCAACAAAACGAATAGGAAGTGATTCTTTATCAAAAGCTGTGATACGTTTTTCAACAATTGTCGATATTGGAAGTGCTTCTTTCAAATATGATATGAGACGTCTAACCGAAATCTTAGCCTTTCCAAAAGCGTGGTACAGGAGAAGGATTATGAGAAGATTGTTTTTAGGGGATTTAAGCGGACAAACAGAAATGAAACCTGTGCAAAAAAATTTTAAATCTGATACTAACGAGCAGTTTAATATTAATACTGGTAGTCAAACCACTGCTGATAAATCAAATTTACGTTTAGCTCAATTTGATGCTAGTAAAATATTTTTAAAACCTAAAAATGAACTGGATATTACAACAAATGAACAAAATCCTGCTGCAGCTTGGGAAACCCTTGTTTTATTCGGTATAAACTTTACAAAATTGAATGTTCAAATGAATATGGGAAATGTTATGGGCAATGTTGTAAGTACATATATCTAATTCGATATTTTGGATATCGTTTTTATTAATATTTAAAATACTTAAGGTTTGGCTAACTAAAGATTTTCAAAGCGATGGTCGTTTAAATATTATGAGTTCTGGTTATAAAAATATGAGAATTGGAATACATTTAGGCGGTTCATCTTTAGACGCCAAAGGTGGTATTGTTGGAGGTAATTTTGAATTAAGCCAAATAGATAAACAAATTCGGATAAAAGAACAAGTTGGGTCTGAACCAAATCATACAATGGGATTAAATTTGAAAGCCCTTGAATTAAGATTAGATTATATGGGTACTAGCGTTTTAATGACCCGTATTAGTAGCTTTTCAATTTCAATGCGTGATGAATGGAAAACAAGTGAAACTATAAGAAAATTGACTAAAAATGCAATAATATTTATTCATAGTGACGTTTCATGGGATCAAGTAAATATTTTTTTAATAATCTGTGATGAATTTTTTGTATTTTAATATTTTGTATTAGCTTCAAATAATGATTTCAAAATCAACAACCGCGGATATATTAAAAATGTATAATAAATTGGAAGAATTTTTTTCGCAACAGTTTAAATCTTCAAAACGTGTATTTTCTATTTTAGAATCAAAAGGAAGCGATAGAAGTGCAAGTTTAAAAAGAAAAGTTAGTTTTCTTTTAATTTTCTTTCAAAATTTTGTTATACTTTTTTAATATCATTTTTTATTTTCTTTAGTTGAAAAGAAGAGAAAAAGTTGTAAATGAACAAAACAATGTTGAAATAAATAATTCTAACACAGAAGGAAAACATCACAGACATTGGCAAAAACCACTTTCAATTTCAAAAGGTCTTAAATTATTATCCTTGGCATCAACTTTATTAGAAAGAGAAAATGTTCTCGGAGGAACAGTAGAATTACGTGGCAGTAATATTTCGTTAGCTTGTTTTCACGGTATCAATTTTAAGGTAAAGTTATACAATATACTTAAAATATGATATCTAGTCATGTATGTATGCATAAATATATTTCCTTTTTTTTAAATACAGTCTAAATGTTGGGCTCTATTTAGTTTAAAGGAACCTTGTATTAATTATGTAACTGAGGCACGATTAATTAATGACACTGGAGACATCAAAGCTTCTCAGACCTTAACATTTAACTTAGGCGAAACTAATAAAACTCCACAAAACGATTCAATGGCAATCGTTAGTAGAATAACTAGAAATGTAATTTTTCCACCGCAATTCAAAAATTTGCATGAATGGTTCCAATACGCTTTTGCGAACAGTGAAATTGATGGTAAATAAAAATTTATGTATAAATTAGTTTTTCATCTTGAAACTGTTTTAAAAACCATTTATTATTTTAGCTGTTGATCGTTTCCCAATTTTAGAAAAGGAAAAGGAGATTGCTACCAATTCAATTGAAAGAGTTAGAACATCTAGTTCGATTCCGCTAAAAGCTCAGGATCATAATCATAACAGAGAAGTTATATTTGCTTTACCCAGCTTACAGTGTCATTTTAAAACAGAGCATAAACAAGGAGCAACTATACCTTTACCAACTGGTATGTAAAAATTTTAAAACAACTAAAAATAAACAATTTCTAAATATGAAATATATTGTATACTTTAGATGAAAAACCGGTTGTATTGTGCAGTTTTATAACCGAATTTGATGACCATATCTTTGTTACTGTTGACGCTGATGCATTTTTCTTTTTACACGATCTTATTACTTCATATGTTAAAGAGAAAGAAAAAGTGGTAATATTGTGATTTTTTTATTTCAAATTACATAATATAAAAATTTTCATTAGATTGAAGCTCAAAATGCGAAAACAACATCTCCAAATATATCTCAGGTTAGTAAACATGCAAATGGTTCTACAATATTGAATGGAACTGGGTCAATGAACTTAACTTTACAAACCCAAACTTCAATAGAAGATATTAAATCAAATAAGCAGCAACAGGTACATCAACAAAGTACTGATAACAAATCTGAGAATTTAGATTTAGAATCATTTATACGAGATTGGCGACATTTTGAATGTAAAACATGGCATTTAGAACCAACTGTTAGATTATTATCATGGGCTGGGAAATCGATTGAACCATATGGAATAGATTATATTTTAAACAAATTAGGATTTAGTCATGCGAGAACAACTATTCCAAAATGGATGCAACGGGGTTTTATGGATCCTTTTGATAAGATACAAGCATTATTAATGACTCAATTATTAGCTCTAGTTAAAGAAAATAAGCCAAATAATGAACAACCTTAAATATTAAAAACGTATTGTGTATTAATGTGTATTTTAATCAAATATTGTATTATAAATTAATTTATTGTATATCTAATCAAATAAAGTTTCATTAAATATCATAATTAGCTATAAAAATTAAAAAATGATTAACACTGTTATGACTTTAAATTATTATTTTTAAAGGCTCTCGATTAGAATTAAAGCGAAATGAGTAGATTAATTCTTACATAATTAATTGTTGGAGTAAATATATATTTACTTCAATGAAATGTTTTCTACCCGACAAGGAAACTATAATCTGTTATTTTGAGTAGTATTTTTTCAATACAAACTTTTTTATATAAATATATATAATATAAAAAAAAAAAAAAAAAAAAAAAGAAAAAAAACTATCACAATAATTTTAAATTAAATTTTTGAAACGAAAAAGGAAGTTTAGGCTAGCTAATCACAAGAAATAATTCAGCACACCCAGTATATTATTCATTGCTAGTAATTAATGACAAGATTATTTTGTACTATTATGAATATAAAAATTATATATTTCAAAAAAAAAAAAAAAATATAATTAAAAATTTAGTTAAGTTTATTGCGTTGAAAAACTTGTGATAAACTAACCCAAAATCAAATATAAATTTACAAACAGTAATGTAAAGTGTAAATGTTTTTACAGTGTATTTAAAACAAAAAATAGGTGTGTGTATAAAAATTTAATCCTCATTAAATATTTTTTTTTATTAAACAGAATAAAAATAAACACTTCTTAGGTTCTTATATAATATATTATAAAAAATGTCAATAACAGAATTTTTATAAATAATTAATTCAAAATGAAGTGTTTTTTTTTGTTTTTGATATATTGGAATTTTTTTTTTGTTTTTTTTTTTTGAAAAACTTAAAAATACAAAATTGTAAGCTATTTTTTTCATATAATAATAACGCACATATCTGCAGCAAGCTCGATTAATGTTGCAGTTTTCAAAACGTCCATCTTGCAAGAAATGCATATTTTATGAAGGAATGATATATATATATATTAAATTAATATATGTATAAAAGGAATAATAATCACATTATAATAAATATATATATACATATATCATTCTTTCATATATATATACACACACATAGTTTAACATTTAATAGAAATTTCAGTTTTACATTTATTCAATTACTTTTAAAACTTTTCCAATAGCAATAGTTTTATCTAAAACAAAAAAAAAAATTGGATTATGCAAATAATTTTTTTTAAAGTAATAACTTACTTTCATCTCGCAGCGTAAATCTACCCATTTGCGGAAATAGTTTAAATTGCTCTAAACAAATCATTCCGGAGCATTCAATTCTCATAATTGCAACTTGATCTTGTTTAACAAATCTTGGACGTGTTTTTGATTTATCTCCAGTCTTCTTGTCAACCAAACAAATAAGAGCCTAAAATTTATTTTATGTAATTATATCAATTTAAAATATATATAAACAAGTAATAAACAAAACTCGTTACCTTAACAGTAATTTCTTCAGCTGCGCAGTGAATGTGCATTACCGCGGAATATCCAGCACATATAATTGATTTATGCTCTAAGATCACAACCTGTGCGTCAAATATTTTACCAGTTTTAATTGGGTTTGATGCATCACAAAGAACAAATCCAGGTGAAACGTCTTCCTCCTCGATTCCCTAAAATTAGACTCGTTAAAACAAAAACAATATTTTAATAATTTTCAAACCACCTTTAACTTAATTTTAACATTTTCACCAGGTCCTACAGCTGTTACTTCGTCATCATCTGACCATAATTGATCTACAGCGACTTGAGTCTTTAAAAATAAAATAAGAAAACAATTATTTAGATTTTTTTCGACATGAATGTTGTAAACTTACTCTGTTCGGCATTACTAAAAGATTTTGACCTTTTTTTGCACATCCTGATTCAACTTTGCCCATAACTACCGTACCCATATCCTTATATTTATCAACTATGGGCATTATAAAAGGTCCATCTAATTTTCTGTTTAATGAAGGCAATTCATCGATAAATGGTATAAATGCTGCCCCTCTATACCACGGGCATAAACTTTCATCGATTGGTTCTCTTAAACCAGCACCAGTAAGGCCAGAACATGGCATAAACGTTAAATCTTTAGCTGGGTTAAAACCCAATTTTTTCAAATACGGCAAAATTTTATCTCGACATTCATTATAACGATTTTCATCCCAATTAACTGTTGGATCATCCATTTTATTAACCAATACAACTAAATGTTTAACACCTGCAGTTTTTGCTAACATAGCATGCTCTCGCGTTTGTCCCCCTCTATCGAAACCAGTTTCAAATTCACCTTTACGCGCTGAAATGACTAACACGGCTAAATCAGCTTGAGCGGCACCACCTATCATGTTTGGAACAAAACTTTTATGACCAGGAGCATCTAGTATTGTAAAATGTTTTCGTTCAGTTTCAAAGAATGCTCTTCCTACTTCAACTGTTTTGCCTTTATCTCTTTCCTCTTGATTAGTATCTAAAGCCCATGATAAGTACCAACTTTCTCGTGATTTTTCTCTAGCTTCTCGTTCATACTTTTCTAAAGTTCTTTTATCGACCATTCCGGTTAATGACATAATTTGACCTCCAATAGTAGATTTACCAGCATCTTAAAAAATATTAAAATTATGTTTTGTCTTTAAATGAATCCTTTTTTTATCTCACCGACGTGACCAATAAAAACTACATTAACGTGTTCCTTTTTACTTTTTGTATCCTCAATTTTTGGTAATTTTTTCTTAGCTGGTTTCGTTTCAATTTCTTCACCAAATGCATCATCTTCTTCATTTTCATCTAAATCATCTTCTTCTGGAGTAAGAATTGGCTCTTCTTCAACATCCCAACTGTCTACAGGATCATTTTCTAAAAGTAATATTAAACAGTCTACTGCATTAATGAATTTTTTTTATTAATTAAAACTAAGATTTTAGAACAAAATATGGCTAACACTTCTATTATATAATTATTTTTACAATTCATAATTTTAAGAAATAAAGCTTATTTGAGCAATTTAAAAAAAGTTATTCTTCGGAAATTCAAATGTTACAAAAATTTAAAACTGAACTAGGTATCATTCAGATAAAGTTAAAAAACTTTGTTGAAATTAATTTTTTTTTTTGATTCAAACTTTTTTCATTATATTTTCTTTTTATTTGATATCCTTATAATAAACCAGATGAAAATTTAAAAGAATTTGATGTCCTAACAATGAAGTGTAATAAAAATAGATACTTTAAGCAAACATGTGCGATATAGTTTTATTTAGAATCAGACATTGCTACAAAATGCATTGCCAAAAACTGAATAAATTTTAGACAAAAAAAGGTCAAGCATTCTTTCTGTCTATTAGAAATGAGTCACATAAAAAACACAATAATATAAATATTGGGTTTTCATCTAGATTTTTTATATAAAAATATTTTTTTCATCTTAATCCCAATTGGAGAAAATTGCAACTCTTAGGTTAGGTAAAAATGGAACAGGTAAAATGTATGCTACGTATATACAGAAATGGATTGACTTACACAATTTTTTTTTATTTAAAATTACTTACGTATCTGTGGAAGATTGTCTTCAATATTTTCATTTTTTGTTAAAGGGGCTGGGTCCAAGGAAATATTTGTTTCTAAATTTTCACATTCGTTTTTTTCTATTGCTGGACTTTCTTTATCTGTGCTAAGGCTATTAGCTGAGTTGGTACTAGAAGAATTCATAAAACTAGGTATAAATTCCATTGCGTTGACGTTAAGGGTAGAAAATTTTGCTGCGAAATCGGATTTTTGAGCACTTTCCTCCGCCATTTCCACAAATAAATAATTGTTTTAATTATTTATGTGTAATTATTTTAAAAAACAATTACGAAATTAAAACACGCGTTTCCGCAAGTAAAATAATTTTCTCTGATAGCTCACTTCTAGTTGACGTTGAACTTCATCTACGTGAATTGGTTAAATGAATTAGGTTAAATGACACAACGGAATGCTATCCTTGGATAGTTTGTCTAATTTTATCGTGTTGTAAAATTCATAAAAACGATAAGTTTGCGTGACATAAGTGTCAAATGTTGAAATAAATATGAATGTATACGGTCTTTCCACATGAGCCGTTTCTTTTTTCGTCTTGCAAATTTTTTTCTTTTAGCTTTTTTCACAAGATTCTTCTTATATATTTCTTATCATATATTTGTGAAAATACTTTATTTTAAAAGAAAATTTTTTGTTAGACTTGAGAACAAAGTTTAAGATGTTTATAAAACAAAAATAGAATTTATACATACAAAAAATTAGAATTTATATTTTAAAGGTGAATGTTATGAAAATTATAGCTTCATAAAACAGTGAATTTTTGTTAAAATAAAAGAAAAGGCCTTGGTAGTCTAGTGGGTAAGAGGGTATAACATACGCTGTAAACATCGAGGTAGTGTGGGTTCGAATACACATCGTAAATTCCCTCTTACGACTTGTACAGCCACACCTGAAAAAGGAAAAGCTGTGTAATTTTCTTGTTACATTGTGGCAGAGAAATGCACTTAAAAAAAGTATTTACCCTTAGATTAAGTATATCCTAAAATATTTCTAATCTATTTCAATTACAGGCACAAATAGATTTTCACTTTATTTCTCTTAGAATTTTTAAACATGAATGGCACTCTGAATCTTAGAAAAATATTTATTTGGCTTTTTTTAATAGTGGTACTTATTTTTCAACTCTAACAATTCTGGTCGGCAAAAAGAATACGTTAAAACCCCCCCACAGCATTACTTACAAAAAAAGAAACTACTCGTGTATAAAGAATAATGACTTTTTCAAATGTCAGTAATTTTTAAATATATATATACAGATACGCCATATATTTTCTTCTAAAATTTTTCCTATTCTTTTGTTTTTATTTGATAATAGATGCCGCTAACGCAATTTAAACTTATTTTTCATACCTATTTATTCTAATACATCTGCTTTTTATGCACTTTTTTAATTCTAAGACACTAACTGTATCAATATTTCATTAAAATTTGTAAAAACTTAATTATAAAACAAAGAAACTTATGAATATGTATACATTTATTATTACAACAAATTTCTCTTGAAATTATGCGATTATCTTGACTAATCAAAGGTCTTTCAAATTTTTTTTATGGGCCATTTTTAAATATAAAAACCAATTTTTTTAATTTTTATAATTTTTTCATTTATATATTAATTATTTGTTATATAGTTAGGTATATAATGAATGTATAATTAACAAAGATTTTAAAAATAATAAATATCCTTATTTATCAAATATACTAAAGAATAAATTTGCATTTTTACATCAAATGTATGAATTTTTAAATAATAGTTATAATAATATGCTTATAAAAATTTAATATCACAGAAGAAACTTTCTTTTAAGTTATGAAGAATTTTGTTTTTACACAATTTTAATTTTTTATAGAAGAAAAGTTGATTGAGATGAGGCTGGAAAAATTAGCCTTAATTTTTCACCTTGATTATTTGTTAAATTAGATTTATTTTTTAAATGCCTTTTTACATGTTTTGATAAGTGGTCACTTCTCATGAATTTTTTTCCACAAATTTGTAAAGGACAAACAAATTTTTTTTCTCCAGTATGAGTTCTTTTGTGCCTTGATAATTCATCGGAACGTGAGAAACTTTTTCCACAATTTAGCCATTTACAACTGAATGGTTTTTCACCTGTATGAACTCTTTCATGAGCTTTAAGATGAGATGACTTGAAATAATTTTTTCCTGCAAAAAAAGAAAAATTCCAGTTAGTACAATTTTAAAATTTGAATTATTTTAATAAATTAAAAATTTTAATAAAAAAATTTATTAACTTACCACATCCTTCATATTTGCATTCAAATATTCTTTTTCTTTCTGGATTGGTTGAATTTTGTTGAGTTCTATTACTTTTCAATAAATTTGGAGAAATTTGAATACAACTGGGATTTTGAACGATTTGAATACAGTAAATGTTGTCACTAGATGCAGTAATTTGGGATTTTATTTCTTTTTCTGTTGTTATAAAACTTAATATTGGATTTTTGGTTGGTTGTAAAGCTATATTAACATTTTCTGTAATATTTTGATGAAAATCATTGATACTTTCACCAATACCATTGCTATTAATTCTAGAATTATTAATTATTGTTTCCATATTATTTGAAACATCATTGTTTTGTATATTAAAATGATTTAATTTGGATTGGTTATTAATATTAGATTGAGAAAAATCAAATAAATTTGACACAATAGCTGATCCAATATTATTATTGTTGTTGTAGTTGTTACAACATCCATTTCGACCATATTTAAATTTTAATTGTCTAAATACATTTGGTGATGAGCAATCATTTGAATTGCATTCTAATATTGTGTTGTTACTTAAATCATTGCATGATACTGAAGAAATGCCTGAAGATGTTGCACATTTAATTACAGATTCCCTTTGTATTGGATATTTCAGTTGATGATCAGAAATAGTGTCTTCTGAATCAGAAGGATTCGGTGTAATACTTAATATATTATTTGCATAAAAATGCTGATCAGTATAAGCAGAAAATATTTTGTCCTAAAATATATAAAAAAAAAATTAATCAAATAAACAAAATAATTTATTTTGGGTATATTTTCATAAAAGAAAATGTATTTAATATAAGTATGAGTAATTGTATTTATAGAATATCAGACAATTCAAATTTCTTAACATTGAAAACAGACTATTTCGATTAATATTCAAAATAAATAGATAATCTCTAAAAGTTGGCATGATAAGTTATGATTTTGTTTTTCTTTTATTTCTTTCTCTTATAATTTTTTTTATAATAATAATCTACTCGGTCATGAAATTGATGACTATATGGGCGTGATTGATAATAGAATATGGAACACACACTTTGAAGGCGTGATTTTGAGCTTTTTTTTAGTTTTTTTAATTTAAGTTCAAATAATATGACCTGAGTTAAGAAATAAATAAATAAAAATATGATTTACCTAAAAATATGCAAATTTAGTAATTATTGTTCTATGGCTGCCGTTATTAAATAAAAACGTTGAAATAAAAAAAACAACCGATCACGAAATTGGTTCGTGCTAATTTTATTTTATTATCCTTGAAACGTATATTCTATATTAAAATTAATTCTTTTAATCTTTCAAAATTAAATTTTAAAACAAAGAAATAAGAATAAAATAAAAAAAATAATTTACTTTTAATGTTCCATTGACAAAACTGAAATTGCTTTTTGAAATTTAATTTACTTGGCTTTTGTTTAATTTAATTAATGGAAAAATTTAAAAAAAAAAAAAATAGTAATAAAATATTTACGTCACCTTCGGAAAATATTGAACAAAAAACAAAAAAAAACAATTCGTAATATTTTTATACTAAAAATCATACATATAAAACTTTTATTATCCGCAATTTAAAAAGCACGAAATTAACTCTGTCATAATCAGATAAACTTGCCTTTTAATAAATTATAATATGTACATATATATTTATTTATTTAATTAAGATAGCTATTTTGAATTTATACCTTACTTTAATATTATAAAGATAAAAAGTTATTAAAACTATTTTACTCACACACCCCCTAATTTTTTTTTTTTTGTGTTTTTATGTATTTTACTTTTCTTTTTGTTTTGTTGCGCGGAAGGTGATATGCTGAATATATTTCATAGTAAACATCGATGACGCATACTTCGAAATACATCCATACAAACATACAATAAACATATCTGAGGAAGAAGATTGTGTCATGTGTGTGATATTAGCTTTTTCTTTTCTTTTTTGTTGTGTACTTGTGTAGTATTTGCGAACGAGCCTTTTTTTATTTTAAGTATATTTTAATCTATCGTTTTGAATTTTTTTAAAAGATTGAAATAAAAATATAAAGTAGGAACAAATTTTTAATTTACAATTGAAAGTTTTAAAATATGTATGTATGTATATAATAAGTTTTGAAATAAAAATCCTAAATTTTTATAAATAGTAAATTATCTTTTTTGAATACGAATATGTACAAAAACAAGGTCTTGAGTTATTTAAAAAAAAAAAAATTATTTACATACATATGTACATACATATTTGTATGTATGTATGAATATTATTTTTCTATATTTTATAAAATACATACTTCTAAGGTAATTTACATTTAAAATTTTATTAAAAAGATTTTAAATAGGAATTTAAATTTATTAGATTTTTGTAACATATATTTTTAATTTTAAACATTTTGCACTACGGTACAAACATTTTTTTCCTTTATATTGCAGGTATTTATTATAATACATAACATATCGCATGTGTATATATACTGTTAAACATATACATATGTATCTAAGTATGTATAAATGTAATGGAGTCAAAGTACAATATAAAATGTTCATTCATAACTATATATTATATTTATATCTATATAGTGTATTTATATGGCAATAACATTCTGTGTTCACGTGAACACCAGATGATATCAAAGCTTTAGTGAATGTTTACTGCGTGATCTACCTATTTGTTTTGTAGGTAGAGTAGACGAGAATTTTTTTATTATTGGTTTGAAAATGTGTAAATAGCCTTTGCGTTTTTTAATTATACTTTTGCTTTTTATATTTGAAAATATTTTCTTTTTGAAAAATATAAATGTTAATTATTTAAAAATAACTTACATTAGAATTAGGTGAAGCAGGGGGTGTGATTTGCAAAGTACCACAATCCATCATCATCATCTTTATTTTGTTTTTTTTTTTATTGTTTTTTTAACACAATTATTTATAAATCACTTTTAAGTTAAATTTATTTAAAGTTTTTAATAAAATAGTTCTAATAAATGCAAAAAAAAAATATTTTTAATATACATAAGTATAACTAGATATAACAATTATATTTTAATTCCGTTTAAAAATTTTAATAAGTAATTCTTTACTTTTTTATTTACTTCTTCTTTTCACTGTTTACTGTTCATTGGTATACAAATAAAGTTCAATTATGAAATGAGTCTAATTTATGTCTACACTTCAGATATATTCAAAATATTTTGAGGAAAAAAAAAATGAGTCATATTAGTTTCGAGTTTTTTTGATTTCTTTACCGCCTTTTTACGAGTAGAACTCATATTATTGAGTAATTTTAATCACGTATTATACTGTTATAAAATGATTAATGCCCTAACGCTGTAAATATTAACAAAGTTACCGAATCGAAAGCAAAATATATATATATATTATGTTATGTTCATATAAAATAACAAATTTATAATCATAAGATAAAAAAATTTTAACTGAAATGTTAAATTTAAAATTTTTTGGAAAGAATAAAATATATTTTCAACAATTTAATAATGGCTTCAGAATAATAATAATTAATTCATAATAATAATTTTCGACTTTTAACAACAAATTAAATTCAATTTAAAAAATATAAAGTAATAAAATCAAATAAAATCAATAATCAAATGCCTTCAGCTGTAAAAACTCAATACATATTAAGTTTATAGCTGTGAATTTATTTTTATTAAAACAAAATAAATAAATTTTCAAAATTTTTATTTTATATTTTTTATTAAAATAAATTAATTGAAAAAAATTGTTCATGAATAAATTAAAAAATAATTAAAAGATCAACTTCGTTACACTTTATAATATTTTTATTTTGTTTTATATTATAAATTATGTTATTAAATTACATTGTGTCGGTTTATTTTAATAAAATTTTAATTTAAATTTTTACGATATGATGACTGCATATAAAATATAAATTTTCTTAACATTAAAAAAAAGTACATTGAGGGCGCTGTTAATTTCAATGCTGCTGTCATTTTTGTCAAGTTGTTTGTGAGCAATGTGGACTAAACGTAGTATTTTTTAAGTAATTTGACAGCAATTAAGCATTCATTATTGAATATAAAAAAGTGATTTATTGATTTTGAATTTCTTGATTCTTGAGTCTAAAAATTAAAATTTTATTTTATTTGTTTTATTAACATTTTAGATTACCATCGGCATTATAAAATTGTTATAGTTATATAAAAAATCGGTATTCAACTGAAAATTTTATATTATAAAAGTCAAAATAATATTTTTCATTATTATTTATTTTATATTATACATATATGCATACTTCTTTTGAAACAAAACACAGTTTTAACTTTGATACACAATATTATTTAAACTAAAACTATACACGATAAAAGTTACTGATGGTTATAGTTAAATCAATTTGTTTTTGTTTGTTTTATAAGTCTAATCGCTCTGAACAGACTTCTAAGCTAATTTTTTTTGCTTAGAACCCTAAACTAAAAGACAAGTTACTATAAAAATAATCAATTATAATCAAATTAAATAAATTTATTTTATTTTTTATTTAAACTAAAGCAAAGCCGAAATACACTGGACTATCTTTTGACAAAGCATACTTCTGAAACTGTAATATTACATAGCTTTGGAAAGTTGTATTCATCCAGTTCATTTGTATACCTTGTGGTGTGGTATAAAATAATAAAAACAAACTTGACGTTTGAAATAATGAAATGATGATAACAAAATAAAAAAAATAAAAAGAAAATATTTTTTTTTACCTTCTTTTTAGATATGTTTTGAGACTTGTCATTTTCATTTATTTCAGAATTTCAGATTCAGTTTTAAAAATCAGCTCGAACAATGAAGTAGTGTGGGAAAACGGTAACGGTGGCTATTCGGTTTTACAATATTTTTTTTAGGGGGTGTAAATCCAATTTTTTTTCAGTTTTAAATTGAATATTAATAAAAATTCTCTTAGAAAAAGAAATTTATAATTTACATACATATAAAATATTTAAAATTAATTAATTCGCGTTGTTTTGTTAAACTAAAAAAAAATAAATAATATAAAAAAAATAAAGATCATTGTTTTCCTATTTGGCTTTTTGTTATTTTATATTTTTTTTTTTGAAGAAAAAAGTTATAATTTTGTTTTAATGAAATCATTTTAAATGTGAATATGTCAAGGAGGAAACAATCTCATCCAAAGCCTTTTTTAAAAAGTATGTATTTATTTTAAGTCCTTTTTCTTGCACCTACATATATATCAAATCAATTTTATATTAAAATTAAATTAAGTAGGTACTTATGTATAAAGAAAAAGTTTTGTTAATTTAATACAATTTTGTATTACATACATATACTATATACATATATATATATATATATTTTAAGAAAACAAAAAATACAAAAAAAAAGTTTTAATACCTATCAACTTATGAAAAAAACGAAATATATAAACATCAAAAATTTGCTTAAAGAATGAATAAATTAGGATTTAAACCAAAACATTAAATTTATTTACGTATACATTAACGTTGGACTTAAGATAAGGTGACCGGTTTGACAAATTGATAGGTAAATAAATGTACAAAAA
This sequence comes from Poecilobothrus nobilitatus, assembly GCA_947095535.1. Classification (NCBI taxonomy): domain Eukaryota; kingdom Metazoa; phylum Arthropoda; class Insecta; order Diptera; family Dolichopodidae; genus Poecilobothrus; species Poecilobothrus nobilitatus. The sequence goes on along the minus strand of OX352774.1, from coordinate 187,389,483 downwards.
AAAAAAAAAAACAGACAAAAAAAAAACATATTTTTGATCACAGCACAAGTACTCGCATTAAAACCAATTCGCTATCTTTTTTATTGTCATTATCTAAAAGTTCCTAGTTGCTGAAAATAATTACCATTTATTTACATGTTCAAAAAATTTATTTAAATTATTGTTAAAAGTTTTGGTTTTTTTTTTGTTTTAATTTATGAGTTTTAAAATTTTTCATTTATGTATAGAATACTGAAAACTAGTTCAAATTAAATATTTTAATCAATTATCAATCTTTAATATGTTAGTAATAATTGATACAACTTTAAATTTTCTTATTAGGTATTTTTTAAAAATTTAACTAGGTGAAAGTGTTAATCGAATTCTTAATTTTAAATTAAATTTTGCACACTACCAAAACCTATGTCTTTTTAAATAATTTATGAAACAAAACAAAAATATGTATGACTATAATTCTATTATTTTTTATTTTTATATAAGTATGTATGTACATATTTAACGAAATTAAAATAATCACTAAAATATTTTACTGCCCAAAAAAACCAAAAAAAGAAAATGCAACATAAACGGAAAACAAAAAAGATAATACACAAAAAAAAAAAAAATTTATAGTTGCTTAGCACGTTTTTTGAGGTGTGATAGTGTTCATATTATGGGTGTTTTTTATTTTAAATGAATTTTAATTTGTTATAATTAATAGTTTTATTTTATATATATGTATGTATGTATTAATTATTTTTTATTTTAGAATATATGTATACCTATTTCCCTTTGTTATTATTTTTATTGTTTATTATTTTTTATTAAGTTATGTTTCTGTTTCGATTAATTTGTTAATTTAAACAAAAATAATTTAAATATTATTTGCCTTAATGGATTATAAATATTTTGTAAATAATAAATAAAAAATTGCATACAAATACATTGATTTCATACATACATTAAAATAATCAATATTTATAGATCTTTTAAGATTTGAAAAATTGATATGATCAATAATTTGTAACTATTTCATGCTACTAAAAATTTTTACGGAAGAATCGATTTACTATGTATGTATATAAAAATATGGCGTAAAAATATAAAATCTAATATTAATTTAATAAATTATTTTTATTAATTCGTTATAAATGTTTTTATAGGTTACTAAGGTTGTTTATCATATTCATGATGATTCTGACTAAAGATACCTTGTTAAGTAGTTGTATAGTTTTTCTAATAGGTATAAGAAATTATTTTGTAAAATATATTAAATTTTAGTATGTTAAATATAGGAAGGTGTCTTTATTGTTATTTTAGATGTTTGTAATTTAAATAAATGTATCTACCATACCTAGTATAATTAAGTATGTATTTAAATAAAAAGTTATTTAAAAAAAACAATGTAAACCTTTATTCATGTCTATAAAAGTCTAATAGACAATTTTTATTTTTATAGTACCTACCTACCTATAACAATAAGTAGGAATAATTTTTGTTTTGATAAAATGTCATTTAAATACATAATAAAATTATTACACTAAACGTGCATTATTTAAAACTTTTAAGAACATATAATATAATTTATATAGTAGCAGTAGTAAGAATTTAAATTAAGAAATTAAAAAATATCCTATTATCACATTATATCTGTTTCCTTTATATACATAATATGATACATAATGTAATATAATATAAAATGTATATTTTAAAAATGTTCCTTATTGTCTTCGTTATCTGAAACTGTCAAAGTTACTTTTAACTTTTTTTTCGTTTTTGAACCCTCTCAAATGTAAAACAGTGCTATACAAATACTTTATATAATATATTATTTTATATCTTTTATGTACATATATAGTTTATATAACGTAAAAAATGAATGAGGTAGATAGATATACTTATATAAATTTTTATTCAGAAAGATAATTCTTTCGATATCTAAAAAGATTATCTTTAAAAAATATCTAATTTAATTGACAAAAATAGCTAAAGTAGATTCGTTTTAATGTTACAAAAAAAAAAAAAAACAAAAAAAAAAATTGTTATCATTTACCAAAATTTTGTGCGTGTTTTATAGTATCTACCTAATATTGTAAATGTTGTATGATGTAGTAATATTTTTATGATAACGTTATTTTAAGTAACAATATTTTTTTCTTTTTGTTTTTTTTATTAATGTTAACATTTTTAATAAATTTTAATTTTTAATAGATTAAAATGTATAATAAGTATAATACCGAAATAAATATTTCTTTATTATTATCTATTTCCATTTCTTTTTCAAAAAAAAAAAAATAAAATAAATTAAATTTTTAACACTAATTTAATATTCAATATTTTTTTTTTATTTCGTAATTTAATGTACAGTTTTTAATGAATATTTAATTATTTTTTATTCCATTAACATAAAAGTATAATAAAAGTTATTTTTACTTACATAATATACGTACATACATATATACATAATGTCTTTAATTTGCTGGTTCTTATCTTTTTTTTATTTTTATATTAAAGCTATTCATAGAATGAAATGCAAAATTTATTAAGCAATTCGTAATAATTCTAAAAATCAAATAATTTTTTTTTTTTTAATAGGAAGTAAATATCTATACTTATTATATAGTTATGTGCAATAAAACTTTTCCTTAAAGCATTACAGATTAATTTTTAAATAAAAAAAAAAAAAATAAAGAGGTTTAATATTTCTGTTATTTTTTTTCGTTAGTTATAGTTATATATTAATATTATTTACTTAAAACCAGAAAAAGCTTTTCGCTTTTAGATAAAAAAAAAAAAACATATTAGTTTCTAATCTAAAAGTTGATTCATTGTTATTATTATGTTATCAGTTTAAAAGCAAAACCAGAAAATAAGGATGATAAAAATAAATAGTTTTGAAAAAATTAAATATATATAGGTATATATGTATGTAAATTCATTTATAAATAATTACAGAATCAAAAAATACTAAGTCTAAATGTCGTTGTATGATAAACTTAAATAAAGTAAAAACAATATTTTACCAAACGAGAAATTTTTTTTTTTTATCAATTTAAAAAATTTTAAATACCTATAAAGAATATTATTTTGAATATTTAAACATGAAAAATGTATAGTTTTATTTAAAATTTATTTAAATAAATAATAATTAAAGGTAATATTTTACAAGAGATTTTTTAAAAATTTGATTTTTTTTAAAGTTCTTTTAGAATAAGTTTTTATTTTGCTATTCTTTATAACTAATCATTATTATTATTTATTACTTCAACTATTATTATTCAATATTTAATAAAAACGAAACTAAAGATATACATATATGTGGATACAAAAGTAGTTTATTTTGGGTTAAATTTTAAACAATTAGTCAGTTGTTTAAAAATTAAAAAAAACCTCTATAATAATAAATAGAATAAATATATGTATCTCTATAAAAATCTCTTAAATAGTACTAATCGACTGCAAAATACATAATTAAGAACGTTTCAGAACTTATCACATTTTTACGTAACTTATATAATATCTATTACTACAGTACTAGATTAGGGAAGACTGAAGAGGCCAAGAGGGTTAGGTGATGTTTCGAAATTATAATCGTATTCGTTTATGGAAATATTTGTGTAATTTCATTACATAGATACGTCATATATATTTGATATTCGTAATTCTTAAATATTCAGCAAAATTTAACACGAATTATTTATTTTTTTTCAATATATTTGAAAAGAGAAAATAAATTATTCGTGGCTTATGTTTATGACTTAACTATCTACTTATAAATTCTTACTACAAACTACTAATAAATTGAAATAAGATTACATAATTATGTATTTTATCTTAGTATAAAATATGGTATCAATATTTTTTTTGACCTGAGTACCTATAAATTTATAAAAATATTTTATAATTAAAAAAACAATTAGTAGGTTTAGATATCGGTTTTGTCATAATCATAATGCTTAATTATGTATCTTAATTCTTAAGTCGTATGCAGTTAATTAAATATATAAAGAAAAATTGCAATGTAAAAAATTGTCCTGTAATGTTATATTTTAATTTTCATTATATAAAAAAAATATATAACTAAAATTATAGTTAATTTAAAATTTAAAATTATTTTAGCATCTTATGTTATTAAATAACAGACAATCATAAAAAAAATATAAAAACGTTGCCAACGTACAATTTCTTACGTAGTTGTAATTTTTAGTTTTTTTAATGCATTTCTCTGCCACATAAATGTGGACAGCAAATTGCACAGTCTTTCTTGTTCAGGCGCGACTGTAAATGTCGTAAGGAGTGTTCGTAAGATGGTGTTTAAAGCGTATTTTATACGCTTTTACCCACAAGGCCACCGAGGCCCCTACTTGTAAATTGTAATGTAACTAATTAAAATCTAACTACATATTCGGATTAATAGATGTTATTCGTGAATATTTAAACTCATTCATTAGTCATTATTCGTATACGTATTCGCGAATAACTACTGGTTTTTCTAAACATCTTGCTAAATCTTAATAACAAAATATCTACCTAAGTATTAAATATTATAACATAATATTTATTGATTACAATGTTTGATTTATTATAGAATGGTATCTCAAGAAAATCACAGTTAAAAAAATATTTTTCATAAGTCCGTTCTAAAATTCTTATCATCATCATTCCATGAAAATCCAAATTTCATCCGATAATACTGTATTCACATTTAGTATTATGTAGCTCTATTTATCTATCTTTTTAATATATATATGTATATATACATGAATAAATGAATAAAAAAAACCAAAAACAACACTTTTTCAAAGGATACAGATTTTTGGTTTAAAAAGATAACATATCCTAACACATGCATCAATAACATCAACAGTAATATATCTGACAGCGTTATTCGTCATTAAATTCCCCTTATTGAATTAATATTATTATTTATTATTTATATACTTTTTGACCCCAGCAACTTTGTTGTTTTTTATTTTGTATTTTTTTTCTATCCATTTTTTCCTTTTTTGTTATTTTCCTTTTTAGATGTGATAATCTTTATTGATAAAAGCTCGTCGTCGTATGGTGATTGGCGACGTCTGTTTTTGGAACATATAAAAATAAAGTACAAAAACAAAATAACTAAAACCTTAAAGGGGAAACAATATTAAGATGCACGACAAAGAAAAAAATTAAAAGAAAGAGAGAATAAGAGAAAATACAAAAAAAAAAAAAAACAAAAAAAAGAAAAAAGATTTAAGTGATAAGAAAGTCTTAAATTTTTTTCATTTGATAAGAAAGAAAAAAATGCGGTAAAAATGAATGAAGGCTAACAGACGATAAGAAGATATTTTTATTTTTTTTTCGTTTTAAATTAATCGGAAAGTAATAAGGATAATATTTTTTTTTTTTTAAAATGAAATTATCTTGGAATTTTTTTTAAAATTGTATAACTGATGGTCTGATTAAATACAAATATGAATTTTTATTAATTTGTTATTTTTGAAAAATTTTATAATTATGATGGAATAAAATTAAACATATTATAACGAATGAATTAAGAGCTAGTTTAAGAAATGACAATAAAATGTATTTAAATAATAATAAATTAAATAAAAATAATATAAAAATAAACAAGGAAGGTGGAAACAGGCGAATTTAAAAAAAAATTAACAAGAAAACGAAAAAACGAAAAAAAGTTTAATTGGCTTATATGTGAACAACTTAACTTAACAAAAATGTGAGTGTTTTTTGTAAGGCGTAAAATATAGAATTGACGGATCGAAGTTCCGAAACTCAATTATAAATCATAACAATATTAATCAAACAGATAACTTTGGGAAGGAATAACATTTAACTGTGCAACTAAATTGGATCAATCTTTTATTCACGACATAGTTAACAATCTTTAATAAACTCTTATGCCGAAATGAAAAGGCTATAACATTCGCAATTTTTTGTTTTTGTTAAACGTGGATTCTTCACAAACAACCAAACAAGCAAAGTTTCTGCATTAATGTGCAGTTATGTATAGTTATTGGATATATGTATGTATGTATATTTATTGGATTGGGTTGGATATAGTGTAGTTGCTGAACATATGCAAGATTAATTTTCAAAATTTTTTTTAAACTCAATAAAACTGTGGAAAAATGTTATGGATTCACACACTTATGCAATTATATTTTATCAATCTATATACTTAAGTACAATTATTATTTATTACTTATTAAAATAAGGCTAGTCTATTTCTTTTATTCATCACAACAAATTTAATCTAGTAACAATGATAAATAGTAAACGGAATCAATTAGTTTCTAATTATTAAGTACATAAGTATATATGTATGTACATATATTTCTTGGGTTCTTTTTTATATTATTGATGTCCGGATTCTTTAGTTGTATCCCATTCACTTACTGAGTTAATAGTGCGGTGTTAATGACCTATTATAGTGGATTTTGAATTGCATTAACTTTTCCTTTTTAATTTTATTTGTGAAATGATTTATTAAATTATATAACAAAATATCATTAAAATTTTAAGAGCTAGTAAATCTTTTAGCATAATGATAAATTTTATACTACAATTAATAAATATCCTTCTGTTTATATTTATTTTTTTTAATTTTAATCTTTCAGTTCAATATTTTTATTGAGTTTTTTTGTTATTATTATTCTTTTTTTTTTTTGCATAAAATTTGTTATCATTTTTAACGCAATTTGCTTTAAGTCATATAAGTACCTATATAATATTGTATACAATTCAATTGATTTTTTTTTTTACTTGTAGCCTACACATTTTATTCTGTTTTCTCTTTTATTTTTTTTTTTAATGCAAAATTGTTTTTATATTTCATTTTATTCTGGGTACTTACCTGATTAGAAAAATAAAAAACAAAAAATTAAATTGTGATCGCTCTCAACGCAAACATTATTTACAGATATTCATGTTTTTTTTTTCGTTTTTATATGATTCATTTTAAGTAATTTCTGAAAAAAAAAAATTACATTTGTAAGTTTTATATTATATGACTTAAGTATGAAAATGTGAATAACTATAAATACGGGCAAAATTTAAAGTTTATAAAAATTTACAAGTTATTTAGACGGGTGTTATGATAATGGATTAAAGTTTAACATTAAGACAATTCAGTTTCTTTTAGGTAAATGATTTATCAATAATAGTTAAGTAGTTATATTTAGATTTTTCAATGATAGTTAAACTTATTTTAATCAACAATCAAAGCTGATTTGTTAATATTTTTAAAACATCAATCTAGCTACATAGGATAGGTATGCTGTAAACTAGGGTATGCTTTTAACTAAACACAAAATACGACAACAAAGAAATATTTATGGAATGAATAAAATGAATTTGCATACTAAAATTTGTCTTTGGTGATGTTAATATTTAGTTCTGTTTAATTTTAAATTTTTATATGTAATTAGCTTTAAAATCTACTATTTCTCACAAGAATAATATTATTTAATTAATGATTTAATAGTTTCAAGTTTTTTAATTACTATGTATTTATTTATTTTTGAATAAACAATCGAAAGTTGTAGTAAATATAATAAAGCATAAAGAAAAAAAAAAAGAAAACAATCGGTAGAACAAAATGTCAATATCTTTGACCTTGTAATTTAGGTTTGGTATTGTGCAGGAAATAGTCCAGCAAATTGAGCGCGGGCATGTCTGACATATTTCGGGAATAGGTACAATAATAGGTACAATAAGATGAGCATAATTTTCGTAACTCACTGAGGTTACAACCGGAATATAACAGATTGTGACTTATGACAATCATAATCTTTCATTACAAACTTAACAAAATATTTATATGTAGTAATTTACATTATGAATAAATCTCGTTAACGTATTCAAAATAACAGGAACTCGAACAAAAAAAAAAGAATATACTTATAGAAATAACAAATTATAGAAAGATTTGTCGATCTATTAAAAATTAGCTTGTCACTTAAGTAACTATGGGCTTATTCTTAGCATAATTTTTTCCATATAATATAAGTATATAATGGAATTTTGAATAACTAAAAACATAATTTTTGAAATAAAATTTAATATAAATTTCGAGAAATGTTTAACACTACTTTCACATTTACCTCTATTAGTAATCGAACATGGATTAGCATTAAATAGGATTTGCAAGTTATTAAACTCACTTGAGTTGTTGTTATTCCAGAATATACACGACATGATAGTATAAAAAATGAATGCTTAATTTTTCAACATAATTATTTTTGTTATTAGTTATTTTAGTGGTTAAATAATATTAAAATATTATGAAGATTCAAATTGTATTATAATTTTTCTATATATGTATATATAATGAATTTTGTTGTAAATATTAAAATAGTTTGAAAAATGGTAGCAGCAAATATTTAAACTTCTAAAATCTTCTATTACATCCTTAATTATTGAATTAGATGTTAAAATATGAAAACGGATTTTCGAAGATTGGTCATAATTGCGCTGATTTTATAAAAATAACTAGAAAAATTTGAAATCAATAGTTCGACATTTAATTAACTAAGATCTTCAGTAACTATCAACATGTTCAAAAAGAGTTAGGAATATTTCCTAGTTAGATAATTTCTATGAGTAATAAATGTAGGTGATTGTTACCCCAGCCTGTATCTAAGTATCTGTTATATGTATAAATCAAATATTAGAATACTTAAATGCAAAACAAATATTGTATGTGTATAAATTAAATAAATGTTTGATTATAAATTATACTGTATCCTAGTACAGTTATAGATAGATGTGTAATATGTACTAGGATATAAATAATTTTGATTTTTTTTTTCTTCTATTTAGTTTTTGATGTACATTTATATGTTTATATTGTAATTTTATTTTTGTGTGTAAAATATTTGATCTAAAGTGTTCCCAATATGCAACCCATCATGTTAACATAACTATTGTAAAAAGATGTCCGTTCGTAACTTAACATTAATTCGTAATTTGTATGAAAAATGAAAATGCATATAGAATGATGATAATGATTATTTCAAAAATCACTAGTTACTTAGTAAAAAGAATTTTTAATATAAATACAAAGCATTAAAAATTAAAAAATAATATCAGAAAAGACAAAAATATAATATAAAAAAATAAAAATAAAACGATCGTGAGATAAAAAATTGAAAAATGCTTCTATATGTGCGCATATTTTCTATACTTACTAAGTTACAGTATAGGTATTATTTTTTTTTTTTTTTTTGTTATAGAGAGGGTATATTTTGCTCTCTATATTATTTTATTACTAAAAGTATATATATAATTAAATGTAAATATATATTTACACATTATATAGATATGGATGTGTATGTATGTACATATATAATATAATTTTTATTTTATTTTATTTTATTTTTATTTTGTTATTATTCACTGATGATAGGCGGAGTATGGTTTTATCTCTTAACTGCACTCAGCTAATCTAAAAAAATTATCTTTTGTCTGGCATGTGCTTTTTGCTTCGAGATCAGGACCGTATTTGTACTAGTTTCTCTTTTAAAAATATTTTTTTTTAGTATTTTTTTTTTTTTTTTGGATTTTTTATTTAAAAAAATGTTTAATATCTTTTTACAAATACACAATGCTTTTTAAATTTTTATTTATTTTTATTTTTTTTTTATTTTTTATTTTTTATTTAAATACATTTGTAGTATCTTAAGATGTATATATTATGTATGTTTATATGTTTATATGCATAAAAACCTGACATAACCGTCTGATATTTTTATGCGCTATCTAAATACCAGTCTTGTCGTCTCTATTTCCATTACCATGCAAAGATATCAAAATTATAAATAAGAAAAATAAAGAAAAAATAAAAAAAACAATATTTTTTGAACCACAAAAAGTTCTAAAAAAATTGAAAACAATAATTATAATAAAATAAAAGGAGCAATAATACTAATAGCAACATAATATTAAAACATAACATTTAAAAAAAATATATGTTGGAACTTGGCAGAGAAAAATTATGGAATTTAAGAGAGAGAATTAAAAGAAAAATTAAAACATAAAGAAAGAGAGAATTCAGTATAGGAAATGGGAATTGGAAATTGTGAAATGAATCTGGATTCAAGATGCAGCATTCAGCAACATAGTTTAATGTACGATATGATATTCTAAATTTAAATTAGAAAAAAAAGATCTATACATACATATATATATATATATATATATATCATGTATATGTGTATAAATTATTATTAATATGATAATATTTGAGCAATTAAAAAAAAAAAAAAGTAAAATTACTAGAATAAGTGATAAGTTTGTTAAAGTCAAAAATTTAAAAAAACAAAAAAAAAAAAAACAGTAGAAAGTAAAAAAATCTTTTTTTTTTCATCTTCCAATTACCTAAATGGAAGAGTAAAGGATAAGAGACAGTAAAGAAAATTGATAGTCTAACACTAGAGATTCTTAGAATATTAATTAACAACTAAAAGCAATAAAACTTAAACTAACTCTAACCTTTTATGCTTAAATATTTATATCTTTTGTTTTTGGAGCCAAATATAAAAAAAAATGAATTAAATGTGAATTCTTTTTTTTTTTCAAATTAATATCCAATATGGATGATTGTTAATTAGTTTAATATTATTTAAGTGTACTTATCTGTTTATCATTTAACATTTTACCTATTTTTTTTTTTTATAAATCAATTGAAATTATGTATGTATCATTTATTTAAAACAACTTTTAATAGTTGTTATTAGGGATTAGTTTTTTTTTTCAGAATCTTTTTAGATTGGTTACATATTTTTGAGATAATAATTGATTCGCTAAATTAAATTCTGATGTTAATGAACTTTGTATTTCTTTAATTTATTTTTAGATATTACATATTATTTTAATTATTATTTTTTTTTTGAAATTTTAGGAAATTTTAGGAAATTACACAGCCTTTCCTTTTCAGGCGTGTTTATAAATGTCGTAAAGGGGGAATCCACACTCCCTCGGTTATTACAGAGTATTTTATACGCTCTTACCCACTAGGCCACCGAGACCCCTAATTATTATTATTATTATTAAAACTTATCAAAAAAACTAATCAAAATTAAGTTAAAAGTAAGTTTAGTATATAAGTCATAAGTCAGTTATTGTTGAACACGTTATTGTTGAACGTTAAATTGTTAAAGGTAGTATGTATGGACAATGCAGGGACAATGACAAATAAAAATTAAGTTTTAAATATTTTTAAAGATTCATAAAAATCATATTTATTACTTGATAATACTTGCAATCAAACCTATACTTTATTATATTCTCTTCATAATTACATTTTTTTTTAAAAATATTTTAATTAGTTCTCAAAGACTAGAAAAAGAATTTATGTTTAAGATGCTTAAGTATTAAATTGGAGCTAAAACTAAATAAGGTATATGTATTAAATAAAAATAATTTTTTTAATTTAATTACTTAGCTTTAATAATATAATATAATAAGAAAAACCAACTACCGAAATTAGCAATTTGTTTGTTATACATATTTATAATTAAATTCCTCTGTTAGAAATTCAAGATATTCGTTTTGAAAAAAATTCAGAGAAAATTGATTTAATCATTAATTGCCAATGAATTAATACTCACTTATACTGCAATGTTTGAGATTTCTAATTTAAGATAAAAAAAAAATAAATGTTAAACTTGAGAATAAAATGATATAAATTCCAATAAGGATTAATTATCAATATTAAAGATGTTCACAGAAGGTAAAAATAAATTTACAAAAAACATCAAAGAAAAAATGAAATGTCGTAAAAAGAAATAAGTTTTAATTAAGATCAATTATGCGATATATTAGTTATTGTTAAACATTTATAAAAAAAAAAAAAAATTAATTAAATAAAAGATATATATGTATGTATGTATAAGTTGTTTTTGATTAATCATTCAGTCATCTTTATTAGTTTTTTTTTTTTTTTATATTTTGAAGATTAGGCGTAGATTTTTTTATGAATTTTTTTTTTTATTTCAAATTAAAGTATATAATAATTTTAATCAGATTTTTTACTAACTTTTTTACTTTTCATTTTATTTGAAGGGTATTTTATCGAAAACGTGTGGCCTAAGATTAAAAATATCTATATATGAATAATTAAAAAATTAAAAATCTAAAGGGCGATCGACTAATCAGAAAAATTATTTTACAAAAGGACATTTCATCAAAAGTCCTTCCTCATAAAAGTACATTTAAAAAAAAAAAAAAAAAACAAATTACAAACTACATACATACATCACACACACACACAAAATTTGCAAAATAAACATTTGAATAAAATAACTTTTATCAATAAATACATTTTATAAAACCCTTTATATTATTACATGTATATTAGATATAATAATAAGGATATATTAGTTTTATGGGAATATAAATATATCTAAAATTTTAATATTTTTTAAAAAAAAAAAGGCCTTTAATTTTTTGTTAATCATATTTTTATCTTTTTGGTTAAACAGTTCTTTTTGCAAAATATTCTCTTTTATCAAATGGGAAATCAACAAAGACAATTCTTCGTGAAACAACTTTTGATGAAAGATATTTTTGCAAAATGTCTTTTGATAAAATATGTATATCCTATCCTATCCAAATATAACAACGATGCCAAAATAAGCAACGATTTAAAACTAAATCGATAAATCATTATATTTAAATAAAATTTATTTGTATTACTTATACTTAATAATCGTTAAGTTTATTTTATGCAACCAATTACATTTTTTTAATAAGGTATTTGTAGAAAGTATAATCCATTATTTGGAAATTCAAATTTAATTTTTTTTTTCGAATTTTCTTAACTTATATATTTGTTCAATATTTTAAAATGTGTTTGCCATATTTTTGAAAACTTATTATACTTTTTGAACTTAAACTATTTTAAAAATTTTTTCTAGACGTATTAACTATACTAATAATATACATGCTGCAATTTTAATATCATTTTAGACATTAAAAATAATATAAATGAATATATTAAAGATAATTTACAAATAACCTTAAAATACGATTTAAAATTAATATTACAAAAATATCAATTCTTAAATTAAAAAAAAAAAAAAATATATACGTACATATATTATATATATTTTTTGCTATTAGTTTTACTTCATAAATAAGATATAAAATTTTTTCAATTTTATATATTTTATAAAAAAATGACTAATTTAAAATGTTATCAGTTTTATTGCTATTAAAATAATTCCATTTTATCAGTCTGTAATACCACATGTATAATAATATATACATACATACATATATATAAATTCACTATATAATCATATACTTGTAAAATGTTGTACATATATATATATATATAATATATAAAATAAAAAACGAAAAAAAAAAAAAAATTAATGCAAAAGATTAAAATCTGAAAAATCTAAAAAAGAATTTTTTTTCCGTGATTTTGATGACTAATTTATCTTGGCTTTTAAAAGTTAAGTTATTATATCGGAAAAATAAAATAAAAATAAAACATTAAAAAAAAAAAAAAATGTATATTATCATCGAAAAATATATTTGATTTTAGTTTAAATTACGTGATTTTATTGTAGATTTTTATATTTTTATTCTTTTCAGTTTTTGATTTATATGGACGCGCATATCCATATCATTACACATAAATAGTATATATATGTACATATACATATATTTATATTTAATATTTAAATACTTTATAATTATTTTTAAGTTGTCATAAAAATTTGGATTTTTTAATTATCTTTGTAAATAATTTTAATAACCTGAAAACTTTACATATATAATTTAATTTTTGTATTTAATCAAAAGAATTTTCAAATATTTTAATAAATTACTTATCAAATCAAAAATCAATTACGGCTTTATTGTATAGGTATAGGTATACTTACTATTAAAATTAAAGTTCAGTTCATAAATTTTTTTACAATTGAAATTTTGCATTGAAATTTTAAAAACATAATAAACTATAATTTAAAAAAATTATTATAGCTTTTATCAGATTATTGATCAATTTGGTTTTTTTGGTGTTTTTTTTTTTATCTATATATTATTATGGAATCGAGTTAAATAATTCAATTAACGAAATTCTATATTTCTAATCTAATACACAAATACACAATAAACAATTAGGTACATAATATAAATACATAAGTACTTTTAAAAAAATTTATCAAAACTTTTAATTTCATATTTAAATTATAAAAATATAAATTTTTCTTATATTATAATTTATTGATAAATAAAAAATGATGAAAGTTTTTTTTTTTTTTTTAAATTTTGTAAAATAAAAAATATAATATATAAAAAAACAGAAAACATTTTACCATAGAATTTTAATCTATATATATATCACATAAATTTATTTCTATGTACATAATCGTATATACGTATACCTATATGTATAAATTTTTTTTTTTTTTTTAAGTTGAAATGCAATCATTCATACTCAGTTTAACATCAAATACATATAAATACAAATGCACAATTGTTATCAAAATGAATAAAATAAAATAAAAAATAAAAAAAAAAATAATAAAGTTGGAATATTATTCTTAACATTCTAAAATATCTTCTTGAATCACGGAAATGAGTTCTTCAAATGATGACAGTTCTTGAACTTTTTCTCTTATTTAATTTTATATGTGAGAAAAAAAAAAAAAAAAACTAAACTATAAGATTCAAAAAATATGAAATGAAATTGATGAAGATAAATTCAGATTCGTATATTAAAAATTATATATATTATATATATACATATATGTATTAATATTCAGATACGTCCCCAAGTTGTTTTTCCTATCAAGTCTCACGATTTTTATTAAAAAGGAAAATGTAAAAAAAAAAAATACATACATATATGCAGTTGAATTGAGATGATGTTTGACAAAATGTATTGTTTAAGTTGCTACAATTCATATCAATGCAATCACATTTACATAAATGAAAAAAAAAAAAAAAATTTTTTATTTTTTTTTTATGCATTTGAGACGTTTAAATTGCTAAGATTTTTACCTTTTTATTTTTGAAATTAATATTGATTCTATTGATTTTTTTTGAGTAGTGTTTTTAGTTTTTCTTATATAAATTTAATTACTTATATCATTAAATATTTTATTTTTATCTAACAAATTTCTATTTCTTCTAATTTTTTTTTTTTTTTAAATATCATGACTCTAACAAATTATAATCAAAATGTTCGGATTCAACCCAGTTTTAATAGAACCTTGATAAAACAAAAAATTATGTAAGATAAATTAAACATTAATTTTTTTTTTATTACTTAATTTTATATGAAACTTTTAAAAAGGTTATTTTTTAATTATGTAATTTGCCCATAAGCCAAGGCCCAAGATTATTTAATTACTATATAAGCTTCTACTACTAAGAAGCTAACTATTGGTGCAAAACTAATACACATTTTGAATGTTTTTTTTTATTTTTACTCCTATAAGGAGTAATTTATTATTCCTATTTGACTAACCTCTAGTTTCTGCAATTAATAACTTCACTAAGCTGTTTTACTTACTGTGATTACTCGGTTGTAATAGCCATTGTATATACAAGACTATAAAACACAAATATTGTTGTGCGTCATCTATAATTTTGTACAAAAATTATTTTATTATATTTATTATATAAAATTTTATATGACATTAATATAAGATATACTTATATACTAATTTGTTATTTAATTATATTATAATAATTAATTATAAATTATAAGAAAAAAACAATATTTATTGTCTACAAATTTAGAATACATTATGTAAATTTATATAAAATTAAAATAAGCAAATGTTATTTACTATTAAATTGTTATGCTGCCCATACACGCTAGACTAGGTTGTAAACTTGGTACGCGAACTGGTTTTATAACCATACCACAATCCAACCATTGTAATTATGTACTTTATATTTTTTATTATTTTCTCAAATCAAAAAATCTCAATGTTAAAATGACATTTAAGTTGTACAACTTGCCCATACACGATACAACTCAATTACAAACCAAAGATTCCGCCCACAAAAATCAAAATTTTTTGATATTCTTCCAACCAACTTTTCAACCATCAAAATGATTTTACAACTTGCCCATACACGATACAATTTATCAAGTTCGCGTACCAAGTTTTTAACCTAGTCCGCCGTGTATGGGCAGCATTAGCGTTATTAACGAGTTTAGTTCATAAAACTTTGTATATATATATATACATATTATATTATTAATTAATAACTAACCTAAGAAAATTATGATTAAAAATTTAATTTTAAATTAGTAATTTTTTTAAGTTGTTAGTTCGTAAACATATATATATATATATATATTTATTTATTTTATTTATTTATAAACTCAAGAGAGTATATAAATATACAAAATTTTTTATAGTTGTTAAAAATTGGTTTCCAACAAAATGCACTAAAGATATTAAATACACTTTTTAGTAACTACTTATATATTTTTAAGCATAAAAAAATTGTGATCTTACAGATGAATCTGATAATATGTAAACCTATGTAAGAAATATTTTAAAATTTTATATAAATTTTGTAGAAAAACATTTTATCCTCCTTCTACTTCTTCGTGTTAGAAAGAAAATAAAATATAAATACATTTTATAAATTTATTTAATTAAATTTTAATATGTAATGTTATATGCCACAAATCCATTAGCTTTTGTATTTTCTTTAGTTGTAATTCATTCTAATACACTTAAAATTTTATATACTGTTACTTACCTTACTTTTTATATTCATTGTTCATTATCGTTTTTCTTAAAACATATCCTTATTCTATTTTTTTTTTAATAAAAAAACATACATATTTTATCTTAAAAAAAAAATTATCAACTCTTTTATCTATTACTTTAAAAATAATAAAAGAAAAAAATTGGAAATTTTTGAAAACAACAGATATTGAAGAAAAATTATAACCACAAAGTAGCATGATCATATCATCGATTAAAAGTCAATTTATATTACATACGTACACACATATAAATAATTTAAATCAATGAATCAAATATATCAAATTGCATATAAATTTTCTAATGTAATAAATAAAAAAAAAAAAACAAATATAATATACATATAACTTTTTCCATTCTCCCTTCTTTTCTGTTCGGTATAGTTTTTTGAGTACTTGACAATTTAAAAATCATTTTGAAAAAAGAAGGACATTTTCACAACCCATCATCTCTTAAAACTAACCTGGAATATTATGTGTATAATATACATATATTTATATGTATATTTATGTATATTGAAATATATAAAGATGATATGATAGATTTTCCCTTTAAATATTGTTTTTATAAAATACTTTTTTTTTTTGTTTTTATATATATACCTAAATGTTTATATACATATTATAATTATGTATGTATATTTAAATCTATATAAATATATTTGGCACGGATAAAAGATTAACTTAAAAGGAATTTTCTTATCAAATCTACCAGTTTATATTTACTTTTAACCAGTTTATATTTTTTCAAGTCCTCATTTTTTATCGTTTACTTATTTATTTATTTATTTATTTTTTTTTTGTCTTGTCTTGTCTTGTCTCTCCCCCTTAATCTGGAAAAAAAATAAGAAAAAATAAAAATATAATGAAAAGAGATATAGAAAAAGGATTATAAGGAATTCATGCAATTATAGTTATATAATGTTTATTGTATTTTAGACCTTTTCACATTAGTTTAGCATTGGTCAAGCAAAAGCGTTAAAATAAATAAAATAATGCTAATATTATTTTATAAGAGTTTAAAGTTTGAAAGAAAATAATTGACTGTGGAAAATGTGAAAAATCTTAATATAAAAACGTATATATATACCCGTGTCAAAATTTATGTTACATATTTTAAAATTTTGTTGACATTTCTGTTGGTAATTAACATATGAGTGCTTTCATCTGTATGATGAATGCTGGCAGTTAGTGTGGAAAACCCTTTTAATTTATACATATATGTACATATATAACAATAATAATTTTTATAGTATAAAAAACCTTGAGTTGGTCGTGTGAAATGACTTATTATTATTATAATTATTATTTTTATTATTATAAATACTGTTATCATTTCTTATATTATATTTAATGAGATTTTAAGTATTGCAATAAAATGAAACGTTAGTAAAAAAGTTGAGATAATATGCCATCTCAATATAGTAAAAAAAAATATTAAAGGTCAATAATAATAATTATAGGAATATTCTGGCAGAAATTCGCAAAAATATATTGTTCAACTTATCTGTTAGTTAATTTCCGAACATAATATATATATACTATTAAATTAAACGCTATTAAGTTGTTAAAATATTTTAGATTTTTAAGATATTTTTTGAAATTACTTTAAATGCATATAATTAATAATCAAGGTACAAACATATAGTTAACTTAAATTTTTTCATTTTAAAATAAAGATATGTTGACTAACTTGTATCCTTATCTGAGACGTATTAAGTTTTTTATATATCAATTTTTTTAGAACTACAGAAATTACACTATAAATATTTTTGATTAAATAAAAGCTGGTTAAAATAATAATACATAGTTACAAAAATAGTTTTATAGTAAATTTATGATTTGATCATGATATTTTCAGCTGCTAAATTCATAGTTTCTTAAAATATTTTAGTTTTGTTACCAGAATATTTATTGTACGTATAGAACTAAAGTAAAAATCTTGGAATATAAATTAGAAAATCTTTTCAAAGAGTTTAAAATAATCAAATTAATGTACTTTATCTATTACAAATACATATTTCAATTTTCAAATAATTCAATATTGTACAAAATTTATTTAAAATTATTTCAAACTCTATTTTTTATAAAAATTAAGCAGAAAATGTTGTAAATAGAATCTGAAATTGATGTAATAATAATTATTTTAATGTAACTTTTGTAAAGTCACCAGAATATTGAAAACTGTTTTTATTTTATATAAAATAAAATACAACGATAAAAATTATAGACATATAAATATATATACATACATATAAATAATAAATATAAGATGATT
This sequence comes from Poecilobothrus nobilitatus, assembly GCA_947095535.1. Classification (NCBI taxonomy): domain Eukaryota; kingdom Metazoa; phylum Arthropoda; class Insecta; order Diptera; family Dolichopodidae; genus Poecilobothrus; species Poecilobothrus nobilitatus. Next base: position 187,370,476 of record OX352774.1, on the reverse strand, counting down.
CATTAAATATAAATAATTTTGTTTTTGTGATTTCACATAACAAGGACATAATTCAACCAAAATCCCATTAAAAGATTACTGCCTCTTGTTTTTTTTTTTTTTTGGCTTTGTCATTTTGTTTTTTATTTTTATTTTCATTTTTATCGATAAGCGAAAATTTTATCTGGTTTAATTTTATATAAACTATTATTATATATTTAACACCTAATACTATTATTCTACATAATATCCATATTCCATAGATATATATTTATAAGGGTATGTATATATGTATATCCTTTTGTATATTTGCATACGATTTTATTCTTTCTATACAAAGAAAATGCATAAAAAGGATATTAGGAGCACAAAAAAAATATATATATATGTAACCATATAAAAAAAAAAGGAAATTTAGTATTGTTAATTTAAAAAAAAAAATGTTACACATATTTATTTCGTGTTTATATTCTCTTTTTCTCTCTTTTCTTTTTTTTTAATTTTCCCGCAAAAAAAAAAAAAAAAAGCAAAACAAAAATCGTAAAGTACAAAAATATTATTATGATTAACTATTTTAAATTTTCATTTTTTGTTTTTTATACACTTCCTCCCCCTATTTATATGTATATTTATATATAGGTGTATATCTGTAATATATACATACATTACATTAAATAAAATATCTTAGTTTTTACATTAAATAAAATACAAGAAATATAAGTAAAGTAAAAGTAGAAGAAGAGAGGAGATTTTTATTGGAAAAAAAAGGATAATGAGAAAAAGAGTAAATGGTGTAGACTGTTAGAGCATGTAGAGTGTAGTAGACAGTAGACTGTACTGTAGTGTTTTACTGTTGTGTACTTGTGTAGTATTATAAGTATTGTATTGTATATGAAAATTGGTGAAAAGAGCGAAAGAAAATATCATGCAAAAAAGAGAGTATAAAAGTAATGTTATTATGAATATTATTATATATCTCGTATATTTTGTATTTTATTTTATACTTTTTTTTTTATTGTTATTATTGTTTATTTTTCTTATTATAATATGGCAATAGAATAGAAGTATAACCTCCTATCAACACAACACGTAAAATTTACTATGCACTTTATTATTATATTTATATCATTTTTATATAAAATATATCTATCTATTTCTATTATATATAAATATATATTACAACACATTCATTTATACATATATTTCAATGTTTATTAGTATATGTATGTAAGTAAATATAAATTTTTTTTTCAGTCCATAATGTTGGTTCTGTGATACAGATAGTATCCTGGCAACCATCTGGTATTACTGATAAGAGCAAAACTAAATCATACAAAACTGTTAGTATTTTTGTAGAGGAAAAAAAAATTTGTTTTTCTTGTTCTTTTTTACCATTACCATATAAAATGTTACAAAATAAGAATAGAAAAAACAAAAAAAAAATGTGTATGTTTTTATTTTTTGTAGAAAAGGAACAACATAAAGCGCTCTGCTATCTTTTTAGATATATTTGTTTCATTTGTTAATATATTTTACGATACCAAAATGTTCATATTGAGATAGATTTCTATTGTACGTATTAATATTTTATAATATATTGTATCTACATAATACATAATATATATTTTTTAGATAGATGAGAATAGAATTTTATTAGTGTAAATATATTTTGTAATTTTGTGTATATTTTTTCATATTTAGTGTAAAAAAATATATAATATATACAAATTCTAACAAATGTGAGAAAATATAATGTGGTATAGTTTGTTTTTTTTCTTTTTGTGCTTTATTGAATGGTATACTGTGTTTTAACCACCCTGTTGTGTTACCATTTATGTTATATTATTTTACTATTTATTCTTAAGTTAAAAAAAAATATATAAATTCAGTGAACACAAAATTCTGAAATATTTTTATATAGGTATATGTATAAAATATATGTACATATAATATTGTGTACATGAATATATGTATGTACATAATATATATATATTAAAAAGGAATATAAACGTTTTTTAAAATATAATAGAAAAAGACGACGGCGACGATGACTGTAAACTTATCACTTTTACCGCCATAGATGAATACAAAAACATTTTTATCATATTTATGCATTTTTATGATAAATGAGGAATGAAAAAAGATATTTCTGGTTTTTATGTATTTTATTTCATTTTTATTTTTATTATTTTTTTGATTTGGTTTTTTTCATTTTTTATCAGTTTGAACCATACGAATTTATTGTGTTTGAGGTTTGGTTTATATTTTTTCTTTTACTTGTGCTGCTTGCTTTGCTGCTGCTACTACTACTCCTCGTTCTCTTTTCTTGTTTTTTTTTTTTTAACATTACATTCCATTTTCTCTGGTTTGGCTATTGGGTTGATGAAAGACTCTCTTATTTAAAATTGTAATTTGTAATTTGTAAGTGAGTGAACTGAATTGGAGTTAGGGAGTAGTGTAGTAGAATAGTAGAAATGTCGTTTCGTTTTGTTGTTGATATTGTTCGTATAGTGTTTATTTAGAATATGAATTTTAGTATTATATAATATGTTTAATATGTTTATATACATTATAAAAACCTCTATTTGTATGTACAATTTGTATGTTTGTATTTACATATATACTTATGGTTATGCTACTGCTATGTGGTACTTTTTTTTATCTAACTTCATCAATCAGGAAGTTGTGATAAGACGACTTTTTGAGGGTGCATTGAAAGAGTTTTGTTTTGTTAATTTTTTATGATTACTTTTTTTTTTTTTAAATTTTTATTTGGATGATGTTGTTTTGTTTTTACTTTTTCTTTTATTGTTGTTCTTGTTTTTATTATTCTTATATTTGTTCATTTTTGCCTTGTCGGTTTTGGGGGTCTTATCTAGAACTTACAGCGATCAAAAAAATTTACTTTCTGTTTTTGTTTCATTTTTTTATTTTAAAGTTTTATGTGAAATTTCCTGAAGTATAAGAGAAAAGAAAAGATCACATTTTAAATAGTAGTTAAAAATAAAAGAAATACAAAAACGGTAATTTTTGTATGTATGTAGGTATGTATGTAAAAAAAAGTAGTAAATAAAATTTATTTGTATAAAAAAAGAAATGAAAACAAAGAGGAAAATATGAAAATTTTTGGAAAATTGCAAGTTATAAAAAAAAAAAAAATCAAAATATATAATAAATTGTTTGAATTTAACTGAGTTTTTGCAAAAATATTGTAATTTTAGTTAATTTTATTTTTTGCTTCTATTTGTTGTTTTATTTTTTTGTTATATTTTATTTATGTTATATAATATTATATAGATACATTGTTGTTGGTTCAGTAAGTGATAACTGATAAGAAATAGGTTAAGTACAGATAAATGATATATTATGTATTTAAATTACACATTGAACTTTTTTCATTTTGTAAATATGTATGTGTATACCTATGTATTTTAAGGGTTGAATTATTTTATTGATAATAAATTTTCAATGGAAATAAGTAGTTTATTTTAACTTAATTTATTTTAAACCCTTAGATTTTCTTCAATCACTTTCAAGTAGTTGAAAACCACCTTAGAAAAACTCGTTTTATTATTTTATTTAAGAAAATTTCACTACCACATATGTATAGGTACAATGTGACAGGAAAATGATGGCTGCCTTTCCTTTTCGGGACTCGTTTTAGTGACGACGGGTGCTCGTTTTAAGTGACACGTAATTAGTTTTAACAAATTATAAAAATTGATAACCGAGTTGTTAAGAAGCTGATGCAACCTTGTGCATCTACTTGGGAAGTATGTTTAAATTCAACACAGATCGATTTCATTTAAACAATATTTTAATAAAATTATGAAAACTATCTTAAATGCCTAAATAATGAAATTTCTTTTAAGATTGTTTCAAACTAAATTTGTACTAATAATAGGTATATATTATAGGTACTAACATAAGTATTTCTTCAAAACTATTATATACATATTTCTATTAACTTGACTGTTATTATAAAACTAAATTTTAGGACTAACACATTATACCTATCTACTGTAAGTATAATAAAATAAACAGCGCGTTCCTTAAAAATTTGAACATGCTTACCAAATCGTACTATTATTCAAATCTAAATTAATTTATTCTAATTTGAATTAAATCAATTTTAATAAAACATAGATAAGATTCATTCTAAACACGTTATAAAATTAAAAAAAAAAAAATCTAAGTCATCAAGAATTAAAAAAAAAATATCAGCATTTTTAGATTTTCTACACTATCAGTTTTATAAACTTACGTGCATATGTATTGTATGTACCTACATACATACATATATGTTTTATTTTTTATACTTATTATATTTTGGATCCATACACCTCATTGTTTTCAAAAATAAAAATTATCATAGTTAATGGATTTTTTTTTTTGTAATTATGTAAATCTTTTATTGATAAACTTCTGGAAATGCCAACAACGACCTGTCATTTTTACTGATATCTTTCTATATGTACATACATATTTTTTTTTCTTTATCGATATTTTAAGCTGAAATTGTAATTAGAGGGCTTATCGTTACTAAGCGCAAAAAAAGCAACAATGAAGAATAGAAGAAATATAAAAATAATAAAAAAAAAAAACTGAAGGTTTTTTGTTTTGTTTTTGTATTTTGCAATTTACTTATCGTTTCCTGTTCAGTACAACAACTTCTGTGTTATTTGTACCTACTGTTTTTTTTTTATTTAGAACGATTTTAATCTCTTTAATTTATTATCTACAACTACACTCTATAATGTGTGAAACTTTTACCAGTTAAAACATTTAGAGTTTTTGGTTTTATTTTTATATATGTAGGTACATATTTTTTTTTTGTTTTAATGTAAAATAATTTTTTAATATTTTATGCAGGTTATTTAAATTTTTTTTTTATTTTTACTAAATTTGAGTTGTTTTTACAAAACTAATTAAATTTTTTTTTTTTTTGTTATCATAAAAACATTTTTTTTTTAATAAAATAAAATAAAATAAAAAATAATTGATATGCAAAATGACGTCTTTGTTATCACTTGTTTGTGATATTTTTCATTTTTCTTTGTGTTATTTTTTATTTAATATTTTATTATAATAATTTTACTAAAATTTGTATATCAAATAAGTTAGTGGTAAAATTTTATAAAAAAGTAGATAATTTTAATTTATTGTATTCTTGTTATATAATAAAGACGAATTCAACTTTTTTTTTTTAACATATAAAATTAGGTTCTAATTTAAGATATTTAATAGCTTCAGTTTTAATTAGATTCTAGTTATAATTTAAAAAGTTACACAATTTTTCAAGTTTTAATATAATTATATATTATAGTACCAGTAAAAATCATAGTGTGCTTAAAAAGATTGGTTACTGATGTTTTTAACAATACTTAATATTTGTTTATATAAGTACACATATAACTAAAACCATTTAAATTAAATAATATTTTAGATCTTTTTTTAAATAATCTTGAAATCCCGGTTTTTGTTTTAAAAATTAAACTGAACTTGATTAAGTCTTCGATATAATTTTGAAATAATATTATTAGTCATGTACATCTATTATTAAACTAATAATAAATAAATAAATGTACATCAATTATTAAACTAATTAAACTAATAACTATAAACTTCTTTTTACTGACTGAAATAATTATATTTTTAATTTTTTTTATATGGGAAAACATTTGACGCAAAGCAAAGGGGTTAAAAGGGGTTTCGGTGGCCTAGTGTGTGGAAGTGTGTCACATTTATGCGGCAGGGAAATAAACTAAAAAAAATGCTTAAAAAAAATTTATATTACAATTCTAACTTACTAGGATGATGTCATTTTAGTATTTCTATTATGAGGCATTTATTTCGTTATCGCATTCCATAGATGGGGTAATTTTATGATGTTATATAGCCATATGTGTTTTTTATTTACATAAATTCAATTCGGTTAACTATTGGTTAGCAATAACTATAAACAACAAAAATCAAATAGTACATAATAAAAATAAAAAAATTTGAAATTGTCCCTATAGCATCCTTAGATAAAAGTCCAATAAAACCTCTGCAAAGAAGGAAAATTATGCTTCCTAAAAAAAAAAGTAATAAGCGAAAAATTAAATAAAATTATTATACACATTATATACATACTTACAAAGAAATTTTTATAAATATTTTTCTTTTTTTAAATTTTTATAAATATTTTTTTTTTTTTTAATTACAGGTGAATGTCAAGAATTTAATAACAAAGGACTTCCAGAAAAAGGTGTTTATTATAGATTTTTTTTTAATAAGTATTATTATTAATGTACTTTTTGAATAATAACCGATTTTATGATGATCATCATTATATTCAACTTTATAGCTTGAACTTATTTTTAGTTAAGTTTACAATTTTCCCAGTTTTTTCTTCAATAAAAGAAAAAATTTCTTCTTCTTTTTCTTCTTTAATGCAAATTTTTTTTACAACATTTTTCGATACGGTATTATCCTGAGACCAATGATTTTTTTCGATTACCGTAATTATTAATATCATTTTTAATATTATTTTTGAAAGTATGTCATGAAATCAATGTTAAAATATCCTATACAGATGTATATATATATAAACAATTTCATTATTTGTTTAAATATTCTGAATACTCTTTCCCTTTAAATTTTTTTGAGTTACATTAAATTTTTCGTAAGTGTTATACGAGTATAAAATGAATATACCTTTATATAATATATATATGTGTATAAAAATAACATTGATTCTCTTGATAAGTATGTGGCGAATGAATTTACCTTTTTTGAGACGAAGAGGAATAATGATGAACAATTAGAATTCAAATATTGAACCAAATCGGTTTATGATTATCGGTTTTTGTGAATAAAAATTATTTTTCTTAAAAAAGAGCAAAATTGAAAATTTGCTAAATGACCATTTATATACATAGGAAAGTACTAATGACATTATTAACAATAGCGACACTTTTTTTTCCACAAAAAATTTAAAAAAAATTTAAAATAACACAAACAACCTATTTAGAAATTTTAAAATAATAGAAATTACTTTAAAAGAAAAAATTCATTTTTTTTTATTTTAAATTAAAACAATTTGTTAGTATTGCCGCACCTTTCAATTTATTTCATTAGTTATTTGAGAATTTAAAATAAATTATAAGAAAATCAAATAAATATACAAAAAATATAAACAAAATAAATTAATCAAAAAATTTAACAAAAACAAAAATTAAAAATCCGAAAAGCAAATCTCTGTGACAACGTTAATTTTAGTGTTTACTTTTTTTCTTTTTGTTTTTGAATTAGATCAGACCTTTTTTAAGTTTAAACTATGTTTACTGATTACGTATTTAACTTTTTTTTTATTTTTGTTCTTTTTTTTTTTTATTTTAATCATCATGAAGTAGTAATACTTTTTTTTTTCTTTAAATAAGTCATCATACCAAACCAACATGAAGTTACATTAAAAATTTTTGTAGTTTCTTCTGCACTTTTTTTGTATTTTTTTTTATATGGTACCTCTGATTTAATTCTTTGATTTTTATTCTTTTCCTAGTAAAGTGATTGAGTTTTTCACTAGTTCAAATTGTTCGATTTTTAGGTTTAAATAAATCCTTTCAAATGAGATGTTCGTATATACATATATATATATACTAACATCAGATCAAAAGTATAAAGTAGTTTAAGAATTGTGTGGATAAAGAAGTACCTGTAGAAAAATATATGCTTAAATGAAAATAAAAAAGAAGTAAAAATACACGAAATCGATAAATACGATTTTTTTTTTTTTATTTTGTTTTTCGCGTTTATTGATCAGGTTCAACTGTTGCATTTTATTAAAATAAAATGATAATAAAAAAAAAATATAAATAAATAAATAGTTGATGTACCTTACCGTAGGAATTAATGACAAAAAAAAACTTTGAGTAGTTAATTATTAATAAATTTATTTTTAAGAAGGTGTATAAGATTTGTTATACTTTATTTAAAGTTGTGTTTAATTTCAGTAATTCAATGCTCTAAACTTTTTTTTATCAGAAAATCATTAGAGTTGATAATATTAGGTATACAAAATTATTCATACAGCAATTTGCTAAAATGTTATTATACTAATAGAGTTTTTTCAAAAAATTAATAACTTTTTATAGTTTCTTTCATTGAACTTAGTAAGAGTAGTTACTATTAGTACTTTCTGAGACACTTTTTATAGTACTTTCTGAGACATAGTAGGTTTTCCACCTACAAGGCCTTTTTGCCGGAAATAATTTTTTCTGAAGCTATTTTAAACCGGAAAATAAGTTTTTGGCAGCCATTTTATTGAAGAGTGTTATATATTTTAGCAGATTTTGAAAAATAGTAGCGTATATTTATTTCACAAGAGTAGTTGTTGAATATATTGTAAGTTATCGTTATTTTTGAAGATAGTGAAAGTTTTTTGAAAAGATCAGGAAATTACGTCACAATTAATAAATTTAGACAGCCGTTGTTGTTTTGAATTTAGTGTCCGTTATTTTGAAAAAAATTATAGAATAAGGAGAATTGAATGATAGTGCTTTTTTCAAAAATTGTCTACTTTCAGGATGAATATTTTAAATGTAATTTGGAACAAAAAAAATTGTCTACTATTTTTCAAAATAACGGCTGATCTTTTCAATAAAATGGTTGCCAAATAGTTGCCAAATAGTTGCCTTGTAGGTGGAAAACCTATACTATATCTCAGAAAGTACTATATAAAAGGTGTTTCAGAAGATACCAATAGTAACAACTTGTAAGTATAGCTAATCAAAATATATTGTTTATACATAGCTCAATTAATTTGAATTATATTTCAGAATTTAGTAAATATTTCAGGATCTCTAAACAAATTTAAATTTAAAAAATTAAACTTGAAATGTTTCATGCTCAAATTAACCATAACCACTTACTAAATACCAAATACTACCTATAATTTAGAAAAAAAAAAATGATACTTTTTTTAAATCAATTCCAAAGTTTCTTATCTTATTAATTCCAAATTATATAATATGTAATATATTTATTAGTATACGTACATAAAATATTTTAATTAAAATGGATTACATAATATTAAATATTCCCAATAATAATATTACAAAAATAATTTTAATTGTACATATTCTGTTATAAACGAAAAGTGAATAATGATAAAACTTTTTTACCATTAGATTTTTTTAAGGGATTGCAAATTAAATAAAACAACTTTAAAAAAATCAAAAAGAATTGGTGTTTATATTTCAGTATTACTTATTTTGTTTCCTTTTAATGCTTGTTATATTTGTTGCTACCAAAATAAAAACATACACTCGATTCGTACTACTTTACTCCTTTCTTGTAAAATGAAAAAAAAAGGAGTCTTACACTTCATTTATTTATTTTTTTTTTTTACTTTGGTCTTGCTGCATCTTTGACTTCGTATAATTAATTTTACTATCAAGATGTGAGAGAAAAGTTAAATATCTTAAATATAAGAATACAGTCGATCTATAAAATAAAAAGGTATAAAAAAAAAAGAGAGAGGAAGAGAAAAAAAACGTGAGTACTTATCAACAATTATTAATCAAGTTTTACTTACACTGGTTGAGTGTATAAAAAATAATATCGAATATTTAAATCAAATTCAGGAACAAAAAAATAAAAAATAAATAAAACAAAGACTCTAATTTAACCCGGAGAAAATATTTAATATACAAATATATAACTATTAATGCTAAATGTATAGAAAAAAAAAAATTCCGGAATAAGTAAGCAAAATTCTGGTATAATACTATAAGTATAAAACTAATGTAATATTTTGATTTTTAACCATTGATTTTGATGAAATTTCTTTCAATAGTTTAAAATTCCTCTGAATTTAATTTTATTTTTTTTATTTATTTTTTTTTTTATTTAAGGTTTTCCTTATCTTTTTAAATAAATACTTTTTAAGTTTTTTTTTTTATTTTTTTAAATAAATTTCTTTTTGTATTGATTAAAAAAATGGTTTAGAACTGAAAAACATTGATTTTTTACCAGAATGTTTTTTTCTTGTTAGAATGTAGATTAAAGTAAAAAAATTTTTTATTTATTGATCTGTCTCGTTCGCTGTTAACCTTTATAGTTCGAGAAGACAACCTATAGCTAGCGTACCTTATTTTTCAAGGATCTTTCATATAAAAAATAATAATAATAAAGAAGTATTCGAAAAAATATGTATATCTAAATAAAGGTTTCGATTTAAAATTGTATTTGATATTAATATTAATAAGTAAATAATAAACTCATAATAAAACTATGAATATATAAGTAAAAAAAATTGTATTGAAATAAATTTCAGCAAAGGATTTTTGATATAACAAGACATTATTAACTTTCATATATATGCAGCAATTAATAGAAAGAAAATCTACAAATAAATTCTATGGTTATTGTCCTAAAAATGTACTTCTTAGCTTGTACTAATGTACTTTTGTCCTCAAAATGTACTTCTTGTAATCTATGTGTTTTGTTATCTTCAAATTCTTCCAAACGGATTAATTAATATTACTATATAGTTACATTATAATTTAGGTTCTATTAGAATTTTCATTTTATAAGTTTATTTTAAGCTGTACTTATGGTAAAATAATGACATTATTTTACAATCATATAGTTCCAAATAAATTGATATTAAAAAAAAAAAATGGTTAATCTAGAAATTAGGTAATAGTTTATAAATAATAATTACTTTATTTACAAAAAATTATATATTTTTTTATTTGGTCTAATCTACATTATTTTTTTTTTTTTTTTTTTGTATAATAATCAAATTTAATTTCTGATCTAGAATATTATGTGTTTTTATTTTTTTATTCTTTTGTATAATTCTTGAATATGCCATAATTTTTTATATTTAATTTTTTGAGAACATACATACATTTATTATAACATATATTAATATTTATCATATCTGAATCAAAATCTTTGTTCAATCGTTCTTTTCCTTTCGTTCTATATTTCATTTTTTTTTTCCTCATTTTTGCTTTCTAATTCTAATATAGATTAGGTTCTGTCTTTTTTTGTTTTGTTATGTTTTGTTTTTCTTCTTATGACCAAAAAGTTCAAATGTCTGTTATAATATAATCATAATTTTTTAGTATTATGTATATAATATTTATAATGTATTTTTGCTCCTTTTGATGTCCAAAAAACAAAAAAAAAAAAAAGAAGAAAAATACAAGAATATCAAATAAATATTATATTGATAGTAATATACAAGACCTAAAATAGACGTTATCTTTCTGGGTGCTATGACGGAATTAAACACATTTATCAATAAATCAGACATAGGGTGAGATTTTTCATTTTCATTTGTTTGTTGTTATTTGATATTATTCTTATTCGCTTGATTTCCAAATTATTATTTGATAGAAATATGTACATGTATAAATAAAATATACATAATATGAAAATATTTTTGAAATAAAACATTAAAAATTAAATATCTCATTTTAATGATTTATTTTTATGGTATTATTTTTAAATATATAGTCTAACTATAATATACAGAGTGTTTCTTAAATAAAAAAAAAATCATAATACAAAAGGTGATTATAATATGGTAACAAAAATTAAATTAAAATCTGTATTTTATTTTTGGGTTAATTTTAACATTGTTTGAAATATACTTACATATAAATAGCATTTAGAAATTTCTAAGTACATTCTATAATTTTCTTTAAATATTTTAACTATGAATTTTCTTTAATCTTCAATTTTTTGCAAAAAAAAAAATATTTAAACATTATAGTACCTACAAAATATTTAATATTTTCATTTAATTGAAATGTGGTGAATTATAAAATTCATTTTTGGCGTTTTTAACAAATTGACTATTATAACTATAAATAATCCACCTTTTTATTATCTATTACTATTTAATCCACCATAATTATTAAAATATTTTTTGCGCAAATGTTTGCCTTTCGTATTTTTTTTTTTTTTTTTTTAATTTATTCCTCTGTCACATAAATGTGACAAGTAAATTACGCAGCCTTTCCTTTTCAGACGTGGCTATAAATATCGTAAGGGGGAATTATTCTTACGATGTGTGTGTGATTCGAACACATACCCCCTTGATGTTTACAACGTATTTCATATGCTTTTATATATATTTTATATATAAAAAGTTTTTAACATTTTTAAAGTTATTAAAAAGCTTAAATCACTACATATAAAATAAAAATTAAAAATTAGAATTGGAATTATATAAAGTTATAATATCATATTATCCTCTAGAAACTCATAAGGCAAGCACTCTGTATATAAATTAAAAATAAATACTTATAAAAACATACTATGTATATATATATTTAAATGTTTATATTTATTGTATTAAATCATTATGATATTATAAATTGAAATATTTTGTTCATTTTATTAATGATGATTTTTTACTTTATTATAAAATTATTATTAAATTAATTATTTATTATTAATTTTTTTAATGTTTGAAAATATTAAAATATATTAAAATTTAAATAAATGTTACTTAAATATAAAAAAACATTAAAAAAATTATAGGTATTATATTTTAATTACTTTTATTTGAAATTGTTATCATAATTTAATATAGATTTATGCGTATTTTTTTTTTTTTATAAGATATAAAGAATTATAGTTTTTGTACTTATTGTTATCTGGTGTTATGTTCATGTGCGATGATTTTTCTTCTCTTGTTACAATCAATTTTTTTTTTCCATTGTATTCCATTTTAACAATTATATTATTATTATATTTAAAATACTTATATTCAATTGTGGATGACCACGCATTAATATTGAATATCCGTTTTCACTTACAGTCACCTTAAATATCTTAAATCAAGATCATTATTTATCATGACATTGATTTTGATTTTGACTTAAATAACTTCTTTTAAATGTGTACATAAAAATCATAATTATAAGATATTGAGATCTAAATAGATTTTAATTTTTTGCTAAGTACATTCAAAGTTTATAATTTATAGTTTTGCTTCGTGATGAACTCAAAAAAGTGTATTTTACGCTGAAAGGTGATGAACTCATATTTCATTAAAAAATAAAAAACGGTGGTTTAATTATATTATTAGTAAAAACAGTATATGTAGTTAAAAATATAGTTTTTCATGTAAATAACTAAATATGTATTTAAAAGTACGAAAATATTTAATTATTGACAATATTATATAGAACTACTCTTTTTCTATTCAGGTGTTTAATATTTAAAATTTAATTTTTATTTTTTTATTTATTTTGTTTTGATATTATTTTTAATTACAATTTTTAATTATTTTAGTTTTTTTCTTATATTTTTTTTATTATAAAAGCTAGAAGAAAAAGGAGTTAATTGATCTAGATTTAAATACTATAATGTTCAATTTTTTTTTTATTATGTATTATATTAAATTTAAAAGAAACCTGTTCTTAATCAATCAATATCAAGATATAAAGTATACAATTTTATTTATAGTTTAAATATTGGCATAGACAAAACTTCTTTAAATTTTAACTGATTTTATTGTAATGGTATTTTTTTTTTTTTTTCATTCAAATCATATTTATAGTTCATAATGCTTTTTAAAATTAAATTAGTGAAGTTGTTTTAAATGTTAATATTATTATGTTTCGTAATAGAATAAAATCATAAAATAACATAGCGCTAATCTAACTTAGTTCACAACTTCTTTCTATTTATAAAGAAATTTATTTGTGATAAATTTTTAGCAATTTATAATTACCTTCAACCATTAATTCATAGTGTTGTTCAGTTTAAATTTAATATAGTATAATATGTTTAGCGGTTTAGCCACTAGTCAATATTTTTTTAAACATTTGTTTTTGTTTACATACACATATATTATGTTTGCATTGTTTGTGCATACAAAATCTATATTTTTTAATGTGTTAATATAAAAAATTTAATTATTTATATGCATATTCATATATGTTCTCTCTGATTGTTTAAATAACAATTTGCGGTAGTTTATGAAATGATTAATACTGGTTGTTGGGACGACCGGGCTCTACTAAGTACTAAATACCATTAAAAAAGAAGAATAAAGATTTATAAAAATAAATTATTAACAATGCATATGTGTATATATGTTATCAATTTATTCAGTTATTAATTATGAATTTCGTACAGATTAGTGCTTAAAAAAAAGGTTCTTGGTTTGGGTCTTAGTTGGGATATTGCGCCGTTTTATTGTACGCATATTTTAAAGGAATTTTTAGTTGCACTTTTTTTAAATTTGTTTAAAATTAAATATGTTTCAATATTTCATAATCAATTTGTAAAATTTTAAAAACATTTCAAATTTTAAGTATCTTAGAGTATCAATGAAGTAAATTTTTTAATTTCTCATACATACATATGTATATATATACTTCCATATGCATAATATACGTATTTGTAGGTATATTTTATATATTATGTATGTACATAGTTACATAAATATTTTTTTTTTGTTTTAAATAAAGGTAAGGTACTTGTAGTATATATTGCATGTTATATTGTTTTGTCAAAATCAGGCAGATCACAACTAATTTTTTGTTTATTTATTTTTTTTTTTTGAAATTTCATGATTTCAAAGAGTTACCTTTTTTTGTTTTTATTTTTTTTTTTTCGAAAGAAAAGGAAAGAAAATATAGCAAAAAATTAAAAATAAAAAAAAAACTCAATAAGTATTTGCTGAATGATTGCATTTTACGAGTTTATATTGTTAGAATGTATTATTTTTTAACCAATGTTTCAAGGTCTTATATAATTTTATTATTGTTGTTGTTATTGATTTTTTGTAAGAGATTTTGCATTATTGGCAACAAATAAAATATAGGATAATACTTACTACCAATATTATTATTATTATTATTGTTTTTTTTTTTTTTTTTTGGTTTTAGTTTTAGTTTTTTATCTCTTAGTGTATTTTACTTTTAAGTTTGTGATTTTGTTTTTTTTTTTTTTCATCTGTTCTCCTTTTATTTTCCAAGTGTTTCCACAAGTTAACAACTTTTTGCATATAAAATTATACACTATTTTTTTTTGTTTATACAAAATGTATATATATATATTGTATAATATATATGTATATTAATGCAAAAAAGAAAAAATAAAAATAAAGAGAATTCTTTTTTATTGTTATCGTATTTCAAAATCAAAAGATTTTATCAATTCTTAAAAATTCACGCTTATTTTCTTGTATTTTCTTTTCTCAATGTTTTTTGTTTTTTTTTTTTGAGTTTTGTTATTTTGTTCCTTTTGTTTTTGTTTTTTTTATTTTTCTTTTTATTTTTGGTTAACTTGGTTGTTTGAACAAATCAAGAAAATAAGTTTGTGGTTTTTTTTTCTGTTAATCTGATTGCATTTTAATAATGCTCTCATCTTTTTTGATATCGTAAACATTCCAATTAAAAAAAAATATAAAATAAAATAATATTATGTATATATGTACTTATACCTATAAAAAAAAAAAACCAAAATAAAAAGTAAGTAAAACATACAAAATGTTTTTTCTATAATATTTTTGTTACAATGTAATTTTTATTTTAAAAAAATCTATAAAATGTAGAAGTGTTAGGACCATTGGGCATTGACTGTATTATTAAACAACTAAGTCTTTACCAAATGTAAAAACACCCGTTCTATAGAAAAATCTGAGCTGTTTTGTTTTTTTTTTTTTTTGAGGGCGATTTACTAACTACATTAATAGATTATGTGAATGACTAGTATTAAAGTTAAAATGCATTTACGGTAAATATTTGCATTTTAATTTTTCACAGACACCTTTTTTTTTTATTATACGTGTACATGCGTATGTAGGTAGGTTAGGTACCTATTTCTTTTTCATTTGATAACTTAATTTGCATGTCTAACTTATGAGATTTAATTCAAAATTTAAAAATTTGCTTCATAAATTAGGTTTGTTAGATTTTTATTCTTTAACTGATAATTCTTATTTGTGTCGTCGTAGCCATTCGTAACCATTGAGATTTTATAATTGTTTTGTTTTGTTTGTTAACCATTGAGATTTTAAAGCGGTTCCAATTTAAACAAATAGTTTAATGATTTTCGTTCTTAATTTTTTAATGAAAAACTTTTGTTTTCAATTTAACTTAATTATTATACCCTACGGCCTACGTAATTGTAAAATGTTATCCTAGAAATAGCCTATATCTAGGATAAAATTTAAAAAGTTAATACAAAAATTTTAGAAATTAATAGGTATAAAAATTTTTTTTTATTAAAATAACATACTTAATATATGTAGATATATATAATAAACTTTATGTAAGTTTGTTTATGGGTTTGCTCCTTAAAAAATGAAAATTCATAATGTATTTGTCATTGTTTTATTAATGCACATTAATTTTAATTCATCTTTTAGTAAAATGTGTTCGTTTGAATTTTATTTATAAATAAATATGTACATACATTATTTATATATATTCATACAATATAAATACTATTGTACATACTACATAGGTACAATATATTCAAACAAAAAAATAATGAATTGGTTTTTTTTTTTCATTTTTGGTTCGATATTAAGTCATAATCATTCACCAATTTATTATTCTATTTGATTAGGTGTTGACTATTCGAAGGCGTTTGCAGATAACATAAAAATCAATAGCCATAACATATACGAATTTCTTTCCATTGATTAAATCCTTTAAATTTATTTTGTTGTCGCCATAGTGGCATAACTAAGAAGCTTTTATAATGAAACTTGCGGTTTCTTTAAAATGTTTTAAGGACTTTCAAGATATTTTATTTTCGTTTTTAATAAATCATCAATAAATATTTGAAAATGTTTATAATTGATTATCTTATAATATATTTTACTTTAAAATTGAAATTAAAACAAAAATGTAAAGATAGTTTATTGAATTATCGTTGGCAATTAATATTTTAACACAATTTTTAACATACTTTTTTTTGAGTTTACATGAAAAAAAAAAATTTTTATTTCTGTTTTTTTTTATATTTATTTTATTTTTTTTTATTTAATAAAAGAAGAAGGTATGTTTGATGATTGAGTAAGGAACCATACACCTACTAAACATAATACTTTTATTATGTAGTTATGTAGTTCATAAAACATTTACCATTACCACACTGTTCGACTCTTCGTAGTATATTTTTTTTTATAACAATAATGCGTGAAATATTGGAAAATAAATATTTCTTTTAGTTTGATTATTTTTCTAGTTTTCTTTAATTTTGCTGTAAGGGTTTTCTGGATATTTTCTTATGTTTCTGGACGTAAGTGATAAAAAAAGGAAAAGAAAGAAATAAATAGTTTATTGTAAATAAAAAACAAATGGATGCAAAAAAATAAAATTAAATAAAATAAAAATTGTTAATTTGTAAAATGGCGGGAAAATGAACATTACAAACAGGAAATGTGTTATAGCAAAGGCTATACATATATAGTATATGTGTAGTCTTTGATTATAGTGATAATTGTGGTGGTGAAAAATCAAATTAGGATTTACCGTGATCGTGAAGTTAATGTTATTTAATTTATACGATGCTAAGTATATTACATATAATAAGAGGGAATATGTATTTTTTCAAATAGGGAAATTGTTTTTGTTTTTGAAGTATGAAAGTATGCATATATGTATGTATATTGGGTATAAGTTGAAATGGGTATAAACCGGAAAACATGTCACTTACACTTTTTTTCTAAAATATAAATGTAATAAATTCTTATCCAAATTTCACTTTTTTTTCTGAAACAAATTTCACTTTTATTTTGGAAAACGATAACTACTTATTAAATATTTAAAATCCTTTATCATTGGTTTTTGTAAATTTTATCAGAATTGTAAACTTAAGCTAAAATTCATAGAACGTCACAGCAGATATTCATAGTAATGTCGGGTTTTACGAATTTCAGAAAGTTCAACGCTTGGTGTCTATAATGGTGATACAAGAAATTTTTAACACTCTTTCGCTTCTTAACACAGTTTGAACTAAAATTAGAAACAGAAAAGTTATATAATCTATTAAAATGGCAATAGCCAAATAAGAGAACAAATATTGGACACAATTTGATTTCAGCCAAATTCTGGTTGTTATAAATGAAATATGAAAATAATTTTTTAATCGTTAAAACAAATTTTATTTATTTATTTATTTTTTATTTAGCTAATGTTATTTTTTTACAAAATGTTATTTTGAAACAAAACTTTATCTTTATTATTGTTTGGTGCAGGTAAATAATTGTGTCCTTATATTTATATTCTGATAAGTATTGCGTTATCCTTTTAGTATACATTATATAACAATTTTATTTTTATTTTCATTTACAATTTCACTGAAACTTAATAAGGCGACAAAAGTAAATAGTATTCCAATGACGACTTTGTGATCTTTAAAGATAAAATGTTTAAGTTGATATTCCTTTTCATGGTTTTGTTCCTTCCGCAAATAGATACTGAATTAATTGATAAGAAAAAAAGATTTGATAATATTAACCTTTACAGGTAATTTTTTGAAAGTATTAATTGTTTAATGTAAAAGATTTTTAGTTTAGATGTGTATTCTTTAAAACATAAAATCCGATTTAAAAAATTAATTGAACTAAGTAATTTAATTTTTGAGAATTTTAAAATATGTATTTTTTTCTTATTTTAAGAAATGACAGAAGAATGCTTGAACGATACAAATGACAATAAGGATTGTAAAGAAATAACTAATAATAGTGAAACAGAATTAATTTTACCCAAAGAAGAAAATGAATCTTCGCCATCTTCACCTAATCGTATACCACCAGATGATGATAAAGAAATTATAGCTGAAGCGTTAATAGAAGAAAAAAAGAATGAAGATACATCAAATTCATCAGAAATTACTAGAGCACCATCAACACCATCAGCAATTCCTTCAGTTAGATTAAATCAATCATTAGCATCTGATCCTGCACTGAAACCGAATGCAAAAGATTTAAAATGTATATATGATGAAGCAACGAAAAATGAAGATACAAATTTAGAAACAATTGAAAATAGTGATGTTAATTTTAATGCTCTCTCAACACCTAATATTTCTCAACGAGTTAAAGTTTTTATGTGTATACCATGTGGAATAGGATTTTCATCATTATCAACTTTAGAAGCTCATCAATCATATTATTGCTCTCATAGGTTTTTATTAAAAAAAACCAGAGAAAAAACATTTAAATATACAATATTTTTCTTTCGTAGGCAAGAATTTGAAGATGATAGTTCACCGGCAATTGCAATTGATAGTAATTCTATTGGTGAACCTGTAGGAAAATCAGCAAAAACTGGGAAACTTTATACATGTTCACAATGTTCTTATAGTGCTGATAAAAAAGTATCTTTAAATAGGCATATGAGAATACATCAAGCATCTCCTGCTGCAAGTTCGAATACTTCAAACGGAGATGACAATTCTAGTCAGGTAAACATAAAATTAAAAATTCTTTAAGTAAAATAATAAATAAAAGTAAAAAATTTGACAGCAAATTGGTCGTTACTGTTCTGATTGTGATATTAAATTTTCCAATGCAAAAACATACCGAGCTCACAAACAACATTATTGCAATTCTCGACGAAATGAAGAGTAAGTTTAAATTTTTTTGTTTATAACTAATTTTTTTGATAAAAAAAATATTATAAATTTAGATTAGCAGCACTTAGAATAGACTCGCAAAGTCGTCCTCAATCAACAAGTCCTCAATCGAAATCAAAGAGTCCAGACATGGTTAATAATCATCAAGCAATTTTAGCATTACCAACAAATCCAATTGTATTAATTCCTTATGGCTTAATTGGAGGTGCCAATATTATATCTAGTCCATTGTAAGATTTATTTAAAAAAAATATAACTTAATACAAAATAACAAGAATATTGACTTATTATTTATAGAACAAATATTTCACCTGATGCTGCAAAATTGGATGCGTGTTATATGCTTGAAAATGGATCATTAAAGGTCATTGCCAAAGCGTTACCAAACCGTCATTTATTAAGTAATTTACTAACAAATTCGAATCCAACACAACGAGCTAATACTCAATTGGACATAGTTGATCACATATCAAAAGAAGATATTTTAAAAAAACTGAAAAAAGATTTTGCAAATAAGTGAGTTTAAAATGTATTTACCAAAACAGATCTTAAACAATTCATATCCAACAACATTTATTCAAAATTAAATTAATTTTAGAGATACCATTCCATTAGATTTATCAGTAGGGAAAACACCTTTAAAGCGTCAATCAACAGATTTAGTTTTAAGTGAAACTTTGGAGGGTAAAGAAAATCTTTCGAACAATAGCGGTACTTCAACACCAGAACAATTAATTTGTGCCCCGTCTTTACCTAGTAGTCCATGTTCATCGCCCAAACGTCGTATTTTAAGCCCAAAAAGTGATATTTTTTCAACATCTCCAATTCTCAATTCCCTAGAATATTTAGGATCCAAACGTGCTTCAGATGTGGCACTCAAACTTGCAGAATTAAATGTTGTTCCTAATAATACATTAAAACAAAATATCAAATATTTAGTAGAAAAATGTAATTCAACGAGAAGATCAGAGTTACCAACGTCAAGTCCAAATGTAAACATTCCAACAGGTGCTTCAACATCATCAGCAGCTGGTATTGTTGCCTCTGGTTCACCACAAATATATGTAAAACAAGGTGCATCAAAATGCAAAGAATGTAATATTGTTTTCTGTAAATATGAAAATTATGTTGCTCATAAACAACATTATTGTTCTGCTCGAAACCATGAGGAAATATCCGAACAACAACAAAAAATGAATTCACAGTTTTCATCTTCAACAAATTCGCTTCAATCACCACAAACAGGTGCACCTTCTAATGTTGCATATCAACAGTTAATTTGTGCAGCTTGCGGTATTAAATATACATCATTAGATAATTTGAGAGCACATCAATCCTATTATTGTCCCAAAGCTAAAGATCCGCCTGCTGTAACTGCAATACCAACAAATGCCCCACAAGTAAATTATAATATATTTCTTTCTTTAAATTAAATTAAAAAAATTTTTTTTTAAATTTAGATTAGTGCGTTGGAAGCAGAAAAGTGTGAAAAGTGCAATGAAATTCATGAATTTCCTGATAAATGCTCTGAGATTATAGCTTCCCAAAATGTGTTCAAATGTCCTGTCTGTGGCGTTATAAGTGCTACAGCTGCCGAAAATAGAAAACATTTAGAAGGTCATAATAGTGTAAAAGAATTTCGATGCTCTGTATGTAGATATAAGGGAAATACTTTACGGTAATTTCATTATTTAAAAATAAAAAATTACGAGTTTAATATTAATTTACCTAATTTTTAATTTCAGTGGAATGCGAACTCATATTAGAATGCATTTTGAAAAAAAAAGTTCTGATTTTAGTGAAGAAAGATTTATGTCATGTATATTAGAAGAAGATGTCAACGAAACTGAAGTAACAAATAACCCGGAAGAAATTGAATCAAGTTCAAACCAAATACAATGTGAACTATGTTCATATTCTTCTCCCTATAAAGGCAATGTGGTATGTAAATAAAAAAATGTTTGTAACATTTAGTTAAATCAAAAAAAAAAACAAAATAAAAATTTAATAATTGCAGATAAGACATATTAAGATAGCTCATTCTCAAAACGAAACTGTTAGTGAATCGTCTTCAGATTTTCAAGTTGATTTCGATAATAAAGAAGATATCTTAAAAATTGAGCCTATTGATGAGTAAGAAAATTTTAGGAACAACTTTATCAAATAGTACTAAATCTTAAACTTTATTTTTCAGTGCAATAATCGATAAACCTAAAAAGCCTGAGAGTAATATATCTGGTAATATTACAACAACAACAGTAAACACAACACTAGATGATTCAATAACACCATTAGTTTTATCTGATTCACCACCCGAAATTTTAGATGATAACAATTTAGATAAACACGCTAATGAAAAATATTGTGAAGCGTGTGATATTAGATTTAATTATATGAAGACTTATATTGCTCATAAAAGATTTTATTGTAAAAGTCAACAAAAAGATAGTAATTCAATACAAAATTTTCCTCTAATAGGTAAAAATAAGGAAAATGTTGAAACAAAAACTTAAAAAATAATATATATATAATAAATTTATTTAATATATGTCATTAATAATATTAATATATATAAGAAATAAGATGTATTTTTATTCTTTATTTAAATTATAATGAATTAATTATGAATTAAATAATTAAAATTAAATAAAATATAAAATTCAAAAAGACAAATAATAGTTAAATATAGTAAGATAATATTAGCTAAGAAATTTAACCAAAAGACTTGTCATTAGAAACAAGTAATAAAGCTAAATTAAAAAATTTACTTAAATTTAAAAATGAATTACTTTTGTTTTATTTCAAAAATATAAAATGGGGGGTACTATTATAATTTGGATGATTTACATTAATTTTTGCCTTCAAATTTTTTATTGAAATTAGATTTGTTTGATCAGCAACTTGTGAAATGATGTAATTTTATTTCATTAGTTAGAACATAATTAGTTTATATCGTGGAACTGTCAAGCTTTGTTGTTCTTGGAAAAATAAAACGGCCATTAAAAATGTGTGTACTATTCAAATAAACACTCTTGAATTGAGCATTTATGAAACATTATATCAATGGAAAGAAAATGTATGAAAGAGTATATTGTATATTAAAATTAAAACACAAAATATTAAATGATTTTTTTTTTATTTATTTATTGAGGAAAAATTTTTTTTCGTACGAAATAAAAATATAACTCTTGTATTGAAAATCGCACAAAAATAGAAAATATAGATTTATAATTTTTAAATGTTAAAAAGGATTTAATAAATGTATATTTACATAGTAATACAATTCGACTCAATGTTTTTGCTTTTATTAATCTAATTTATTTAATTAATTTTTTAAAAAGAAATATAATTTAAATTTTTAAAATGTCTAAAAGTCTTTTAATATTGAAAATTAATTTTAAATTTAAATTTTATATTTAAATACTAATAGTCCCAATTTTCTTTAAAATTTGAATAAAAATGAATATGATTTTTATTTTAAAATTTAACGAAAACAGTAACAATAAATTTTTAGTGAGTTGTCTTCAATACAGAAACTTTCTTTACTATTATAATTTATTCTAGTTATAATTCCAGTTAGCGAAACTGAATATGGTGTTACACGTACCACTGATTCATATTCAGCTAAACCAGGTTTCGTTTGTATACGTAACGTTATATCCATAACAAATTCTTCTGTTGACATTAATGGTGATGATTGACTTTGCTTTAGTAACTTTTTATTTGGAGTTTCTATTGTTGCATCTAGGATTGAATTTAAATGTAAATGTCTGCATTGCGAATTACCACGTACTTTTTGATTAATTTCTTGAACCATATAACGAGCAGCACGCTGTATTCTTAGATCATTTTTAGCTATATTTAATTTTTTTTCAAGACAAATACATGATTCATATGAAATTCCAGCTAATTCACAAGTTCTTGTTTGTGGTATTGATAAAAATAAACTAATACCCCGTGGAAATGATTCACTTTCTTTAATTTCACGTGATCTAATTTCTAATTTATCGTCTGTTATTAAACGTAAATCGGATAAATCATAAAGAGTTTCGTGTAAATCATAAGCGGTTGTTAATTTATTAAAATTTTCTTTAAAATTTTGATGCGCTTTTGGATATTGATGTTCGAACCAATTAGGAAATAAGGTAAATAAAAATGGTTGTCGTTCTTCTAATAAATTTAAATATGACTTATGATAATTAACACTAGCTCCATGATCACTGACAAAAAATAATATTGTGTTATTTAAAATTCCAGACATACTTAAATATGAAAATAATGTAAATAAATCATTATCCATCATTTCAACAATTGGACGTTTATTATAAAATGATGTTATCCAATAGAATGTAAATGATTTTTTAAAATGATATAAGTTATTTAATTGTCGTAATAAATCTAATATTTTATAATTTGGAATTTTATTATCTTTATAATTTAATAGTTTATATGTTTCACGTAATTTGTCCAGTTCAATAAGTAATGGTCTTAAATAATAATCCGTTGGTTTATTTAAAAATCCTTTATATGTATAATTTAATATTACATTTTGTGCGATATCTTCACTAAATATTGTTGTATAACCTGCAGTCTTAAAACGTTTCCATATAAATGGACATCGATCATAGGATTCATTAAATGTATTAGAATTACAGGCAACATGTAATTCATTTTCATCTAAACCACTTAATAATGGATAAAAATATTGAAAAGATTTTTCACCAATTTTACTATATCCATAATATTCGATTGAATTTGATTTTCTTAAAAATTTCGCTGTATTACGTAAATGATTTAATAAGAAAAAATGCGAGGCATTACTTATACCAATTAAAAATACTGATAATTCACCATTACTATCAATACCAGAAAATTCATCTTTTGCTGTATAGTGAAAATTTTTATAAAACTCTTTATCATCATATTGACAGGAAACTTTTACAAATTTATTTTCTTCAATTTGTATATTATGTCTAGAGTTTTCGTTATTAATACTATCATCTCCTCCTAAAATTTCTTTTCCAGCTTCAGCAAATACAATATTACCACCATTACTTTCAATTTCATCATTATTATTTAATTCTACTAATTTAAACGGAATTATATCATTAGATGAAAATAAATTCAGTGTATCGTTTTTACGTGTATAATATTGATAAAAACAATTTATTTTTTCTATTTCTTTAATACCAAATTCCTTTTCTAGGATTGTTTTATTAGCATTTAATTTTAATAGTCCATTTTGAACTGTAGTTATTGGAAAATTTTGTTCAAAATTTTCATTGAATAAAAAATCATCTAAATGTAGATTTTCTTCAAATAATTTTGGTATTTTACATCCAATTGCATTAACATAATAAAATTTTGATTTATTTAATAATTTATTTAATTTTTCTGTTTCACCATTATTATGCTGTAATATTTCGCTAACATTTAATAATTTTTGATTAAATGTTATTTCAATAATGATAAAAAATGTTACACAAAATATGAAACATGTTATTATATATTTTTTTAAATTTTGTTTTGAACTCTTTTTATGTTTATGACTATGTCTACTACTGTTACTAATACTACTAACATCTTGATGTGATGATGTTAAAGATGTTGAACGCATTTTCTAAAAAAATATAAATAAAATAAATAATAATTTTTAATTAATTCATCTATTGTTAATTATTAAAATTTTAAATATCTATAAGTATAATAATTAAATTTTTATGCTAATTAAAAACTACATTTAAATTTTTTTGAAGTCGAATTAAAAAAGAGAATAAAATTCTTTTCAAATTAGAAATATTTAGAGTTGTAAAAATAGAAAATAAAGCCAACGGAAATGTACTTCGAGTTCAAAATGCAGTTTCAATTTAACTTAAAAATTTTTTTTTTTAAATATACTTATGTTATATGTAGCGCCTTTTCCCTTCAGCTACATCGTATTTATATATGTATCGTATGTATGTAATTTGACCTGTTAATTTAAATTTGGAATATATATATATATATATATATTATAATAATATTAATTTAAATGATTTTATAAAAACAAATTTAACATGGTGTTTTTTCTGCATTTAATTTAAATACAAAATAAAAATAACCGTCTAACAAAAAAAGAGTCTAAAAATGTTTATTTTTCTTGTTATTGTCTTTTTTTTTTATTGTAAAAGATTTTAAAATAATTTTTCTTTCCATTCAATTACATTAACCTCCACTAATAATTTCTATAATACATTTACTTTCTATTTAAATATTAAAGTAAGAAATCCCAAGGTAAGTTTATATAAAATAACTGAATCATTTCACACAACCACAACTATTTCTAAATTATAAACCTTTATCCCTAGATAAATAATGTTTGATTGTGCAATTATTTTTAATAAATGTTTTTTTTTGATAATAGAGAACTTATGTCCAAAAAAATATGAAGATATGCATTTCTAATATTATAAAAATATTTACAAACTAGGAATTTCCGGTAGAAAATAAAGACTTTAAAAATGTCCGCCAACTATCAGTATTGGTATTTACAATAATTTTGAAAGACGAAGAAGTCAGGTTAATATAAATAAAATTAAAACTTTATAGAAGAATTTGTTTTTGAATTGAAAGAAACTTTAAAATTATTTCTAATATGTCCAGAAAAAGAATTTTCTGGTGAACACTTTCAAGTAACAAGTATATTGTACATTTAAAGTTCCGATAGACCTTCAACCTTTTTTTTTTAAATTATCTTTGCATTACTTTTAATTTTTCTTCTAAGGCTAATATAGATATCCTAAAATGCTGCAATTTGAACAACCTTTTGCTG
The DNA here is from genome assembly GCA_947095535.1 of Poecilobothrus nobilitatus. NCBI lineage: Eukaryota > Metazoa > Arthropoda > Insecta > Diptera > Dolichopodidae > Poecilobothrus > Poecilobothrus nobilitatus. The sequence goes on along the minus strand of OX352774.1, from coordinate 187,344,075 downwards.
TGTTTTTACAAAAATTAAAATCTGTTAACTTTATTTTCAATGTTGTAAAAACACAAATTGATATTTTGAACTCGAAAATACAGTTATTTATTAATATTAAGATAAAGCACTATATGTAAAACATGGTAAAACCATTCTTTCAAAATTTAAAGGTTCTGATTAAAAGCGTTTTGGAGGAACTGAAGCTGTAAAACTTTACCAAATAACGTTTAAAAAATTTAATATAAACAAACTAAATTACAAAAAATATTTATGTTAATTTACAAAGCTTAAAAAATCATCTCTTTTTAGATTGTAAAAATATTGAACAGAAGAACTTCAATCACCTATAAAATTTGCATAAATATAAGTTTTGTTAACAGACGAACGAACAGATGAACAGATTATAAACTACACTTATAAGAAAATTTTCCAAATATTTTTAAAAAGTGTCCAAAATATCTTTCGGTTTAACTTCACAAAATAAAAAATGTTTTGCTATAGAAAGGATATTCCATTCATATAAAGTGTATGTCAGTGTTAATGAATACAAGAAGAAGTTTATGAAATTAAAAACAGATTTCTTAGAAAACCGAAATTAAATTAAAAAAAAAATCCTTTTTCATATAGGTACATATAACATACATATGTAACTTAATTACCTAACAATTAAATAATATAATTACCTTTACATATTTATATTACATATTTATAATGTTTTTCTTATTTAATGATAAAACTAATTACGGATAAGTATGTATATATAATGTATAAAAACTAATGTCAAAATATGTTAAACATTCAATCCAGTGACATAATAATAATTCAACCAGATTCAATTAAGAATTCCATTCCTATCTATGTTACAAGATGCTCATTTTTAAAATATCTACATACATACATACATATATACATATATGTACTTTTATTTTTTAACCTTGTGACCTCTTATCTAAATTTTAATGAACGTGTATATGTACCAATTGAAATAAAGAAAACACCATTTATCCGGCTTTTATAAAATATTCACAAAACATACATATTATGTAAATATTTAATTCTATAGGAAAACTTTCACTCTTTAACTTAAGAAGAAGAAAAAAGGACAATTTTTCTAAAGCACTTAAAAATACACTATATTATGATGACTATGATGTTTGCTAAATGTATCACAACACAATGGTGTTAACCTTATAACACAAACACTTTTATTTTTATTTTTTTGATTTATCATTGTTCTTGTTGTTGTAAAAAAAAAAATTAAAATTTAGGCTACATTAAGTACCAACTACCAATTGAATTTTTTTTTTGCTTATAAAATGTGAAATAAAAATGTTTTTTAAAAGGTTTTTAAATAAAATATTTTTTGAAAAAAAAAAAAAACAAAAATGAATAATTCTACTTTATGCAGTAAAATTGGATGAATTTATTAAAAAAAAAAAATAAAAACTATTTTGTTATGTTAAAAAAAAAAAATTTTCAAAAAGAGTTTACAGTAAGATTTCGCTTTACTGAACTTTACATTAATTGCTTTTCATTTACCATTATATTTTTTCTAGATTTTAAATGATCTGGATTTTAAATATCGATTAAGTATATGGCAATATGAATATTTAATTTAAAGATTAAGTTTTTATAAAATTGTTATATACATACATAATATGTATACTTATCAAAAATATAGATATGCCTCAAACCAAAGATTATATAAGTAGTAGGTATATGCTTATATAATCTTTGCTTAAACAAACTATAAATGCTTCAACTAATTTTTATAATTTTAAGGGGTTTTTTATTATTTAAATATTTTATAATTTAAGAATTTTTTTTAATTTGGCTTACTCCTACTAAATATGTTACTATATATAAATATGTTCTCGTTATTGTGTTTTACTACTAATTTGTAAATTTTAAGTATATTTATTAGTTAATTAGTTATTATTAGTTATATATATTAAGTATAAAATTAAGTATTCGAGTTAGATCAAAATATAAACCAGAATACAAATCAGTAATCACTATATGTATGCACATACAATATGTATGTATATATGTATATTTTTATTGTAATATTTCTTAGTAATAATTAATACATAATTTAATTATTTTTATTTAATGTGAACTTTATAAGTTTAAATAATTTTTTAATTATTTTATAATTAAAACAATTTTATACAAATAAGAATTTTTCTTCGAAAATTAAGTTTATTGATTAAAACAAAACCATTGGTTTATAAAAGTTTACTAAATTAATTATAAATAAAAAACAAAACTCTACACTTCCATACTATGTATTTGATATATTTATATATTAAATATTTAAATATTATATTTAATATATTAAATATTTAAGCATTGAATAATTTTAAATTGATTCAATATACATATATGTATGTATATAATTAAATATGAAATTCTATAAATTATAGCATATAATAATAATAATAATAATAATTTTTTTTTTATAAAAGTCGTGTATTATTTGAAATACAATTCGAATTAGAATTTAGAATAAACATAATATTTAATATCTGTGTAGGCATGAGAAGCTTACGATATAAAATTCTTTAAATTTTGAATAATAAATTAAATTAACAAGTAAAGTTTAAAATTTTATTAAAAGCAAATTAATTTAATATAATGTTAATGTACCATAATTTAATTAAATTTAATTTAAAAACAAAAAAAGTCTTTCAAATCAAATTTCACCTGTGGAGTAAATATAATAAATGAGAATTTGTTATTTTTGTTATTATTTTTTTGCGTAAGTACCAGATGTTCCGTATGTAGATATTGAAATTTGAAATATACAATAAAAAAAAAAACAAAAAAAAAAAAAAAATTTCAAGCCACATCAGATTCTTTTCGATATTCTAATTTTTTTTTTTTTTTGGAACAAAATACATATTATATCTATATGTACATATATACAAATGACTGTTTGTTATATATACATACATATATATATTGTTATATGTATTACATATATCTAATTAATCCTTAAAAATTAGATTTTACTGTAACATATTTCAACCGCATTAAATAAATTCAATTTTTCTAAATAATTTTATTTAATTGGCCTCTATGGAAATAAGAAAAAATATTCATCTATTCTTCATGGTTATTATTTTAATATATGTAGGTACTATATATTATATATTTATATTATATATGTACATGTCACTGTATATATATTTTATACATAATATATATATGTATATATGAAAGAATAACAAAAACATAGTAGGTACTTACTTGTCGGAAAGCAGCTACTAATCTTCTCATTAGTGAAAATTCTTTTAATGTCTTTTTTCACTTCATTTCATTACAAAATTAATTTAAGTTAGTTTTTAACTAATTTGTAAGTTTTATGTTTTTCAAAAAAATTATTTAAAAATACTTAATTTTAAATTATTTTATTTTTGTTAATTTCTTGTAAGAGAAAAAAGAAGTACAAAACAAAATTACAAATATATATTTTTTTTTGTTTTCAATAATTTAGAGAACGTTTTACTGAGCCAAAACTAAGTTAAATACAAATATCCGAAATCCTGAGATGAATCTTATAAATATCAATTTTTTGCTTACAATACATTTTTTTTTTTTTTGATTTTGGATTCTGCGTATTTAAGGATTTTTTGGTTCAGGATGTTACGAAAAATTAAATATGGGTTTTTCATATATTAACTTTTATATTAAGTAGGGATGCATAGAAATATTTTTAGGCGGATAATATATGTATCTAGCAGTTAATTATAAAATAAAAAAATTACTATAAATAATAAAGTGCAATAAATTAATTAAACTTTTTTAATTTCAGTTTTGGTAAAAAAATCTGCGGTATTACTCTCTTTAGAACTCTATGCACCTAAAAATTATGAAATTATACAGTCAAATAAATAATAATTCTAATAATTCTCCGCAGTTTTGGTTTCCAATCCAATTACTTTATCAATTATAGTGTTTATTTTCTCTTTACGTTTTTTTCTTTAAGCACACATGTTTCTTTTTCTTGCTTGGTTTTGTATTTTAAAATTTTTAAAGCAAACTAAAATTTTTTATATGTACATACTTATTTACATATCCATTGTAAAATTAAATTTATTATTAAAATTTTGAAATAAGGAAAACAAAAAAAGATTGCAATAGTAGGGAAGAGGACTAGTTGAAAATTTCTAAGATTTTTAAATCCGTTTGTAAAATATCATACATTTTAAAAAACATAAATTGAATTGTTTAATAGTAAAATTTTTTGCGAGCCATGAGATTGACGGGTTGACGATCTCTGAAATAGAATATTTTTGTTTTTAATCTAAGGTGTAGTAAGAACATATATATGTATATACATAATTATTCTATATGTAAGAAATTTACCGGGAGAGACAGATAGTGATATATATGATAGATAAATGAGATTGGATTTTTATGATATTCTTGTTCAATGTGTATTATGTTGTTCTATCTTCTTTTAGTTACTGATAATAAACAAAACAAAAATTTAAGTGAATAACCTAAAATGCCAACAACGATAGAAGATATACAACATAAACTATTTATGTGTATTTTCACTTTTAAAATGTACGTTACCTATTTTTAATTTCATGGTTGCTTAATAATAGGACAAATATTGTCACCTAAATTAAAATCGGATTTGTATAAATCATCTGTATTCATATCAAAATATGACTCGGCAATCGGCATATAAAAAAATTGAAAACAAATTAATTCAAAGAGAATTTTTTAGTTTATAATTAAATAATACCATATTATAAAATGAAAGAGTTCCTACATATATAACTATAAGATATTTTTTTTTGAAAAAATTTTATTTTTCAGGTTACTATTTTATGCAAGATTGAGGAAAAAATGTAATGGTTGTTGTAGTTTTTTTAAAACTAGAACTTATATTGTACGTCAAGTTGAATTACAAAATAAAAAATTAAATATTAATAAAACAAAACCAAATTTTACTATTTTAAATTATTTATTTATTTATTAAATTATGGTGTCATTGGATTAAGTCCATTATAAACTTTAAGAATAGATTCTTGCTGTAGAACACGACGTATATCTGGAAAATGTATTAGAAGAGAAAATATTTTAGATTTTTAAACCTAAATATTAATAAACTACTACCTTCTTTTTCATTTTCTGTTAAGTCTTTCTTTGGGAATTCGACATCGAATGTAATATACATTGTACCTTGTAAATTATTATTGTCAAAATTAGGCATACCCTCACCTTTCTTCTTGATTCGCGCTCCTGGCCATGTAATTTTATCTCTTACTATAGAAACTTTATGTCCATCAAGATGTGGTATTTCCATTGAAAACCCTACTAGAGCTTCCTAATTTAAAACAAAATTCTTTTACTCAAAGTCATAGTATAAGAAATAATTTAAGAATATATTACTTGTAAGCTGATTGTTACATTTGTATATAAATCATCACCCTTTCTTTCAAAAAGTGGATGAGACATTTGTTTTACTTCAATAATTAAATCACCTGGATCCCCATCTAAATGAGGTTCACCTTCAGCAACAAATCGTGTTTGTTGTCCATCGATCATTCCAGCTTCAATTTCTATTTCAAGCATTCGTTCCTCATTTATAAATTTAACATTAGGACATTCATCACAAACTGTTTGTTGTATCATTTGGAATCTACCTGGGCCAAGATTTCGAGTAACCATTTCTTGGCGACAATTACATTTTCGAGTTCCTGATGCCGGTTTCATTACAGGTTTATTATGAGCAACCTATATTTGAGAAAATTTTTAATGTTAGAGAATTTCCTCTATAATATACTTATATAAAAATGGGCGTTACTTCAACGAAATTTCCAGTATACAATTCTTCTAAAGTTACAGGAAGTTTCATTACAATATTTGCTCCTTTAGGTGTTTCATGATCATGCCTTTCTTGGCCACCAAAATGAAAACCAAAGTCACCAAAAAAGCTGGCAAAAGGATCCGCATTGTCCATCATTCCTAATAAATTAATTCGATTTTTTTTAAGTAAAATTAAATATAATGCATAGTAAGATATAAATATATTAATATTTTTACCATCCTTCTTCAAACATTCTTCACCACACCTATCATACGTTTTTCTTTTATCTGGATCTGATAGAACTTCATAAGCAGCACCTACAAAATTCATACAATTTTAGTCAATGTTTTTTGTTTTAAATATGTATTAAACGAATTTTTACCTAAGTCCTGGAATTTTTTATCAGCTTCTGGATCATCTTTATTTTTATCAGGGTGTAATTCTTTGGCTAATTTTCTATACGCTTTTTTTATTTCATTTGTTGACGCAGATTTCCTAACATTTAATATTGAATAAAAATCTCTTCCACAAGAACAGACTTGAAGAAATATAAATAATAAAGAAACTAAATACAAATACTTAATAAACATATTTAATTTATAATTTTACTAAATTTTTATTTTACAAAGGACTTATTCAATTTCATGTGCAATTGATACAATTACTATAGAGAAAATTAAATACACGAAATAATCAGTAATGACGTGTATTTTTCCAAACCAATTTTCCAAATAATCTTAACATTACGGCTTTTTGACAGTTTCAAATGACAAGCCAACAATAAAACAAAATTTGTTGAATTGTCAAAAGGTTCTTTTAAAAAAAAAGAATAATTTAATAAGATTTGGTATAAAGTAGAACAAAATTAAATCAGAAGGTATAAATTTGTGCAACATACGGAAACACCTCCTGTAGATTGCTGGATTGCATAAATTTAGGCGAACGTAAATTTGCAGAAAAAACTTAATAGATATGAGATATATAATTTGAAAAAGTAAAATACGGTAAAAAACCTAAATGGAAAAAGTACATTAACAAATATTAGGAAATATTAATTGTATGTAAAGTCTCAAAACTTTTTGTTTTATTTTTTATTTTTAAAATTAAATTTTGATCGAATATTGATAAAATAATAAAATTTTATTTTAGAAAATAAAATAAAAGAAACGGATATACGAAAAGTAACAATATTGTTTTTAAAATTTTTCCCAATTTCTTATTTCACAGTTCTATTTTTTTTAACAGTAAATACACCTGCTGAAGAATTGATTAAAACCTTGATTATGTTACATTTATCAAAAATACATTTGATAATACAACACAATTGATTTATCAAGAATTTTGAAATAACTATATTTTAAGGACGAAATTTTGAAAAATTAAGTGTTTAAGAAAGGGAGTGGTTAAATGAGGTTAGCATTGATCAATCAATGTGACAAAACAAAAATTTCACTTACAGGAAAATTAGTCGGATAACCGCAAAAGCTCAAAATGACAAACGTCTAAAATTCCGACTAAACATTCACTCAATTTAATTTCATAGTAAGTCCTTTATTAAATATACAGTACAGTCCTCTTTAAATAAAAAAAATATACAGTAACAGTGATACTTTGGCTTCGCCAAATCATCAAGTATTCTTAACGATTTGTCTATTCACCCATATTTCACCCTATTTTTGTACTTTACTTATTTATTTATTTCCCTTTTTTTTATTTTTATGAGTACTAACAGGTTTTTTTTAATTTCTCTTTATAATTTTATATCTATTGTAAAATATGAAAAATAAATGTTTTTTTTTTGTACTTTCATAAATTTTATTTTAATTTATTTTAAATTTCTGTATATAAATATGTATTCATTTATATAAATATTAATATATAATGTATAGTATCACATCACAAAAATAAAAAAAAAAATAAAACAAAAAAATGCTCAAAATTTTACAAACATTTCAAACAAATCAAATCAAACCCGAAAGAATTACCTATGAATTACTTACTTATAAAATTATTATTAAGCAAAAAAAAAAAAATTTTTTTTTTATTAAATTTTATTTTTATGTTTTTTTTTTTACAATTTAGAAACCTTAAAACACAACCAACACGAAAAAACATTTCTTAAAATTTTTTAATATTTAAATTTAATAAAAATTTATTTTATAGTTTTTTTTTTTTTTTTTTTGTGCAATTAAAAAACAATTTGCAATTTTATAAATACATATGTATAATTATTTTTGTTTCAAATATTTTTTTAGTTTATTTTAAAATTTTGTTCTCCATTTATATCTTTTATATAATTTACTTATAAAATAATTTTTCATACTACATTTATTTAAGTATTTGGTCCTGAGATCTTTGGCAAATTTTTCCAAATGAAATTTTTGTACATTATCTGGTACTATTTCTTCATGATGAATTGATAAATTTGATGGAGGGCTATAATTATTATTATTATTGTTATTTATTTTATCATTATCATTATCATCTGAATTATTAATTGATTGTGAATTATTACAACTATTTGTTGTACTAGATGAAGAAATAATTTCATTATTTTCTATTAAATTCGTATCATGATGAGCTTCAATAGTCGTTGTAACTAAATTTTTGGTATCTTCTATATTTGAATCAGTGTTAGATAATGATGAAATATTTTTTTGTTCATTATTATTATCAATATTAGTATCATCAATAATTTCATCATCAATATCATCAAAATTATTATTATTATTATTATAATTATATGCTTCATATAAATAAACATTTAAATTACAACCACTTTTAATTGTTTCATTTATAATAAATTGTTCACAAATATCAATTAACGATGGAATATCTGATTTTGTTGAATTTGTTTCATGATCTTTATCATTTATTATATTAATATCATTTATTACATTTGAATTATTTAAATTATTTATTTCTTTTAAATTTATTTTTGGTTTTGTTATTTTTTTTCTTGTTTGTAATTTTTGTAATCTTTGTAATCTTTTACGATATGTTTTTTTAATATTTTTATAGTCAACAAAGTCAATTTTTCTATTTGTTTTTCGATGATGATTATGATGATGATTTTTTATAAAATTATTAGATGTAATTGATCTCTTTGATAGAGGCATTTTTTTGTATAGGAACTTATTCTTTGGTAAAACATATTTGGTATAAAAACATTTAATTTTATAAATTTTTCTTATTATTTTATATTGTTCTTTCTTTAAATTTGTTTGATAAGTTTTATTAGATCGTTTTTGTTGTTGTTGTTTTCTAATCTTTTTTAATTTTGATTTTGATTTTTGCGTTTCTAATAAGCTTTTATTTTTTACTGTTGAGGCACTTGTTATAAATTGGTCTTTTTCATTTGCATTTAAAAAATTTTCATCACATTTTTGTACATTAATATCTTTATCCTTAGGTTTTTCTACAACTTCTGTTTTTATTTCTTGATTTTCAGCTTTTTCAACTTTGAGCAATTTAGTTTCTTTAATTTCTTCTTCGATTATTTCTTCTTTTATTTTATTTGAATCAATTTGTTCACTATTATCATTATTATTTATTTTTATTTCTTGAGGGATTTCTGTAGTGATTTGTAATGGTGACTGTGAATGATGTTGTGGATGTAATTGTAATTGTAATGGTGCTGGTAAGGGTACATCATCATCTTCTTCTTCATTCCAATTTGAAATAAAATCTCGAATTGCTTGTCCACAAACGATAGCTTCTTTGAAACTATTTGATTCCTGAACATTATTAAATTTATTATATTCATATAAAATATTATTGTTATTTTGAATAATTCCATTATTATAATATTCAATACGTTGTTGATGATGATAATTGTAAAAATCATTTGCCGATATAACAGATTGATTTATGGTATCAGTAATTTTTTCATTATTTGGGGGATATGCAATCGAATGTTGAGATTCATAAAAGCAATTCGGTGTTCCGTCAACAATTTTGTTATCTTGTTGATAATTGTTTGATCCCACAGTTGAATAATTAGGATGATATCTTTTATCTGTCCAAATATTTATATCTTGATTGATAAAACGTTGATGTCGAAGAACATTTGCATTCGATTTTGTATTCTGTGGATTATTTAGATTATTAATGTAATTATTATTATTCCAATTGGTTGGTGGTGTTTCAACTGATACCTTTCGATATGTTTCAAGATTAACTGAGTCAATACGTGATTTTTTATATGTCTCATAATTAACTAAATCTAATTGTTGGGATTTTTTATATAATTCATAATTTGCTGAATCTGTAACTAATGATTTTCTATAGGTTTCATCTGGATATTCGAATGGATTTCGAATTGATATGGAATTTTGATGTGTATTAGTTTCTGGATATCGTGGTATATAACATTCTTTAGCGTAATAAGAATAATGAGGAGTTGAATTCGAATTTAAAAGATTTTTTGAAGCATCACATTGATGATAGTCTAATATAGTGGGAGTTGTTGATAATGATTGTTTAAGCACCTTATTAGAATTTGATTGCGCTGTACTATGTTGCTGATGCTGTTGTAGTTGTTGTTGCTGTTGTTGTTGTTGATGATGAAAACTTTGGTGTAACGATGGTGAATTTAATTGATGTGAACTAATGCAAGTATTTTCAAGTAATCTATTATCATAATTGTAATGTGCAGATTGTGTTGGTAAATTTGAATTATTAGTAGTGGTTATGTTATTCGCACTCTGGTGATGATATGATTGATAATTATTTTTAAGATTTGTGTTTAAAGGTAATTGATGATATCTGTAATCATTTAATTTTGTTGTTGTTACTGGTACAGATGTTGTATAATTTGAAGAATTTGTTGTTTGTTGAATATTTGTATAATCGCACTTATTATTTATTAAATTATAATTATAATCAATATTACAATTTGAATTATAATTATATGTATTATATGAATATTTTTCATTTGTTGTTGCAGAAGCTGCAACATTATTAATTGCATGTAGAGTTGGTGTATTTGTTGTTAATTGATGATTATAAGGCCATGGATAAAAATATTCTCTATTACTACTACTGCTGTTACTGCTGTTACTACTGTTACTATTATTGCTGTTATGTCGATTAATGTTATTTACTGTTGATGATGATGCCGGAATTGTGGGATAATAATTATTATTATTACAATTATTATTTGTTAGATTATTGTTACTGTATGAATTAGTGGTATTTAATATAGTGTTTTCATTGGCAGGATATATAGGATTTTTGTAACAACAATTAATATAATTTCGACTTTGACAATAACTGTTGTGCATTTCTAATTCGATGATTTGATGTACCTTGAAAAACAAAAAAAATAAATAAATAAAATTATATGAAATTTAAAATTTTTTTTTACATGTGAAAAAAAAAGAAAAAATTTGTTTATTTGTTTTAACAAAATTCTGTTATAATATAAAAATTTTTTTAATAAGAATTATTAAATTCTTGTAACAAGTTTTAAATTGTTATGTTAAAGAAATTACTTTTAATAAAATTAATTTTAAATAAAATACATATATTATGTTGTTAATAAAATTTAGTCAACAATAACAATCCATAAAAAAAAAATCTATGTATATGTATTATGTAGTTAATAACAGTAATTTAAAAAAAAAATATTTAATTTTTAATTATAGTCATGACAATTTTGTTTTAAATTATTTTTGTATGTCTTTTTTTTTAAAATAACATAAAAAAATATTATAATGTCTGTTAGGTATCTATAAAATTTTATAAAACTATAAATATTGTAATGTTATTGTATACCTTATGTTATAACTTTAATATTTTATTTCAGGACTTTTTATTTGTTATTTAAAAAAAAAAAAATATTTGTAACTCCCCTTGTTGTTACAAAAAATTGTAACAATAAAAAAATAACCGCCTTATTGTAACAATAAAAAAAACAACGTGTCCTACATTTTTCATTTTATAAATATACATATAGGATCTAATGTTCTCATGTGTGTATGTATTATGCATTACACATATATGTATATTTTACACCATAAAATATTCGATTAATCCTGTTACTATACTATATAATACATTTTCCTTTGTTATATATAGGTACATATATACGTCATCAAAACACATATATATTTGCATTATATTAATTGTTACCTGAGTATATAAATTATATCTATATGTGTTATTTATGAATAAAAAGTAGATTAATTCTAATTTTTGTTGTCTATTTCTTTGAAAAAAAAAAAAAAAAGAAAAAATGTATTACACTTGACACATTTTTTTGTATTTTTCAGAATTGTAACATTTTATTGTCGAGAATGTTCATAAATAAATAATTAGAATAAATTAACAGCAATCAAGATTCATTAGTTAAAATGTATGTTATTATTTTTTTTTTATTTTACATACATATATTTAAAAGGGTTAAAAAATTATTGTCTTTTCTTTTTAATTTGACATTGGTTGGTTGTTTTTTTTTTTTTTTTTTTTTTTTTATTTTCAATCAATATTTTTCAATAAAATATACATAAAATACTAAAAAGATTGAAGTTTGTATAATTATTATTTATTTATAAAATTTTTTATATCAAAAAAAAAAAAAAACCCATATATCATACATGTTATATATTTTGAATGAAAACGACAGTCGAGAATGTCAGTTATTTTAAAGTTGAATAATTATACTAAGAATATTAGATAAGAATTAATAAAATTCTATTGTATTTATATGTCTTGCCATTAATATTTTTTGACGTCTTAAAACAAATTAAATAATGTTCAAAATTTTTTAAATTGGTTAAAGTTGGTTAAATATAATTGAATAAAATTATAAAATATCAAACAATTAAAATTAAAAAATAAAAAAAAAACAATAGTTTTGCTTAGAAAAGTATATCTACTTCTTAAAGAAAACTTTCGAAAGGAAAATATTATAACAATACTGTCAAAATTGAAGTAAATCATTTTCAATCATCTTAAATATACTTATGTATATGTATCACAATATTAATATTAATGGTTGGACGGTATGGTACAGTGTTACAAATTATCATTGCAGAAGTCCTAGTTCGAATACCGGTTAAAGGGAATTATTATTTATTTTGAATTAATGATTAAATATAGTAAATGTTTCACGCCATGTATGATAGGTACAGTGTAGTAATTAAGTGTGTGAAATGTTTGAGTATTAATTGCTATATGAATAAATATCAACATACTTTTCTATCTAATTGTTTCAATTAGCTACATTAATCAGCTAATAAGTTATAATTATTTATTTACTGTTATTTAGAAAAATAAAAATCCTTGTTTTTCTTAAATCTATACTTATATACGAGTATTTTATTCTATTTAGATTTGACTGTTATGTTTTATTAAATTTACTTTGAAATTTACTTTTGAATTGAATATAGCTGGGTAGCATTATAATAATATAAAAATTTCAATCAAAGAATAAGTAATGAAGTGTATCATATATTCAGTAATTAAATTATTGTATTTTTTTCCAATTTTATTTTATTGATTTTTTTTGAAAGGTCTATTTTTTTTTGTTTTTGTTAGAAAAAATTATTGATGAACTTTTTTTTTATTTATTATTTATTAATATTAAAGTTATTTTTATAGAGAACATTTACGTTTTTAAAATGGAATGTCGACGTTATCTATAAAAAAAAAATCTTGAATAGATAAAATCTGGAATTTATTTAAAATCATTTTGTACCAAAATCAAAAAGTTTAGAATTTTGAAAACTGATTATTTTTTAAAGATTTTTTAAAGATATTTAAAAGGAGCGTTTTATAATTGGTTACAGAATTATATTTTCAAAATTTTGTTTAGAGGAGTTTGAATTAGGCATCACCTACTATAATATTTTAAATCTTTTTGTTTTGAAATAGATGTAGAATAAATTTATTTTTGTTTTGAATTGCTGCTTTGTAACAATGTGTATAGATAAACATATAAAAAAAAATATTCAAATGAAATTAAATGTTTTAATTTTTTCAAAGATTTTGTATCAATAAGAATTTTTTGGTTTATATGGTTTATGGTTTAACTGATCTATTCTAAAAGAAGACTTAAATTAAATTTTTGCATAATAACACAAAACAATTTTGGAGCAAAAATTATTAATATATAGGTTAAACACTGACTATAGATAAATTGAAATTGAACTGATTAAACTGAATTGATATTATTTGAAATTTAAATATTATGATTTGAACTTAAAAAAGTTGGGTTTTCTTTTTTTTTTTTATTTTAAATAACATCAGATGAGTTATAATAAAGTATAATACTTAAAACTATGTTTTTTTTTATCTATGTTGATTCTGTATGATAAATAAAAATGTATGGTTTCTTAATATTTGTTATTATTTATGGTTTTCTTTTTCTATGGTTTCTAATTACATATGCATAAATGTATGTATATAAATTTGCAACATAATTTATATTAAATGATTTTATTTTATATACATATACATATTATGTATATTCAAATATTTCGGTTTGTTTTAAAACCTTTTAGGTATACAGGCAGAGTGTCTCACAATAGCGTACCATGTAATACATATAATTAAAAGTAATTGAAGCGAATTTTTTTTGCCTAAGATAAAATTTGAAGAATTAATAATTATTATAAGGAGCAATGAGTCTAAATTGTATTATATGAAATAAAAAAAGGTTCCTTTGTAATACCTTTTATATTTCTATAATATAAATTCTATATAAATTCTATAAAAATTAATTATATATATATATATGATACATATTAATACACAATAGTTTTAATTTATACATTAAATTTAATTTACATATTTAACAAATTTTATTATTATTTAACAAAGTGTAAAATAAAAATGTAATTTAAAATTGTAAATATTTTATATAAGTACATATTATATATATATGTATGGAATTGATAAACATTTCAATTTAAGAGTTTTATGCTTCAATTCGCCGCATAAATTTTATTTTTCATTTTGTTTCCCAAAATAATTAAAATTTTTTATAATACCGAATACCGATACATACCTATTATATGTATATATGATTATCTTTTCTTTAATTCATTCATTATTTAAAGTTAATAAGAATTAAGTAAATAGTTAACTAACTTTTATAAATCAAAATAATATGTATGTATGTATACAATATAGATACATAAATATTTGGAGTTAAATTAATTTTATTTTAATGTATTGTAATTTTAATACATATGTAAGAGACAATATGAAAAATATTAAATAAAATTTTAAATTTTGATTAACATCTATTTTCCTAGGTACATTTCCTATAGATAATAATATTATGTTGAATAAACAAATAAGTAGGTACCTAAGTAAGCAAATGTTTAGTGATTATTTAATTATTTATGATTTTGTTTTTTTTTTTTGAAAATATTTTAAATAAACCTTGGGTAACATTAAATTTAACATTGGATTTATAATCAATCAATGACATTTTTTTTTATTTTCCACGTTGTTTAAATAAATATACATAATTGAAATATTTTTTAATTTAAAATTTAAATTTTTTAAAAAATAAGTTTTTTTTATCAAATTTTTAAGTTTCAAAATGTTGGTTAAATTACCGGCAAGTATGTAATGAATATTAAATTTAATTTTCTTTTTTTTTTTTAATTTGTTTTATTTAATTCAAAAAATAATATAATTTTTCTATGTATAAGAATATATACAATGGTGATCATAAGTAATAGAATAATTATTACAATATTAGGGGAACAAAAGAAAAATGATGAATATACTCGTATATACGTTATTTTTAAACCAACTAATATTAATCTACTGAGTTCTGTATAATGTAATATTATTTATTTATTCATATTTTATGTTTTTCTGTTGTTGGTCGGCTTATAAATAAAAGTTGAAATAAATGTGATAATTACAAATTTTACTAATCGAATTACGAAAGTATTTAGCAAAAATGTAATTAAAAAAAATTTAAAACGTTTGGTTAGTATCTTAGCTTAACATCAAAGCATAGTGTAGTGTAATAAAAAAAAAAAAAACCATTTCAAAAGTACATTTAAAGTCATATCTTTAGAAAGATTATTATATGCAATATATCTATATTTTGCTACTTCACCAATATACCAAACATAAAATCTTTTTCGCTTGATATCCCTATCACTTTTTCTAATAAATGCCTGTTCTAATAAAATCTCCCGGCCGGCGTAAAAACATAAGCTTTGTACATTAACAAATTGAAAACATCAAATTTTCGAAAGGAAAGCTAAATTCTTTTAAATGTCTTATCGCTTTAATGGGATCAATTTTTTTGTATACAAATATTATAATTTATATTATTAATAATAATAAACTTTATTTTTATTTGATGAACTATTATACACCAAGATTCAATTAATAAATACCTATATTAATAATTTTGTCTTTTTTGTGAGAGTTTTTATTATGATTTCTAAACTTGTGCTCTTATTAATATTGTATAATATGGAAGTTGTTAAGGCGCTATTATTAATTACAAAAAAAAAAAAAAAAAGACTACATACTTGTATATTTCGTTGTTACATATATCAAAAATATATTTCTTCATATCATAAATTTGTTTCAAATTGGTATCTTATTATTTTACTTTAATTAATGTTGTAGTTTTTATTTTCACCACTGTGGCACTTTATTTATGTACATTACTTTATATATGAATAAAAAAAAAAATTTTTTTTAATACGTTTTTGTTATCTATTTTTTATATCATTAATTTTTTTTTTTTTTTTATACAGCACATATGGAGCATGTACTTTTGCAAAATAGTTGTATATGTATATAAATAATATATATACTAACTTAATATATTACTATGTCTATAAAAGTTCTTTTGGAAGAACACAAAAAAAAAAAAAATAAATAAATAAAAACTAATACTACGTGTACATTGAAAAAAAAGTAAAAATAAAAAACAAAAACATTCTTTTAAAGTCATACGAAAAAAATTGTATATAAAATTGTTGTAGGTATATATATAAGTAATAATTATGTACATATATATGGATATACACAACATATTTGAACATGCTTTTGTAGTACTTCTTTTATTTATAATAAATAGTTCATATATTATTTACATATTACATATACATATACATATATACATATATATATATATATTGTATGTACTTACTATATACTAATTATATATTAAGTACAATCTAATCATTTTATTTAATATATAAATAAAATATTATAAATATATTTAATTTAAATTATATACGTACATACATACATGTATTTTTTAATTTAAGTAATATAAAACTTTAAACAAAATATTTAATAACATAATTAAAAAAAAAAATGTATAATATTTATATTGTATATAAGGTATTAACAGGTAGTTAATAACATTTTAAAAATAAAAGATTAGTTATATCTATTTTAAACTAACATTGAACTGGTACCTTTAAAAACTCAAAAAAAGTAAAAAATATTAAATTAATAAGAACAAAAAAATAAAAATAAAATTGTCAAATAAAATTATCTTTGAAATTTTAAAAATTTTATAATTTAATAATTTAATATTTACATATAAAATACAAATGTATATATATATTTTTTTTAAATTTTTTTATAATGTAAACTGGATTATTTCACCTTTATTAAAGTAATTGTATTATTACATATTTTTACTAAATAAAAACGTGTAAAAACATTTTTTTTTATTTTTAATTTATGTTTGTTTTAGGCAATTTTTTATTAAATTCTTTTCATAATTATAATTTAGTTGAATGATTTCTTTTTGTATTTTTTTTATTTATCATTGAAAAATTAAATTTAATATTTTATACTACAAAAAAAAAAAAAAAATAAAATAAAATTGCTATTAAATACTTTTCATATAGAATAGAAAGAGACAGAAAAAACATTAAAAATAACTTAACGTGGATGATTTTTGATCAATATGTGTTGTACTACCGTAGGGAAAATTTTTTTTTTTTTTTTTTTTTAACCATTACCTTTAATTTTATTTTTTTTATTTTTCATAATACAAACTAAACCAATTTTTCACCCTAGAAACCAACCAAGCAAAACAAAATTATAATGTTTTTATTGTTTTTATTTTTATTTTTTTTTTTGTTTTTTTTTTTATTTTTTTCTTAAGCTTAGTGTATATTTTTTATTCGATGAAATGAAATATGAACATTTTCAAAATAAAATTTTTTTAATAAAAATTTAAGTTTTAATTTTTATTTTTAAATAAATTACCGGTTAATCAACTTGTATACCTATTTTTTTTTTCAAACTTTTAAGTACTATTTAAAAGTTATTTTAAATAATTAGTTATTTTATAAGCTTGGAAAGAATCGTTGTTTTTTAGTTTACATTTTAAGTTATTTTTTATTTTTAAAATTTGTATTACTTTTTAAACTGCATACATATATAATTATTTAATTTAATTTAATTTTTTTTTTTTTAAGTTGACAATAGGTATAAACTTTTAATTTCACTTTTTGTAATTAGTAATTATTTAAATTTTATTTAAATAGTAATTTGAAATTTTTCAAAAATAATAATATTAAATTTAATAAATAATTTTTTTCATGTAACGTGTATAATAAACTAGGCTTTATGTAAAATTATTACTTACAAATGAAAAAAAAAAAATAAAAAAAAAAAAAAATTGCAATCAGAATTTTGCTTTTAAAATTAAATTTTTAGAATTATAAAAAAGAAATTTTTATTTTACCGTTTTATAAAAGTATTTTTATTTATTACTAATTTAATTAAATTATTTTTTTTTGTTTTTGATTTAGTTAATTTTTTTTTAATACTGTTATTTTTTTAAATTATTAAAATAAATTAAAATGAGAACAAAAAAAAAAACTTTATTTTTTTTTTCGGTTATACATTTGCTTAATATTCTTTCAGTACTAAAATACTGTTGACGAACGACGAAATTTGTTATTCATTTTTTTGTTTTTCTTTTATTTATTTTGTTTCTTTTTTTTTTTTTTTATTTTGTTGACGATGAAGCATAATTTTTTTTTGTATTCCAAGTACAATAATTATATAGGTATCAAAAGCTCCGATGACATTTTTCTACTGTTGAATTTTGTTTTTCTCATTGTTGTTATTGTTTATTTTTTTTTTTGTATTTGCTGTTGTGGAAAATGTACAATATAATGAATCGGATTACATTACATTACATTACACTATATCAAGTACATATATTGTTTGTAGAAGAGCAAGCATATATTATTATAAAAGTTAGATCACATGCATACAAAATGTGTATGTATATAATATACATATATTACAGTTATAACTGTATTAATTAGTGTATGAAAAAAAAAAAAACTGTTCATGTTGTTATTTTAGTTTTTCTTTGTTTTTCCTTTTAACAGTGTTTTTTGTTATTTAATTTTTTTTTTTTTTGTTGTTTTTCTTTTAGTTCAATAATGTGACAACTTAGATAAATGTCAAATTAAAACACCTTCAATAATGTTTTTTATAGTACGTACATATGGAACGTAATTTAATTTTTGTTGTTGTTTTGTTTCTTTTTAATTTTTTTTTTTATTGCGTTTTAATTCACTGTTTTATATTCTTTTACCTTTTATCAGATAAGGTAATATGTGAACTGTAAGTTAACTGTAAAATGTTTATTAAATTTTTTTAGCAACATTTTTTGAGTCTTAAAAAAAATTAAGGGATGAATTTTGATATTCTGTTAAAATATTATATATGTAGATTTACAGAAGATATTTTGTAACAGGTGTGTAATGATCAAATTAAATTTATGTAACAGGTGGGTTAATGATCAGATTAGAATTATACATTTTAAAATCTAAAGTTAAAATTTAAGTTATCGCTTTAATTTTAACTTTAAAATGTGTAGAAATGCATTTAAATTTATAATTTTTATTGTTATTAATCATTTCTCTAGCTTTAAAACGAAATTTCATAGTAATTTTAATGCATTGTAATGAAAAGGATGTTTAACACTGTCTGTCCAGCTGTTTACAAAAGTTCTACACCGTTTGAAATAGAGCAATGATAATTTAACTACGATCAGACGTTCCAAAATAATTAATTTTACGGAACAATTTTTTTCTGTAACCTCCCAAAATTTGAAAAAGCCCTGTATATAAATTATTGTAACAGAAATTCTGTAAGGTATATCTTTAATCTGAACGCCAAACTGCGAACGATAGCTGCTTTTATTAGCTTTATTAATATGTATATATAATATATGTGTACTTTTGCCATACTGTTTAATTTATCTTTATGCGAAACTCAATTTTTGTACAATTTTGATTGCTTCTTTCTTCCAAACGATTTAAGTTAGAAAATTTTAAGAGAAGTTAGATCTTTAAAAATAAGTATATGAGTCATTTCAGAAAATATTTTTAATGTTCAAATTTTTTTGATGTAACACACAAAAATTAAAGCTCCAACATTATATTTTTATTTCTGTTAACAACTTTTAAATTTACGAAAGTATGACTTAATTTTTTCCAATGTTTTTGAACAAATTTTTCTAACGATTTTTTGCAATTTTTATATTATTATAAATTTATTTTATTCAATATATTATACTTATATGTGCTCTTTACCTAAAACTTATTATGGAATATTTATTTTAAATTTGGAAAAGTGGTTTTTTGAAAAACCTTTGTTTTTTCATTACTTGTTTTATTTTTATATTTACTATCCTTACGTTTTATCAAATTTTAGTTAAGTTTATAGTAAGTAACACCAGCGAAATATTCATAAGCTTATGAGCAACAGCAAGAGAATATTAGTATACTAAAAAATTAGAAGATTACAACATATTGTGTTCTAATACATAGTTTATAACAATTTTAATATTTTTTAATTGGAGTGGTAAATCTTTTTATTTTAATTTTTCATTCAAAATAGATTTTCTGAAATTAATAAATGTAAAAACGAAATAATTAAGATTTTATATTTTAATTAATTGAGATTTATTCTAAAACTTTTTTCTTTAAAATTAATTTAATTTTTATATTTGGATTGTTTTTCTTTTCTTGTTTTTAAATAATTTCTAATAATTCGATTCAAATAATTGTTTTTTAACATCTGTCGGATAAGTAACATAAATATAATGATTATTTTGTGCTGGTGTTACATTATCAGGTCGAATATCGATACTTTCTGAGCAAATTATGTCCTTGTCATAATCAATAGTATTACGATGTTGTTGTTGTTGTAATTGAGTTGATTGTTGTTGATGCGATTGTTGTTGCAATTGTTGTTGATGTTGTATATTGGGCACATTTGAATTTTCTCTATATCTAGGATTTGAAGAATATCTAGAATTTGATGGTGTACGCATTTTAATTGAATTTGTATTATGTGATGATCTATAAACATCCCTACAATTATTATATTCAACTGTTCTAAAATGACAAAAACGAAAGAAAAAAAAAAACCACAAAATAATAACATTGAAATTGGTCCAAGAGAAAAAAAAATTAAAATGAAACAGAAAACAGCACACAATTTATAATTTTATTTCTTTTATAACATAATAATGTGATTTGTTTTTTCTCTAATTTCAAATTTTGTACAATAATATAATATATATATATATATATACATATATATATATATAGGTACATATATATACATATAATATATTGTTATTTCATAGTGCATAATTATAATTAATATTCTCATTTTAAACTTACTCAAATCTTATGAATATAATGTAATAACAAAAACTTATTCCAAGAGATACAATAAAAATTCCTAAAAATAAAATTGCCCATGGAAAACTTTTCATATGTACTGGCCCATCTTCCCAATAACGATCACAAGTAAGATACCAACAAACGACTCGATTTAATTCATCTACAAATTTTAAATAATATGGGAAATTATATATGCTTTAATGATTATCTGATATGAAATTTTATGATAATCTATGTTTAGTTGTATAATATTAATTTATGTATCTTATTTATAAAAACATACTTTCCAATTCTTTGAATTGCAAATCGGTCATATCTAATAGTAATCCGGCTATACATTTTCTTACAGTATATTCACATTTTAGTTTTATTTTAGCAATATTTTCTGGATCACATTTTCGATAAAATTTTTGGTTTTCTGTGCCATTATTTATTGAAAAATTATTCTTATTAAATGTTTGATTGCTTGTAAATATCTTTGTATTACCATCATTGTCTTTATCATTATTTATTGTAGTTGTTGGATTTTGTGAAGCAGAATATTTTCCTATTAAAAATAATACAAATTTAATAATTTTTTCTACTAAATATTATCTTAACCTTACTATTCTCTTCCATATTATTTTTACATGGTTTTCTTCTAAGAAATTTTAACATTGATATTTGTGATTTTTTTAAAACATTAGAAGCTTTATTATCTGGCAGCAACTTTCTTCTAAAAGACAAAATTAAATGAATAAATGAATCAATGCTTAAATTAAATTAGATTAATTATTGAATAATTTCTTACTCAGAAGCGATTGGGTCTAGTCTTATAAGGCTTCCCTGAGGTAAATTTTTTGTATCTTTCCAAACTTCAATATCCGTTGTTACGGAGGTAAACGAAGATGTTAAATCTTGAGATGACCATACATCACAACGCATAACATCACAAAAATCTGCCAAACAAATGGCATCCTCAGCCTAGAATTAATACATTATATATATTATAGGTACGTATATTTTGAAAATTTATTTTTAAATTATTTAAATCCTACTCGATTAATCACATCATGTTTATCTAAATGTTCCTCAATATACTTCTCAGAAAAGAAGCTTTTACCACATAAAGAACATGTCCATTGAGTTGGTCGATTTTTCTTTTTTGCTTTTTGTATTGGCCAAAATATATCACGAAAAGTATTAAAAGGACAATCTAATGGAAGTTTTACCTAAAATTAATTAAAAAAAAAAATAAATAATACATGTAAATATAAGATTAAAAACAGAAAAATATGTATTAACTCACTTTATATTGATCAAGTATTGGTTGCCATTTAGAATGTATTATTTTTCTAACAAGTCTACTGTTATCTTTGGAACATGATATATGTTTTATTTCTATCCGGGGCCATGATAATATTATAAGTAATGAAAAAATTGCAAGCTATAAAAAGGAATATTGTATAAAATTTAAAATTAGTTATAAGTTTTTTAAATATTTTATTAAAAAACCCTTAAAAAAACTTATACATTTTTGATGAGAGAAAATTTCTTATTTTTAATATTATGTTTTATGTTTTTTTTTTTGGTGGATATAATAAAAATAATAATAATTATTAAAAATCTATTTCCTAAAATAATAAAAAGAAAAAAAACTTAAATGGGATAATAATAAGGCAACAAAAAGAAAAGAAAAATTGTAACGCCTATAAGTAGGCATTTCAATTTACTTCAAATTACTCTTCAATAATTATAATATTCTACTTTATGTACTTATTATAATAAAAATCAATTCCGTTACTTGACCAAAAGCATTTCCTTTTTCTTGTTTTTTATTAAATAAAATGAAAATAGAACAACTCTATACTTAATTTTTTTTTTCATCTTATGCTTATTTATAAAAAATCACGTCTTTATCCTTTTATCATTGTAATTCATTTTTTAGGTAATGTGATTATATATACTTGTTTACATACGAAAGTAAAATATATAATATAATAAAATAAATATGTTTGCATGGAAGTGTACAATATATATGGATTTTCATATAAATAAGCGCATACATATATACAAAATATGATTTATGTGATAACATAACATATTTTTTGAAGGCTTTTTTTATATATATATTACTATCGTACGTGTAATATACGGGAATATATGTATACTTATATATTCTTCTGTATATTTTCTGTGATTTGATTTAAGATAGTTACTAAATAACATTATAATGTTATAACTTTTTTTCTAAACTTTTTTTTCTTCCTTTTGTATTTTATTCCGGTTTCATTTCAAAAAAAAAAACTTAAAATCTTTTAGCCAATGACATTAATATTAAGAAAAATTCTTTAACATAAACTAATTAATAATTCAATTTTTATTGATGTTATGAATTTTTATAGTATATTTTTTTTTACACATTAATATTCAACTATTTTAAAACTTTTTTTGTATATAACTTATAGGAAAACTTACCTCAGTATGAAGTAATAAGGTCGACATTCATAATATTTTAAATTATATTTTAAATTTTTTTTTTTTAAAGTAAAAAAAAAATTAAAACTTTCCTTTGCAATATTTGTATGATATTTTTATCTTTCAGTAATGCCTTTATCCTTTTTTTTCATTTAGAAATTTTATGACTTTTGCAGTACCAGCAGCAGTATAGCCTAAAATTCAATAAACAAAAATTTGAAGCATGCGCTTATTTAAATTTCATTGACAAGATTTGAATTTTATCCTGCAGCATTTTTGTTGTAATTGTTTATTATTTTTGAAATCCCAAAAAGGATATTCTTAAGTAAAAAGAAGCAAATAAAAAACAACACGAAAGCTATTTATTATTGCTTTTTGTAAAATAACAATATTCAGAAATGTCACTTATAGGTTTCATTGCACGACATTGCATATATTTAGGCTTTTCATTTTTCTCCAAATAATAATATACAAATTTGTTACCCAAATGACAGTTAGTTTTAATTTAATGTTATAACTGGTTATATCGTTATATCAGAATATAAAATAATGCCCACAACCACATGCTAATCTAAAAAAAAAATATTATTATGTTTAGTGGAATGGTTTGTGTCTTGGTTAACGTTTTATTAGTTATTTTTAACCGGCTTTTATGATAAAAAAGAAAAAATAAATAACTAAAAACAATGCATATGAAATAAAAATTTAGGAAATAATTAATATGCAGAATGTTTTATGTTAAAAAAAAATAAAATCATTGAGTTTAAAAAGAAAAGTAAATCCAAAGTAAAATATGTATATTAAAAAATGCAAGTAGTTAACCAAAAAATAACATTTAAAAATTAATGTCTGAGCACATATTACATATATTGTAAATACATAATTAATTGTTTAGAGTGATATTGATATTCAAATTAAACAAGTAATGAATAATGATTTTCATTACAATATTAATAATAAAATATAAGCTAAGCTTAAAAGAAAAAAACTCGATTTTTCCAAATTTTTTGTTATTTTAAATACGTGTAGTTATAAATAGTATATGCTTTTCAAATATTGCATCGTTTTTTAGTTTTTCTTTTATACCAGTTCATGTTTATAAAAGTAAATAAAAATAATATTCGTTAATTTTGAAGTTACCAAAAGTAATATATTATAATGCCTTCCATGAATTTTAATATAAAAAAATAACAAAAAAAAAAAAAGCAAATTTAAAAAAAAAATCATAAAAAACATTAAATTTCAATTTATAAAAATAAAAATTTATTTATAATCTTTTCTTACACATTTGACCAAATCATCTTCAATATAACATATTATGTTGCATTTCAATGAAGGTCAAGTTAAACTAACTATATATGTACAAATAGTAAATAAAATAAATGTGTGTGTGTGTGAGTGGATGAGGATGTGTATGTAGAAGCAGGCTTTTAATAGACAGAAAATTTATATTTAATGTAAGGAATCAACATTTAAAAATTTCAGTAAGATATATTAAAAAGTTGATATTTGAATTTTAAGTTGATTAACTGAAGATAAACACATATATATGGTATATATAAAAAAAACATAATAATAGTTATTTAGAAGTTAGTATATATATATATTGTTTTTATATTAACTTTCACTTTTATTTAAAAAAAAAAACAAATAAAACAATATTTTAGTATTTGTGAGCTTAAGGATAAGTATTATAAAATTCATTCAATAAATTGTTGTATATAAATTAATAATTTTTTTTTTTATTTTTTTTTTTAATGATCTTATATGTCAATCAAATTTATGATATAGAAAAATAAATTAAATTTAATTAAACTTATTTTTATACATTAGTAATGTACATATTATTTTATTAAACTTATTAAATTTAATCCTATACTTAATTTAAACTAATAATTAATTAAACATTTATTGAGAAATAAAAAATAAAAAAAAAAATTTTTAATTTGATAATTCAATTTAATTTGAAAGATACGACTAGGTTCCATGTATTCACAGTATAAATGTTCAAAATTTAAAAATCTTATATATAGTATTAAATTCATAAATTATAGCTTAGTAAAGCTTGTACCAGCTTGTACCTAATTAATAATTATGATTTTTAAAATTTTATATTAGAAAGCCACAGTTCATTTATAAAGTATAGTATAGTAAAAAAGTAAAATCAAATAAATCTATAATAATAAAAAAAAAAAAAATAAATCTATTAATAATAATAATTTTTACATTGAAATTTCAAAATCATTACCAATTTTCTAATAAAACTCGCAACTTTTTAAATCTTCCTTTTTCCTTATACCACTTTCACACTCATTGTTTTTTTTTAATTCTTATAACATATAAAAAAAATATTTAACCCGGTTTATGTTATTTCATTTAAATAATTTTTTTACGTATATATATATATATATATATATACAAATTAATTATTATGTAATATTACTATATGCATGCAACTAATAAAAAAAAAAAAATGCATTCAACAAATAAATGTAAAAGTAATGTGAGAAAAATCATCAATGGCAATTTTTTTTTTCTTTTTATCTGCATTTTGATTGGAAAATGAAACTTGATTGTCAAGTTCACTTTAAAAAAAAAAATTTAAGAATAAAAATGAAAAAAAAAAAATGGATCAAATTAAACAATTTTTAACTATTTACTATAAATACATAATAGTTAATAAATAATGATAGGAAACATTAATGTTACATCAACGTTAAACTTTGGTATGTTTTAAGCTCCTTATAATCGACTTTGTTCCGGAAGTACAAAAAAAAAAAGTAAAAAAAAACTAAAAAAAAATTGTAACAATTAAATATTTCAATGACTATCAATTTAATTGAATGTAATAATAATTAAAATACCAAAAATTATAATGTTTTAATGATACCGGCTAATTAAATTTTAATTTAATTTGTTTTTTTTTTTTGTAAACTAGAGTAAATCATACGGAAAATTGTATAAAATATGAAAATCTTTTAAATCAAGTTTTTTTTTTTTTTAATATAATTTTTGCTGTATTTTAATTCGTTTATAATAAAAAAAAAATATATAAACCTAACTTTTATATCAATATTTATTATGATATATAAAATAAAAACGCAAAAACAAAAAAAAAACAAATATATACTTTTATTTAAAAAATTAAATTTAAAACCAAAGATACCAGTATAATAGAAGGTGTTTGTAATTTTATCAGTCTGACTTTAATTTCACACTTGAATAATTTTTTAAATGTATTTATATTGTAATATTATAAATATCTGTAAACAAAATATGTTTCAAAAGGTGAAGGACTGATGTAATATATAGTTTACAGGTTTAAAAAAAAAAATCTTAGAAAATTTTTTTTTTTGTTTATTCACATTTGAATTGAAGTTGAAGATATTATATTGATGTACATTTGGTATTTATTTCTATATGATTAAAATAAATCTAAGAATTTTATTTATTTATTTATTTTAATATTATCAATTATATAAGATTATGCAATATTATTAAAACATCGGTTATCATGTGCATTATTGATTTAAACACTATTATTAATTTATATAATATAATAATATTATTTATTTAATTTACATTTTATATTTTTACATTATATATATTTGGTCGGCAGAAGTATTTTTAAGAAAAACTAATTTTAGTAATTTTCCTTTTAATTAGAAAAGCTTACATTACGGCTAGCTTAAGGCTAGTGCTTAGCAATTCGATCACCATGTGATGAAAGCTCAAATACAAATGTTATTTAAATTACATAGTATAACAGAATATTATTAAACAATCAGCAATCGGCCATTCAAGATTAAACACTATATAATTAATTTATACTACTATAAATTATTTAGCTTATATTATATATTTACACCATACTTGGAAGCAAGGGGGGGTTTGTTTTCAATTAATGAAACTTTCTATATAGCAGACAGGATTTAAAATGGTACTCGCTAATTTAATAAGTCAATAACTTAACCAATATAGGCCACCATGGCTCCAAAAGAATATTTTTAGCTCATTTTCAAAACATTTTGAAAAAATGTGCTTATTAGTTTAACTCTGTCCGTTTGGCCGTCTGAGTGTTTACCAAACTTCTACATCGTTTGAAATAAAGCAATGAAATTTTAACTACAAATAGGCATTGCCAAAAAACTAATTTTGTGGAAGAACTTTTTTCGGCAGCCCCACTCGTTACGGAGCTACATCCCTACAAAGTTCGAAAAAGCCCTATTTTTAAATTGTTATAACACAGGTTCTATAAGGCATATTTTCAATCTGAAAACGCCAAACGATAGCTGGTTTTATAAAATTTATAAATATATATAAAATAAATATATGGCGTGGCCATGCGGTATTTTAATATACCATTATGTGAAACTGAATTTTTCCCCTTCTATCTTTCAAACGGTTTAGCTTATTTTAGAGAGAAGTTAGATCTTTCGAAATCAGAATGAGTTATTTCAGAAAACTTTTTTGGTGTCGCCGCCCATTTAGGAGCTCTAAGGGATCAAAAACTGATAATTTTCTATTTTTAAACACCTGTAACTTGAGCACCGCTCCACATTTTTTGAAGTAATATACAAAAATTAAAGCTCTAACATTATATTCTTTTTTCTGTTAATAATTTTTCTTAATAATATAGGGTTACCTTATAATTGACGAAATTGTGATTTGATTTTTCTGAATTTTTTCATACCAAAAAAAAATCAAACAAAAATCAATTTCTAATAAAAATTTATTTTTCAATATACTTATGAATATGTATCTACTTTTTACTCTAGGCTTATTATGGAATATTTTTTAAATTTAGAAATGTGCTTTTTTTGAAAACTTGGTTTTTTCCATTATTTGTTTTACATTTATTTATTTATTTATTTATATTAATATTACATACATTAATGTAGTGCAATATTATTGAACCATCGGCTACTAAGGCCATTATAGGTTTTTATACTATTATTAAATTATATACTAATATTATTTATTTTGTTTATATTATATACTATATATTTACATTATATTAGGTCGTAAGGGGGGTATGTAAAGAAAAAAACTTACGACCTGTGCAGGGATCGAACCCACACTCCTTCGGTTAATACGCCACACGCCTATTCACTAGGCTACCGAAGCCCCGTTTTACATTTATTTAATTAAACTATTGCACAAAGTTTGCATATTTTTAGGACAAATTTATAATATTTTAATGTAAAAGACAAAAAAATAATTATTACATAGACCAAACAAGAAAACAATTTTTGTATTAATTTTATTTAAAAAAAAAATAGTTTTTCAATTATCTGTAATAATTATTTTAATTTTTTTTTTTGTTTTTTGCTCAATAATGAGAAGTATTCCCAAATAAAGTTTTAAATTTAAGCATCTACCGCGGACTTTTCTATATTGAAAAAGTTTATTTTATGATTAGAAAGGAATTTTTTTTATTGCTTAATATGAAAATCATTGAAAAATTTATAAATTTTTAATATCATTTATGTTACATTTACTTGTTTTTTATAAAAACAGGGATTAAAAATATAAAATACACGTACCGACTAAATAGTTTTTAATTTATTCGATTTAATGTTGCATTGTAATTCATAAAGTGTAAATATGTTTAAAATATCTAAATGAAATTTAAATGTCTTTTGAGTTTTTGAAAATTAAGTTAAATTTTATAAAAACGATATTTAGCCATAACAAGAAATGAAGGAGTACCATAAATGTAATAATAGTCTAATTTAAACTGCTTCAACTAAGTTTGTGTTATATTAAATTATATAATGCAACTAATTTTAATTTATATTTAAAATCTATGATTTGTCTTTGAGTTTTTCTTTTATATCTATGTGTATAATATATTTCTTAAGTATACAACAACAAATAAAATTGCCAATTAAAAAAGCTTTTAAATTTTATATATTTATTTTTTTTTTTTAATAATTTCAAATTAATTTTGATCATTATTATTTTTATCTTTAATAAAACAGTAACTGATATAAAACGTATATTTATTTATTTTATATATAATAATATGTATATATTTAGTTATTTATACCTGTCCAATTTTTAAATATTTATTAAAAACTTACAAATATTATAATGTTCAGTTTTTCAATAATTTTTGTTTTTTATTTATATTTTTTTTTTGTTTTTTACACTCAAAAAGCTGCACTTATTTTTTTTATTATTATTTTCAATAGCTCACAATATTAGGAGATGGAACTTTTTGCATATATGTATGTATATATTTTATATCAAGTAAATATTTATATATCATTTATTATGTATATATGTATGTATGTTTATTTATTATGTCACAATTTATAATCAAACATCTTGGAAAGTACTATAAGAAAATAAAAACAACAAAAAAAAAAAAGAACTAAAAAAATTGTTGTTATTGTTTTGTTTTTGTAAAAGTGACGCGAGCGGCTTGCTTACTCTAACTTAAACTCTAACAATTTACTATAAATTTGTAAAAATATGAAGAAAAAAAAAAAACAAAAAAATAACCATTGCAATTCCTATTATAACAGAAATATAAAAAAAAAAAAATCATTGGGTTATGTTACATACATACAATAAATAAAAATGGTAACTATTTAGTTGAAAAAGTTTTCACATACAAGACAATATCGAAAAGGCTACCGTGAGATTCAGTCGAATTTTTCTTCAAAAAAAAAAAAAATTTTTTTTGCAACCTGTAAAAATTATTTTAAAAAATTAACTTTTCCGAAAAAATTTTTTTTGAAAAAGAAACAAAAAAATTTTTTTTTAAATATTATACATAAATTTAATTTTTCTTTAATAAATTCAAACAATTAAATTTTTATTCACAACTAATTATTGTAAAAACAAAACAAAAAAAAATTAAACAAATTTAAAAAGTGTCGGAAACGTGCAATTTTTTCTTCAATTTTTCATTTTTTGTTGACGAAAATTTTTTAAAAAAATTACTGAGTTTTTGGTTTGGTTTTTGTTAATAGAAAAAAAAAAAGAATAAAAATAAGAAAAGAAAACAATGATTTATGAAAAATTATTATTATCTGTGACATTTTATTTAATTTTAAATATTCAATGTAAGTTGAAAGTGTGGAAATTTTTTTTTTTTTGAATGGTTTCATTTAAAAAAATAAAAATAAATGATTGTAGTGTTTCTAAATAAATTGTTTTTAAATTAACAAAATTAATTTAATTTAGGTAAAGTGGTATATGGTCAAGGTATAATACAACAGGCATTATATTTAGGTGATTCAGCAAATTTTAATACAACAAGAGATGATTGTATTTGGAAACGTGGAATTGATTTATATGACAAATGTCCAGATCCTGATATTAATTTATATTTATATACATCAATGAATCGAACAAAAGAATTGGTAAGTTATTAAAAATGAAATTGTTTATGAATTTGTTTTTTTTTTTTTTTAATATTATTTATAATATTTTTGGTTTAAAGGAAAATTTTAAAAGTTATTTTTTGAATGTAAGTGGCGGAATTTATATATAGAATTCGAAATATTCTTTAAAAATTTCTTTAATTGCATTTTAATTGTAATAAAATCATGCCATACCATTAAGTACTTTTCTAATATTTATTATTTAAAAAAGTTTCAGAATAAGGAAAAACTTGTAAAGATTAACTCATTCTTACATATTATCCTTACATTTATTAGTATATTATATTAGTATATGTACTAAAAAATTCTATACCTTTCAATAAAATTTAAAATAAAGGAAATAAAGGATTCAAGGAAAAAAAATGATTGAATACATTATACGACAATAAATTTGATAATATATAAAAATATCTAATAAAATAATCTGTGAAAAGAGAATACAAGAAATAAAAGCAAAAGATAATGAAGAATTGTAAAATTCATAAAAAAAAGTATTTAAAGAATTTTTGTATAAATATTAGTTAATATAATATTATTAATCAACTTGTACCTATATTTTATAATTAGTGAAAAATATTTAAAATTTTTTGTTTTTTTTTTATCATTATATTTTTTTTTGAAATTTTTTATTTATTAACGGTTAACTATTCTGTTGAAATACTAAAAATTTTCCATTTACAAATAAATTTGTTAATTGAACTTTAAAAAAAAAAAACAGTCATATACTGTAATTGACTTTAATTGACAATAAAACAAAAAAATAATATGTTATAATTTTATATTTAATTTATTTTTTAACCATGTATTTAATTTTATAATAAAATATGGTTATAAGTACTTTAATTTACTTTTAATTATTCTTTATATGTATAATATACAATCTCTTAGAATGTCCTTTAAAATATTTTCTTTTTATGTTTTTTAATGTCACCACTAGATGTAGAAAAGAGAAAATTTTTAATAATCATTTTAACGTTATTTTGACAGTTGAATTTTCAATTTTTTAGTTTAAAAATATGCAACTTTTAGTTTCAAATTCATTTTTAAATTAAATAAACATTAAAAGTTTTTAATAATATAACAAAATTTTGTACTGTTAATAACTTTTATTATTTTTTTTTTTATTTTATATTTTCTCTTATTATCTTTTTAATAATAAATATAAAATTTTATTTTTTCTGTTTCATAAATTTTATTGATGGAAAGAAAAGACCAATGACCTATTAATACCGTTAATTTTCTATACTATATATAATATATTTATTTTTTAATTTGGTATAAACGGAAATTGAATATATACAAAAATGGAAAAACATAATATATCATATTATGCATAATTTCTTTTATTTTTATTTTTTGCATTCTAAAAATAATTTACTTACTCACTTATTTATGTTTAATATAGACTTTAACTATTGGCTATCTAAATTAAATTAAATAAATTTTTTATTTATTTATTTATTTTTTTTTTGTTTTGGTAAAATTGTATTAAAATTTAAATATATTTTTTAAATTTGAAAATTTCAATTTGCAAAAGAAAATAAGAAAAGAAATATAAATATTTTTATCAATATATATATATATATATTAATGTGGGCATTCAATTTTTGGTGGTTTTAAAAATTAAATGAAAGTGATAAAATCTATTTAGAAAAGAAATAGTCACATTTTATATCCATACACATCTAATAAAAATTTTTCTAATTTTTGTTTTCTATAATATTTAATCAATAATAAGTTTAATTTTGTTTGGCAAACGTTGAACCTCACAACATTACATTTTTTAATTATCCATTTAGATATAATTCATGATTTTAGAACTTTTACTTTACTACAAAAAACACAAAAAGGGGAAGTTTGGATATTTCTTTTTTTTGCCCATTTTTACGTGAAAGCATAGAGCATAGAGCTTATATTTGGCATCTTTCATTTTACACGGTTTCCTGCTGCTGTTTTTACTCTCTTCCGTTTTAAGTTGCATTGATTTAATTCGGCTATTATAGTGCCGGTTTATTTATTGCTTGGTCACCCGCTTTTTAAACTCCTTTGGAGATTCAACTCCAACCCTTCCCAATTTATATTTTTATGATTTTTCCTTAGTCGGTGGTCAATAGACACCCGCAGATGAATACATCTGCATTTTTTCTTTCTTTGTTGTTTTTAAAATTGTGTAAATTATTTTAATGAAAGCTATCTATCAATTTTTTTTTATTAAATTCCTTGTCATAATAAATAATTATTTTTTTATATACTATGTAATATGTATTTTTAGAATCTCAATATATACGAAACTAATGGCCAAATTTATATTACATATGTTATTTTTAATTTAAATATTTATTTTTATTAATTAATTATTGGGCAAGTTTTTATATTTTAGTATGACTTAATTTAAAATGTGCGTGTATCGTCCATTCATATCACATTTGTTTTTGTTTTTTTTTTTGGTATAAATTCTACTCTCTTTCATCAGTAAATCACTTTCCCTCTTAAACATCTCTATTTATTGTATTTTGTTAAATTGGTACATATGAATGTAAAAAAAGAAAAATATTTTAGTTTTGTTTGATTTTGTGTGTTGGAGTTAAAAAATCAAATTAATTCAGTTTGAATTTTTTTTTTTTTTTTTTTGTAGACCGTATTTCATTAATTTCAAAATCGATTATTAAATAATCTGAAATCGACATACAAAAAAAAAATTTATAAATAATTTGCATATATGACACAAGTTCCACATATTTTAATCTTTTACAGAAAATAAAAAACAAAATCTATAAAAAAGTATTTGAAATTTTCACTGGGTTTACTAATTTGCATTTTAAAATGAATAAAATATGGATATGTTGTTTTTTTTTTTTGTTATTGATTGTGTATTTTTTAAGTATTATTTTAAACTGATTAAAAATGTAACCATTTCATTATAGTTACCTCTTTTTTACAAATTAATTTTTTTTTTTTTTTGTTTAATCACAATCGATTTATTTTATAACTTTATTTCACAATATTTGGAGAATTATTGTATCCATATCAAAAGTTACATCTGTTAGGTTGTATTATTGATATTATTGATGTTATTATGTTGACTAATTTAATAAATTCACTAATTTAAAAGCATTAAAAATTTAATTAATTTTATTAATTTTTTTTAGTTGGATGTTTATCAAGGTGACTGGTTAAGGAATAGCAAATGGGATCCACAAAAAGAAAATATAATTTTAATACACGGTTATGCAGGAAGTGATGAAGCTTTACCTTTAATTGTTCTACGTGATGGTAAATATTAAAGTTTTGAAAAACTACTCAAATAAAAGATGTTTACAGATATACGTTTTTAACCATAGTAAAAATGTATTATTTTTAATTTATGAATAAATGAAGCCAATGCAAAATATATTTCCGTTACGTTATGATATAATATATGAATAATGTATATAAATACATATATATATATAAAAAATTTTAATTATTTTTCCATCCTTTTAATAAATATAATTTACATTTTAGCTTATTTAAGACATGGTGGCTACAATGTTTTTATGGCTGATTGGGGAGCATTAGCTAAACCACCATGTTATGTATCAGCTGTTCATAATATGAAAACGGTAGCTAGATGTTTAGCAGAAAGTTTTACATTTTTAAGAAATTCTGGTTTAAGAGTTGATAAATCAGCATGTGTTGGACATTCATTAGGAGCCCATATTTGTGGAGTTATGTCAAATTATTTGAATTTTAGAGTTGAAAGAATAATTGGTAAGTAAAAAAATAATTTTAATAGAATTAAAATCTTATAAATTAAAATTCCATATTATTTATTATAATAACATATTTTTGCATGAATATCTAATAATTAAGACAATATTTATACTTTGTTTTTTTTTTTGTAATGAGTTACTTAATATTGTAAAGTTTGTTTAACATTTTTTATGACAAAAAAAAAAAAAAAAACAGACACAACACAAAAAAAAATCATTATTTATTATTATTTTTTAGTTATTTTTTACAACACATTTTGAATATTTTTTTTTTAAAAAACTGACATATTTTTATGATGGTTTATTTTATACTTCATTATGATGTATTTTTATTTTAGATTTAAAATTCAAAATGTGTATTAGTTTTGCTATTTGCAAATAAAAAGAAAAAACACCATATTACATAAAATATAATAAAAAAAACAATATTAAAGTATTTCTTCATTTTTTTTTTTTTTTTATTAAACAGGGCTTGATCCAGCACGGCCATTAATAAAACCTGGTAATAGTAATCGTCTAGACAGTGGAGATGCTAAAGCTGTACATGTCATTCATACAAATGCTGGATATTATGGTGAAACTGGTCGAGTAGGTCATGTTGATTTTTGTGTTAATGGTGGTAAAAGACAACCATATTGTGGTAATACTAGTAATGCTAATCTATGTAGTCATATTTGGGCAATATGTTATTTAGCTCAAAGTATACATACTGATTATGAGCCACATGCAGAACCATGTACAAGACGATGTCCATCCGGTTTAAGAAGATTTACAAAAAGAAGTTTAGCAAGATATATTGTTCGCAATGCAATTCCAATGGGTCAACATACACCAATGAAGTAAGTGTAACAAAATTTATTTGAAAAAAAAATTACTAAATGATACAATTTTTAATTTTAGTGCAATTGGATCATATTGCCTTAAGGATGATGCACCGCCATATTGTCCAACATCATTAAATTCAATTGGGGATCAAAGATGTTGTCTAAATTATCAATCGGATTTAATAAACTGAAAAACCAAAAAAAAAATTATAATAATTACATATTTTTTATAATAGGATGTTACAATCATTTTTTATTTTTTTAAAAATCATTAGGATATTTCTATAAAGACTTGATTATTTTAAGAATTTTTTATTTAAATGTTATTTTTTAAATAATAAATAATTTACTTAAATATAAGTTCTAAAAACAACTCTTTCTTTTTTCTTTCTTTATTCGTTCAATTTTTTATATTATTTTATTCTTCAGGAAACATACCATTCCCAAAAATAAATTCAATTTTATGCTCAAAAATTTTGTATTGAATTTTAGGTTAAGAGAACACAAAGAAAAAGTAAACAAAATAAAAAAAAATCACAAATTTGTCCAATTGACCCGCTTTTTAACCAAAAAAAAAAAAAAATTCAAAATATTTATAAAAATAAATCAATCGATATTTACAATGTTAGTTAACATATATAAAATTTTTATACTGTTATTTAATTTTTAGAATTTTGAGTTCAAAATATTTTCTAGTCATATGCAAAATATAATAAGAAATTATGTGTTTAGCATAAAATTAATTTCGAAGTATAATAGGATGGGAGCAAAATAATATTACAAGGTGGTTTTTTTGTTTTATAGATACAAAAGATGAATATTCGAAATTAATTTAAATTCAATGCCTGTAAAATAAAATTTAAGAGTACTCCATGTCTTGAATTTTAATTAAATTCGAATATTTCTCTTTTCCAATTAAACCAAAAAAAAAATTTCAATATAACTATACTGAATAATTTAAAATTTTAAAAAGAAATTAAACTGAATATCGATTTGAGAAACTTTGTTTTACATTTTATTTCAAATTTTTTTTTTTTTAAATTACCATAACAAAAATCTTTACTTTAACATATTTCACGTTATCCACTTAAAAATAATGTTTGCAAAAATAAAAAAAAAGTGTTTATATAGAAAATAAAAGTGAAATAAAGCAAAATTATTAACTGTAGATGTTTAAAGAAAATTTTTTTATTTTAAACTATTTTTGGAAATTTCCATAGAAAATTTTCAAAAAGAACAGTCTCTTAAATCTGAAGTCAAAGTTTAATTTAATGAAATCTTAATTATTTTAATTTAAAGCTCCTGAAGTTAATTTTTTTTGAATTTATAACGAATGTAAAACCAATAAAACATACATGATTTTGATGGGCGCCGAAATTTATGCAATTTTATATATATATATTTTTTTTTTGTTTTTTTTATTATCGTTATGTTTAAAATACGGATAATTGTCTAAAAAAAAAAAAAACATAATTTAATGAATTAATAATAAAAGCTTTTAATTAAAAATATTAGCTTCAAGTGAATTAAATACTGAATATCAAGTTTTCCCAAATTAAGTCATCTGCCTTTAATTATTATTAATTATTATTAACATTCTTAATCAGTGTTTGGCATTTTAAAAAGAAACTTTTTTTTTTAATTTAATTTATTTGTTATTCAAATCACGATCTTGTTTTTAAGTCTTCAATGTTTTCCATGTTCTGAAACTCCAAAATTTAATAAATAAAGAACCTGAAAAAATCTAAATTTAAAATATGAAAACAGTCGTAATTCTTTAGTAAAAATAGACAGAGAATGTGAATTATAATGATAGTGATTCTCAGTTGAATTTCAATATAATATTTTTAATTCATTTTATTTAAAACTTAAACAAAAATTTATTTGTTTTTGTTTCTGTTTTTTTTTTTTATATACATATTTATTTTTTTTGTTAATTTTTACAATGTTTACAAAAATTGTTGCTAGAAATATTATTTATTTGTTTTTATTTTTCTTACCATATACAATTGCTGGACTCAATATTACAGTTGGATCATGTGTTATTCAATATTCTGAAGTTTGTAATAGTAATTTTGTGCGCTTTTACATTTCATCAAGTGATTATCCTGAAAAAGGATTATTTTTATTTGAAAATTTTCGTGTTAAAATTCCCGATTGGATTAATTTTAAAAATGAAAATAAAATTATTATACATGGTTATGGTGGTGGTATTGAATACAATCAAACTAAAGAAATTCAAGAAGGTATAAAATTTCATTTTATTACATACATATTTATTTTTAAAATTTTAATCTTTAGGATTTTTTTTATAATTTCTTATACAGAATATTTAAAAGTCAATTCAACAAATGTAATTGCTGTTGATTGGGGACGTTTAGTAATTTTACCATGTTATTTAAGTGCTGCAGTCAATACAAAACAAGCTGGTGAATGTATAGCAACATTTTTATTAAATTTACAAAAATATAAACAAGAATTTAAACCAAATGAAGTTCATATTATTGGTTTTAGTTTGGGTGCACATGTAGCTGGATTTGCTAGTAATGCTTTAGAAAAATCAACGGGAAAAAAAATTAAAAGAATAACAGGTTCGTTGATTTGTGCAAAAACAAACAAACAAAAAAAATTAAATAAAAGTTTTTTAAAAAATTTAAAAAAATTTTTTAAATAATATTTTTTTAAGGTTTAGATCCTGCTTTACCTTTTTTTGCAACATCCAAACTAAGTCGAAAACTAGATGCATCCGATGCTGAATTTGTAGATGTTATACATACAAATCTTGGAATTTTTGGTAAAATAGAACCATGTGGTCATGTTGATTTTTATATAAATGGTGGACAATTTCAACCTATGTGCCGAGGATCAAATAGTATGAAATTTCGATGAATTAAAATATATATATATATATATACATATATATAAAAAAAAATCAATTTTATCATAAAATATTAAAATTTTATTTAATTTAAGATGTTCCATTGTGCAGTCATATGATGGCAATAATATATTTTAAAGATTCAATTTCTTCTATTGATAATGAGAATGTAGGTTTTTGGGGTTTTAGATGTTCAAGTTATTTTCAATTTTTATTTGGTTGGTGTAATAATAATTCAACGATAAGAAATA
Source organism: Poecilobothrus nobilitatus (assembly GCA_947095535.1). NCBI lineage: Eukaryota > Metazoa > Arthropoda > Insecta > Diptera > Dolichopodidae > Poecilobothrus > Poecilobothrus nobilitatus. The sequence continues at coordinate 187,305,036 of OX352774.1, read as the reverse complement.
GTGATCAGGTTCTAATGGGAGAACATTGTTCTAAAACGTAAGTATATATATTTATTATAAAATATTTAATAATATTAAATTTGATTTCAACTTATATCAACTATATATAAGGTATATATATATATAGAATTTATATATATAAATTATTATTGTTTATATATTTTCATAATTACATTGTTATATATAAAAACAGTTAACGTCATGCGCAAAAATTTTTGTTATGACATATACAATAAATCAATTGTTTTGTGAATGAAAATATAACAGATGTTAATATTTCTAAAAAAAAAAGATTCATTTTTATTTTACGTTACACAATATAAAAGATGTTGATATTATATTAAAATATTATGGAATATAAAATTTGATAAATTTAATTACAACAAATTGTGATTGTTTTAATTTATTCTTTTTTTTGTTTTTTTTTTTTTTTGTTTTGTGATTTTTTTTTTTAGAAAGCATGGAATTGTTTTTGTTTACACAAATTCTTTACCACCGTATGCAATGGGAAAATTATAACTTCATTTAATTAATATCGTATTATCTATCGTTTCAATTCAATCAATTAAACAAAATAAATTAATAATTAGTTTTAAAAATAATTATTTTTTTTTTTTTTAGTATTAAAGTTAAAATGTTAGTATGTATTTAAAAATAAATTATATATTTTTTTTTCAGTTTAATAAAAAGTGTTAGTTTAATAATTTTTTTTATGTTTACGATATAATTTTAGTGGTAATTTTAATATTAATTATTTTTAATATATACAAAAATGTATGTACTACAATTAATATATAAATATATAAACTTAAATTGTTTTAATTATGTTTGGTAAATATTTCTATACTAATCAAATAAATAATAATTAGTTTAAAAGAAAATTTTTTTTTAGTATTAAAGTTAAAATTTTCATTTAGTTTTATTAATTTGTGTTTTTTATTTTTGATAAAAATCATAATTTTATTTTAAAATTAAATATTTATAGTATTTTTTATTTATAGTTTTCAAACGTTAATTTTAATGCTTTAATATTAAAATAAAATTAGTATTAATTAAAAGTTAAAACATGTAACTTAATTTAGTTTCATCATTCATACGGTATTTAGTATTGCATAAATCCTTAACCTTTACGTTCAAATGAAATATTCTATATAGCTATTATTGTACAAAGCTTTTTTTTTTACAGTATACAGCAAATAAATATTCATATCCATATTTATTGATTGAATTATATTTTCAAATGGATTTAATACATTTTTTAATTCCTGACAGAGTTTTAAGATTTAAAAATTACACAAAAAAAAATTATTTTAATTGTGTGGTTTTAAAATATGTACTATATGTTTAATCACAGACAGACAAAAAACTAAAAATTTTTATATGAAACGGTTGGTCTATATAGTTTATTAGTTATATCGTCTGTATAGTTTATTAGTTTATTAGTTAGTTCGTCTGTATAGTCTGTATAGTTTATATGATTTAACTTACGTAAAAAAATATTTATTAACTTTTTACAACAGAATTTATAGAAAGGTATGTAAAATATTTTGCGGTTTTAAAATTTCATATAATCGGAGAAAAAAAATAAATATTATTTCAGAAATTTAAATATTCAACAAAGCATTTCAGAATTTTATTCATAAATTATTACATTATCACATTATGTATGATATAAAATTCTATGATATCTTAATCTTTTATTCTCTCTTATTAGATTCTTAATCTTTAATTCTCTTAAGTTGAAAAATTTTTTTTTGCTTTGAAAAAACCAATGACTTTAGTATACTTTTATAATTTTAACATATATTTATTTATTTATTATTATTTATTATTTATGCAATCTGTAACTTATAAAGTTAGTATCGATTACAATAAGTGATATTACATTATATCAGAACTTAAAAAATAAGCATTACAATTAAATTTCATTTTTACATTATTAAAGATTTTTTAAGAAAATCATTAGTTAACATTATATAATTTAAAAAGTTAACAATATGTGATTTTTATTAATTAAAATTTAAAAAATAAAATCAACTTAAATAAGTATTGAGGTCAGAATGTTTACAAATTATAAGAACATCAATCAATTCAACTATTATTCAATTCATTCAACAGTCAATTTCAAATATTCACTATTATACCAAAAAATTTAAAACATCATTAATTTCAATATGATTAAATATAGTTTTTATATGATATATATATAGTTATGATTTAACGAAAAAATTAATAAAAAACTGTTTTGTCTTAATAGTATTTTTTTAACTATTTTAATAAAACATTATAAAATAAATGTAGTTGGGGTCTCGGTGACCTAGTTAGTAAGAGCGTATAAAATACGTTGAAAACATCGAGGGAGTGTGGTTTCAAATCCCACACACGTCGTAAGAGTTATTCCCCCTTACAATATTTACAGCCACGCCTGAACAGGAAAGGCTGTGTAATTTCCTGTCGACATTTATGTGGCAGAGAAATGCATTAAAAAAAAAAAACTAAATGTAATAAATGACACAGCTCGCACTAAAACAGTTATAGAAAATATGTGCATTTAATCTAAATTTTATTTAATATTTATTTGATTAACAAATGACTTATTTAATTTTTAAAATTAATACATATTAAAATTTTATTCTGTTTGAAAAATGTAATCAGTTCGATAATGTTTATCGTATGCTTACTAACAAAATCTGATTCAAGATTGATTCTATAAATTTTAAAGATTCTGAGCGGGATTCTCAGCATATTCGTCTATTTGTTACAAGTTACAGTTTCAGATTTGAATTTCTTCATTACAGATTTGAATTTTTTCTAAATTCAGAATTGTTTCAAAACTTCAAAGAAGATTAGACCAGTCTTATCGCGTTTTGTCATAAGATTTAAGTTTGAAAATTTTCTTTACTGAAGCTCTATATACGTCGCTAATTTAATACAGTTGCTTTAATTTAATTTTCTTAGCAACATCTTCATCATTGGCCAACTTGAATAGTTTCGTATTACTTCTTCGATACTTCGATTTTACTTTTAAGAGTAACGAAGAATTTTATGTATGAATCAAAACTGTCTGAAAGAATGAATATGTTACACTTTAATTTAATTAATCTGATATCCTATAATACACCGTTATAAATTTTGACATAACATATTAACCATAAACTTGAACTTTAAACCAAATTTTAAATGATTTTTTTAATATAGGTAGATAAACGTGACCATATGAGCATTAAAACAAAGTGCCAACAATTGGATAGTATGTGGTCAACTTTATTTATATATATATATATATATATATATATATATATTGCAAAAAGTTTTTATTAAATTCAACTATTGTTTTATGAACTACGTATATGCTAATAATAATAAAAAAAACATAATAAAATTATTGAAAAGTGTCAAAATTTAGTTCATAAGTATATTATTTACTTTTGCTTTTTATTATTTTATTGCATTTTTTTTTTATTATTGTTATTTTGTAGTTTTTTTTTTCGCTTCTAAACGACACTTTAAATATTTTTTTTTTTTTTTGTTTCTTAAAATAATTAATAAAATATTTTAACGATATTGTCTCTAATTGAATTGCTGTAAATAAAAAACTTTCATAAGTTCTCAGTCTTCTTTATAACGATTCAATTTTCTTTCGTTTCATTTCTTTAATGTTTTTGTTTTTTTTTTTTTTTTTGTTTTAATCAAATGTGCGTTTTAATGGTGGGAATTCAAAATAAGGAAAGAAAATCAAATAAAATAAAATAAAAATAGTTAAAACCCATTTCACTCTTTTTATTTTATTGTCTGATGTTAGTAACAAAAAAAAAAAAAGAAAAGAATTTTAATTTTTTTTTTTTTGCATAAAAAAAATCGGTTTAAAGTTATTTTTAATTTAAATAAGTGTTTAAAATTGAACTTAAAAATAATTTATTAAAATGTTTAATTGATTTATGTAAATATTTATTAATTTTTAATATATACGATTAAAAATCAATTTATTATAATCGTTATTCAATAATTTTTATAAAAATAAAACTCAGGTGATAGATAAGATATCAATCTGGAAAAAAAAAAAAAAATCTTTATTAACTTTTAGAAACAAATATAAACAAAAATTTTAAATATAGACATAGAATGAAAAATAAAATTTATTGCTTATTTACTGTACATAGATAAAATAAAGTTAAATAAATATTTTTAGAATTAAATTGAAAATCGAAGGTGCAAATTTTTTATTTATGGTATATAAATTTAGATTTTCACTTTGTCACCAGTTTAAATTTTTAAGTCTAGAGTAGATTAATTTCAATTTAAAATTTTAAAGTTAATTACACTGTCAAACAAAACACAAACTATGAAGAGAAAAATGTTTTCAAATAAAGTTTTTTTAATTATAATAATAATATTTATAGGTAAGTACTATGTATATCTATATTAAATGTATTTAAAGTTTGTACTAAAATTTTAGTTTACTACAAAAGCTTTTATTTAACCGTTAATTTAAAAAAATTTGTTTTACTATTAAAAAAATTAAAAGAAAACGAATTAATAAATTTTGAAAAATTAAAAAAACTTTCTTTTTAATTTGAAACAATTTGACCAAATAGTGCAGTATATAAGTCACCGGTCTTTCAGGTGAAAGATAACGGGTTCAAACCACCGTCAGGTCAATATAATATAACGTAAACAAAATAAACAATATATTATAATCTTATTATAATATAATACTTGTATACCACAACCACATTTGAAATTGAAGATTCATTAAATGTAGTAATGTACGTGGTTAGAAACGAAAAAGAAAACAAAAAATTGAAACATAAAAAATTAGAATTCATTTTTTAAATATATTTTTTTTACTTAATATGTGCTTAAATATTTAACCAGAAAATTATTTACATATATTAATGAATTTTAGTACAAATTTTGTACTAAAAATATTAAAAAATTTACTTTACTTGACTTTTTATACAAATTATGTTTATTTATTTTTTTTTTTTGTTTTATTTTAACTTGAAGGTTTTATAAATGTTAGTAATAGTGCTGAATATGCTTTAATTGAAAATAATCATAGAGAATCACGAACAAGTATTACGATTGGTTCATGTATATGGGTTATAAGTAGAACATGTCCAGATATAGATATAAAATTTTATTTGTTTACAAGAAGTAATAAATATGATCGTCAAAAAATTCATATTGATGAAAGCCGACAAAAATCAAATTTATCAGAATCATATTTTAATCCAAGAAATCCAACAAAAATTATTATACATGGATATAATTCTGATATGTATTTGGGTCCGTTAATTTCAATGAAAGATGGTAAATAAATGAAGAGTGTAAAAAAAAGAAATAAAATTAATTATATGATATTTATTTTTTTGTTTTTTTTTAGAATACTTACAAATACGAGACTATAATTTATTTTATGTTGATTGGAGTGTACTTTCAGTTGGTCCATGTTATATTTCAGCTGTTCATAATACTCGTCATGTAGGAAATTGTATTGGTCAATTAATAGAACGAATTTTAGATGAAGGTTCAGCTAATATACATTTAATTGGATTTTCATTAGGAGCTCATGTACCAAATTATGTTGCACAAAGTGTAGGCTCTTTTATTATACCAAGAATAACAGGTTTAGATCCGGCAATGCCTTTATTTATAACAGCTTCAACAAATAATAAATTAGATAGATCTGATGCGGCATTTGTTGATGTTATTCATACAAATGCTTTTGTACAGGGTAAAGTTGAAAGATGTGGTCATGCTGATTTTTATATGAATGGTGGTATTACACAACCAGGATGTGAAAATAGTTAATAATTTATTTAAATATATATTTTAAATAAAATTATTCTAAAATTTCTAATCATTTTTTTTTTTTTTTGGTTTAGGTGTATTTGCTTGCAGTCATCATCGAGCTGCAGATTATTATATGGAATCAATACGAAGTTATAAAGGTTATTGGGGTTGGCCATGTTCTTCATATATAAGTTATTTACTTGGTTTATGTCCACCGTTAAATAATTTAACAGAAGCTGGTGAAAATTGTAATACAAATACTGAAGGAATGTTTTTAATATCAACAAATGCAGAATCACCGTTTGCAAAAGGTAGATGGCCTGAATATATCACAAAAAATTTAAGAAATGGTACAATAATAGATTCAAATTTCAATTATTATTATCCTCCGAGAGTTATGTCATTTGATGAATTTGGTAAATTAGATGGATCTTTTAATAATTTAGAATATTATCCAACACCTTTTACACAAGATTTAACTGGTTCAAATTGGCCATATTTTAATGAAGCTGGAACAAATGAAATAACACAAATTTTAAGACAAAATTCTGATCTTGAAACAAAAACAAATATATGGAAATATGTAAAGAATAACAGTAAAGATATACCAAAAAGTGAATTTAATGATATTAATTTACAAGAAAATAAAAGGATTAATGATAAAATGTTTAATAATAATCAATTTAAAAATGATAATCCAAATATAAATAAAAGTGATAAAGTAAAGTTCAATTTAATTAAGAATAAAGAAAATAATTTAAATCCACATAGAAATAATAATAAATATAATTGGATAAATGATGCTGTATTTGAATTACCAAAACTTAATGAACATTGAATAAATAATTTTATTTAAAAAAAAAAAAACAAAAAAGTCTATAGGAATTATTTATTATGCTTTATTAGGTATTATATAATTTAGGTACTTAATTAATTGTATTGGTACTGGTACTAAATTTCCTAGTAATTAATAAGTTATTAATTAGGTAAGTATTAATATGGGAAAATAGTTATGTTTTTTTGGAATGAATATCAATTACAAAAATTATTGATTTTTTCTATTTTATGGAGAATCTTTTTTTAGAAATTTTAACATTATAAATCAAAATAATAGATAAAATTTTAAGGAAAATATCAAATAACCCGTATTTAGGGTATCACAAAAAATTCAAATAAAATGGTTACAATGTAATAAAATAAAACACATTAAAGATATAATATCTTATTTTTATTTCAAATTTTTGAAGTGCTCTTATATTTTCATTCTTAACAGCCAAATATTATTTCTTTTTTTTTACAAAGTTAATTTTTTTTTTTTTTGAAATTTATTTATATTATATTATTTTGCATATTTAATATTTTATTTTTTTTTTTTCTTTTTTTCATTCTATTATTTTTAAAATTCAGCTCTCTAATTTTATTTTACTTGAAAAATTTTATTTAATTTCTACTCTATAATTTTTATTCTATAACCGAACCGAAATAAATAATAATTTATAAATATATAAAATATTAAAATGAAAATTATATTTTTTATATTTCTTAAAAAAAAAAAAAAAAACTAGCCTTTTATTAAAAAAATTTATTGAAAAATTTTTCATTTTGAAACTTATTTAAATTATTATTAATATATATATATAAATATTATTAATGCATGCTAAAAAAAACTATATATGTATAAAGTACCAAGTCCATAAATTTATTTGTAATATATATATATATATATATACATATATATTGTATATGTTAATATTAAAACTAATTAGATAATAAAATAATATTGTAATTATTATATTTTATGTAAATACTTGAATTTAAATGAATATAAAATTAATTATATTTTACTTTTTTTTATTTGGTTTTTGAATTTTAAAAAAGCTTTAATTAATTTATTCATAAATTTGTACCTGTATTTTAAACATAAAATTTTCAGCACTTTGAAATACAAACATTTTTTTCTTTTATTCTAAAAAAAAACAAACAAAAAAAAATTTTTTTAATCAAATTTTGATTTATTTTAGTTAAAAAAATAACAAAGCTTAATATTTAATTTTAATTATTTAAATGTTTCAGGTAATTTTTCTTTTTTTATCATTTTCATATTCTGCTTAAATGTTAAATAAAACATTTTCAAACATTTTGTAAATATCATTTTACTCTAAATTTATAAGTTTAACTTTTAATTTTTAACACTCTAATGCGAATCTTTTCTAGCCGTGTGTTATCTCTTTTTTTAAATTGTAAATAATTTTTTTTTTTTTTTTGCTTTTAAATACAAATACGTAATTACAGTTTTCTATTTAAAAACAAATAAAAAAATATCTATTTAATTTTAGTTATTTATAATTTTCTTAAAAAAAAAACCAAAAAAAAAAAAAAATAGACGGCATAATTTTTTGCAATGTAAACCTTTACTTTTTTTTTTTTTTTTTTTGATTATTGTATGTATTCTTTTAAAAAATATAAAATATTTTCAATTTATTGAAGCATTTTTTTTTTCCTAATTTTCTCTAATTTTTTTTCTTGAACTTTGGACGGTTCTTTAATTTTTTTTTGTTTTTTTTTGTTTTTGTTATGCAAACTTAAATATACTTAAGTATATTATTATAAAAAATTAAAAATCAAAGCAGTACAGAGCATTTAAAACAAAAAGGACTTGTTTAAGATTTAATTTTAAATTAATAAAAAATATCAAAAAAGGTTAATATGTTTTTAACTAAAACTTATTTATATCATAGAAATATTATATGTGATATTCATATATTATATATACGAGTATGTATATGAAATATAACAATTAAATTTTGAATACAAAAACAAATAAATCTTATATTATTTAAGTACAACCTTAAAAGAAACACATATTATTTTATAGATTATTAGCTTGCAATATAAGAAGATAATTTTTTTAAATTCAACAATTTAACACATTTATTAACCGTACAATTTTATATTTCTATAGCAATATCGTTTTTAATTAAATTTTTGTACAATTTATAAGTTATATTTTATACAAAAATTTTTTTGTAACATTTTTATTTTTTTTTTCGTGTCTTTTAGTAAATATTTTTAATACTTTGTCATGACAAATATCATGACAAATTTAAGAAAATGCAAATTGATATATTCTTTCGACTGGCCAAATATATGTCAAAACAACATATTGGCAAAAAATTAAATTTACAAAAAAAGAAATTAAAATGAATTTTAAATAAGAAAATAATATATAATTTTAATTTTGTCCTATTTATCTTCTATTGTCTTTTATTTATTTAATTTAAGATTTTTAATTTTTTTTTTTTTAATTTGTATAATTGTATCATTTATTTTCTCTTTCACACTTTCTCTTGTACTATAATTTTCTTAACTAACGATCAATAAAATTTTTCAGTTACAGAAATTTTTATTTATTTCAAAGTTGATTATAAATAAAAACTTCTATTTTTTCATTCACTTTAAATGTTACATTGACATGTTTTTATTTATGTGTTTGGTTTTTTTTTTGTTGTATATTTCATATGCCACATGAATGTGACAAGAAAATTAATTACACAGCCTTTCCTTTTTCAGGCGCGCTTGTAAATGTCGTAAGGGTGAATTATTCTTACGACGTGTGTGGGATTCGCAACCACACTCCCTCGGTGTTTACAACGTAGGCCTCTTACCAACTAGGGTATCGAGGCCCCTTATATATTTGGTTTTAATTTATTTAAAATTTAAATGGTTTAACAATTTTAATTAATCGATATTGCTTATTAGTAATCTGGTATGTCTTCTCTATTGCAGCATATAAAATACATATAGTATACAATTCAAATTAAATAAAGTTTTAATTAAGAATAGAAATTTGTATAATAAATAATATTCAATTTTATTTTGTTATTATATTTAATATATTATTATATTTTATTAAATTATTATTTTTATATGTAATTGATTTTCTTTTTATATAAATTCAAGAAAATGTAAAAATTTGTTTTTAATTTTAATTAAACATTCAATATTTTATTTTTCATAAAATTCTATTTTGTTTTTTTATTTTTTAGCTTCAAAATCAATAATTTTTATATTTAAATTTATTTGATATATGATATTTTTTAAATTTAAATTTTTTTGTCTTTCATTTTCTTCTCAATTAAAATTAGATAATTAATTTTTAATATTTTGCATAATATGGTTTTTGTTTTTTTTTTTTAATAAATAATAATTATTTGATCAAAATTTATATAACTAATAATCTAAAATTGTTAAAGACCAAATCGATAAGGTAACAATTATTAATTAGGTACTATAATTTTTTTTTTTTGATTTGAACTACAAGTTTTTATTTTTAAATAGCGTTTTTTTATTACATGTTTTTTTATCTTCTATATATTCAAACTATTTCAAATTAATTTTTTTTTTTAAATTCACCGTATTCTAAATTTTTTTTTTTTTTGTATTTTTAATAATTATTTTGATGAACGTGCTTTATTAATTTTTTCTTTTTCTTCATCAGAAAATTGTAAAATACTTTCGATTGCATTCAAATGTCCTTGAGAATTTTCTTTATCAGTTAAAAAATAATAAATAGCACTCTTAAGGAACTGCAATGTTATTTCAGGATCAACTCTTTGTTTATTTTGTTGAGCTTCAATTAAACGACGGTATATAGTCTAAAATAAAAAGAAATAAAAACAAAAAAAGAAAAAAAAAATTTTTTTTTGTTTTTGTTTGATAAAATTATTTATTTAAATTATAAATTAAAAAGAATAATTAAATATAAATATAAATTAAAAAGAAAATAAATGAAATTTAACAAAATTATACATATATATATATATATACTTTTTTATTGTTTTGATGATGTTAAATATATATATATATATATGTTATAAATATCACATACAATCAGTTTCACATTTACAATACATTAAGATATATATTATGTAATTATATATATTTATGTAAATATATAGACGTTTATTATGAAATTAGGTTATTATTTATTTTTGACATTTCACAGTTATTAATAAATTGGTTAAATACTTAATACATATATGTATAACGGTTCAGTATTTAAATTTTTGAAATTGTTTTAAAATTCATAAGGTTTATGGGAGTCTTTTTAACGGTTCAGTATTTTTTGTGTAGTATATTATATAAATATAACGTATATTATATATAGGTATGTATATTGTGATTAAAATGATTATTTAAAAAACGTAAAATATTTATTTATGTAAAATTATTACTAAATATATATTCAGTAAATTATATAACATTATATAAATATAAACGAGCTTTAATATGCTATATATATATATATGTACATAAATGTATATGTAATAATTCAAATATCTAACAATAGCAGAAATATCTAAATTTAATTATAAATAATTTCTTAATATATTTTTTTTATATTGATATTCTCTATAAACAATATAATTTTTTTTTTTTTAACTTTTTATAAACGTTTATTTAAGTTTGCTCTAATTTAAGGTAATCATCTTTTTTTTTTAAATTCTAATCTGAATATTATCTCAAGGAACGTAATCTAAAACTATAAAACTTCACTCTTAAGGTGAATTAATATACTAAATATATGCAGACGGAAGATTAATTATTTTAACTAAAAAATTATATTCACTAAAAATTAATATACATATATAATAAAAATCTAAGTTGTAATATTTTTTTATACAGAAACGTATGGTATGGTAAGAAAAAATTTTCGAATTACTATAGAAAACAGTCTTTTTTTTATGTTTATACTTATGAGGTATGTGGCATTTCTATCATCATAATCGATATCGAAGATTTTGGATAAATTTTAAAACAAAAAACTTTCTCCAAAACAAAAACAAAAAAAAAATGGTATTAAAAAAAAATTTTATAACAAGTTGCAAACAAAAAATATGTAAAGCCTAAAAATCAAAAAAAAAATTTATTTTAATAAAATGATAACAATAATTATTATGTATTTATATCCATTTTTTTTTAATATTTATATTTATATTAATATAAGTACATATTATAATATATTTACCAATAATTTTATATATATATATTTAGAAAATTATTTATCTGTATATATTAACAACATATATATTATAAACATCAATAAAATGTATATTAAATGTTATAATTATTTTTTTTTTTAATTTAATATTATATAACTATGTTTTAATTATAATTAATAATTTAAATATTTGTATAAAATTTATTAGCCTAAATAAAAATATAATATTGTTTTGACGCGAGGCAAAATTTGAATTTGATATTTTTTTCATCATTGATTTTTTATTAAAATAATAAATATCATATATAAAATTAAATAAAATTATTAAATAATTCGTGCATTTCAATATATTAACTTTATTATAATAATTTTTTCGTATAAAAATAGTTTTCGATAAAAAAACTACTTTGAAAAAATTACAAACCTTCCTCGCGCCAAGTACCCATAACGATATAGCTTCTTTTGCTGTTAGAAGGGCGCAATCACCTCTTTCCCTACTGTTGTATACCTATAAAAAATTTAATTGAAATACACAAAATACATATACGATGATTGATTAAATTGAAAAAAAAAAAAAAAAAATTCAACAGAAAGAAAAAAAATAAATCAAATAGTTATATATAAAAATATTATCTTGTTTAGTTTATTTTTAAAAAGGTATTTGTACTAAGTGTGTATTTAAAAAAATTTTTGTTTTGAAATGAAAGTGCTAGTCTAAAAAACAAATACTAATATTTATATATAATAAAATTAACTTTTCTCTTAAAAATTTTACTCTTTACAATTCAAAATAAAATAAAATAATTTTTTTTTTTTTAAGTTTTCTATATAATATTCTAATATATATATAGAACAATTACAATTATTAATATCTACAAATAATAAATACTATCGAAACATTTTTCTAATAATTTTAATTTAAAAAAAAAATAAAAAATATAAAAATCTTATTTAATATTAACGTATTCTTGTATCTTGATTATCTTGATAAGGGTTTATAACTGTTTTTTTTTTTTTGAGATTAGTGCAGCTTAGTTATTAATTAAACTTTAATGTAGGATCAAGGTTGTGAAATTCTTACATAAAATTTTACAATCTTACATAAATCTTACAATTAATTTTCGAAAATGTTTAATGAAAAAGAAATTTTTGGAATTTTACATATTTGATTACATATGATTATTTTAAATTATTTTACAAAAATACGTTAATTTAAGAAAAAGAAGATAAAATAAAAGATTATAAAAGATTTCGAAATAATTAAAATAAACTAAAATAAAATAAAAACAAAAAAAATCTATAATTACTTACTTCATTGTATATTAATAACGTGCTAATGAAATTTATGTTTGTTTAAAATTCGTTTAAAATAAATCAAACCAAAAATTAAACGAACTAATAAATAGCATTTTATTTTTATGTCATTTTTTAATAGTTTAATTAAATTTTAACTAAGCAATAATTACAAAAAAAAAATTAAAGCGTGAAATTTCGAAAAGATTCTTATGTTTTTCGTTTTCGTAAATTTCTTTATCATATTTACAAATACAAAAAAAAAAAAAAAAAGCTGAAACTTTCTTTATTATTCTAAAAGAACATTTCGATTCGGCTTAAAATTTAATTAAAAAATTTTCATTATTGCTGATGATATGTTGAAATATCAGCAATAATAACCTGAAATATTTTAAAGAAAAATGAATTTCAAATAACTTTAGAACTCTTTAATACATACCACAATATTTTATTTTAAAAGTTATTTCAAGTGAATATATATCTTTTATCATATACTCATATTGATAAATCAAATTTTAACTTATGAAATATATATTTTTTTTTATCTTGAATAATCAGAGTTTTTAATAAAAGAAGTGAGTTTTTATATATGTATTTCAATTTTCGAATAAATTATAAAACGAAAAATTTGAAAAAGTGCATTAATGTTGATATTTATATATTATGATGATAATTTTGATGATAATTTGAAAAAAAAAAAAAAATTAATATTAAATTAAATATTTATGAAATATTTATATTATATATACTCTGTACAAACGCAATTGGACTCCTTTTAAGATGAATTAATAAATAAATAAAATAGAAATAAAAAAAAATAAAATCTATAAATTCAAAAAACTCTTTCAAACATTTTAATTTAATCAATCAACTTTTCAATTATACACTAAATAAAACCAAACAAATTTTATTAATGCCAAAATAAAAATTATATTATATTTCTTTAAACAGATATTTTTTTTTTTTTTTATTTTTTATAAAATTATATGAAAACAATAATGATATTTTTTGTGTATATTAAATGTAAACTTATTTTAAATGTAATGAATTAAAAATGAAATATTTGTCATTTAATTGTTCTGGAGAGGGGTTTTTTTTTTTTTTTTTTTTTTTGTTTTTAATAAAACTCTTATTTAATTTACAATTTTAAAACAAAATAAAAAAAAATACTGGCTTACACAATAATATTAATTAGAAAAATCAAAAAATCGAATAATACAAATTAAAACTAATTTTCTTTATAATTGATTACAACAAAAAAAATTCGATATATATAAATTTTATAATGAATTTAAAATTTAAAAAACTCAAACAAACAAAAAAAAAAATCATTAATTAAATGTTAAAAATAATAATAATGAACTTGCATATACGTATATTATATATTATAATGTATGTAATTCAATTCTTAATGATACAATAAAACAAAACAAATTATAAATTAAAAAAAAAAAATTATAATATTAATACTGACATATCATTTATAATACCAACATAAAGCAACATCAAACATTGTTAGCGACATAAATAATAGGAACATTGACAATAATGGAAAACTTACCCTAATATTTTCTAATTCATCTTGAGTACTTTGTAATTGTTGTAATAATTCTGGAATTGATACTCGATTTGGTTGTCTATGAGCTATTTCCATTATCTACAATACATAAAAATATAACAATATTATTTTGGAAATATTGTTTTATATACAAAAAATATATAGTACTACATAATATTATGTTGGAGCAATATTATCGTAAAAATTTTACAATATCGAACTTTCCGCCTATTTATATGCAATTTTATTTTTGTATAATATTATTTAATATTATAAATAAACAAATCCTGGGGCTTCGGTAGCCTAGTTGGTAGGCGTGTGGCGTATTAACCGAAGGAGTGTGGGTTCGATCTCTGCACAGATCGTAAGTGTTTTTTCTTTACATACCCCCCTTACGACCAAATATAATGTAAATATATAGTATATAAAATATAAACAAAATAAATAATATTAGTATATAATTTAATAATAGTATAAAAACCTATAATGGCCTTAGTAGCCGATGGTTGAATAATATTGCATTACATTTATGTATGTAATATTAATATAAATAAATAAATAAATAAATAAACAAATCCTATACGATGATCCTATACGATAAGCTAAATCCTATAGTCTATACGATAATACGAACAATCCTATACGATATGTAAATATTAAAATAAATAAATAAAGAATTAATTGTTTCTTCTCTTATAATATTTTTGTAAATTTTGAAAGTAGGTACATAAAAACAAAAAGAAAATCGATCAAATTAAAACATTAAAACGCGATTTGTAAGCTTTGCTTGATTTTAATCTTTATGTTGTATAAATTTCTTTTTTTTTTCTCCAAAAAAAATTTTTAATTTTACTTTCTAACAACAAATAAACAAACAATATATCTAACTATATAATATTCTGTTTACATACCTGTTCAGCACGAGCAATTCTTTCAGCTTCCTGACCTTTTTGATACATATGAAGATACATTTTCTTTTGTGTTTCTTCATGCTCTAATAATTTCTGTTGTAAATCTTCTAATTGTTTTTCCAATTCACGAATTCTTTCTTTTGCATTTTCATAATCTGGTACCATATCAGCATATCTAGTATTAATTTCAGCTAATTTTTGCAATAAAGCTTCAATACGATCATTGTGAGAATTTTTTAAGTCACCAGTAGCTTCATCTTGATTTCTTATTAATTCTTCAATTTTTTTCTCATATAATCTAATTAATTCAGCTCGCTGTTCTTCATATGTATCAATTAAATTATTATCACTGCCACATGCTTGATCTTGTGTTGAATGAGATGTTGTCATATCTTCAAAATGTCCAGAATCGGCAAATGAACTTTGCATTTCAGAATTGGACATTTTATCCAAATAATTTGTTGATGTTTGATGAGATGATGAACTACTGCTGCTACCAGCTCCAACATAACCACTTAAATGTGAGTTATGATGATGATTATGATGTCCACCACTACTATGATGAAATAAAACATGTTTTGGGCTTGATTTAATACCTTCATCTAACATCATTGTATCAACAATTGGTGATACATCTTGTGAGGTTTTTAAATCAGTTGGCGCTTCACGAACTGTAACAGCATCACTTGAATTTGATGGATCTTCTGGTGAACTAAGTGATGCCTTAAATAAACGTAATTCAACTACTTCACGTGTTAGTCGTAATAATTCGGAATCTTTTTGTTCTAAATCGGTTCGTGCTTGTGTAAGAAGTTCTTTTAAACGCCTCAATTGTCTTTGAGCTCGTTGTGTCGGTGTTAAATAATCATCACCTACTTGACCTGCATATGCAGAACAATGAACAACATATTTCATTTTTCGACCACTGAACGTAGTTCCATTCCTAAAATAAAATAAATTTTAATAAAATTTAATTGAATTTTATTAAATTAAATAAGTATACCTTGCTACATAAGGATGATCACATGACATAGTGGACCGACCTGAACTATAACTATAAACAGAATCTAAATCGTCATCAATATATGTGTTATACGAGTCTGGCGTAACTGGCGGTGTCTTTGGTGTAATTTTACTATGATTTATTAAAGATGGACAATTCGATTTCGATGGTGTTTTTGGTGTATGTGGAGTTTTTGGCGTAATTGGTGTACGTGCTTTCATTGAAGCACTTCCAATACTATTACTATTTGCATTGGATGTTGAGGGGCCATTTAGAATTAATGTCTGTATAAAGAAAAAAAAAATAGTTAATTTTAAATCACAAATATACGTATAATAAAACAAATATTTAAGATTATAAATATAATAATAATTAATCTCTCCAAAAAAGATTTTTTTGGACTAGAATAAATTTTTATGTTTTATATTATATTCAGAAAATCAAGTCAATATATTAAAAATTCTCTTTAAAATGATTTTGGATCGATTTTTCAATATTACCTTTCAAGTACTTTTTTATATTTCATTTTACATTAAAAAATTATTTAAGCTATTACTTCAAAAATACATTTGAAAATAATTTTCACCTTAATTTAAGTTTTACTTTTGTTTATCCACCCACTTAATAAAAATATAGTTTTGTATCCCTACTAAATCTTTTTTTTTTTTGTTGATTTATTGGAATAGATTAGTATTAAAACGTAATTTTTTTTTTTTCACTTATAAATTTTCTAATTTTTTCTTTTTTACAAATACGGAATTAAAATAAAAAAAAATAAATTTTATTTTTAATTATGCAATATTGAAACCAATAAATAAATTTGAAAAACAACAAATTTAGAAAAAATTTTTGGAAGACACGCAAAATAACTTGTAAAATATATTTCTAATTAATAAAATTACATATATAATTAATCATATGATAATTTAACTTAAATATAATAAAAAAACTATTTAAAAAAAAAAAGACAAGTCAAAATTTTCCTTAAAAATATCTTTTAAAATTCATTCAAATTTAATCAATAAAATACAAAACCAACTTAATTAAATCGACATTTCGAAATGTATGAAAACAAAATTTAATCATTTCCTATCTAGGAAATTCAATTTTTATTATTTCCTCTTAGTTACCTTATTATTTTATTAAATCATGTTTAAACCATTAAAATCACAATCAGTTCTACTATACTATTATTATCTAATAATCCTTTTGATTATTTAATAAGAAAAAAAAATGTTATTCTTATTTTAATTGAAAAAAGTCTAAAATTAAATCATTAAAACTAATATTAAAATTTTCTCAAGTATTTTGAAACAATAGAATTTTTACACAATTTTCCAAAAAAAAAAAACATTTTGTTTTTCGTTTTTTTTTTTTTATATTAAACACAACTACACGAATCCACCTGACAAAATGCACAAAAAATAAATAAATAAAACGGAAACAACGTAATTCTAAACAAGTATACACCAATATATGATCCTTTTATATGTTATATGTACGACCAAATGACCTAGCCAAGACTGGTATTTAAAATGTAAAAATAGGTTTTAGTGTAGTTTTCAACCCCTTTTCTTTAAAAACCAAAAATATAAGTAAAATAACAATAATATGTAACCCATATATATTACATTTATTATATATATACTGTATACACATATACATATGTGAAAATTCAATGCAACTTTTATGTTTTCCAATATATAATATTATAGTTACTGTCATAAATAAATAAATATCTAACAACCATGTATATATATAAAATTTAAAAGTTTATGTATTTAAAAATATATTTTTTTATATGGGGTTATATGAATATGAAATATTCGTTTCCATGCATCAACACTCACTCATTGGAAATCATCAACACCGTATATAATATACTTTACGTTTTGTTTTTGTTTTAATTTTATGCCAATGACTTTCCTTGATGATGGCACAGAAATGGTAAAATATGCAAAAAAATATTAAAATTTTTTTAAATATGAATATGATATATGGTATTCCACGAGTAAAGATGCCAAAATGTAGCACATGGGTAGGAAGATAACATAAAAGATTAAATACGTGAAGTGTAGTAATTATAATCATGAATTTTTTTTCATATAAACAGAAAAATCAAAAGGTATATATGTAAAAGAAATATTAGAAGAAGAAAAAAATGTGTAATATATTTTTAATTTTTATAGAATTGCCATTTAATATATGATATTATCTCTTTTTTTTTTTTATATATTTTTTTAAAATATAAGACCTAAACAGCAACTTTAATGTTTTTTAAGCTTGCTTGAGTCCTTAACATAATATCTTTTATTATATTTAATTTGATTAATAATTTTTTTCCAATAGTAAAATTTAATAATGCGTTATAAAAAACAAACTTTCTTTTTTATTGTAAACCTAGTAAAATTTATTGAATCAGTCTAAAAGAAAAATTTTCTTCGTTCAGGTTCTTATTTGGCCTGATCCGATACATCTTTCACCTTATGAGGTTAGACTTTTTTTTTGATTAACTTGAATTCGGTTTATAGTTCTACAGGTACGCCGTTTAATGGCTGATATCATATTTGCTCAGGAAGTTATTCGCGATTATAAATATTTCTCTTTTATTCACGACCAGATCCGGTATAGGTAAAATTCAAACAATTTGAGATTGGTCGAGCTTTTGAATATCTGATAGCACTTTATAGACTTCGTTAAATTTAAGCCTACTTCGCTTATGTTTAAGTAAAAGAGCCTAACTTAATGTATGAGCTGTTTGATGTAACCGTGAAGCAACTAAAACTAAGAACTAGTATGATTAATAACAGTAGTCTGCATGATTAATTTGCATTGATTAATTTTGCCCATTACAAATTAACTGATAATGATTAAGCAATTGAAGATTGTTTTTTCTCTATTAAATTTTTCGTTTCTAACCCTGATTTAAATTCATTAACAGTAATTAAGTAGAATTGTAGTAGTGCCAATATAATCTGATATAACATTACTTTATTAAGCCGAACAAAAATCTCAACTATTAAAATTTATTTATAATGTCAATTACAATAATAAATTCAAAATTACCATTCTACCTTTAAATTATTTTTATATATCTTGTAAATTTCTACTTATGGGACATTCTGTGTATACATATTATATACAAATATATATTTATAATTTTAACGTTATGTTACATAAAATTTTTAATACAGAGGTAAATAACAACTAAGAAAATAATTTTATTCTAATATAAATTACTTGCAATGAATTTAAAAAAAAAAAAAAAAAATTTATTATTCTCAGAAAAATTTAAATCTGATCTGATTGAAAAGAGATACTGTTTTAAATTAAAAATTTTTTTAAAGTTTTTAATGTAGCCTTTAAATTTCATATAAAATATAAGCATATTTATGTTTGTCACAATTATATCATCATTTATATTAATTTTTTAGTATTAAATTACAAAAAAAAAAAAAAAAAAAAAACAAAACAATTCAATGGAAATTTGTTTGTTAAAATATGCCTTAAATTTGATTATGTATATATGCTTAAAATATATAATATGTATTATATTTCTTACATAATTGGATTAGATCAATTTCATCATTCACACTTTGATTTGTTGTGAATCTATAGTTTTTACAAGTTTTTGATTTAAAGAACTTACTGATTGAAATGGAAAAGTACTTTTTTTTTAAAATAAAATCAAAATCTAAAATATATATAAGTCTTCACATTTTGCAAATTAATTACAAATAATCTGTAAAAAAAAAAACAACCATTTCGAACAAAGTTGGTTGACATCATAATCGACATTCGACA
This sequence comes from Poecilobothrus nobilitatus, assembly GCA_947095535.1. Lineage (NCBI taxonomy): Eukaryota > Metazoa > Arthropoda > Insecta > Diptera > Dolichopodidae > Poecilobothrus > Poecilobothrus nobilitatus. Next base: position 187,284,670 of record OX352774.1, on the reverse strand, counting down.
CGTGTTTTTTATATTATTATAATTTTTACAAACATTATTGTATTTTAATTATTATACGGTTACATTACAATTTGTATTTTAAAGAATATCGTATCGAACTAAATAAAATATAGATTTTTAATGTATATATTCGAGTACGATTATACGGCAACGTCTCTCAAATCCCAAATCACATAATCTCAAATTTCAAAATCCCAAAATTACAAAATCCCAAACACAAAACCTCAAAATTAGGAATTTTCAATGTTTATTTTCAAAATTGAATTTCTTCATATACAAACGTAAAAATTTTAAAAATTTACTATTTTTCATAGAGAAATGTCAAAATTTAATATTTTTGTATGAAAACCTGAATGCTTTGGTATACTTTAATATTGATTTTAGAATGGGATTCAAAATCAGGGTTCCAATAATTTTATTAGTGGGGACTTGGGGGGCGGTAGCCCCCATTCATTTAAAATTAATTTCTTTAACATAAAAATGTCAAAATTTTTTACAAAATTTACTATTCCTTCTAAATTTAATATATTTCATATTATATGAAAATGTCAAAATTTAATTTTTTTATGAAATTGGTATACGTATGGTTATACTATAAGTATTGATTTTAAAGTACGATTCAAAATCAGGATTACCCCCTTACTCCCCTTACGGAGTATTTATATATGTATCCAGATTTTTACATTATATATATTGTCTATTATTTTGATTGTACATATTTGGATTTTGAAAGTTCGAATTTTGACGCATTTGGATGTTGAAAGTTTGGATTTTCATGCGTTTGGATTTTGAAAGTTTGGATTTTAAAATTTGGATTTTCTAGCAGATTAACCCATGAGGTTAAGTGTTACCACTTTTGGTTCCTTACGGATAGAAGGTCAAGAAAGATATCTGTTTTGACCATGTTTATAACAGTGGGTCCACCTGTTTTTTTTTTTATAATTTCGTACCAACCCGAATAAGGTTTCGCAATTTGAGATTTTGTAATTTGGGATTTTGCAATTTGAGATTTTGTGTTTGGGATTTTGTGATTTGGTATTTGGTACCCAACCCGGATTATACCACAAATATTTATAATAATAAACTGCATTAGGGTAGACTTGTAACTTTTGTTTTGTTTGTTGTTTTTTGTTTTGTTTGAAATAAAAATGGTTGTAATGTTTTATTATATATATTTACATATACAAGTATATACTCACAAAATAACAAAAAAACTGTCGGACAAACTTACATATAAAAATAGTAAAATAAAAAGCCCTACATAATTTTTTTTTTTTATTTTGTTTTTTGTTTCATTTATTTTCTTCCGGTTTCAATACCCCACCAATTCCGTTTCCTAATTAAATGTAGGCAATTTTCGTTTTTTTTTTTTTTTGTTATATTTTTTTTCTTTTGTTTTTATTATATACAAAAGAAAAACAAAATATACAAACATATGATAAAGTATATGATATGGATAAATTATTGTTAAGCAGAAATTAAAAAAAAATCAAGAAGAAAAAAAGAAAAAAAAATGGTGAATTAAAAAAAAAGAAAAATTTGGAAAAAGGGAAAAAGGGGAAAAAAAATATGTAAAAAAAATCAATAATAAGTTAAAAATAAATCATAAAATAGTCATAAAACTTATTTTAAAAGTAAAAGAAAATAAATATCATATAACATATAATTCATATAGTAAATAAAAAAATGGCGCTTAAATTATTTCAAAATATTGAAAATGTACAAAACAAAAAAAGCTTATTTCAGATTTTATTACAAAACAAATAAGATTAATTTGTGAAGCATATACCGTATTAAAAATAATGTAATTTTTTTTGAGTTATCTATATAAAATCAGGTTATATCTGAAAATTGATTGGTGAGGTTTTTGGAGTAAAATATCCTCAATGAAATTTATATAAAAATCTTTTATGATTATTAATTTTGACAAATGAGTTTCGTCCAACTCAAATTCTTGCCATAAGTACCTATATAGGAAATTTATTTAAGCACAGATTTTCTGATTAGACTCAAAATCGTATAAAAGTTATAAATTATTAAAAACCTATTAGTTTTAACTAAATATTATTTTTGTATAAAGTAACTATTTGCCAGTGACATACGTATAAATGTAATACTTGTTAAACATTTTGTTTCTTCTTTGTTGCTTTTTTATAACTTTGTTAAAGCAGTAAATCAAATTTAATTGCGAAATGTATAATGAGAAGAAAACTAATAAAAAAAAATGCGTTTTATCTATACACTTCCTTATAAATTTGAATATACTTAAAAGTTTTAAACTAATTTCCCTATCGATTTCATTCTTTCTTTCTAACAAAAATAAATACAATGGAAAAAAAAAATGTTCCACGCATACAATATTTTGAATAAATTAAAAAAAAAAATTAAAAAATAGATTATTTGATTACGTAATTTTATTTTTGTATGAAAGGATATTAAATAAAATTGAGGTGAATTCTTTATAAAGTGCATCAATGTTTTAACGAAAATTTACCCTTAACAAAAAGTGTGTTTCTAATGTTTAAAATGATAATTATTCTATATGATATTTTTCGATTCAATTTTTTTAAAGCTCTTTTCTTAATTTTTGTTTAATGAGATGGGATACAAATGTTACATAAAGTGATTGTTGAACATAAATGAAATCCTCTTCTCTTAATATTTAAAAATTTGGAATAAAACTGTTTTTTTTTTTTTTTTTTTTGATTAAATTCTTATCATTCATAATTACAAACCGATACCAATATTTAATTTTAAATAAAATAACCATAAATAATTGTAAAAAAAGTGCTAAATATTATAAAACTTACCATTCCAGCTGTATCACGTTTCAATTTAACACCTGATGATGTATTACAAATTGTATTAGTTGTAGTTGTGCAGCATACCAAATTCCCATTCTGTTTTGATCCTGTTACTTTAATATTTTTTGATATATTTCCGCTACTATCGCCATTACTACCATTACCACCATCATTTAATATCGTGTTATTCCCAGATTCTTCTTCTTCGGTAATCGTACTTATAGGACTACATGGTGGTTTAGGAGAACAACCATTAGGACATTTTATTTGATTTTCAACAATACAATTACCGTTTGGTATTAATTTATTTTCAATTATATCATTTATATCATTTTCATTTACTAAAGTTAAATTATTTTCACCACAATTATCTACAGTATCAATATCTTCTATATTATTTTGTTGATTTAATAAATTTTCATCATTTGATGTTTTGACCTTCATATCATCCATTTTAGACGCCATATTATTATCAATTGTATTATCTGTTATTGTCGCATTATTTATTGTTTTATCTGATACAGTTGCTGTAGTTGTTGTTATAACTGCTAAATCACTATTAACATTATTTTCTTGTTTTATTTTTATATCTTCTAATGTATTTTGTTTTTCCGTATTATTATTGGTACTCATTTCTATAATATCCTTTCGTTCACTAAATTGTAAATCAAAATTACTCGTTTCATTTATTAATTTTATTTTAATATTTTGATTTCCTCTTTCTTCCATTTCCTTTTCTATAATAATCTTTGATGTTTTCGCTTCTTCTATTAAAGTTTTATTAAAATTTTGTGCTTGTATATTACCTTGTTTACCCTTGTTATAATTTTTATTATATCCTTTTAAATCGTCGTGGTGTTGTATTTGCTGTAAATTTTTTTGTTGATGTTGTACTGCAACAGTGTCCTTTAATATTTTTCTTTTTTCGTTGTATTGTAATTGCTGTTGTTTTTTCAATTGGTATTGGTGTAACAGTTTTTGTTCATTTAACTGATGTTGTTGTTGTTGTTTTAGTTGTTGATTATAACAGTGAGAACTGTTATAATTATTATTATGATAATAATGACTACCACTATAATTTCTGAATCCACCTCCTGGTGATGAATCTCTTGATAATGAAGAACTTATACGTTTACGGTATATTGGGGGTGATGTAAATAATAATTCAGAATTTTTTTGTATTGTATTTATTGTTGTTGTTGATGGTAATGTTGTTGAGTTTGAATTAGTGCGCAATCTCGCTGAAAGTGAGCGTCTTGAATTATGTCGTGATGGTGAATTTATTATTACTGGTATACGGCTTCTACGTAACTGACCTGGTGAATTTGTTATTTTTTCTGAATTTAAGGAAGTTGTTGAATTTGTATTTTTAATGTTAGTATTTAAATTGAAAGGAATTATGGTATTGATATTAGTTGTTGTAGTGATTGGTGTGTTGAATTCAGTTTTATTAAAGGGTGAATTTGTTTCGTAATGAATTCTTGTAATTGGTGATGAACTATTACGTCGCTGTTGTAACCTTCTCTTATCTTTAACAGTAAGTGGTGTTGGTGTTGATGTTTTTGTTATTGTTATTGAAGTTGGTAATGTTGTTGTTATTGTTGAAGATGATGATGATAATGCTGCTATGTTTGTTTGTTTATTTTTCAATTTTGACATCATACACAAGTACCTAAATAACTATTTTGTATTAAGGTACATACATATATGATGTATACTGAACACGTTACAATATAATTTTTATTTTTGAGTTTGTTTTGTTTTTATACTAGTTATTATAACGTTTTTCGTTTTTTGTTACCGTAGTATACAAATGATTTTTGCTGATTACGTCATTAATTCGTTTCTTATTAGTTGTTTATTTTTTGCAATAATTAGCGTTTTTATTACTGATTTAATTATAATGAGAAATATATAATTCATTTCTGTTGGACAGGAATATCTTCCCGGAATCAGTAATGATGAAATAACAACATCTTCTGAAAAAAAAAATAAAATAAAAAAGTAAAATTAAGTTTTGATGAAAAATTAAAATTATCATTATAAATCAGTTAAAATTAGAAAGTAATTTTATAAAAATCAACTGAAAAAATTATGGTATATAAAAAAATAGGTTAAACAATAGAAATATAGATATGATGAGAAATATGAAAAAAAGGTGTGTGTGATGTAATAATAGCGTTTTCCCTTTTGAAAGCATTTAACAATAATAATAGTGTGAATAAATTTTTTATGTGCAAAATCTGAAATATTTCATTCTTTCTATATACATCACGATATGCCGTAAACTATTTTTTACCCTAAAAATAAAATTGCTATTATTCAAAAATCTGAACAATTTCTTTTCACGTGAATAGTTTTTTGGTTTTATATAAATAATTTTGTTAGGTATCTTAAACCCATATTGGAATTTTAATTCTATTTAAAACACTTCCTGTTTCTTCAGAAAAAAAAATTTATTTTATCTTTATTTTTTTTAATAAATTTTTTAGAAACTGTACCTATATATTTAACACTATAAGTTTTAATTTTTTGCATTGAGTTTTCATTCATTCTTACCACAATTATTTTCACGTAGTTAAAAAATGATTATATAGGAACATAACGAATTCTTAAAATCCATAGAGTTTGGTTAATTGAGTATACAATTTGCATTTGAAACACTTAGAATTTTATCAATATCCAGTTAGCTCAGAAAATGAACAAATCGCGAGTTACCGTTTTACTGTAATTTCTGCAAAAAATATATTTTTATTTTAACAAATTTGAAATTTAATGTACCTATAGGTACTCTTTTGATGTATCGATTCTATGAGATGAACAAAAATTTAATTTAAATGTGTTTATTTAACCCTCTAAACTCCACCTGCCTTTTTGGACCAAACAATAGATTATACGATTCATGTACTGTCTGGTGAAAGGAAGTTAAATTAGGGAATGAAAATTGATTTGAAATTGTGTATAAAGTTGTTATTATTCACCTTGAATCTTTGTAAATCTTTGTAAATGTAAGCATCACCAACTCTGGGGAACAAATGAGGTAAGAGATGGTTCCATATCCGCGATTTTCGAATTACAAACGAATAAGCCGAACTATGCCATCTGTGAAATTTGAACTACATAGGGGTGGGCGGCAGAAGCTCTTCTTGTTTCTCTTTGAACTGCTTTGAGAGAAGGCATCACGCTTTTAATCTCGTTAGAACAAGAATCCACTCCTATAAGGTATTTATAAAACAGAGTAAACATTTTTGTTAGGAGAGGATAGAGGTGATATTGAGATCGTTTATTAAACGAATTTAAAAAAAGGTATATATATTAGGTATTTAGAAATTTTTATAAGTTTTATTTAAGTTAAATGCAAATTACAAATGCAAATATTATAGAGTACATTTAACTTAATAGGAGCAAGTCCATTATATACTTAAAATTGTTTCATTCTTTAAATAATTATTATGTTCAGAAATGCATTATAAATTCCAATATAGAAAAAATAGAAATCCAATATAATCTCGTCAAAAAGAAATAAAATATTTATGAAAACATTTTTCCCTCATTTTCTTTACTGTTTTTTGTTTTTCCTACCTTTTGGTATTATTTATAATTAAAGTGAACTTTTCGTTTTACACTTGATTTATTTCTTATACAGCGTAAAGTAAAAAACAAAAAATGCTAATTAACTATGATTAAAAATTTTTCATTGATTTTATTTAATTTTTGTTTTTGTTTTTATTTTTGTTTTTTTTTATTTTCTAATGGCTTTTACCACACATTACATCAGCACATATATTGTAATCGGAAGGCAAATGCTTCTTTTCTTTAATAATAAATAGTACATGGTATTACTTCTTTTTATACTATATGGCCTTCTTTTCACTATAACTCTCTGATAATTAAAATAATAGCAGTCAAAGTAATAAAAATTAATAATAAACAACAGCAACATTTTTAGCAACAGCAGAAAACAATAAAAATAATATAAAAATTTACCTTAAATTAAAAATGCATCTTAAATTAATTTCTGTACATCTATTAAAAAAAAAACATTACGGTGCTAGTCGAACCGAAACATCAAAATATGATGAAATGGACTTTAAGCATCAGGAATTTTGATAATAACTTGTTGTTGACTTCTTTTTTTTTTTGCTTTTATGATTAATGAAGTTGTTATGAAAGTAAATATATCATAATTGATTATATATAAAAATAAAAAATATATAAACTAAAAGAAAAACTACATCAATTAAATAATAAAATTCACATGTCAGTTAATTATTAATGCAGACGTAGAAAAAATTAAAAACTTAATTTTTATAAATAAAGAAATAAATTACAGGGTAGTTTTGAATACAAATATATTTACTCAAATTAATAATTTATGACTTAAAAAAAAAAACGTAGAAAATATACTAAATTGAGAAATCATAGACAAGAAAGCATTAAAATAAATTTATATTCTGTATGTTGTTATAGTTTCACTATATAGACACTTTATGAATTAATAGATTTTTTTTATACCTATTACTTTTTAAATCTTTTTACTTTCTTTAACTTTTAAATTTCTTATATAAAAATTGAAAACTTTGGAGTTCAAACCCCCGTTCAAATTAAATTCAACAGTTGTAATTTATATCATAATACTTTATATGTATAATATAAAAACAATAATAAATAATAATTCCTGCACATATAACAGATGGCGCCCAAAATTATATTTGTAATTTATAATCTCATACAACAGCTACTGTCGAATAATCAAAATGATTTAGTGAAAATATTGATAAACTGAAATTAAGTGTAATATTAATAAGCAATTTAGTGGATGCCCTATACAAAAGTTAAAAGAGTTAAAAGAACAAAAAAAAAGCAGTTATGCTCCTTTTGCTTATAAAAGTTAGTATGTTGGGTGAATATTACAAATTTAATTAAATTTATATTATATTTAAATAATAAATTTATGTCTCAACCCTATATAAAATACATCTGTGTTCTAGAAATACTTTACAATATGTTTAACTCAAAAATAATAAGGAGCATCTTCTTATCTGGATTTCTATATATATATATATAGTATGTATTCAAACATCTAGAATACAAAATATCTAATATATTTTCCTTTTTGTTCCTTAATTCGAATTCCTATATCCCAAAACCAAGCTACACAATTTCTTTATATTAAAGGTTCTATTTAAGAACGCAAAATTAACCATAAATAGCAACATAATTGAACGAGTCTCAATTTTTAAATATATAGGATGTTGGCTAAATAAAAACTGGAACTCAGATATGAAAATAAAATACCGCTTCGTAAATACCAAAAAGTTTTATGTAATATCTGTAATATCCATCTCGAAATAAAAATCCGGTTTGTTGATTCGTGTGGTCGATACTCCTCTATGCTATAGTTTTTGAAAATAGTGGCCATCAAAAAGCTTGAAATATTTAAAATGTGCATATACCGTATAGAATATTGAAAATATCATGGTTAAATCGAGTTAGCAATAGTGAGGTTCTAAGAACCATAAATAGAAACGGTAAATTGTTATTAAGAATTAAGCGTAGAAAAACAGCTTATTTGGGTCATATAATGCGCTGAAAAATATCAGGTAATGGACGGGCCTCCAAACGGTGGGGAAACTAATGCAAGCAGCACAGGATAGAAAGAGTTTCAACAATCGCAAACATCCAGAAGTGGGTATGCAGTTAAAGAAGAAAAAAGGTTCCATGCTTTATTAATTTGTGCTAAAAGTTTCATTATATACTACATATTTAGTTAAAAACTAAGGGGAGGTTATTTAATTTGTTTATCACTATTTATACCCATTGAACTTTTGGGTATAAATAATGATAAAAAAAAACATAGGAACTTTTCTTTTTTGATAGTTTTCAAGTGAGCAAAAAAAAGGACAAAAATCAAAACTGGTTACAATAATTGCCTTGTAAATTGTTTATATTTTGTAAAAATTTTTGAAACTATAACATTATAAAATTGAAATATTGATGAATATTGAATGATTGATATATTATAAATAAAATATGTCTTTTCAAAAATTATTAGCTATATGTAACATTTTTTTGATAGAAAATATTTTGAAAATTTTAATTATAATTCATAATTTTTTATTTTTTTTTTTTTAATTACAGATAAAAAAACAAGTAATTAACAACAATGTATAGAAATGAAGTAAAAATTAAAAAAGAATTGAAATACAATTAATTATACTGTTAGAAAATTTTAAAATGCTCTTCTTATTTTTCAATTTCTTGATGCATTAAAAATGTTGCCATTTTTATGTTCAAAATAGCAAATGTACAAAGTAGTAGATAAACATTTTTTTTTATTGACGTTTTAATTTCAGAGAAATTTTCTGGATCAAAAAACAAAAACAATCTTTAAAAATTTAATGCAATCTTTTAAAAGCAAAAATATTTTCACGTTCATAACACACATAATTGAACAATTATATTAAAAACACAAACAAAAAAAAAAAAAGCAAAATTAAAAATATTTCAATTATTTTTCATTTTATTTTTTTGTTCTTTACTTTTTAATTTTTAAGTTTTTCTTTTCGCAGTTATAAATTGAAATGTTGTAAAAAAAAAAAAAAAATTATACGTTTTTGTACACAAAAACGTTAAAATTTGTAACATTGCATTGGCATCTGGCTGGACTGAATGACGATGATTGAAATATTATTGATTGAATAGAAACAATTTAAAAAAAAAAGAAAAAAAGGTGTCGTGTTGTGTTATGTCGTGTGAATCAGTTGTGAATTTGTGTAAAATCGGTTAATTAATAAATAATAAAAAAATTATTTATAATTATTTTATTGACCTTTCAAACATATCAAAAATCATCTAATCATAAAAAAGAAAAACAATAATAATAAAAACATGAACAATAATAATTAGTCTCAGTTTCATAAACAGAAAAAATAAAAAAACTTTAAATTAAATTAAACAGATTGTGACATTCTTTCAATGACAAATTAAAACATTTTTTTTTTTTTCGTTTTTCTTTTAAAACTTAAAAGGTTCAGGTTCATAATATATCTACTGACTATAACTGTTGTAACTGGACGGTTGACAAAAAAATATTTGAAATCATTACTAATTGAAATATTTTTAAATTAATTCAATGCAAAATATCTTTTGTAAGAAGTTCAATGTTTTTCTTTTTCATTGTTTGTTATTGATTTCAATTTTAAGAAGAGTTATAAAATAAATTTTTTTTTTTTTTGCTATCATAGTTTATCATAATTTCTTTTTATATACATACATACATAGGTACATATGTACTTACATTGAAATTTTGTTTTTTATGTTTTTTTTTTTTTTTGTTTGTTTGTTAGAAATAATTTTAAATTAATTGTTTACGGTTTTTAAAGCAGTTAAAAGTTTCATTTTACTGAATTTTCATTAAAATATTTTATGTGCAATATTAAATGTCATTCAAAATAATATACTAAATATCAAATATCAAATATAATTTTAAACCATTAAAATTTTCATTTTCAACAGATTGTATAACAAAAACATAAATTAAAAAAATTATGATAAGATAATCAATTGCAAGTAATAAACGCTTTAAATAATAAAAAAAAAAAAAACGAATTAAAAATACATATACTTATTACTTAATACTTATCGCAGTTAAGTTGTACGAATAAAATTTATCTTATTTATTCTATTCCTATGCAAATTCGCTTCAAACTAAAAATATAGAGTAAATTTTTCTTAGCAAAATTTCGTCAGCTTTTAAAAAAACTAAAAATCTTTATTGTATTAATTATCTAATAATTACTAATTTGATAATTTCAAAAAAAAAATAATATTTGATTGTAAAAAATTAAAATAATTTATTTAAAATAGTCTATTTTTATCTGAAATTTGATACGAACAAAAATACGATATGTTTCGGTTCTATATGGTACTGAATTATTAGATTAGTATCAAATTTATGCATTCAAATATAAAACAAATTTTAGTTTAGATAACAAAAAAAAAAAAAAAAACAAAATAAACAATAAAATTCCATTTTTAATTGAAATTATAAGTTGAACTTAGCTTATCAAATTTTTTATTCAACAGATAAAATCTTTTACATTTTTTTTTTTTTTTTAATTAGGTAGGTAGGTACCTACCAAAAAAAAAAATTATTATATGCACATTAATTTGATAATTACATTAAAAGCATTACACTAAAATATTATATTATATTTAGAGTTTAATAAACTTCCGTAATTTTTTTTTTTTAAAAACATATTTTAACTGTTTTTGTTTTTTCGATTGAACTTAAACCACAATTTCCGTTTATGATTTTGAAATTTACAAACTTTAAAACAACAAGTAAAAAAAAAAAATATTAAATTAAAAAAAAAAAAAACTATTTTTTATTAATCAATTGCGGTTAATTTTTTTTTTTTGATTTCCACATTTTCAGGTCAATTGGAACTATATATAACTGACAGGTGTAATTATTATATATATATACTTATATTTTTTTCTTAATTTAAAATATTTTTTTATAAAACAAAAAAAAAATATAAACTTACATTTAACTGAAGATTTTTACTTAAAAAAAAAAGAAAAATTAATATAAAAATTTAAAGAATTAAAAAAAAAAACCTTATATTATTTGTAGCTTTTAAAATCTAATGAACTGAACCAAACTGAAAATTATGTTTAAGTTATTATAGTTTGAATTATTATTAAAAAAAAAAAAAAAAATTAAAAATCAAATATATATAGGAAAAGCCATCAAACATTGGTATTATGAAGCCATATAATTTTTACATTGCGCAAAAATTATTAATATATTATTTTTTCGTAGATAGATCTATGTACATAATTACTATACATACTATAATATATTTCTGCGTTTAATTCGATACATGGTCTAACCTTAAACTTAAATTATTAATATCGTATATACATAATTTGAAAATGAGCACAAGAAAATTAAAAATCAGAATATAAGAATGTTAAATTTTGAAATTATAAATTTTTTTTACTATAGTTTTACTGTGATTTTACTTTTACTGATTCTAAAGATTGCATATAAACTTTTTTTTTTTTTAATAATTTATATAAATATTAAAATATTATTCAAGGATTATATTTATTGTGCTTATTAAAAATCCTATTAAACAAAGTCAAATCAAAATGTTGTAATGGAAATAAAAGTGACTTCCCTCTTCATATGTTGTTTTATTATAATAAATTCGTGCAAATTTTATTGTTTTTTTTAGGCAACGTCTTAGTAAAGCTTAGAATTTCAATGTCTGCATAGTCTTTTTTTAACACTATAAGTTATATTTATACACTATACTTTATAAAAAAAAAAACTTTTTTACTTTAGAATTTAGATATTTCAAGTCTGGGAGGTATATGACATTTACAATATTTTAATACGCGAGGTTCTAAGTTAGAACTTTTAACGCTATTATAACACAATATTTCTATTGTTTATTCAATATCATTTATTCATTAAATGTTCTATTGTTTCTACTGTTTTAAAGTTATCATCAAACCTAAAGAATCCAGTTTAGTTGTTATAATTTTCAATTCTTATAACTTAGTTATGTTAGTTATGTATTCCGAATATGAAATTTCATTTGAAAATACTTTGACATCATTCAACCGAAAAGTAAAAGGAAGTAAAAAATCTAAATTTATCTAATAGAAAATAACAAGCATATTAAATATTTTTAATAAAATTGCACCATATATATATAGCTAGTTTAATTCAAAATTATTCAAATTCCATTATTTTTAACTTAAATTATTGTATTTATTTTTTTATTTAATTAATACTATTATTACACTCGATTTAACTTGAAATCAACTTTATTACTTATGTATGTATATACGTATTTCTAATAACGAAAAGTAAATAACAAATGAAATAAAATTATAAAATCGATTTTTGGCACATTCACTTAAAATAAACATTGTGAAATGGACCAAAAAACAGAATAATTTGATAACTGATTAAAATTAAATAATAAATAAAAAAAAAATTACAAAATTTTTATATTAAAGTGGAATTGCAAAAATTATGCATGCGTATATGTAACGAAAGTGGCGCCAATTCGATTAAGAAAGTATTTTTTTTAGTTTTTATTTTTTAAAAGTACATACGTATATTTGATTTCACGAAACTTTTTAAATTAATGGTTTAAAAAAAATAAAAAAACTATACAAATCTTCATGTAAGTTAGATGCGTTTTTAATTAAAATAACATAACTAATATTGTAAGCCTGTTTTTATCATAAAATATTTTTTAATATTAATTTATAGTTTTTTCAAGTGCTCCAATTTAACTATTAAAAATAAAAAAAGTAACTAAAAAAACCAAGTTTCAATTAATTTTATATCAAATTTTTATATCAGAATTTATGCTTTTGTGATTACATATTTAATTTTACACCTTTCGCATCAAAAGAAAACTGAAAAAAAAAACCACTCAAAAATAAAAACACAAAATGATACTTTTTTACACAGTAGTTTAAATATATCCACAAATAGAAAGGTTAATAACCATTACATAATATTTAATTAACAAATAAAATAACAGTTTATTTAAGTGCTTTCATTTTTTGTTTAATTATAATTACTTAAAATATGTATATCTGAAGAAGAGTTTATTTTTGGAAACGCATAACAATTCCAAATCCCAAACACTTTTTGGTATAACATTAATTTTTTATTATATAAAAAAAATGTATAATTACTTCCATCAAAAATATATATGAAATTAATAATTAGTATATTGTGTTATTTAATTGAATGTTTTTTTATCAATGTAATAATCGTTAAAATATCTTACTTAATCCCATCCTATTAATTTTTTTTTTTTTTAATTCAACTTTTTTACTTTCAATTTTATGAATTATTCAATTTTAATTTTTTAAATTATAAAATAGAAAAACTAATATTTTTCGTGTCCTAAAAAAAATATACAAAAAAAAAAAAAATTGATTATGAAACGCATAATTTTAAAAGTCTATAACAATAAATGCAATAAAACAAAAAAAAAATTTTTTTCTTAAAAAAAAACAAAATCTTTTTTTATGGTGATATTTTGGGTTTAAAACTATTTTAAAAATGTTTTACTACATAATTATTATTAACTATAATTTAATTTACTACTAAATCTTTACTACATAATTATTATTAACTATTAAAGTAAAATCCGGATATGAGACTCTCAGGAATTTTGAAGTTGTTCGGAAAATAAAGTGGTTAAAGCATAATTATCCGAACCGTGTTTTACATGTTTCATTAAAACACTTATAGTTGAAACAGTTTTAGTGCTTTGGTAAATCACTTATCCGAACCGTTTACTTAATTTTTATTAAATGTATCGTCCTTTATTTATACTTAATTTATTATTTTTATTTTAAAATTTCAAGAATATTTCTACACACGATACGATACGATATTTCTACACACGATCTACAACACGGTAGTTTTAAAATAATGTAAAAACATGAGAATGTTTTTCGATTATAATAAGTCATCATTCATAAATCACCATAACCGTTAACTGAAAATTCTACTATGACTATACTAAACTAACAAAGAATTTTGTTGCTAACACAATTTATGTAATTTTAAAATTTCTGCATATTTTTATAGCATTTTTTTCTTTTTTCTCTTTAATTTATCCGAGTAAAAATTAAGAAAATGGAAATATAAATTTTAAAAAGGGATTGGTTATTTAAGCAAAAAGCACAATAACGCGGGCAAATTTTATACGAAATATATCTATAACGAACATTTTTTAGTTTAATAAATTTTAAGGCAACAAGAAAACTGTTACTATATAAATTCCAATGGAAGAATTTAATAACTTATTTTAAAAAAGGGATCATATTATTTCTTATAACATAATTACACTGAGATAATTAAATCCAAAAAAATATATGTTAAATACTTTCTTCAGTTTATAAAGTTTCTATGAAACTACCAAACTAACATAAAAAAAAAAACATTTTTGCATTTCTTTTTGCATTCTTTTAAATTTTTGTATGAGCTGTCACTCAAATTATGGCAATTATACAATGTTTACTGTCACCGGAAATTCACAAATTAATTTTTTTTTTTTTTTGAATAATTTTGATTTTGAAAAACTTCGAGATAAAAAATATCTAATTGCTATCCTAAGTCAATTATTTTAATATTAATTTTATATATGTACATACAATATGATTTTATACCGGATGAATTCGAAATTTCATTTTTATATTGCTATATAGTTAAAACTTTCTTTAATACATTATTTAAAATACATTATTATTTGGCTTTCTTAATTTTTTTTCTCAATTCAAAAGGGTAATAAATTGTGATGATTTCTTTACTTTATTAAATTTTTTTCTGAACTTAAGTTATTTGTAATAATAACTATATTTTAATGTATATAATATAATTTTCCTAATACATACCTATATTTGTCTTCAGTATGTAACGTATACGAGTATTGTTTGCAAAGTTATCATTTTCATCATCGAAATCACAAAACATATCGATTTTGACATTTGTAGTTTATACTGCAATCTGCAGATACTCTACTCATTGTGGTTTTTTTTAAAAGTCAAAAATTTCAAAAAAAATAACTACTTTAGTGTATATTAATTTAATTAAAATTAAAAAAAAAACCACTGATTTCAAAAAAAGAAATGACAAAAAAGGAAATTATCTTTTTTGTTAAATTCTGGATAAAAAAAAATCTAATGAAAACATATACATAAAATATAGATATTATAAAAAAAAACCTTTTCACACTTTTTTTTATTCTACATTAAATTTTTAACGAAATTCTAAAATTTAATATTAATTACAATCCTATAATAAAGTGACGGCACATACAGATTCTGTCAAGAAAACGAGGAAACTCCCGGTCGCATATATAAAAACTGCCGAGGTTAAGCCAGAGCAAGATATATGTACCTATAGGAGCATATTGCTTTGTCGAAGATTAACTGCCAGCAATAAACCCTCTACAAATCTTTATTTTCTTGGAGGCAGTAGGATTGAAAGAAGTATTTATAAGTGAAGGCAAGATCCAAAACACGTACAGCGGGAGTACAATATAGATCTATGTACATCATACATAAGAATTTTATAAATGTTTTATCTATTTTTTTGTTTATTTAAAATATTTTTCTTAAATTAAAATTTTGCAATAATATAATAATATATCGAATATGTCGAAGTTAAATGAAAAACAAACTAGATAGAAATAGAATAACATTTTTCAAAATTACAAATTTTTCAATAGTTTATTTACATTCTATATATACATATATACCATGTATAATAATAATTTTTAATCTAAATTGACTCGCTGAACTCTAAATTTGAATTAAATTTAATTAAATTAAAAAATACATAATAATATATTATTAATATATAAATTTAAAATTATACCTTTAAATTGAAAACAATATAAAAACAATTAAAACTGTTTAATTATTTTAACAGACAGATTAATAGCTTTTTTTTTTTTTGTTTTATTTTGTTTTAATATAGAAAACAATGAACTAAATGTAAAGTTCGGTTCGGTTAAATAAATTGTACACACACTAAAAAATTAAATATTTAAACAAAAGAAGAAAACTAGATGCGTAATTTATTATACATGATTTTTAATTTAATTTTCATTTTAATTAAATCAATCAAAATACAGAGTGTCTTTATTATCATTAGTACATCATCTTTAAAATTTATCAAAATTTATGTTGAAATTTATCAAAATTTATGATATAGTTTATATTTTTGTTTTTTATTTTTGTAATAATATTTTTGATTTTTTTTTTTTTTTGAAATCTTTTATCAATTTTGATTATATGAAATTATATGAATTTAGTGCTAGTATGTTATATCAAGTATAGCCGTTCCAATCAAAATTATTTTTTGTATTAAATTCTAATACATACTATTAATATAGAATAAAACGCAGTCGGTCTAGTCTAGGGTCTAGGTTCATCATATGACGTGATCAATTGAACCAGTACTGGTTCATACTTATATTGTCACAGTCATATATTGTCATATAGGCTTTCAATACTTTAAAAATTAAAGAAAAATAACAAGAAATTGTAATTTTTCTTACTGAAAAAGTAATTTTCTTAAGAAATCGACGTTTTAATTAAATATATCTACTATAGGTAAACAAAATAAAGAATATAACAAATATAAATTAAAAAAAAAATATTTAAGATCAATGGCCTTCCTTAAAATGGCCGATATGTAATGTATGATATGATATTTAATATTAAATAAATAAATATACATTATATAGGTACTTATATTATTATATAATATACAAAATAAATTGATTTTTATTGATTAATTTTTTTTTTTTTTTTAAATAATACTACATTATTGATTAAAAGGATAAATAATTTATTTATTTATTTAAAAATTTTTTATTTGGGCTTTCAACTCATGAAAGTTTTATAAGCCCATCGGACAAATTATTATATATTATTTTATATATATACTCTTATTACTCTTATATTAATAAAATATTTTACATTATTTATATTTGAACATATGCTAAATTCATATTCCTAAAACAATTTAAAAAAAAAAAATAATATAATATTAGGTGAAAATTTTCCTATCATAAGATAATAAAATATTTTTAACATACCTACAAAAATTTGAATATTAATAAGTTCTTGTACTATAAATATTTAAACACCTTGTTATTTATTTATTTTATAATTTTAATTTTTTTCAATAAAATTTAAAAAAAAAAAAAAATATTTTTTCTTTTTTCATCACATTCAACTTTTAAAAAAATGTTATTAATTCTGTTTCTCTTTTTTTTTTACAACCGTAAAATTTTATAGAAATAATTTTTTTATTTGTTGAATATAATTTGTTAAATTAATACATCACCTGTACAAACAATAAGATGTTAAATTCATCTATCTATACAATTTTTATTTTTTTTTGTTTTATTTTTTTTTTTTTTTTTTGTATATTAATTTTCTGTTTCATGGCATTTAAAAAAGATGAAATAAAAACGTTTAACAGAAAGAAAAATAATATTAACAGTACATTTTTGTTTTGGTTTTTGTTTTTTTTTTTTTTTTTGTAACAAATACTTAAAGTAAAATTGTTATTAGGTACAACGAATTAATAATAATTAAATAAAAATATATAAACGATTTTTTTGTTTTTATGTCATTTTTACAGTTTTTTTTTTTATTTAATTTTTATTGCAGTTTTTCCTTAAATTTTTCTTTTTATTTTTCCCTTTTTATTTTAAATTATTTTGTTTTGTTTTTTTTTTTAATTTCCACTAAACAAATTTTCTTTTTTAAAATTACTAATTAAAAAAGTAATAAAAGTTAATTAAAGATAAGTATATATATATACGTAAATAAATATAATATGTACATTCTTTTTAATAACCATTTTATTGAAAATAAAGGAAAAACGGGAAAAAAGAAGAAAACAAATAAACAAATTTTCACTTGACCTTAAAAGATAATTAAGTAGACCAAAACGTAATCGAACCAAATCAAATTATATATTTTTTTTAAATAAGGTTAAATTTAATTTTGTTTTTTTTTTTTTTTATATAAAGTTCAAAACATTACAAAACAAATAAACGATTATATTTACATAAACATTTTCTACAAACTTTAACATTTATAATACAAAACGTTTTATAGTGTACAATATTTTTATTTAAAATTGTATTAAACTTTTTTTTTTCATTTGTTTTTTTTTTTTTTTTGGTTTAAGTACTAAAAATTTTTTACACTACCAAAAATTATTAAAAAAATAAATATTTAATTGGTAAAATTTCTTTCATATTCTTTAACACAATTAAAAACCACGTTTTAAAATTAACTACAAATGTCTACCATTTAAATTATTATTTACGATATTATCATGTACCTAATAAATTTTTTATTTAAAAAAATTTTTTTTTTTTTAATTATTCTTTTAAAATTTATTAAAGAATAAGATAAATTAAAATAATAAAATATTTGAAAAAAAAAAATAGAAAGACAATGATTACATCATCATTGCCACATTAAATTTATTGTCATAGTGAAAGAATTAAAGAAAATTTTCCATTTACGCCGAATGAAAAACTTGACTAATTCGACTCGATAACCAAACCTTAAGGATAACAAAATTTATCTAGAAAAATATTATTTTTTTTTCCCTTTTTTTTTGATTTTTTATTTTGTTTTGTTTTTGTATATATATAAATATTTGTATATGTATAATGATATAATGTACATAAATATATATTTTGAAAATAAATGAAATTTCTGCAAATTGGGGCATTTTGTATTAAATTCATACACACATACATATAAACACGCGTATACATATAAACCAATACCCATGACCATGAGATTACAATAATAAAAAAAAAAAAAAAACAACCATTATATTTTGAAGAGATCATTCATACTGACACAATTAGTTAGTAGTACTGATTTTTAAGAAGTATGTACAAATGGAAAATATGAAATTGAAACAATACTAGAATGAACCAAACATAATGTAAGAATTTTTAAGTAAATTATGATGGAATCGAAGAATAAATCGTTAATTATGATGGAAGTATTGATTTCTTGATACAAAAGTCTTTTGAACTTTTCATTTGGTCTTTTTATCATGTGAGAAAAAACCGTGAGCTTCAATTTTTATCATATAAATCTATTGCTTCAAATTGCTTTAAAAAGTTGTGAGTTTTGCAGAACTCGAAAAAGATTTTAATACTTGAAAAAGAAGTACTATAAATTTTTTTTCGTTTTGAATTTACTATTAAAATGAAATGGTCACTCTGATATAATCGTAATTATTCCTTTTTTTTTCAGTACTATATATTTAATATTAAAGGAAATGTTTATATACACATTTATTTATAATATATAATATATATACGGTTATAATAGATATATGTATATAAACAATATAATAAAATATATATAAAATAAAGTATTAGTAGAGAAATATAATGAGCATGAATAGTAAAAATTTTTTATAATTTACAGCTGATTTTTGTTTTCATTTTTGTATAATTTCTTTTTATACATATATTTTACCGTATATATACATAATAAACGGAATAACAGAAATCCAACAATATACTAATATGTATATATACATACACATACATATATAAATATGTATATATGTTTATATAAGAGTCTGATATTTTTCGCAAAACTTCCTTTACATCCTTGAAAAAACCAACAATAATAATTTTTTTTTTTTTCAAGTTTTTAAACATGTGAAAAACAAAAAGAATATCACGTGAAAATTTTTACAATAAGAAATATAAATAAATATAAGGGATGTTTTTGTAAAAATAAAAATTTTGTAAAATTGCCAAAAAAAATAATCATTTTTTTTTCTTTGTAGGTGTATTTATTGATTTGATAACTTTAAAAACCTTTAAAATTTCAAATTAAAGGAAATAAATAAGAAAAAAGAAAATTAAAATAAGTAAATGGATTATTGATCGTAAAAAAAAAATTTTAATTAATTTTTTTGTTAAGTAAAAAATATTTTGGTTTGTTATTTTGTACAATTCCGTTAGGATTTCGTTATCATTTAAATAAATTTGACTTTAAATATAAAAAATTATTAAATTTTGAATATGAGATGTATTTTTTTACTTAATTAAAAATATGAGATTATTACTAATATGAAAAATCATACAACATGGCAAACAATAAAGAAATAAAGCATACCGATATCTTTTTTTTTTTTCAATAATATTTAAATCAGTTAAAATTAATTCTCCATTATAAAATTTTTAAGATTTGAACATAATTATCACACACATTTGGTCAATTAAATAATTTTTATAATCTAATAACATTAAAGTTTAATTTTGACAATAAAGCTTTTATATTTGTTTTTAAATTATTATGTTGATTACATAACAGTGATAAACATTAATACTAATACCACCATAATGAAAAATCTTCTGTTATTTATTATTACAAAGGATCTCAACTTGAAGTAATCCTATATGATAAATTCATTTCAATTTATATTTTGCATACTTTGTGGCAACATTTTTTTTTTATATAACAATGAAATAGCATACGAAATATTTTATTTAACACTCAAAATTGAAATTAAATTCGTTTCTTAGTTAAATAAATAAGAAAAAAAAAAAATTATCTATTTTGATTTTTCGATTTAATCATTAATTATTTTAAAATTAATGTTTTTAGGTCAAATCGTGTGCTTAATAAATACTAATCATATATATAATTATGTACTATGTAATATAATACAATATATAGTATATACTATTTATTGCTATTACATATACAGTAATTATGTATAGTAAAAAAATTTTTTTTTCTTATCATTATTCATTAAATCACTATTTTTTCCCACCTATCATTTATTTTTAATGAAATTGCAAATTCTGATTGCAAAAATGTAAAGAAAAAAATTTTAAATTAATTTAAAAAAAAGAAAACGATATAATTAATGAATTTCTAAATACGTTTACATATTTGTAAATTGTAAGTACATCTGTATTAAAAGTTACTGAATAACATGCTAAAAATCATTTATTATTTTTTATATATGCATTTTATGTTTTTGTTTTTTTTCTTTTGTATAGTAGAAATTAATTTTATCATAATATACTTAAAATTTTATTCCTATACATTTATTTTTCTTAAAAGGCATTTAAAGAACAAAAGAAAAAAAAATGGATTGAATTGGAAAAAAATTAGTAGTAAAATTTATATTAATATTGAAATCGAAAATAATACAACAATCGAAATAATATATAAAATGAGTGCATTAGCAAAGTTCTTTAAGAATTTTATATTAATATAATTTTATTTTTATTATTTTTACTTTTTTACTTTATTTCGAAAATCGCGAAATAAAATGTAACTTGTTTTTAAAATGCAAAAAAAAATGTTTTCTGTTTTTTTTTGTCTTTTTTTCTTTTTGCTTTACGTTTATACGAGTTAACAAAAATAGTTATAAATATTCAAAAAAAAAAAAAATTTCTACACGATTTATAAGTTGTAACTTTTTGTTTTTTTATTTAATAAATTCAGACATTTTATTACTAAGGTGAGTCTTCATATACAGTTATGGTCATACAACTAAAATCAATTATTCACAATATAGTATAAATATTTCAAAAATAATTTAAATATTTTTTCATTAATATTTAAAGATTTTTTAAATTAAATTTACAGTTATTAACAAGTATCTTGTCTTGAACTTTGAAAAATATTAAGAAAATTTACACCAATGGTTTATTTTAAATGTTTTGAAAAGTAATTTAAACATTTAGTATACATTTAATCATTAGATTTAAATGTGATGTCTTGTCTTAAAATTGTAAAATTAGAAAATTTCTATAGAAAGAAATTAAGAAGAATGATGAAAGGTTTACTCTAAAAAAATATACTCACTAATTAAAACTTTTTATTTAAAAATATAATGTATAATTAAAATAAAGTACTTATATGTATAGTCAAATTTTCAGTATAATATCCTTGACTGTAGGTAATTTAAACTGATAATATAAAATTTTGCATTATACCTACGATATTGCAAACAAAAATTTTAAAAAGAGGATAACGATTACCTTTAAAGTTTTAAAAATAGCACAATTCGCTAGCAATAATCACAATAACCAGCTAATTGTGTTATTTTTAAGGCAAAAAAAAAATTTTTTATTACAAGAAAAAAAAAAAAAATAAAATAATTTATGTATATAAACATATATACGTATATAAATAACACAAGGTACAAGTTCTAAAAAAAAAAATTTAATAAAAAATAAACCAGTTAAGAAAGAAAATAATAAAAAAAAATAGTTTAAGTAGTCTGCTGACCAATTTAATAAAAATTTAATAAAACATTGTTATGCAACATAAAAAGTATATGGTAAAAATACAAAAAATGTAAATATAAAATGTAAAATTGGAATTTTAGAATATAAATTTTCATGGAGTTATAAAAAACAATTTAAAAATAAAATTAAATTCAGATTGCATGGCGTTGAGAAAAATATGTTGCTATGGCCATTGCCATCATCTTTATCGTGATAACTGATAATCATCTGCGTTCATCAAAGATTTATAGTATTTATTATATAAAATTTGCATTCTTTTATTTTTTATTTTCTTTTTTAATTCATCAATCCCTTTACATTAAATAAAATTTTTTTTTTAAACAATGATCTTCCAATGTATTCCTATTAAACTAAACTATATGTATATGTATGCATATACAAAAAAAATGTTATACATATTAATATAATTTATATCGTGCTTCATGGAAGAAAGAATTTTCTTTTCAGTCATTATTTTTAATTTAAAAAATACATACCTATATGTAATATGCAGTATTTAATTAACGTCTAAAATTCAAAACGAAAAAAAGGAGAATTTTGTTTATAGGATAAACAAATCCTCCCTTCAAATAAAAAATAATATGAAACAATACAAATAACTAAACAATTCTATTTTATATTAAATATTTTATACTTTAACCCCCCAAAACTATGATCTAGTAGCTGACCAACACAAATTTACAATCTTTAATGAGTCTACAAACTGTTTAGTTATACTTTCACTACATTATTTATTAAGCCAAGATTAAATTCTCAATTACGATCATGTAAATTATGATATGTATATATGCGAGAAATAAAAATTTTGTTAAAACATAAAACTTTTACTTTTAATAACTAAAACTTTTAATGACTTCGGTGGTTAAATGACTTTAATGACCTTAATGGTTAAGCACGTGGCTTATTAGACCAAAGAGTGCGAGTTCAAATCCTGCAAAGGTAGGAAGTGTATTTATTACGAAATTTACGAAAAAAGTCGTTTTTCGTAACAAATCCCTCTTGCCACCAAATATAATGTAAATATATAATGTAAACAAAATAAATAATATTAAAATATAAAGTAGTTTTCAACCTTTATTGGTCGATGGTTTAGAAATATTGTTTCATCCTATGTAATTTGTAATTTCTTTTTTTTTTTAATGCATTTCTCTGCTACATAAATGTGGACAGGAAATTACACAGCCTTTTCTGTTGAGGCGTGGCTGTAAATGTCGTAAGGGGGAATAACTCTTACGACGTGTGTAGGATTCGAACCCACACTCCCTCGGTGTTTACAACGTATTTTATACGCTCTTACCCACTAGGTCATCGAGGCCCCAATTTGTAATATTAATATAAATAAATAAATAAAATGTTTAGTTTTAAAAACTATTATCACCTATTATGATCTTCATTGTACATAATTTGTTATAATTATGTAAATTGTTTGGTATTGCTGCTATTGGCTTCATTTGCACATATGAATAACCATGACATCATTTAAAATTAAATAGCCTTATATTTCCATTTTAAGATATCTGATAAGAGAAAATGTCATAAAAGTTTACAAAACCGAAACAATTTATAAAGTGGCTGTCAATAGAAGAAGCAAAGATAGTAATGTATGTAACCATCAATTAATGCAAATGATGCAAAATATAACTAAGACAAAGGATCTTATAATATATTAATGTCGATCATTAAATTAATTGATTGCTTTAATGTTTAGGAAGCATCTTCCTCTTTCAAAACAATTTGACCTAATAAGTTAAGCTAAGTATAATGTAACTTATATGGAGACATTCAAGCACAAAAAATTAAAATTAAATTAACAACTTAAAGACCTGATTAAAATGAATATAAATAATAAATCAATTTTACAAACTTTAACAAAGTTCTATTTACTTTATACAAAAAAAAAATAAAAACGTAATAAATTTCTCTGATTTAGATTAAGTGAAATCATAATTTATAATATAAGTATGTTTAAAAACAAAAACAAAACTGAATTATATTTGACATCATAAAAAACAAATTATCTATAATTCAAA
Source organism: Poecilobothrus nobilitatus (assembly GCA_947095535.1). Lineage (NCBI taxonomy): Eukaryota > Metazoa > Arthropoda > Insecta > Diptera > Dolichopodidae > Poecilobothrus > Poecilobothrus nobilitatus. The sequence goes on along the minus strand of OX352774.1, from coordinate 187,259,944 downwards.
ATATCTACATTAAAATAATAAAAATAGGAATGCAATTATTTTAAAAATTGATTTAATGATGACAAAAATAAAAAAAAACTTTATTCAATCAGTTATTTAAAATAATAAAAATGTTTAGCCATAAGTTTACAAATTATTATTTACTTATTTATTTTGCTAACATTTCATATGTATGTATACATATATATATATAACATATTTAAACAAAGTATATAATATATTTTGGAAAATATATATGTACATATTAATATTCTGATTATTTTGTTCATATCTAATTAAAAATTTGCAACATTTTAGTTTTTCGTCAAAATTAGAAAAATAATCAACGAAACTTTCTGTAAAATCGCAGGATCTGATAAACTTTTGATATGAAATTTGCAAATCTTCAATCACATATCTCACGAACGGAAGCCTTCTCGTATTAGGATTTGCTTATATAAAAAAGAGGTTTTGGGAACATGTGTTGATACTACTAGATACATTATAGTTCTCCAAGGATGAGAATTAGACTTAAAGTTAACTTATCACGCTTATAACAAATTAAAAAAAATTTTTTAAAGAAACCCACTCTTTAATTAAAATTTTAATTGTAAAATATACTTGAATATTAAAAATAATCAAATAATATTTTAAAATACTTACGTACTCCTGTTCAAGAACGGATCAAATTTTAATATATTTCCCAATGATTTACTGTTACATTTATTGAAGATGATCGTAGACATTTACAAATCGTTTCAAGCAAGGTATACGAAATCATGATAGAAAATTGTTTATGTCCATATCAGTAGTGAATAACTCCTGACATATATGGTTCCAACAAAATGGAACCGCGCATCGCATACCACGAAAGCGATAATGGAGATATTTTGATATCTTTTCAAAAAATTGAGATTTGGCTTCCCTGTTTCTCAAATTTAACGGTGTTTGATTGCTTTTGTGAGGTTATTTAAAAGGAAGCGTTTACCTGAATAAACGCCAAACAATAAACCTGTTTAAATAAAATATTCGCAATATCAAATTTGGAGCTATAAACACCGTTTAGAAAAAACTATTATCTATCAACACGAAAATTATTTAAATGATATTATTTTTCCCACTTGGATCAAAAAAAAAATTAACAAATCGTACAATCAATCGTAAAATTACAAAAATGATATGTATTTTACATCAGTCAGTTCAAATTGACACACCCTGTACATTCCACATTAAATTAAAACTATTTAAATTATACAAGTTTTCGTACTACCTACATTATATATCTAATTTCAAAAATAATTTAATTACAGAATTTTATAGGATGACTCTAAACTCAGAATAATATTAAAAAATAAAATTTTTTTTTTTTTTTAATGTAAAGCAGAATTTACAAATATATTTAGTACTTGAAGAACTTGATGATTTTTAACTTGAAGACTTGATGATTTCTTAAATAAAGGTACATTTAATTAAAATTTTTATAATGAAAAAGGTAAACTCATAAACCTTTAACACTTTATTGTTTAATAAAATAATGCAAGTAACTGTACAGACGACGTGTTTAAAGCTACAGATACTCTATATTAAATTAAACAAAATAAAAAAAAAAACAGTTACAAAACAAATAAATAATTAGTCTGTTAACAAGTACCGATGTCACGTCAGTACGTTATCAGTACAGGTATTAGAATTATAAAAAACGTCGAAATAAAAACTTTTTTTTATTGTGATAAGTTTTAAAACAGTTAAAAAATTTTTTTTCACAAATGCATTAAAAAAAATTATATAAAGATAAAAATATAAAAAAATTATAACAGTACCTACAGTTTTTAATTTAACTTTATTTTTTACCTTAACTGTTTTAACATTAAACTAAAAGATAATTTTATTACTTACTTTACTTCTTGTTTTTTTTTTTCTTGTGTTAAATTAAATGAATTAAAACTGTAAGTAATCTGATTAAAACTAAAATATCTAAAGGAACTTTAACTTAAGTAATTTGGGTTAACTAGAAATGTACATGACTACAATATTTGATATATTTTTTATGTATACATTAAAAAAAAAAAAATAACTGGTAAAAACAACATTTTAAAAAAAAATTATGAAATTTATTACAAAAATAATATTTTTATTGTTTTTTTATATGTTATATACTTGATTATATTTTAGACAAGAGTATCAGAACTTGTTTATAAATGTTAGTATATATGTATTACACAATTAAAACTTTATTAAATATACTTTCCACCCTGAGGTTTTTATACTTTAATATTAAATAAGGAGTGTTTCATTACTTATAGAGTATGGATGTAACCATATAAAAAGAAATAAATATATTGAAACTTGTATAAAACTTACATAAATATATGGTCAAATTTAAAATCAATTTAATATTAATTTTCAATCATGCAAAAACTATTTAACCAAAAAAAATATGTACATATATATTTTGCGTGTCTTGTAAAACTTTTGATTTATTTCTTGATACAAAATTTTAATGCATGGTTTTTTTTTTTTCTTTTATCATTTCACATATAAAAAATATAAAAAAAAATTGAAGAAACCTAAATTTCTTTTGGATTAATCTTGCATCTCTAATCAAACATAATTAAAATAAAAAAATAAATGCCAATAGACGAAAAATGATTATCAATTTTTGAAAGCCATGTAGAGATATTTATAAAGAGTTAAACCGCATTGTCCAGCCAATGGTGTAGTGGTTAAGACAACGGCTTTTCATACGAAAGGTCTGGGGTTCAAACCCCGGCTGGATAATATAGATTAATAAAATAATATAGATTTTTCTTATCATATATAATTAATAGAATATAATTAAATTAAAAATAAGTATATATGTCCTATTAATTATAATTAATATCATATTGTAATAGCTATATAATAATAAAATAATAGTAAACCATAACTCTTGTATAAGATAATAAATGGCGTAGAAATAAAAAAGAAACGTCTTATAGTCTTGTACAATAGCTACAGCCGAGTAATCAACGGCTTAGTGAAATTAATGATTCACGAAACTGAAGCTTAGTCAAATATGAATAATAAATGACTTAGTGGATGCCCTATGCTCCTCAAAGGAGTGGCAAGGAAAAAAAAACCGCGTTGTAGTACATACATATAGCCAGCGTTTGATAATAACCAATATAAGCAAACTAAACACTTATTTAGGGCATTATGAAAATTGGGGCACCACAGAATTTCTGCAAGGACGAATAATATTACTTTTTTTTTTCTAGTGTAAAAAAATTTCATACAAATAAATTTTATTTTGGTTGTTCAATTGTACACTGATTTCAGCCTATTGTAAGCAACCCTAGTAGTCTTGTACTCTTGTACCAATTTAATTTTTCACATATAAATACTTCATTTTGGAATAATTGTTAAAGAGTAAATTTCACAATTTTTGATTTTTATAAATACTGGCTATTATTTTAGAGATGCCCCCGTTTCTTGGAAGGCGATGTGATTTAAAAAAACCTAGTCCCCGATACTGTAATAGAAACTAAAAAAGAAAAAAAATAATTAAAAAGTGCTTAGGGTATCTATATGAATCTTAATACGAGCCCTGAGTATATCTATCTACAAGTATATTTGTATAAAAATAATGGGTTTAAATCAAACTGAAATGACATTAAAAAAAGAAATAAATAATTGAGTGAAAGATCAAACAATTATTAGTAAACTTTTGAATAATTTTTGAATTTTTAAAAAATTTGCTTAATTATTATTTTTTGCTTATTTAATATCGAAAGAGAAAAAAAATTTTTTTTTGTGAATTTCCTGAGAAAATTCCGGCTAAAAAACATCACATAAAAAAAAAATTTAATTATTTTAATTAAGAAAGAAAAAGAAATTTAAACTTATTTTTTTATATGTATTTCCATTAGAATGTATTTTGTATTCAAGTTGTCCATCTCTTTTGTTTCAAAAGTTCATTATATTAAAGAAATAAAAGTGAAATCTAATTCATTTTAAACTGTTAAGCATTAATATTTATTAAATGAGAATAGAATTCCCATGGCCATTTCCATACAATCCCATGCCCCCAAATAAAAATTACAATTAACATAAATAATTCCTGCTGAGTATCAAGTTCAGAAAATCAATTTTCGTTTTGACCATCACCGGAAATTTAAATTGTAGTTTTTAATAAAACAGAATGTGTTTTTATTTTTACCCTAAATAAACTTAAATTTAGTATATAAAACCTAAACATTGTAAAAATAAAAAAATAAAGATACTCTTTAATTCAATTTTAAATTACTATAATATTTAGTTTAAAATAGTTTTTTACGCATTTGAAAATATTATAACCTTCCGTAAATGTCATCTTTAGTTCAAATGTCAAGTTTTTAATTTCTTATTTTGTATATACATATATCTGAAATAGGGTAGAACATAAAAATTTGTTTAGTGGCACAACTTGGTTTAGTGGTTTAGTTTTAAATCTTAAATCTACAAAAAAAAAAAACAGTTTGTTTAACAGCTTTAAACTTTTGAAAAGCCAATATAGCATGGGGAAGTTGAAATAAAAATAAATTATGAATGATGGATGAATCTTATTTACTAAAACATTTTTCAACATAATTAAACGGTGACCTGAACTAAGGCCTTCGAAATAAAGCCCCCGGGGTGTTATTTCCCATTTAATGAGAAATAACGCCTTTGGGTTTTATATCTCATAGTAATTGAAAAATAAAGCCCCCAAAATATGGGAAATCAAGCCCAGGGTTTTATTTCTCTTTTAAGTTGAACTACGACTTCTATGAGAAATAAAGCCCCGGGGTGTTGTTTCTCTTTCAATTGAATCTTCGACTTCTTGAGAAATAAAGCCCCGAGTTATTATTTCTCATTGAATATGTAATAAAATCTATTTTTGTAATATTTAAACCTAAAAAAAATTTAAAAATATAAACTTATATATAAGTAAAATATTAGATGTAAAACAATATGTATATTTATTATATACATAATAATTATATACATAATAAAATTATTATATTTATTTTGCATGGCCTTAATTCAGGTCACCTAATTAAACAAGTAATCACGATATATTAAATTTTGTAAAATGCGTTATTACATAGTTGCTGTCTAAAAGTTAAAAGGATCATTCAAAATTTATTAGATAATTAAGAGATGTTAGGTTTCATTCGACAAACATCTTTTCCTTAATAGGTAATATATATATATATGACAATAATTTCTTTCTTTATTGTTATTTTTTCAATAATTTTTCACAACCAAACACTATGATGTGTATATATTTATGTATGTATATATAAAATAACTTTATTTTCTAATGGTAAATTATAATTTTATATATATGTATATATATATGTGTAGCATTCAGCTGCTTCATTGAATAATGGTGCAATGTTCAAAATTTTTATAAATTTCAATTAGTCATTTTTTTACTTTCAAATACGGAACGGTGTAATTCTTTTTTTTTTTAATAGAAATTAAAAGTTATTGAAAAAGTAAATAACAAGGTTAGATTTATATTAATTTTAAATATCAATAAAAATAAATTTAATTATCGAATAGATTATAAAAATTAGACCTAATATATAAAAAAATAAAAAATAAATAAAAAAACTGTATAATTAATAATTAATTAATAATCAATCATAGGAAACGTGATTTCTGAATATTCAAGTAATGCCCGAAGTTTGTTTTTTTTTTTTGGTTTTATCAATTGGCTTTTTTTTTTCGCCGGAAGACCGGAATAAAATATTAAAATAGATATATGTATTGTAAATAATGACTGAAACATAAAAAATAACATTGAATTATGTTTTTAAATGTTTTTATAAGAATTCAACTTTTTACAATAATTTTATTATTATTAAAAGTTTTATATACATAAATGAATAATGTGATTAAATTCGTTTTTTTTTTTTTTCAAAAATTTTTAGTATAAAAGTTTTGCTGAAGGGTACCTAAACATATTTATAAATCTTATTGTACCAACATTTTTACATTATTTATTTTGATTTAAATATTATTCTTATATTAAATTAACTTTTGCTATGTCAAGAAAAAAAATTTAAGATGATTTTTGTAAATATGTAATATTATGATCATAATAACTATGTACAAATGCATGCATACATATAATTTTGAAACAAATGACCTTCAACAGAATAAATTCTTAGTTTTTTCTTAAAAATTATCTTCTATACAGTTATAATGAAGAACTAATTATGTATGTATATATGTATTATATTATTTTTAACTGATATCTTAAGAAATTTATTAAAATAGTTTATTCAAATAGAAAAGTTACATTAATTTTAAAAAAATGATAGGAAAACAATGAAAAAAAAAAAAACAATAATGAAAAACCAATTTTAGAAGGTCTTAGATTTGTTGCTGAAATTGCATTTTTTTTACTGGATATATACCTAGTATAAATTAAATTTTTCTTTTATTGTTTTTTTTTTTTTTAAATGAATGTGATATAATGTAAGTTTATTCTCAAGGTGAAATTTATGAACTTTATATTATACCAAGTTATACGTTGTCGTTATACTCATACTCTTAAAATTAATATATATATTAATAATAAAAATTTAATGTAATTTTTTTATTTACTGTGTTTTGTTGTATATTTTTTAAGTCTATTTTTTAAATAGGGAACAAAAAACAAAGATTATCAAGTGAATGTATAAATTTACGAATTTAAATAAAGAAAAACAAAAAACAAATGTTGTAGAAAAAATCAATTGAATTGCATCTACCATGTCGAATCGGATTCAATTTGTATATTACATATACGTATATACATATATTATGTATAAAATAAATAATATCATTGGGACATGATTTATAACCGTTTAAAAAAATTCTGTTTTTTTTTTTTTTTTTTCTTTCATATTCAAAGAAGTTAAAAACGCCAAAAGAGCAAGTTACTTTAAAAGAAAAAAAAAACATAATATGTACATATATTCCCTTAAGGAGACCATACATAATATTATAGACATATAATAACTATACATATTAATAGGTATAACATTATTTTAAGTTTAAAATCTACAGGTTTTTTTTTTTGTTGATTGTTCAATAAATACATTTGAAAATACAAAAAAAAAAAAAACTTAAAATCATGATGCAGATAATCGACATCAAAAATACAATTACTGCAGATTTTTTTCTTTTTTAAAGTTTTTTTTTCATTGTTTTTGTTTTTTTTTTTTTGCTTATTTTTGTTATTATGTGATTTTAAAACTATGCCGTTTTGTAACAATTCACCCAGACAACAAGTTAAAAAACAAAAATCAGAAAAAAAAAAATATTTGTACATAGTTGAGTTCACATAACCTCCCTTCATTCATTCAGGATTTTTGGCATGAGTTAAATAATAAAAAAAAAATAGCAAAAAAAAAAAAACACGTAAATAAAATTTTACTATTCGCCCTGAATATTTTTTTCAGTTTTGTGTTGTTATAAGCTTCCAAAATTTCAATACATAGTGTGTATTTTTATTTTAAGTTTTTTTGATAAAGTTTTGATGGATTTTTAAAGTTAAGTTTACTATTTAATTCTCTTTTTTTTTTTGCTTCATTTTAGTTATAATGGAGCTTTTTTTATTTTTTTCTTAACTTCTTTAAGTGCCCAGACCTTGATGAGATTAAAAATAATAATAAATTATTTATCTGTTACACACATTCATTGGATTTTGTATATAATGTATAGTTGCGCTAGAGCTACATTACATTATACTATTGTAACTTACTTTGTTGTAAAGCGATTTTTCTTGTTTTTTCTTTTTTTTGTTTTTTTGTTTTTTTTTTTTTCATTTTTGTTCTTTTTGGTTTTGTCTGTCGCTTATTTTTTTTTATTAAGGTGTTACTTTTGTTGAATTTAATACGAATTGTAAAGTACACAAAATTAAAAGTACTGATGTATAGTAATTTTACGCAATTAAAGAAAATACAAAAAAAAATGGATGAAATAAAAATTAAGGAAATTAATGTTCCATTTGAATAATTTTTTTTTTTTTTTGGCTTTTTGGTTTGGTTTGGTATTTTTATAGAGCTTATAATAACGATGAAATAATGTCAAGATTATATATGTAGAGTAAGAAGAAAGTTCATTCATCTTAAATTTAATTTAAATTTTTTTGGTTTTTAGTATTATATTTTTTTTTTTGTTTTTTTTTTGAATGACCAACGAGAAAATAATAACTTTTTGTCTTTTGTTTAATCGCAAATGTGAAAATTATTATTGTTTTTTTTTTTTTTTTGGTTGAATAAAGAAAGTTTTAATTCGGCAATAATAGAAGAAAATAATTTGCTGCAGCAACATTAACCCTAAAATGTATTAAATGTACATTGTACATATATATATATAATATACATACATATACATATATATTTTTTTTTAATTTTCTAAAGTGTGGTCATTTTTTCTCTTTTTTTTTTTTTTATAAGTCATATAAAATGCGATTTAAAGTGATTTGGAGATTTTAATTAGAGATTGCCCATAGAAAGGGAAAAAAGAACTAATAAAAAACTACTTTCGTGTACATCGTATTAAAAAAAGAAAATCAGAGATTAAAATATAAATGTGTTTGGTAATTGACAAAAAAAACTTAAAATTATAAATAAAAAAAAAATTATTATTAAAATTTAAAATACTGAAATTTTAATTCGGATGGAGAAAATCTTAAAATAACGGTCAAAACATAAATAATGAATAGCTTATAAATGAAATTTAAAATAATTGACAGTCAAAAATTTCTAAAAAAAAAAAAAAAACACAGATACGTATTGCATCAAAATTTAGTTAAGTGTATATGGTTTTTTGTTTATTTATATATTATTATTCAAAATGATTAACCTATAATCAGATAATTATATTTTCTTTTAATATAAAATTTCACATATGTACATAGGTACTTATAAGTTATAATAAATTATTCATTGATAATATTATTTGTAGATTTTGTATAAAAGATAAAGAGCTTAGGTATATTCTTAAAAAAGTTCTTTAATGATGCAGTATTATAAATTATAATATGCAAACATTGAGTATGTACTTATTAAGTAATAAAAATGGAAAGAGTAAAATCATGTAAAATGGAGTTTGGAAATGGGCAGATCATTTAATAGAATATTCTTATGGTATATAGGTATGCAATTATTGTACAATCAAGCAGATTCAATATAACAGGTGATCAATGAAAGGAACACATTCTTAAAAAACAAATTGAAAGACTCAATAATGATTGATATAACAGAATAATAGTTTTAAGGATAATTTTAGCAAAAAGTAGAAATATGTAACAGAAAATTTTAGAATCACTGATATAGAGTTAAAAATAGTTGCGCGTTATATTTAAGTATTTATAAGCATAAAATATTTTGAATTCTAAATTTAAATCCTAAAACTGAATGACGAAATATCTTAATAACAATATACAATATCACCAAAATATTAATATGTATTGAGAAATCAAGCAAATTTATTAAATTCATGAAAATTTTATCAATAAATAATAAAAATTATAAATATTATAAATTACTATTATAAAATGAAAGTTTGGAAGAATTTCAAGATGTATTAAAGTCATTTGTCCTTTCAAACTTTAATTCAATATTTAATCATCTAATTTTAATTGAATATTTTAGCAAAAAAAATATATATTTTGTTAATAATTTTGTCTATAAAGTTACTGAAACCCTTTTTATAAATAAAAAAAAAATTTTTTTAATATCTAATTATAATTTTAAACAAATTTTAAATCTAATATAAATATTTGTATACATATATTTTATTTCTAATAATCGTAGATAGAAAAAATAAAATAAGAGAGAGACCTTGTACATACATATAAAAATTTTATGATTTAATCCAAATTTCAATTAAAAACATAATTAAATCTGTAAATTACAAACTTTTATCTATCTTTAAATAGTTAATTATAAACTTTTAATACCATAAAACGGAATTTAATAACTAATAAAAAAAAAACGGAAGTATGGAAATAAATAATTTCAAAATTATAATTTGTGCATATATATGTACAAGTATATATAAAAAAAAATTGAAATATATACTTACAAATTATAAACATTTTATGTATATACATACATAGAAAATATGAATAAAAAAAAATGTACGTACATATTTTTATACGTTATATTTTTTTTATTAACTTACCGTTATTAACTTCATAATCCTTTGTACTTGTTATTTCGCAGCAATAAAATAATTATGTTTAAATAAAAAATTTTTCTCTTAAAAGATATTAATAATATTTTATAGAAAAACTTATAAAAAAATAAAAAATAGAATATAAGTTTGAAAAAGAAGTGTATTTATCACTTTTGTTTTTCTTTGTTTATAGGTATTTGATTATTAAAGATAAAAAAAAAACAAAGTTTGTTAATTAATATAAAAAAATGCCGGTATTCTAATATATATAGGTTCATATAAATATTATTGCATGTACAATATACCTATATACAATATTATATACTAATTAAAAATTTTATTAAATTTATATCGGATCAATATAATATTCCTAGGTTATCACTTATCACAATTTGTTTATTTTTTTTTTTTTTTTTAATGATGTATGTGTATATTTATTATCAATAATTTAACCACGTTAAGCATTTCGAATGTTCGTTATCAATTTCTAAAGAATTGTTAGTTAAAAAAATTTTTTTTTCTATTTTTTCTCGATTTTATACACAAAATAATTCGTATAGTTCTCTTTATAAAGAGAATTTATAATATTAATTTGAAAACAAAAAAAATTTATTAATTTAATTTTTTGCACAATTTTCATAAAAAAAAATATTGCAAAATTAATAAAAATTTTATTTTTTTTTTGTTTAATTTTCCATAAATTAAAATTGTTTTTTATATTTACTTTTATTGCTTGATTTCGTGGCTACTACTAAAAACGTACTAACTGAATTGAACTGAAACTATTTGAAACGAAAAGTTAAAAAAAAAAAAAAAAAAAAAAACAACATAAATAAAATTAAGAAATGGAAAAGAAAAAGAATATAAATATGTATTCCTAAATTACTGTAGTAAATTACTTTAGCGGATATTTTTTAATTTTCTACATATTATTGTTATTATATACTTACATTACATACATATTACGTATATAAAATAAGAAAAATCAGTAATATATAAATTGCTATAATTTTATCTTAAAAAAAAAAACATTTTTTTTTTTTTAACATTATCTTTAAATAATTTAAAGGAAAATTATGAATATTCTGAAAATTTTTTATTATATTTTAATATATTGTATGTAATTAAAACACATTTTTGGTTTTCCAAGAAATTATTTTAATAGACAGACACATATTTACAATTTACATGACAGAAATGGAAATGGTTATTTTTAATACAATAATAATAAATAATTACAATTGTTAAGCGAAATATCCGAAAACGTATATATGTATATGCGTAAATATTTTTGGAAAAAGAAAAAACTAAAAATGTTTTTTTTTTCGAGTGCCTAAATTCATATTTACCTTTTTTACTTTAACTAAAGACATTTTTACTTTTAAGTGAAGATTTTTTACTTAAAGTGAAGACTTTTTTAATTTAAATGAAGAATTTTTACTCAGTAATTTATGTAATATAAATGGCGTTTTTCCTCGGGCTTAACTTTTACTTTAATTTTTATTAACTTTAACTTTAACTTTTATTAAAAATGTCTCCAGAAATGTCTTATAATCTTCAGTTGAAGTAAGAAATTCTTCGCTTAAGTAAAAAATCTTCACTTAAAGTAAAAATGCCTTCCCTTAAAGTAAAAATGGTATATTAATACTAAATATAGATTAGGTCATCTGACTCATGACGCAGTGGTTAAGTCGCCAATCTTTCAATCGAAGGGTCTTGGGTTCAAACCTCGGTCAGGTCATATAAATAAAAAATATGTAGTAATTTCATATCGTATAATGTATATTGTATAATTAATAGTAGTAACAATAATAATAATAATAACAATTATAATAGTAATAGTAATAACAATAATAATAGTAATAACAATAACAATAATAATAGTAATAACAATAATAGTAATAATAATAATAGCTACTACAGTGGAGCAATCTATGGTTATATCATGCAGAAAGGTGTTATATACTACTGCACGTTGTAATCCACTGATGGCCCTGACTCTGTAGCAAAATAATAATATTAATAAGAATACTAATACCAATAATAATAGCTGCTACAGTGACAGTGGGGGTTGCCTTCAATAATTACATCATGCAGTAAGGTGTTATATACTACTGCATGTTGTAACGGCTATAGTCGCTGTTAACAAAATGGTAATAATAATAGGCGGATTCATTGTTTCCTTATAGTCCCGTTCCCAATCCGAAATTTCCATATCCATTTCCTATCCTTTTCTACCCCTACTCGCTAGCCCTAGCCTCCTATATAGGCTAAAGGGGGAGATCGGTTTAGTCAGTAAGAATCTGACACGCGCACCACTAAAGAGAAATTCTTGGTGTTTTTGGAAGATTCCCACCCCCCTTAGGAGGAAAAAAAAAGTAATTATAATTGAATGCAATTTTTAATTGATTTAAATAATACAAAAAAATTAATAATTTATACCTAAATATAAACTGGATTTTTTATAATATATGGTCGAAGTAAAATATTTTATTAATACAAGATTAAACCAAATCTTATATGAAAATAGCTTATTACGATTTTTACTTTCTTAATAAGCTAGTTTTAAGATTCTAAACTTCAAGTTTGTTGTTTTTTTTCATTATTTTAAGAATAATTAATTATAAATTAGACCTTGAATTTAAAAAACAAAAAATTAAATGTATTTTTGCTTATTATGATAATTAGTAATTACAATTAATATTAAAAACGAACAGGTAGCGGGTAGCCCACATTTTTTCATAATGAGAACTTTAGTTTTATTTAAATAAAAAAAGAGCAATGTATTTAGTTCTACTATAGGTACATACTACACACTAGTGGACTATAATACTATATAATACATAGTAGGTTTAGGTACATAAATAATATTAAGTATGTACATAGGTAGTAAGTACTTAAATACTTAACATTTATGTACATACATCATACATATGTATGTATACCATAAAGGCATAAAACAACAATCATCATAAAAGATCATAAATCTAGAAGGATATTAAAAATAAAACTAATTCTTAATGTAATACAAATAATAATTAATAATCATAATAACATAAAATAATCTTGAGTAATTTAAAAAATATGAACTTTAATATTATATACACATATGCACGTACATAAGTAGTTTTTGAAAATTAGCTGATAAAGCCATAAACTGAACCTGATGAAATAAAAATGTTGACATTTACGTTTGGATTCAATTAAATATTAAAATAAATGATAAAATACGTTTATTTTTTCATTTAAAAAGTTAAAATTAATTTTTTTACGTTTTCAATATAAAACTGTCAAAATTTTATTCTATGTATAAATTTAAAATTTTACATTTAGATGTAGAAATTACTAAAAATGTTGACATTTACGTTTATTGAAATAAATGATATCACATAATGATATTTACCTTTTCTTTATGATCTTTACCTTTATAAAGTTAACATGATCTTAATGATCTTTACCTTTATAAAGTTAAAATTAATTTATTTACGTTTTCAATAGAAGCCAATAATTTTTTATTTTATGTAAATTTGAATTATCTGTAATTACCTAAATATTTTTTGTACAACCCTTTTTTTATTATTAAATTTATGATTTTAGATAAATTGTATAATGGCAATTCTTTCCATATTATGCCTAGATATAATATAATATTAACTAGATAGGCGGAGCCAACATATCTGAGTGTCATTTGAGTAACAGCTGTTTTTACATTATTTAGTTTCTTCCGCAAATATTTCCGCTAAAAGAAACTTTCGCACTTATTTTATATTTTTTTCTTACAGAAATCAAAACAAAATAAAAAATGAAGTAGTTAGCCAGAAGTGTCGGTATTATAAAAAAAACTAAATAAATGTGTCTAAATAATATAACCTTGAAAATAAAATTGACTAGCTACTATACTCTTGCAAAAATTTGAAAACAACCAACAAAAGTAGAGTATAAAAGGACATTTTCACTCACTTGAGATGTATGTTATGTATGTATCGTGATGTATTGTAGTTAGTATACAATCGTATGTATCCATCCACATTCATACACCCGTATTCCGGTATCCAGATGCAAGACTTTGATTGTTTAAAAAACAATGCATTCATTCATAAGTGAAATTCATGAAGTGCTCTCCCTTTCGCACATTTTAAACAACATGTTTAAAATAATGCATCCAGTTACCCGTATACTAGTATAGAATAGATGCATTCAAGCATAGATAATATATATAGTAATACAGCTGTCACAATATGTAAATTTATATTAAGCGTCAAATGTAGCTGATATAAACATAAAAAAATAAAATTGAAATAAAATAAAATATTAATGCTAAAAAATTATTGCTAATTATATTTTAGAAAGAGTTTTTAAATTCCTATTATAATTTATAATATTTTCCAACTTTTTTAAAGTAAAAACTTTTACCACTACATATACATATAAAAACAACCTATGTTTTATAAAGTTTAAACTCAGTATACATATGTGTAGGCATAGATATATTACTATGTAATAGATGGGAAGAAAGGTATAGTCGTTTCTTTTCTCTTATGCCCTTTCCTATCTTAAGGTATTCAGTCAAAAAAATTCATATGAATTTTATAATGTCATTTAGTTCACTCAGATGTTTATATTTTTGAAAATAATATAAACTACTTTCTCATAACCAATTCCATTTAAGAGATTTTAAGTTGTTATATTACCTAATAATCACCCATATTCTTGAAGACTCATCAGTTACGCGATGGAAATAGTATCTCATCACGTCTATAGAAATTTGTAATTCTCGAAGACTCATGATGAAAATTTTTGTTATGTTGGTAGTAATTTACTGTCAAATGAAAATTTTGCCATATTTAAACGTTCAGCTAAAATTATTTAAAAAAGAGGTTTGATTTTTAAATAGTAAATGAAAGTACATGAAGTACATGAAAAATAAATGAAAACCGTCGTATCTTGCGAACCAGAATTCGGACCGAAGTGATTAAAAAAAACCTAGTCCCCGATTCTGTAATAGAAATTAAAAATAAAAAAAATGAGAAAAGTACCAAAAAGTGGCACCCTAGTTTTTTGGGGCTATTTTTTTGAGCGGGCTTAAAGTCGAACCGTTTTATTTTTTTTTTTCATATTTTAATTCTACAACAAAATCAGGGAGTATATTTTTTAAATCATATTGGTCCGACTTCTAGTTCGCAAAATACGGGGGCGTCTTGCAACTTGTAACTATGTATGTACTCCAATGCTAATTCAATATGTAAAACAAAAAAAATTTTTTAATTTGTAAAATACTATATTTTGTTTTTAAAATTAAAATTTAATTTAATTAAGGTTATTATAAAATTTAACTACTTGTAAAGTAACAAAATAAGTGATAAAATTGCTAAAAAAAATTATAAAAGAAACTATTTCATCTTTTAAGAAATTTTCACTTAGATATCAAAATTCAAAAGCAAATACATATGTAGATAAATCGTGGATCTTGATATTGGAATTTGGATTTTAATTTGGTTCTTATTAAAACATAACATTAAATATGTTACAATATAATATAATAAGATAAATGGGCTATAAATTTCTTTAAGCCATTCAACTCTGCTGGGGTAGACAAAATTTTTAGCATGCAACTACAGCAGGGAATAGAAATTCTTATGCCAAATTTATTTAAAATCTTTAAAGCTAGTTTCATTTGGAGGTACATCCCAAGAAAATGGAGAAGGTCGTATTTATTCCAAAGGTGGGAAATCGACCAACTGAAAAGCCTAAATCATACCGTCTTATCAGCGTTTCATCCTTTTTCATTAAAACAATGGAAAAAATAGTGGATAATCACATCCGGACTGTACGTAACAGTATCCGACTTCACTCCAACATGCTTATCAAAAGGGAAAGTCAACAGAGTCAGCCTTTCATGATCTTTTAAGATCCATTGTAAAGGCAATTGACTACAAAGAAATAGCCCTTTGTGCATTCCTAGATACAGAGAGGACTTTCAACAAAACACCCATGATGCTATATTACGATAGCTAGGAATAAAGGTATTGAACCGGAGACGATTAAGTGGATTTACGCCATGTTAGCTTTAGCTATACATAAATTTTTGTTTACATTTATAACAAAATTTTATTTGAAACCACTCAAATTTAAATAGTAGTTCAACAAAAATGTTCTTCGTGCGTCTGCCAGAAATGCATTTTTAACTGAAGACGTGGCGTGGTCGTGAGTCATGACGTGATACATTTTTTCATCGCCTCAGTAGTCAGTGATGGATGAATGTTGAATAATATGTTTTACCACGAAATAATTATTTAAATTAATCGATTATTTACAAATGTAACAAAAACACATCCATATTCCATGTACTTTTTTTGACATTTATAATGACAGTTTATATTAACTTGCATATTTTTGACAGCTTCGGTTTGTCTTTTTTTTGTATGTACAATTCTGAAAGTACCATAAACTTTTACAAGTCATAGTTTTCGTTTGTAAATTCAAATAAGAAATAATTTATATTAAAATTGTCACAAAATTTAAATAATTTAAAATAAAATAAAATACTTGTAAGAAGAATTGTTTAATATAATTTTACAAATATGGATAGATTACTTCGATTGGGAGGTGCAATGCCCCAAGCTCCACCTACAGGTTAGTTTTTTGGTTTAATTTAGTAAATTTATATTTCTTAAACTTAAAATAATATTTCTTTAAACATCTTCAGATGCTCCAGTTGTTGATACAGCTGAACAAGTTTATATTTCTTCTTTAGCATTATTAAAAATGTTAAAACATGGTCGCGCCGGTGTTCCTATGGAAGTTATGGGTCTTATGTTAGGTGAATTTGTTGACGATTACACTGTACAAGTCATTGATGTATTTGCTATGCCACAAACTGGTACCGGTGTTTCAGTAGAAGCTGTAGATCCAGTTTTTCAAGCAAAAATGTTGGACATGTTAAAACAAACCGGTAGACCAGAAATGGTAGTAGGATGGTATCACTCTCATCCTGGTTTCGGTTGTTGGTTATCTGGAGTTGATATTAATACACAACAATCATTTGAAGCACTTAGTGAAAGAGCTGTTGCTGTTGTAGTTGATCCAATTCAATCAGTAAAAGGAAAAGTTGTTATAGATGCTTTTCGTTTAATTAATCCCAATATGTTAGTGTTAGGACAAGAACCGAGACAAACCACATCTAATTTGGGACATTTACAAAAACCTTCAGTTCAAGCACTTATTCATGGTTTGAATAGACATTATTATTCTATAAGCATAAACTACAGGAAAAATGAATTGGAACAAAAAATGTTGCTTAATTTACATAAAAAGTCTTGGATGGACGGTCTGAAATTAGCAGATTATAACGAGCATTGTACAATTAATGAAACAACAGTTGCGGAAATGCTTGATTTAGCTAAGAATTATAATAAGGTGGGTTTTTTTTATATTTCATACAACATATTTATCAAAAATGCATGTTTTTAGGCTTTGGAAGATGAAGAGAAAATGACACCAGAACAATTGGCTATTAAGAACGTTGGAAAGCAAGATCCAAAACGGCATTTAGAAGAAAAAGTTGATAAAGTAATGCAGAATAATATTGTTCAATGCTTGGGTGCCATGTTAGACACCGTAGTTTTTAAGTAATGACTTATTTTTTATTCAAAGCGACTTGTTTTGATACTAATCCATCTTCAACATAAAAATTAAATTTTTATAAATATTAAATTTCCTTGAAATTAATTTTTTTTCATGTCAATAAATTTAAAAAGAAAAATTCATGTTTTTAATTATTTATATTAAAATAATTTAATATAAAAGGCTGTTAATTAAAATTTACTTACAAAAATTATAAAATGAAGAACATTAATATTAAATTGCCAAGAAGTTTTTCTTATACGAATCATTTAAATTTCTACAAAAGCCCATTGTTTTTCTACTAATCTGAGAAAAGCGTCTCATACCCTCTTGTATTTCTCGTACAGTTATTGGTTTAACTCCTTCTAACCCACGACCTTGAACAACTTCTGGGCATAAGTGCAACTGCAAAAAAAAATCCACGTTAATATTTCATATTATATTAAAGATTAAAGATTTGTTCTACCATTGTATAGCTATTTCCAGATGACGTTACACGACTATATGGTTCTGTAATACGATTTTCCGAATTTAGCCGAGTTAAAATTGCGTAGTCAACAATATACGCAATTGTTTCATGAGCTAAGTACGCTAAAATGCTCATTGTAATATTTGGCACTTTACTATCTTGTGTAATACCTAAAAATTGCTTAAATTTTAATTTCATTCTCTCTGAATGTCTGCAATAAAAAGATGTTCGTCTAGCTTCATTATATTGCTGATACTGTTGTCCGGTTAGTATTTGAGAAATTCTATCAGCTCTAAAAACTCTTCGTGCTTTTTCTTCATCATATTTTTCAGGAATTTCAATTTCAATATCTTCATCGGCTTCTTGTCCATCTGCATCTTCAGCTAATGCTTGTGGCCGACCATATTGTAATTGTAGTATTCTTCTAAATGTTTTCATATCTTTTAAATGTTTCCGCATTCGACTTATTTTAACTGGATTTTTTCTCATTAAAAATTCAAAATCACTTTGTACCGGATATACTGCGTTTTTTCTTTTTAATGCAATATCTGTAGCTTCACATAAAATTCCTTTTAATTGTTGTTGCAATATTTTTTCCACTAATTGAACACTTTCGCGAAGAGGTCGTTCGCAATCTCCGAAACCCCTCATAATATCAGAAATTTCTTGCAAAAATGATACTGGAGTTTCATCCTGAGTATTATTACCAATATTTTGAGTAGAATTTATTGAATTTGATGAACCAATTCCACTACCACTCGGTTTGATTTGATTTTGATTCGAATTTTGTCTTCCTACTTTACGGATAATTGGATTATTTTCGCGCACTGACATATTTTATCAATTATTTTACAAAATAATTTCTTAGTAGTTTTTTATTAAATGTATACTTTTTTTTTTCTACCTTTAGCATTTGTTGTAAACTTCAAACTTGTAAACAAGTTTAGTTTAGTGTAAATATGACAGTGTTGTAAAAATGGGGCGTGTTTTTTATCATACATTTTCTTTACGTTTTATCTACGTTTCAGCTTAATCGAATGTATATGCACAAATTATTTAAAATACTGCAATAATTTGAAATAATTTATTTTTAATAAAAAGCCACTAAAAAGCTTTAAACAAATTTGTTCGAATATAACTTCAAATTTTATTTTCATTACTCTTATAAAAAAAATTTATTTCTTAACCTAAAACATTTAAGTTTTTAAATTAATAAAAACGATTCTAATTTAAAAAAGTATTAAAAAATTTCTATATATTTTTTAAAGGTTTACATGTCCATATTGAAAAATATGCATGCAATAAAATATTGAGTAGTGTTGAAATTTTTTTAAATGGCTTGGTTAATTATTTAATTTAATATTTACATATTTCAAGAAATATATAATTTACAATATATTTGAATTATTTAATTTATTTTTTATTCTTAATTCTTTTTAGAATTATAAGTATTAAATATCTCCGCTATTTGGTTTTATTATGTGCGAAAAAAGTGTGTATTTTCAGTCTTTAAGTATATTTAGAGATTTATTAGTGATGACTTAATTGTAACATTTATATCTATAATATAAATTGTAACATTTATATCTAAAATTACAAATTTGTGATATGTTTTTTATAATTTTTTAAAACTAAAAAATAATTTTATTTATTTTGAGGGAAGTAACAGCATTTTTAATTTTTCTGATTCACTTAAACCAATAATTGTGGGATTGATTTTAGTATTAATTAATAATTTTTGTCGTTCTCCTATTTCATTATCACTTTCATTTTCTGATAAATTACTATTATTAATGCCACTTCTTCTACGATTTGAAGTTAGATTATTTTTTGAACACCGTTTTCCTTCTTTTATATCATACGATTCTAGCATTTGAGTTGCAATTTCTTTAGCATTTGTTTGAATACCAACATCACAGCTGTTTCGAGAATTAGTTTTTAAACCTCGATCGAAACCTGAAACTGATTTACCAGAATAAGAGCTATGTAAAATTGGAATATCAAATTCAGAAGAATTAGATGTAACTGATTCATTAATATTAAAATTAGGTAAATCATTTATTTCTTTTGTTTCTTCTTTTTTATTTGAAACAAGTGACTTTATATTTTTTCGGTTTTTTCTTAAGCTAAGATTGTTTGACTTGCGACCACTGTTTCGACTTTTGTTACTGCTTTTACTATTTCGACTTGGTGATTCAAAACGGCGATCTTTATTGTTAAGTGATGTAGACTTTTTAATGATTGCATCCATCGACATTGTTTCTTCATTATCATCTACTACATAATCCTCTATGCGATTTTGATTACTAATAAAATCCTCTTCATCATCAAGATCACTTTGGTTTTGACGCATAACTACATCTAAACGTGAATCTTGAATTTTTACAGATGCTTTGGATTCTTCATCAGAAGTTGTTGTCATTCCCTGATTTTGAAGAAAAGGAATAATAAATTGACCATTTTTAGCTAGAAAATTATTTATATCGTTCGGATCAAGGACTGTATTGTCACGTCTTTTAACGTTTTTATTTTTAAATAATCCCGTTGTTTTTTTCATGGCAATAATTTGACTTTCGATTGATGTGCTACTTTCTTTTCTATTACTAAACTTCCTACCACCAGTTGTTCCACCGGCTGTGAAAAAATCTCTTCTACAATTTCTGTTTTTAGCTTTCTTATTACTATGATTTCCCGTTCTTGAACGACTGGCAACTTTCGTTTTCATTTCGGCTATTTTTACTGAAACCTATTATAATTAATTAAATTTATTTAATTTTTCTAATTTTGTATTTATTTTTATTATATATTAATAATAATTAAACATTTTACCTGAGAATCAACTGAATTTCTTCTTGATTCAACGGAAACATGTCGAACACTAAAACTTATCTCTGAATCTAACGAACTTTTTCGTGGTGGACCATGACTAGAAGAATTTGTAGTTGGAGCACCAGTCAGAGCAAATCTCCGTGTCACAAATTGAGGTAGATAATTGACCCAAGTTGAACTAATTTCATTTGTGGCAGATGAATTTAAATCATTGACATCGAAATTTAATCCAACAGGATCTGTGCGAGTATTATTTAAAGTTATTGATAATCTTCCTTTATCTTCAAATTCTTTTCGTTTTGCCCATGTTTGAGCAATTACTTTATGCTTCGGCATTTTTACTTCTTCAATACCATCACGACCAAATTTTCTATTATAACATAAAAAAAGTCAGCAAATAATCATTAAAATCAATATATAACTAATTAATTACTTTGCAATATATCTTTTCCATGTATCTATAGAAGATCGTGTCCAACACCAAGACGACATTACAATACCAGATCCAAATAAGCATAATAAATGAAGCTGTAAAACAGCAACACTAGGTCGGCTCTGCATTTTACACACCTTATGTTCATCAGTGAATGTAGATGAAATTTTACATCTAGAACACCCAATTAATTATTTAAAACTTTATAATTTAAAATATTTTTCTTACATTATATAAGTACGTAAGCTTTCTGTCCATGATGACGAGCTTTTAAATTCATTTACATGACACGCAATAGTAACGCAAATAAAAACGAAAATTAACATTGCACACATACCCATCCGTACAATAATTAAATGGATTTTATTACTAGCTGAAGTAGATTTGATATCAGTGGCATAATTTTTCAAAGCAAATAGTTCTACCATTCCACGAGCTATGAAATATCCTCCGATTAAAAGAATGCCACACAAAGGTCCAAGTAAAAGACCGGCTCTAATTTGATGATTATTATAACCAAGAAAACAAATTCCAACAGTACTGTTACCATCCACTTCGCTTAAAGCTAAAGTTGTTATTGTAAGTACTAAAGGTAATGACCAAGCTACTAAATGAAAATATGATCCTTTTTTATCAATGCGATCTTGATTATTTCCTAATGACCTTAAATGCCAAGCATATGTTAAAAAAACAAACCAAACCATCGCAGATGTTAAGAAATAATACACCAGAACAAAAACAACAATACAAGATAAATTTTCTCCAGCACTAGGTTCCGAATGACGTAATGTTCCGTCCTTTTTACAAACAATATCATCCCGACTTCCAGGAGTGAATTGAATCAACCATCTAATATAAATATAATTGTTATTTAAAAAAAATATAATATAATAAATTATAATTTTTTAACAAGTACTAAAACTAAAAAAGAAAGTGGAAAACCAAAATTGAAACGCAGGTTTTCTAAAACGGTTCTTTTAAATAATAAACAAACATTTTATCCTTTTTATTTTATTCAACTGTCATCTGAAATCAAATAAAACGAAGGAGCTCAGAATATTCCAATATATAATAAAAATGCAGAATAGGAATATAATATATTATACAGAATATTCTCAAAGAATAAAAAACATATATTATTTAAAACGTATAAACGAATATTTAAAACCAAGACCTAAATAATATAACGAATATTTAAAACCAAGACCATTTCAAATTACTTGTTAACGGTAAATTTTAATTCAGATTCCAATTTGTACGCTGGAGGATATGCCTCACATACTTTGGAAAAAAATATAAAATGCGTCGATTGCAAATCATTATTCCTGAAAAATCGCGGGACTGCAGGTTCATTTTACTTTGACGAACTTAACAGAGGGGGTCTTTCTTTACCGACGGATCAGACAAATTATGTTTTATTTCATATGACAGCGATTTTTCAGGAGATTTTACGGGAAACAAATTTAAAAAAAAATTTCTTTGAGCAAAGTAATCAAAAAAGAATACTAATTGAACTGACGTTAAATAGTCTTTGTTTGGGCATGAATGACATTGATTTGGAATCGACGTGTAAATGCGGCAATAGTAGCCGCAATATTTTTTTCCAAATAAGTAAAACATTTGCAAATATTTTATTAAATAATTACACAAAACGGGAAAATGACATATTAAAATCTAATAGACAAAACCGCAAATTAAAAATATTTCAAAATTAAGAAGGGTTATATAGTTTTTTGTGATATTTTTTAATTTCGTGATATTTTTTAATTTTTAATTTCGTGATATTTTGTTAATTTTTAATTTTGTGATATTTTTTTTATTTATTGTTTTTATTAATATTTTTGTTTCTATTTATTATTTATTCATAAATATTACACTGTTTTTTTTTTAGAATTCGGTGGATTAGGCCTATTGGGGATACCACTTTAAAAAAAACGCTCCATATTCCCTACCTCAAAGGTGGTGTGGAAATGGGAAAATTTTTTAGATATTATAAATGATTACTTATATAAATATTATTTAATTATTGCTTATTTCACAATAACTTATATTTCAGTCAATAATTTTTTATTTTTAAAATTTAATAAAAATTTTTACTAAGTTAAATTTAAATCAAAATTGTCATTAAAATTTCATTTCTACACTTTTTTTTGTTACCAGTAGTGTACTATAAAAACACTCTCATCGACTTTCACGAGACTCATATCTTAAGAACTTTAAGAAGCTTTTAAAATAAAAAATTTAAAGGAAGACAATTTTTTAAATGCATATTTATGAATGAAAACATTATATATTCAAATATTTTTCTTTAATGAATTATGTAAAAAAGATGCGACTTTAATTTTCGCTTTGGACCACATTGAATAAAGTAAATGGTTTTTGTGTTATTTCAAGATTTATAGTCGGCCCCCTATTTTTTTCCATAAGACTACGTGTAAATTTGTTAAAAGCTGGCCCCTTATTAAGCTTTTACTCTCTGCACTTCATGGCCTGATAATTGATGTGAGTCTCGTTTAAAACATATAAATAAAAAGAAAAATACCCGATATCTTACCCTAAGGGTAAGATTTTAAGGTTAACTTTTTATTTTAGTAGACTTAAATTATTTCTAGCAAATTCAGTTTGAGTTTAAATTATTTAATAGTTTAAATTTAAAAGATTCAATTGCCTGTAGCCTGTCTCTGTGGGTTGTATTATGTGCATTATGTGATATGTACAATTTTTTACAAAACAAATAAATAACTATTTCATCGCCTTAAAATAAAATCAAAAAACGCGCCCATGTGAACTGTCAAAGGAAATTTCAGTTCTAAAGGCAATTCTGACGTGTCGGGTTTTGCTCTTTTGTTTATTCGGAATAAAATAAGAATTAAATTTCTAAAATATTTTTAAAACCTTAAATAACCGAAAAAGTAATAATTTAAAAATAGTTTTAAACTCTGTAATTTATAGACATAATAAAAAATTTTTTACAAGAATTTATTCTTGGATATTCCACGCATACAATTTTTACTTTCAAAATAGGCAAAGTATTAATACTTTTGTCATATTATACACCAAAGAAACACCTAACCTGAGAAATTTTTTTCTTTTAAAGGCTTAGCATTCCAAAAAAAAAATAAATATTAAAAATGGGTTTGACAATATCAAGTCTTTTACAACGTTTATCATTTAAAAAACAAATGAGAATATTGATGGTGGGATTAGATGCCGCTGGTAAAACTACAATTTTATATAAATTAAAATTGGGTGAAGTTGTAACAACAATCCCAACAATTGGATTTAATGTTGAAACAGTTGAATATAAAAATATTTGTTTTACGGTATGGGATATTGGTGGACAAGATAAAATTCGTCCATTATGGAGACATTATTTTCAAAATACACAAGGTTTAATTTATGTTGTTGATTCAAATGATCGTGAAAGAATTGAAGAGGCACAAAAAGAATTACATGCAATGTTACAGGAAGACGAATTAAAAGATTCTATTTTATTGGTATTTGCAAACAAACAGGATTTACCTAATGCTATGACTGCAGCCGAATTGACTGAAAAGTTAAATTTAAATCAATTACGCAATCGAAGTTGGTATATTCAAGCAACTTGTGCATCGCAAGGGCAAGGATTATATGAAGGATTGGATTGGTTATCAAATGAATTAAGTAAAAAATAACGTAGCAATAATAATTTACTAAAAATTGAGAATAATGATTGGAAACGAAAAGTATATATAAAATAATTATTGATAAATTTTTTGAATAAATGTTTTTTTTTCTTTAAAAAATTGTATAATTTTAATCCAAAATTTTGAAAATATAAAAGAGAACGAAATCTCAAGTTTTGTTTTTTTTTAAGTAAATTTTAGAAAAATTAGACATTTAAAAATAACAAAATCAAGAAGTAATATAATTAAAGGGTAAAAAATTGGATAAAATATAATCAAAACTTACCCTAATGATGCTATAGCAAAACATAAATTAACATAAAAAACTATCAATGCTGGATATTTATTAGCATTTTGCCAATCTATTAAAAATGTTATTATAACAAATAGATTGCAAAGCAAACAAACTGAAGCACCCCACGCAATCAATTTATGAATTTGTCTGTGTTCATCGTCAGTGTATAGTGGATCTTTGCATTGAACTCCACATCCTTCAATACCATAAAAATGGCTTGTTGATGACTCTGTTGGTACAAGTGGTTTTAAACAATTTCCGGTTCCATTAAATTTCATTTCACGGGCATCATTATTACACTTTGATGGAAATAGAGTTTCATTACATTTTAAAAATTCAGGAAAATATGATGTATTATAGAGTATTCGACAGGGTTCTAATGTTACTTTACACATTTCTAATGAAGGCAAATAAACGTAATCTTTATCTCTAATTCTCTCACATTTTGGTACAAATACTGCACAAAGAAATGGCTATTGTAAAAGAATGAATACCTTTTAGTATACACATATTTAACAATATTTTTTAAATCTTACCTGAACATGAGCCCAACATTTTGGAAAATACTGTAACGCTTGGTAATTATAAAGCTTTTCTTTTATTTGTTCTTGGTTAAAGGCGTCAGTTAAGGCTAAACTTGTTTGTGCATATGGAATTTTTGCACCGAAACATGTTGTTATATTTAGCGGTTCACAGCGACCTGGTCTAACACACTGTATATGTCTTATATCACCTCTTGCATCAAACCATGGTTTTTCTAAATCTTTTCCTTTTTTTCCTGAATATTAATTTTTTTAAAGAACTGAATATACCTAATCTTTTTTTGAAACAATTCTTTTCTTACCATACATCCTATAGTTGATTGTTCCATTTATTTGTTCTAATTGTTGATCATTACTAGTTGATTGCGCAGGATTAATACATATTACATTATGTAAAAATGACCAAAGTGTTAAATTTACTAAAATAAAGCATCTACCCAAAGTTCTATAATTTAGGCTTTAAAATAAATGAATATTATTAAGTTTAAAAAGAACACTAATTTGATATAAAATTAATAATTAACTCACATCATAGTTCTCAAGTATAGATATTTAAAAATTTAAAAATAATTACTTAAACACTTCCTTTTTTTAAAAAAAGAAATAGAAGCCAATTTAGAAAATATCCTTTCTTAATGTTAAAAATTTTGAATTAAATAATACTTTCAACATTTTTGATTTTAAAATACAATTTAATTTAAAAATAATTTAAATAAAATTAAAACTTAAAATAATTATGTTTTTATTTATTAAACTTTTAACTTTAATTCTAGCATATGTAAAAAATAAAAACAAAACTAAAACGTAAGGTAAAAATAAAGACCACCCATGCCGCATTTATTGACATTCCTTTTTTTTTGTAGATTTTTAATCTGACGGAATATGCGCAATAAAAATTAGGTTTACCAGATTGCAAAAATTTAAAAGAAATTTATTTATTTATATATAATCAAATAGTTAATTTCTTGAAGTTTTAACATTGACTTTATAAATTAAATACATACTTCATAATTATATAAATTTTAATAAAATAAAATTAATTTTTAATTCATAAGTTTAATTTAAGTAGTAATACGCATAATTTTGGATTTTGATATTTAAATGACAGTCCAGAGTGGATCTAATTTATATATAGGACAATGGCAACTTTGAAGTTTGAATATTAAGGGAATTGTCAAAATTTCTTGAAAAAGTGACATAAAATATTTTTTGCCTTGTATTAGTTGTATTGTACTGAACTGAAGCTAAAAAGAAGTAAAATAAAATAAAAGGAAAAAAAAAAATTTGTATAAATTAAATATACTTAAAATGTTTAAAAACTTTTTGTTTAGATAGTTTAAATAATATATTAATAATAATTTGTTAATTGAATTGTGAATTTTGATACAAATGTAAGTTCTTTTGTTAGTGCTATATTACGTTTTTAGTACATAAGTGTGTGCACATATCACCCTTACCTTAGGTAAAAACTAAAATTTCAATAGTCTACGTTTATTGCACGACTGACGTTAAAGTCAAGTGATTAAACTAAATTAATAATTTATAATACTTAGTGCAATTTAATTATTTATCGTAATTTTAAAATTTTTATTTATATTATAAAATTAATTAATTATTAAAGAATGAAGAAAAAAATTTTACATTTTTCTTATGTGTATATTATAATTATCTTAAGGGCAAGTGAAATTTAATTCAAGGACTCATATACCGATATTTAATATGTAAATTTCATAAAAAATCGATTCACTCAACTAAAAATTCAGTTACTCACTTTTCTTTTTATTAAGAGGATAGAAAATAAAAAATAAGTAATATAATCAATTTTTTTTTCGTTCTCAAAAGCTTTTTATGAATATTTAGATTTATTACATTTTTATTATTTTAATTTTTTTGTTAGATAAGAGATAAACTAAGTAATCTCTAAATGATAACAACTTAAAATAATATTTTGTTCTAGAATGAGTTCTTTTAGACAGCTGTAAGATATTTTCTTTAAATTATTCAAAAATAAAAATACAAATGAGATTTTTTTTCAAAAAACAAATTTTGTTATAAAAAAATTTTTGGTTTGGTAAAGTAAAAAAGATCAACGAAATAATTATGCATAAAGAATCATTGGGAAATTTGACCTTGTAACAGTTTTTTGCTCTTTTTTTTGCATATATTTCATGTAAAAAAACTTAAGTATAAAAAATTAGTTTTGGTTCTATTTATAGAAATTTTATTTGTAAATAATATTTAATTAATTTTCTTAACAGTTATGAATAATAACACAAATATTTTAAAGGAAGATAAATTTCAATAAAAAAAAAAAAAATTTAGATAAACAACAAAATGTACATAAGAAAAAAAATAATCAATTATTTATTTTAATAATTAAAAATTAAAATTTTAATCTTTTTTAAAATAAAGTGATACATTAAACAAAAAAAAAAAAAAAAGAGAGAGAGAAGAAAAAACGATTTTGATTAAATGTATAATTATCAGTAAATAATAAATTTCTTTATTAATTATACTTAATTACGAAAATACAAATTAATTTTAATTTTTCTATTTTTAGGTATATTATTTGATTATAAGAAAATGGTATTGTTGAATTTTTATAATCTTTAAAATTAATAAATACAAATAATAATGGCGGAATCGGTAATTAATCGAAACAACCAGGGATATCATCAATTAAGTGTGACTAGTAAGTAATACAATTTTACATGTTAATAAAATAGTTAGATAGTTGATAAAACTATACAATTTTAGAAATTTTAATAATAATAATGATCATATAAATATAATAAATTTATCAGAACAATTCTAGATAAAAGAAACAATATTTACTTTTTATTATTGTATATCTTTTTGTTTAAAAGATTATTTAGTTTTAAAATAAAATAATTCAAAATTATTATCAGAAATTATTTAATACTGAAACTGATATGTTGATATTGTTTCTAAATCAATAGTAATTAAATATTTACTTAAGTCGTGTTTTTTTTTTTTGTTTTGGTAAGCTTTCATTCGTCATGTTGATATTTTATGTGTGTAAATTCATTTATTTTCATTATTGCTTTGGCTCGTATAAATTTAATTCTGTGATGAAACTATTATATAAAAAAAAATTTTTTCTGTAGTTGAACACGCTTTATTACGAAATAATGGCTTTCTTAAACCAAATCCATATGTGGAGCTCCTAATTGACAATAAAAGTAAAAGAAAAACTGACTTCGTTAAGAATACATATTTACCCAAATGGAATGAAGAGTTTACAGTATTGGTAAGTTTTACAATTAAACTTAATTTAATATTTTTATAATATATAAATCAATATTAAAATTTAATTTTTAATTTTAGGTAACATCTAATTCAATTTTAGTGTTTAAAGTACTTGATCATTCTAACTTTCGAAAAGATGCTCTAATTGGCGAACGTTCCGTAAATTTGAATCAAGTATTGCATCACTACAATGGAAGAATAGATAATTTGGAATTAAATATGGACTTACTATATACGCAAAAATCAGATAACAGACAATCAAAGAGTGGTGAATTGGTTGCTGTACTAAATGGTGTTAAAATTGATATGCCTCAAAATGGTGTTCCTAATGGTAATAATAGCAACACAGTGATTCAAATTTCACCAGTTTCAGTTGCGTCATTAAATGATAGTAATCAAAGTCAACATAGTATGGTTGGCAATGGTGGAACCAATGAAACGCGAAGCAGCATATTAATGAATGGTGTAAGAGCAAGAATGCGTTTGAGAACAAATAATATGCAATCATCTCAAAATGGTCTTCAAACACAATCCGCAAATCCAAATGCTGCTTCGGGAAATGCAAGTGGTAGTAGTAGTATAACAGCAGGAATGAGTAATTTTAATTTAAATGGATCACCAATGTCACCTTCGTTATCACCTGGTAAACAAAATTCTACGTCATCGACAGGAGCAATTAGAAGAAATAATGTTCCTAATAGTAATGTTTGGGAACAACAACAGCAACCACAATCACAAAGAATGATTACACCAAATGCAAATGGTACGTGGTTTAAATATTTAATTTTGAAAATATTACTAATAAATAAATTTTTTTTGAAGGGGCTAGCAATCAGCGCTCTGCTATTAGTTATCCTACTCAGCAACATCAGGTATCTGAAGCCCCGACAAGTGCTAGTGCAGATCAATCCCAACAACCACAGCAACAACAAAATGCTGCTCCCAATAATGTTCCAAATGGTAATCCTGTACCAGTTTCAAATGCAACAGATCAACAATTACAAGCTCAACAAGCTGATGATGAACCTTTGCCTGCTGGTTGGGAAATTCGTTTTGATCAATATGGTCGTCGATATTATGTAGATCATAACACAAGATCCACATACTGGGAAAAACCAACTCCACTACCACCAGGTTGGGAGATCCGAAAAGATCCACGAGGACGTGTTTATTATGTGGATCATAACACTAGAACAACTACATGGCAGCGACCTAATAGTGAACGTTTAATGCATTTTCAACATTGGCAAGGGCAAAGAGCTCATGTTGTAGCGCAAGGTAATCAAAGATTTTTATACGGCCAACAACAACAACAACCTACTGCATCTGTTGCACCTGTCACTCAAGATGAAGAAGATCATTTAGGACCACTCCCTGATGGCTGGGAAAAGAAAGTACAGGCAGATAATAGGGTTTATTTTGTAAATCATAAAAACCGTACAACGCAATGGGAAGATCCACGTACACAAGGCCAAGAAGTTAGTTTAATTAATGAAGGTCCCTTACCTCCAGGTTGGGAAATAAGATATACAGCTACTGGAGAAAGATTCTTTGTTGATCATAATTCAAGAAGAACCACATTTGAAGATCCTAGACCAGGTGCTCCAAAAGGTGCAAAAGGAGTTTATGGAGTCCCAAGAGCATATGAAAGATCTTTTCGATGGAAACTTAGTCAATTTAGATATTTATGTCAAAGTAATGCATTACCTTCTCATATAAAAATTACTGTTACAAGACAGACACTATTTGAAGATTCATATCATCAAATTATGCGATTACCAGCATATGAATTACGACGTCGTTTGTATATTATTTTTAGGGGCGAGGAAGGTTTAGATTACGGTGGTGTATCACGTGAATGGTTCTTCTTGTTATCACATGAAGTTTTAAATCCAATGTATTGTTTGTTTGAATATGCCAACAAAAATAATTATAGTTTACAAATTAATCCAGCGAGTTATGTTAATCCAGACCATTTACAATACTTTAAATTTATTGGCCGTTTTATAGCAATGGCGTTATATCATGGTCGTTTTATATATTCTGGTTTTACAATGCCGTTCTATAAAAGAATGTTAAATAAAAAATTAACAATTAAAGATATTGAAACAATTGATCCAGAATTTTACAATTCATTAATATGGGTTAAAGATAATAACATTGATGAATGCGGATTAGAGCTGTGGTTTAGCGTTGATTTTGAAGTTTTAGGGCAAATAATTCATCATGAATTAAAAGAAAATGGAGAAAAAGTTCGTGTAACTGAAGAAAATAAAGAAGAATATATAACTCTAATGACGGAATGGAGAATGACTAGGTATGGTTATTTTTATTAAGAATTTATAGTTTTATTTAAACTAATGTGAATAAATAAATTTAGGGGGATTGAACAACAAACCAAAACTTTCTTAGAAGGTTTTAATGAAGTGGTACCATTAGAATGGCTTAAATATTTTGACGAACGTGAATTAGAATTAATTTTATGTGGCATGCAAGACGTTGATGTAGACGATTGGCAAAGAAATACAATATATAGACATTATAACCGTAATAGCAAGCAAGTAGTTTGGTTTTGGCAGGTAATTTGCATCATATTAAAATATTTAAAAACAATTTTATTAAGTTTTTTAAATTAAATTTATTTTAGTTTGTTCGGGAAACTGATAATGAAAAACGTGCACGTCTTTTACAATTTGTAACTGGCACCTGTCGCGTACCGGTTGGAGGTTTTGCTGAATTAATGGGATCAAACGGACCACAACGTTTTTGTATTGAAAAGGTTGGTAAAGAAACTTGGCTACCCAGATCACATACATGCTTTAATCGCTTAGATTTACCGCCGTATAAAAGCTATGATCAATTAGTAGAAAAATTAACGTTTGCTATTGAAGAGACTGAAGGATTCTGTCAAGAATAAACTAAAAAAAAATAACTAATAAAAATTATAAAACGAAAAAGTTAAATGTATTTAAATTTATTTTGCTTTTTTTTTTATTAAACGCGATAACATTAAATTTTATTTTGTAAAAAAAAAAAATCGAGAAGTTATCAGTTGTTTCTTTTTTAAGTTCATTTATTGATTTATTATTTTATAAAGTATTTTTTAAAAGAACATAAATGTTTTCATAATTATTACATTACAAAAAAGGTATTTAGTAAAAATATAGGAAAAAGAAAAAAATGTTATTAGAAAATTAAAGTTTGTATAATAAGATTTTTGTGATTTGTATTTAATGTACATATTATAAATAAATATATAAGTATATATATATTTATATACATATTCCCAGCACTAGTAGATTAATTGTATTTTTTGTTTCAGAAAATATAAGAAGAAAAATTTTCAAACTGTGGTTATAATTGAATAAATTTTTTTTTTCAGAATCTCTTCCCTTTCCTTCACATTTTTTTCTCTTTCCCTTTCCACGCCAACTTTTAGTAATAGTAGTTAAAAAAAAAATTAGAATAAAACAAATCACTTACGATTGCACACAAAACACAATTTATTTAAATATATTTTCTTTTCATTGTACATGAATATATAATTTTAAATACTAATTTATGAACTAAAATTTCTAATTTTATACCATTCTCATATATACAGGTATACTTTTATTTATTTTTTAATGAAATGTATTTAATGCAAGAATAAGTCAAATAAGTAACTTAAATAAATAAACTGCATAATAGCTAGGTTCACATTTGTTTATTTTGTATCTACTGTTCAGTCCATCAAATTGATAACTTAATTTTTTTTTTTTATTAAATTTTTAATAAGTTGAATTCTAAATTTAAAGATTTAGCATTTAAATAATAAATATTTATTTTGTCTTTCATAAATATAATTTACTTTTTATTATTATTAGTCCTTATATCACCCTTTCGTAATTTTGGCAATAATTTCAAAAATTTTTAATAAACTGGTTGATAAGCTGTTGTCTCTTTTTACAAGTTTTAACAACAAAACTTTAGAAAAGGTATTAAAAAAATAAATTTTATTTCATTTGAAAATATTACAAATATCCAGAAATTTCACTTCCCATTAGCGAATTTTTTTGTTTTTTAATTGCATTTATAATTGCAAACCGTTCATTATCATAAATTGAATATTTTATCAAAATAATTGTAATTAGGTTTAGCAAAAAGATTCAAAATAATGCAATATGTTATATTTAGCCACTATTAGACTAAGGTTGTTTTTTTTTTCGTGTTAGAATCTGTAAGAGAATTTTTCTTATGATCAAAGTTTTAACTTTGGTTTTTTTTTTTTTAAGAAAAAATTCTTTTAATTATTCAATTTTTTTTTCAGATTTTAATTGATTTCTGATATTATTTTTTTATGTTTTACTTATATTTGAAAAAGAAAAATTTTTATTTCAAATTATTATATAGATTAATGATTTGTTTAAGATCAAGAATTTTCAGCTATAACACCAAATATTTATACTAATTTCTAATTGAAAATATTTTAATAATTTCCAAAACTTTGTGATACTATTCGAGACTCTGGCGAATTCTGGTCACCATAAATTCATTGGTAAGGCATATCCTTTTTTGGATACAAAAATATTTCTGTCTGATGCCAAAAGAGAATGCTTTGGTTTGTCAGGAAAAATATTCGTAGACTTTTCATTTGTTCCATTACCATATGTAGTAATCGTTTCACTTTTACCTTCTTTGGTACGAGTAATTGTAGTTTTAACGTTACCTTCAGAATCTTTAACAACACGTTTTGTTTCATATGTGCCGTCAGGTTTTAAAATTGTATGAGTGACAACACTTTGACCAAACATTTTGGGTCCCTGATAATAATTTAAAAATAAAATATTCAGTTTATATGATATTTCGAGTTATGTACAAATACCTGATAAGATCCTTCAAAAACGCCTCCAAAATGAGGTGAAAATTTAGGTGTAGTTGGATCTCGTTTTTTTGAAAATGGAATTTTTTTATCTTCTTCATCAATAATTGTTCCATGGATTCTACCCAAAATTTTTTCTTCATCTGTTAATTTTTTGTAAACACTTGAGCCAATTACATTCATGTTAGGTAAATTAGACTTTGGAAGAATGTTATTCAGCTCTGGTGTGACACGTTGTACCAAAGAATGTAATTGATCCGGATGAATTCTAAAAAAAATAATTATTTAAATTTTACTGATTGATTTTTAAATTTGAAATGAAGTTTTTTTTTTCAATTAAATTTGATTTAAAAAAAATAAAAATTTTTAAAAATATTTTTCTTACTCTCCATCAAGATCAGTATCAGCAATTTGTTTTTTAAAATCTTCTAAAATATTTTTTTCAAAACCAGGTTTCAAATACTCATCTTTTAAATTTCTATCAAACATTTCACCATTTTCTAAAATTTTAAGATTTTAGATTTAAAAAAAATTCATTAAACAAATAAATCAATACCTTCAAGTTTCCTTATTGATTTTATCATTTCCTGCATTTGACGTTCAAAATGTTTTTGCATTTCTACTGGATTAGTAAAAATTTGAAATGCAGTTGTTTTTCCAAAAAGTTCATCGTCGGTATCATCATCCTCGTACCAAGCTGGTTTTCGAAATTCATCTTTATGAATACTTTTTATTTAATAAAAAATTAATAAATAATTTAAAGGAATTATTCAAATTTAAAAAAATAAATAATACAAAATACGCAATACGCGTTAAACGCATATCTTGTATAAAATCTGAATTTATGTATTATTAAAGTAAATTTTACATAAAGTTTTTATATAAAAGATTATTTTCTATCATTAATTATTATAATTCTGCTTATAAATGAAAATAAATTTTAGAAAAACTAGTCTAAAAATTATGGTTGCATTATTTTAAAATTTAATTTTATAAATATCTTTATTATTTTATGCGTTTTATCTTATTTGAAAATCAATAAGACATTTCATAATCAAAATAATGTCAGATGCTATATAGTACTTTAAATAAAAAATGTATCGATTTATTCTTCCGCCATTAACTTACTCAGATTCAGATTCTGATTTTCCATTTTGAGTTTTTGCAAACATTTTCTTTAAAATATCCATTCTTAAATAATTATATAAATACAAACAAAAAATAACTTAGAATTTTATCTAATTTACTTGCGAATTATTATATATTTGTTTTTTTTTTTTTTTTTTAATTTTATTCCAAAGAAAATCCGAACTATCTGGAAACCAAATGAAATTGCTTCTCTGTCTCTCTGAGCTGAGTCTGATAAGAAAAATAATAACACGCATGACAGTTCTTGACTTTCTGAAATTTGATTAAATTGACATTTAACACTTGTTTTTGTTTTTAGTTTTGACTTTTGTGAATCTAGCCTAGCCACCAGCCAATTAGCTAAATAGGTGGCACGGCAGTAGGTTAATCATTTTCATTTCCCAAAGTCTGCATAACGCTTTAAGTTTTCAAACTATCTAACAGTGAACATTTTTGTGCTGCATAAAAAATTTTAAATGGATAAATCAAATAGAATGCTTCTAATGTTAGAGAAATATTTTATAATTTATACTAGTTGAAATTAAATAGTTTTTTAAAAAATCTTTATTTGTTTTAGATAGAACGAGACAAAGTTCTAACTTCACATATATGTATATATATGTTTATTGCTAAATTAAAGTTTCCTTTTTTTTCCTGCTTGTTAAATGGTAAATCATAAAGCAATTTTAGTTTTTAATTTTTATTATATTTTTACTAATAATTTTAGTATGAAATTTGAAATAAAGTTTAATTTGGTTTTTTAAAAAGGTACATAATATTCTTACTCAATTTTATAAGCTAGTGAAAAATCTGGTTACAAAAAATTATTTTCTAGATTGAGACCTTCCGGAATATGAAACAAACCCTTTCTTAACATATTTTTTAAAATTTTTTATTGAAGTCTAATTTTTATATTTGAATATACATATATATGTATGTATGTTAAAAGAAAATACTCTTAAAGCCTTAATTTAAAATACTAGAATGCTTTTATTGTCATTTTAAATATATTCTTTGGTTTTACTCTTTATTTTTTCCACTTTATCTTTGAAAGCCATAAACAACTGTACAGCGAACTTTATTTGTTTATTTTTGAAAATAATATTTTTAAAAATAATGTATTAATTATTGTACCATGAAAATATTTGTTTGGAGATAGCTACTTAGTGGCGAGTCAGTTTCAGTACTTTTGAAAAAATTGATTATGCAATCTTCTTATATATACTATTTTTAAAATCCAAATATTTAAAAAAATAAAGTAGAGTAATTAATATATTATTATAACTAAATTTAAAAAAATGTATGTTTTGATTAAAAATATTTAAGTTAACAATTCAAAAACAATGTCTTCTTTACACACATGTTATTTTTGCACCTGCTATTGATAATCATTTTCGTGGATAAATCGCTGTAATGTAAATCAGCCTTAATAGTTTTCTTTTGTTCCATACAAAAAAAAGTTCATTCATCAAAAACAAATTTAAAAATTTTTGATAAAAAAAAATATGTAAGTGTGCCACAGCCAAATCGTAATTAAAACCATTTCATCAAAATGTTTTTTTTTGGTAAGTAGTACGAGTACCTATATGTAGTAAGTTGTAATGTACTCGTCAAATTTGAGGAGCATAAAATTATATCACATTAATGTAGTTCTAACTTTAATTACTAGTGATGTTTATAAACAAAAGTAGCTTAAAAATTAATTTTGTAGCTAGCGTAAATTGTTCTAACGTAAATAAAAAAAAATAAAACTAATAAGACAAGCTTTGTGATTAAAAAAGAAAAATTTATTTTTATTGAGGAAATATAAATTGTATTAAAGAAATAAAAAATTTTTGTATCATATATATAGTTTACTTCACTTTTATAAACAATTCAATTTTATATTGCTAACATTTTTAATGTGAATTAAACATCTGTTTGTTGCAAAAAAGGCAATATAAAATTGCATTAAAAACAAAAACAACAATCAATTTCATTAAAAAAAAATTTGTAAATACAAATTATTTGCGATCTAATGTCATTTTTGTCGAAAAATACTGAATCTTCAATCACTGTAGCAAAAAAACCACCAGTTTTTCCAAAAATACGATCACATTTATACCCTGGAAAAGGTAAAAATGAAAATGCTGGATCAAGTAGAAGAGTTCGGAGTGCATCAACAGGACGTGATAAAAAATCAGAAATTCAAGCTCGATATTGGGCTTTCTTATTTGGTAATCTACAAAGAGCTATTAATGAAATATATGAAACAGTTGAGTGTTATGAAAATATGTCATCATGTCAGGAAACAATTTTAGTGCTTGAAAATTATATTAGGGACTTTAAAGCTTTAGCTGAATGGTTTCGGGTTTCATGGGATTATGAATCTACACCATTACCACAACGACCTAATTCACTGGCATGGGAAATAAGAAAAAGTAATCCAGTTCCAAGAGTTCACAAAAATTATTCAAGTCCTTTAACTTCTGGTAAATCTAGTCCTAATTTTTCGGGAAAAAGTAGTCCAAATTCTGCTATAGAGGATGGTAAACCATCACCAAAAAAATTTTATTGTCTCGAAACATCATGTAAAAGTGCTACAGTTGGAAAATTAAATATCAAAGAGTTATTTGGTAATAAAAGTATTACAAAAGAAATAGTAAAAGAACAAAATGAAAATCAATATGAGAGTGATAAAAATATAGAAGTAGAAATTGAAAGGGGGCAAATAAATTGTGTATTTGGTTGTGAAAATAAAGAATCATCAGTTCAAGTTGTTGAAAATGATTTATGCAATAAGCTTGACAAATGTGATAATAGTACTCAAACAGATTTAGAAGATGAAAATTTGACATTAGCAGAAATAAGAGAAAAATTACAACAAATGAATAAAGAAAACAATAACAATGATAATATTAATAATTGTAATAACAATCCAAGCAAAAGCCCTATTTTACTTCGACCGTCTACAACAGACACAACAAAAAATAAATTTTTAGAATCCCAAGATAATTGTAAAAAAAATGATAATCTAAACAAAATAGAAAAGAAACCAGAAGTTATGTCAACAAAAATATTAGAATCCAATAAACAAATAGATAAAAACATTAAAAAGCAAATTA
The DNA here is from genome assembly GCA_947095535.1 of Poecilobothrus nobilitatus. Taxonomy (NCBI): domain Eukaryota; kingdom Metazoa; phylum Arthropoda; class Insecta; order Diptera; family Dolichopodidae; genus Poecilobothrus; species Poecilobothrus nobilitatus. The sequence continues at coordinate 187,221,564 of OX352774.1, read as the reverse complement.
GTCCTATAAAGTATTCCACTATTTTGAATAGAAACACTTCAAATAAACCAATGCCAAAAACATTTACGCTTAGAAACAATAAAAGTTTTGTGCGCTCGACATGCTCGTTAGATATGCAAAACATTGCTCCTATTGGTGATAGTAATTCTGGTACATGTAAAACAAATTCTAAACCTGTCTTTAATAAATTTAATGTTAGTTCTAATAATGTAGTAAAAAATTTTCAAAACTCAGGAAACATTTATCCGAAAAAGATTAGCCCACAACACAGTTCTAATTTATATAAAACTGATAGATGGAAGCCATCTGCAAATGATAGAGTGCCTTTACGTTCTAAAACAATGATTGAAATAAAAGATAATAAGAAACCAATGTTATTAAAGAGCTCTATCAGTTCTGGAAGATTGTCGAGAGGAAGTAGTAGATCTATTAACAATTCTTCAGAAATCAAGAATGAAGTTAATTTAAAAACATCAAATTGTGCTGAAAATGATAATTCAATTAACTTAATTTCTAATCAAAAACAGCAAGTACAGAATCAAAATGATGGTTGGCTTACAGTTAAGACAAAAAGAAAGTCTAGTTCGCATTGGGTCCAGCGTTTTAATCAACCTACAGGCTATGCAAGTTTACCGGCCTTACCTTTATTAAACGAAAAAGAAGAATCAGAAAGAAAGATACAGGAAAAGAAAGTAGTTGAAAATGATTCAAAAATTAAAAAAGAAACAAAACCAGTTGGTAAAACTAAAATTAATATTCAACCAGTTCGAAATTCCACAAAACAAATAACTAAACCTTTTATTAGAGACAGTAAATCCAACAATACAAATTCTGCTTTAAAAAATCGTCAAACCTTAATTAAACGACAAAAATCTGATCTAACTGGCTTAAAAATAACTTCCCTTCATAAGGAGTATATGGAGAGTAAAAAATTGATTGAAAACAATGAATCAGAAAATGTGCAACATGAAAACGAAGAAGAAAAAACAACTCAAGAAGTTCCACTTTCAGATGAAATGGATGCAAATAAAATTGATATTAAAATTCAAACAAATAGAGAATTTTCTAAAGCTATTGGAGATTTGTATGAAAGTTTATCAATAGTGCCTAATTTTAATAGATGTGATGTAACTCTTTCAAGTTGTGATGAATATGAAGAAAGAGATGATATTGAATCTGATGAAGATCAACGAAAATTGCTTGAAGAGCAAGAATTATTGGAAAAACAAATTTTAGAATTACAGAATACAGAAATTGATGTTGATACAGAAACAGATGAAACAGATTGTGAAGTAATGATTGATTTAGAAGATTGTAATGAAAAAACTTTAATTAATGATGGTTCACATGAATCTTTTACAATTCCTGAAGAAGAAGATATGACATTAGAAATGCGCTATTATCCTTTGTTTTCTGAAATGTCTAATTGTGAACGTAAAGAAACGCTTGCTACCCTTCAAGCTTATGTTAGTCGTTATCCGGGAAGAGCGCAAGAACTACATCAAAAATTGTCTAGTCCTTCTAGAAGACGATCTTTACAAGAAACTTTAAGAAAATATCAGGCTAAACAGGCAAGAGCTCAAGAAAAACGTGAATTACTTCAAAAAGAAAAAGCACTAAAAATTCAGCAACTTTTAACAAGAGTCGAAGATGTTAAATCTGCTAAATCACAATTAATTGAAAAGAAACGATTAAGAATGGAAGAGCGTTTAAAGAAGGCAACGTTAAATCGAAATCAATATTTAAGAGATATTGTTAGAAAAGCTCACGATGAAGAAGAAAAGTTAAAAGAAATAGCCTTCATTAAAAATCTAGAAGCACAAAATAAACGTTTAGATTTTTTGGAAGCCTGCAAAGAGCATGAAGTAAGATTACAAGACCTTGAACAAGAAAGACAGAAAAAGGTTGAAGAAAAAGCAGCAAAAGAAGCTGCGGTTGAACGCAGAAGGCAGGAAATTGAAAAAGCCAGGCAGAGAAGATTAGAAAAAATGAATGAAAGTAGAATAGAACGTGAACAAAGAATTGGAAAAATGCAAGAACAACGAGAAAGACAAAGATTACAAATAGCAAGAGAGAAAGCTAAAGACCGCGAAGAAAGACTTTTAGCTTTACAAGCACAGCAACAACAAACAACTGAGGAACTTCAAAAAAAAATAATTCAAAAGCAAATTGAGTCTGCTAGACGTCATGAAGAAAATATTGAACATATAAGACAACGAGCTTTAGAATTATCTATTCCTTCAAGAAACCTTGAAGAATCTACTACACCAATTCCGCCTAATAAAATTTCGGAAGATAACAAGCCCGAAGATGGAGAACTTTCTTCCACGCTCTCTGATGTTAGTAAGGAAAATTCAAAAAATTTAAAAAAGAAATTAAAAAAATTGAAACAACGAATGACTCAACGAGCTGAAGACTATTCAAAACAATTGCCACCACTTCCAATCCATGTCAAAAGGGAAAGTCAGGTTCCGAAGTTTCTTAATTTGGTAAATAAAGGCGGAGGACCTCTAGGAATGGAAAGGCAATTCAATCAATTATTACGAATTATTGCAAAAGGTCAAATAAATGATTTCCAATGTTTTTGGTTGTTGGATGGATTGGGAACTATAGCTGGTTTCTTGACAAAAGCTGTAGAAAATGCTGATGAGTTAAATACTAGAACAACAATTTTAGCAGTTCAACTTTATAGAAATGCTTGTAGTTCGTGTCCTCAAATAGCTCGACATTGTTTATTAGGAAATACGATAACTGTATTATTTGATGCTTTGACGAAAAGTTGTCAACTTCCAGAAATTAAATCATCACGAATAGCTGTGCCACTTTCAGTTGAATTAATGTTAGCTTGCACAGTAGCATTATCTCCATCTAATGCAAAAAAACATATTCCAGCGGTTCTAGAACGTATACCAGATTTAATTAATTATTCTATAATTATTGGTTTAATTGGAATTTTATCACGGCGATGCAATGATATTCAAGATTCCATAGATAATCAACAAAGTATTGTATTATCGTTACTCTCTACGATAGGTCTTTTAACAAAATTTGCAGAAATTTGTCCACAAGATCCAAATGATCCAACACGTTTTTTATCAAATATTAAATCAACAGAATTATTTGGTGTTATAACAACTTTATATTCAAATGTAGTACCAGTTGGTGAAACGATACCACCTAGAATAATATCATTAGCAGCTGCAGCATTTAATTTACTCATATCAATTGCAATACTAGATTTAAATACATTCCAATCAGTATTGACGGCTGAATCTCTTATTTCTATGAAATATTTAGATGTAGTATCAATGTTACTGAAATATTGTGGGCCTAAATCCGCAGGATTCGATAATAATGAATGTCAAGCGATGTTAGTTGATTTGATAGCAAGCTTAGGTTTCTTTTGTGCAAACAATGAGAAAAATCAAAATTTATTGATTACAAATCCTCATTGTATAATTTTGAAAAACTTAAAAAATATGCCAGAAAAATTCAATGTAGTTATATACCCTTGTGTTGTTACTATTATTAATGGTAATGAAAATGCAAGAAAAATTTTATCAACTCATTTTGATTTGAATTTATTTGATGAATATAAGAGATCAGAAAAAGCTAGAAAAAATCATTTAATTGCTCTACTAAAAGAACATTGATTACGTTGTTATTTATAAAAAAAAGTAGAATTTTAATGTGATTTCTTTATATACAATAAATTTTTAAAATATTTGAATTCGAATAAAAAGAAAACGTTTTTAAAACTAATATTTTTTATTATTCATATAGTAATTGTTTTAATTTTAATTTAATATTTACTTGAATTATTTATATTATTTTTTAAATATAACATAAAAGAGAGTTATTAAAAATAGTGTTTTAATTTTTTTTTCAGTTTTAAAATAAGTGTTAGTAATTTGTTTCTTTGTATAAAATTTGGGAACTTTAGTCATCTAGAATTTTTAAATTGCGATTTAAAAATTTACGATACGTTTAAACTTTAAATAAATAAATTAGGTACCACAGTTTTTATAAAAAATATGGTTAGATGTCGCAAATGTACGGTCTTTTAAAAATTGTTAAAAATACGGTCTTTTAAAAATTGTTAACTGTCAAAATCGATTTTTTTAATTCAGTCAAAAAAATTTTTTTAGTCACCTGACAAGAAAGAATTTGCATTGGACGTACAATTAAAAATTTATTCGTCTTCAATTTTTCTTGGTGCTCATTTTCTCCAATTGGTGCGTATATTAATATTTTAATTTATTTTATAAGTTTGTTTTAATATTTATATATTAAGTGAAAGATATTGTTTTGTATAATAAATAAGAAAATAAGAAACAAGAGTTTTTCTTATTTAGATTAAGTGATTGTAAGCTATCTGTCACATGATCAAAATAATATGTATGCAATATAATTTTAAATTAAAAAAAGAAAATGATTTATTTTTCAGATAATAGAATAATAAACTAAATAAAAACGTAATAAAAATGGCTTTAAGCGATGCTGATGTTCAAAAACAAATTAATCATATGATAGCTTTTATCGAACAAGAAGCTAATGAAAAAGCTGAAGAAATCGATGCTAAAGCTGAAGAAGAATTCAATATTGAAAAAGGTCGTTTAGTTCAACAACAACGTTTAAAAATTATGGAGTATTATGAAAAAAAAGAAAAACAAGTTGAATTACAAAAGAAAATTCAATCATCTAATATGTTAAATCAAGCTCGTTTAAAAGTATTAAAAGTACGTGAAGACAACGTAAGAGCGGTTTTAGATGAAGCCCGCAAGAGATTGGGTGAAGTTACTAAAAATGAGCCTGTTTACCGAGATATTTTGGAAAAATTAATTCTTCAAGCATTATTCCAAACAATGGAACCAAAAGTAACTCTTCGCTGTCGTAAAATAGATCAAGCATTAGTTCAACAAGTTTTACCAACTGCATATGATCAATATCGCTCATTAATTGGTAAAGATGTTCTTGTTACTGTTGATACTGACAATTATTTATCACCAGATGCATGTGGTGGTGCTGAACTTATTACTTTAAACGGACGTTGTAAAGTTCCAAATACATTGGAGTCAAGATTAAATATGATTTCTCAACAACTGGTTCCAGAGATTCGTAATGCTTTATTTGGCATCAATCCAAATCGTAAATTTACTGATTAAGTTAAAAGTGAAAATAATAATATAATAATTATTAAAATAAAATAATAAGAAGAATGTTATTCCCTTATGTAAAATAAAACTAAATAAATTGTATTATCTTTACTGTTTTACTTTTTAGATTGTAATTTGTCATTGTATTCCGAAAATTCTATTAAGAAAAATGTTAAATATTATTGTAGCGTTAAAAATTGCTATTTTAAATTGGATTTATTGAAATAAATGTACATAATAAATATATAGAAATTTTTTGTTTTTTTTTAAATTTTAACAATTTCTTTAATAGTAACTGGTTGATGAATTTTCGAAATAAAGGAGCTTGTGTTACTCAATTCTCTACACGTAAAAATTTTATATAAATTATTTAGTTTGATATTTTTTTCTAAACTTTGTTGTTTGTTAGAAATTTGCAAATTTTATTACCGTTGTAGATTTTTGTTTTTAAAGTTACAACTTAGTATATTACATATAAAATCTTTTTGCCATTTTTTAAATCTGATTTAAAGTATGTACAGACAAGAAATTTAAAATAAAACAAATGCTTAGATTATTTTTTTATTTTATTAATTGCCAACAAAATTGAAAATTTAAAACTACATACAAACTTTTATTTAATGATGATGGTCATCTTTTTTTATAAATCTAAGACCACAATAGCCGCAAATATGAGCACCAGGCTTGTCCTAAAACCAATAGTTTTTTTTATTAAATAATTTTAAAATCGCCTAAATTCGTTATATTTTTTACTAACAATTTTAATAATAGTTAATTGTAAATGATTGATTTTAAAATATAATTAAATTGATTTTTTGGCAAAACAATTTTTTAAATTTAATTGTATATTATTTATTAAGCATAATTTATATCGTGGCTTACCAAATTAATATAAACTTTAGGATGACCAAGGTCTGGATCACCACCATCACACCAAACTACACGATCAGTAACCTCTTTTGGTGGAATTTCATCAATTAACTCTATACCCCAATTTTCATTAACATAACGTTTTGCATTTACAAAACGAACATTTCTATAATCATCTTTTTCGAAAACCTATTAAATTAAAATTTAAGATAGAGAAAAAAAATCTATTTTACTTAGTTTTTGCGTAATCAATTTTTTACCTGTCCAGTGTGAGTAGGTTGACTTAAATCACTTTTTCCACCTTTGCTTACTTTAGAAACAAAAGTTCGGCTACCAGTATTGACAAGAAATTTGTAATCCTTAAAAATATTCCTTAAAGCCATTTTTATTTTTCTATTATATTTAAATTTTTTTCTAAAAAAGAAAAAAAAAATTATAAAAAGAAATATTTTTCTTGTCAATCAGCTGTTTTAATTTTATAAATAATTTATATAAGTATGTTTAATGCATACCCATACTATAAAAGTAGATTTTGACACTAAAAATTGTATAACAGTTCAAACAAAGTAGTCTGTTGGAAATATTTAGAATTAATGTTGAATTATTAATTATGCTAATAAATTTATTACAAAAAATAATAAAATGATATATACATACATTATGATCCTAATTTTCCTCAATTTAGACGGAATATTTTATGAAGCAAAAATAGCAAGAAAAAAACGAAAATGAATAAATTAAAACTCAAAAAAAGAAAAGAAAAAAAGGTAATGCGATTTGTATTTAATTATATTTTTTGCCATTGATCGGGACTACGGCGCCAGCGGAAATTTTTATAATGAATTGTTAAGGATTGATATTAAACAGCTGTACCATGTAAATGGCGGAAAGGCGGGCTTCATAAGAAAAAAATATTGTTTTTGACAAGAAAAATTTTAGAACAGAAAGCAGAATATTTCAAAGAAAAACATATCTGAAACATATTTAGGAAACATGTAAGTACATATTTAAATAAATAAAAGAAATTATTTTGTTAAAATACAGTTTTGTTTACATATTTTCCATATACTTTAAATAAGTTACTTTCGGATATATGTACATGTAAAATGTAAATGTCAAAATTCTTTTTATTTAGTTAAATGCGTACATACTTACATGTTTTCTAAATATGTTTCCGATATTTTTTTCTTTGATATGCACAATATACATATATAATATATTCTGCTTTCTGTGGTATTATTACTATATATTTATTATCTATGGTATCAGTCCTTAACAATTAACTACAAATATTGCCGCTTCAGCGTGAAAATCATTTTGATTTTTGCCCATTGTCAATTGTGGCAGAAATTTTGTCCATCCATCTAGTGGAATTTTAGTTTAAATTAATGAGGATTTTGTTGAGAAAGGGAAAGAATTATTCACACATTCTCACTTATCCATTGAGGCGATATTAAAATGTATCGCATTCGCATTTTTGCATAATGTTTAATAAAAAATTAATTTCTCTAAGCAACATGAAAAGTTTATGTAATGTTGGTTATGGTACTGGTAGTACAGTAGTGGGTTTCGTTCTAACTCTCTGGTGTTTAGTTAACACTATGACAGATAAAAGTTGTTTCGAGTTAAAAAAGTAAATTTTTTTAATCCTACTCGCGAGGAGAATTAAGTAGTGATGTGCAATATCGATTGTTTTCAACTATCGATAGTTAGTGAATGAATAGTTTTAACTATCGAATGATTTTTGAATGAATGAATAATTTTTTTTATGAAAAAAAAACTACTTGCAGTTGAAAAAAAACTACTTGCAGTTGAAAAAAAACTACTTGCATTTGAAAAAAATATACTTGTACTAGAAAAAAAATACTTGCATTTGAAGAAGAAATACTTTTTGTTGAAGTAAAAATGGTATATTCAACTAGTTGAAAGACTAGCAGCTGCTGAGTACTGAGGTGCGTACTACTTGCTGGAAAAATTTTTAGATTTGACAAATGCGAGAAAAATGTAGCCAGAAATTCCATACAAAATTGTTTTTTCCAGCAGGTGATTACTAGTTGGATACCAACCTTAAGATTTATCTATCTAGGGTGGATACATTTTTATTTTTCTAGCAAATGTCATTTTGCCCAGACGCGTTTCCAGCTGTTTTTATAAATTTTGAGTGTTAAAATAAATGAGGGTGAAGAGGGCTATAGTTATAAGTTTCAAAAGTATTTGGGATTCGAGGAAATGAAATTAATTTCTTCAATAAGAAAGAAGATTATTCTACTTTGAAGGTGAAAAATACAAATGTGAAAATAGCTATCATAAACAACGAAATAGAAAGCTAATTATTTTAGTTAAAGTGAGGCCTATTTTGTGGGATTTAACTAACAGTAACTATGCAAATGCGTCAAAACTTGGAAGGAAGTAAGTTCCACTATTTCTTTCCTTTAGATAAAAGTTTAACCAACATTTTTTTTTTTATATTTGGTATATTGAAATTATGCATATGATGTTATATATGCAGCGAGAACCAGACAAATTTCTAATTCTTCTTACGGCGGACTAGGTTGTAAACTTGGTACGCGGACAGGTTTTAGAACCATACCACACACTTATCCAACCTATCATCCAACAATTGTTATTATGTACTTTATATTTTTATTATTTTCTCAAATCAAAAAAAATCTCAATGTTAAAATGACATTTAAGTTGTATAACTTTCCCATACACGATACACATACAACTAAACTACAAACCAAAGACTCCGCCCACAAAAATCAAAATTTTTTGATATTCAGCCAACCAACTTTTCAGCCATCAAAATGGTTTTACAACTTGCCCATATACGATACAACTTATGAAGTCCGCGTACCAAGTTTACAAATTGTAAAATTTTTAACTGGGGTAAAATATATTCGTTTAAATTTTTTTTCAAGCTTTAACAAAATAAAATTTTTCATTAATTAAGAAAACAATGTTGTTTTACACATAAGACATTACAAGCCTGCTACGGCGTCGAAATCTAAAACCTCTTCTAAAAAATCTTCGTCAAATGATTTACTTTCCGAATTTAAAAAAGAAATTTATGAGTTAAAACAACTTAGCAATAGCATATCATCAGTTATTTTTGATGTTTTGGCCCTTGTTACCATACCACTATAGTATAAAGAGAATGAAAGCAAAAATGAATGATATCGGTGTTATGAATAACATTAAATGAACGAACATTCATTGTGAATGAATGAACTGTCATTCTATTTGTCAAGTAGGTTTTTTTTTTACTTATAGTTTATTTATACGTTGTTTTAGGTCTGTTCGTTGTTGCAAATTTTTTTTGAAAAATGTAAGTTACAATAAATAAAAACGAGGAAGAATACAGTTGCCTTTGTCAACTCTTAGATACCCGTACGAACCGTTAGTATGTTCACAGCCTGTCACTCTGCTTACAATATTATTTTTTTTAATATTTTAGTATTTTAAAATAATTTGGGTGAATTTTATAATTTCTAGAACTATGGCTTGTACTTATATTCAAACTATAAGTTCATACATTCTTCAAAAGCAGATTTTAACCTTCCACATAATGATTATCAATCCAAAACTTTTTCAAATATTCTATAGTACCATTTATTACTAAGCGGTAAATGTATATTAAATTTACTAAGTACAAAATAGTAAATATAATTTTAAATATTATATTATATTAATGCGTACATAGTATATTTATATTGTTATAAGTACATCGCCATACATTGCAATATTTCTTTAAAAATATTTCCATTCATAGAATAATTTCTTATATGTACAATAAAATACATATATGTATGTATGTAAATACGGCGCTATATAATATACATCTATACTCTTATCATTCATTCATCAGTGACATATACGATATGTAAATAAACATGATATTATATAAGTATGTATGTATATCAATATCATATAATTAAAAATTCTTCAAGCAACCGTTATGTTGTTTATTAATTTACATTTTTTTGTACTACGCATTATATCTTCAACAGTTTCAAATTATCGAGTAAAACAAAATGCAAAAAATTCGTTAAAGAAATTTGTTAGAAAATTTGAAAAAATCAAGTAACACTTTCATCAATTATAAAGTAATCCTATATTATTAAAAAAAGTTGTTAACAGAAATAAGAGTATAATGTTGAAGCTTTAATTTTTGTGTATTACTTCAAAAAAATTTTAACAGGTGTTTAAAAATAGGAAATTTGCAGTTTTTGACCCCTTACAGCTCCTAAACGGGGGATGATACAAAAAAAATTTCTGAAATGACTCCTACTTATTTTCAAAGATCTAACTTCTGTCAAAATTTCAAGTTTTCAACTTAAACCGTTTAGAAGATAGAAGGGTCAAAGGATTTTGCAAAATTTTAGTTTCGCATAACGGTAAATTAAGACACCGTATGCCACAACTATATATTTATTGTATATATACTTTTAAAGCTAATAAAAGCAGTAATCGTTTGCCGTTTTCAGAATGAAGATATACCTTATACAACTTGTGCTATAACAATTTAAATATAGAGCTTTTTTGAACCTTTGGGGAGCTGTTGCTCCGTAACGGCTGGGGCTACAAAAAAAGTTATTAAAAATAAAATTAATATTTTTGTGACATCTATCAGCAGTTAAAATTTCATAGCTCTATATCAAAAAAAATGTGGGGATCTAAAAGTTAGGTGTTCGAGAGCTCCCTGAAGTTTTGGTCGGAACTCAACCAAAAAAATAGGGAACCTACAAATTGCTCCTAGAATATTTTGTGTAAATTTCAAGATTCTAGCTTTCTTAGTTTTTGAGTTAGCGTGCTGCCGGACGGACATGGCTCAATCGACTTAGAATTTTTTTCTGATCCGATCCATACCTTTGAAGGTATATCTAGCTCGCTTATTTCGAGGTGTTACAAAACTAACAATATCAAAGCAAAAGGATGCCACCCAAAATAATTTTTGCAGCCTAAAAAAGCGTACCAGTTAAAGGTTCCAAATAGCCCCATTGGCGCGAAATCGCCCAATCATACAACCCTAGTTGTAAGACTTATGAGCAGTGTTGTCACAGAAACTTTAACTGAAAACTGGATTTAAAAGTTAAAAATACTGTTTAACATATTAAAAAACTGTTTTTAATATTTATTAATATTTTATGATATTATATAATAATATTATAAAATAAATGTATTTATTATATTTATTATTATTACTACATTATTTACTATAATGTAAATAACATTTCGTACATATATAATTTAATTTCAAAAAATAACAACTTTAATTCAATATAACATGACGTAAATCAGACAAATAAACTATACAGACGATCAGTTTTATATAAAAATTTTAAGTAATTTTAAGGGCCAGACTAAGCGTTTTAGAATAATAAAAATAGAAATCTATTAAATATATTTTTGCATTTTCTATTTTAGTTTATTTTAGCGGTGTACCATACGTATTTCTATATTTACTATTACAAACGTCGAAATATTGTAAAAGTTTTTTGTAAAACAATATTTATATTTTATAATATTTGTTAAAAAAGCAATTTAAAAAAAAAATTTAACCTTAAAATAAATATGTTTTTTTACACAAAAAACTGGAAAACTGTTTTTTAACAAAAAAAATAAACTGTCTCTGTGGCAACACTACTTATGAGGCGTAAATATTTCTTTTATTTCTACGCCATCGATTTATCTTATACAGGAATTATTTTTTTATTATTATTTCATCATATATTATATTATGATATTCATTATTTTGTATTTAATTATGTTTAACAAATCTAATAAATAAGGAAGAAATTCTATTTGTTTGTTCTGTTCGGAAGGAGTTAGCCTACATCGCTTTTCAATTCATTAACGCATTGGGGCCCGAGAGCCATTTAAAGCTTTTTGGTTTTTTCGTTGTCCTGTTTAAACCATTCGACCGATTAAGTTGAAAATTTGTACAAATGTTTTTGTATGTAATTTGTATATTGTACAATATACATTAATATACAAATATACATCATATGTATATTTGTACAAATGGCTTCCAAAAAATTTTTTGTTTGCGATTTATGTCCAATTCTGTATGGTTGTTTTATGGTCTGAAAAAAAGCCTGTTACAAATATGAAGTTCTGGTAACCCGTTTGGGCACGAGAGTCGAACGAAGTTCATGAAATTTGTTTGTCCTGCTTAAACAGTTTAATCAATTAATTTGAAAAATCGCAAAATTGTTCTTCTTTAGAAGAAAAACTCAATAGGGTAATATTGTTACGATCCATTAACCCGTTTCGGCACAAAGGCTCAGTGAAGTTTTTTAATTTCTTTGATGTCGCGCTTAAACGTTTTGACAAATTGAGTTGAAGATTTACAAAAGTTTAGCTTTTGACCACAAAACCTCACTAAGTTGATTTAGTTACGATCCATTAACCCGTTTCGACACCAGGGCCCAATAAAATTTTTTAATTTCTTTGTTGTCACGCCTTAAACGGTTTGACCAATTGAGTTGAAAATTTGCAAAAGTGTAGCTCTTTACCACAGAGGCTTACTGAGTTGATTTGGTTACCATACATTAACCCATTTCAGCATCAGGCCTCAATGAAGTTTTTCATTTTTTTGTTGTCGTGCTTAAACGGATTGACCAATTAAAAATTGGCACAAGTATTGCACTTTAAGACAGACACTCATTCAATTAATTCTGCCGTTATACATTAACCCATTTCGGCATGATAAAAAAAATGCTTGTTCCTAATTTTTGTCTAATTTGGCAGGGTGAATTTTACGGATCTGAATAACGTCTGTGATAAATTTTTGTTAACGTTCGTTAACCCATTTCCGCACGAGTACCTATTAAAAATACTCTACCCAATTTTTTGTTTTGTTATTATATTATTAAAAAGATATTTCCAACACTCTTTACTTTTTTGTTTATATTGTTTTTAATATTCCATAAAAAACTTTCAATACAAATTTCTAATACATATATAATAGTAATTAAAATAACCTTATTAAATATCTTAAGAATACTGTGTTTAAGTTTTGACAACATAACATTTTCGGCCATTATTAAAGAACAGAAATAATCTTCTCTATACGACAATCATCATGTCATCATTCAGGAATGCATTACTAACATGTCTACCTACATAAAATGTATGTGTAGAATATATTTCTCAAAAAATATCATTGAAATATGGACATATTATATTTATTATGTATGTAATACTATAAACATAATCAATTAAATTAGAAAACATATTCACATTTCTGTACAGTATTTAATCAAAAATAAGTACATACATACATATTTAAAGAACGGAAACCTTACATTTTCCACATATTTTTAGCATATATCAGTTTGAAAACATAATCACTAATTAGAAAAAGTTAACGTAAAAAAATTCTGATGAATTTATAAGGGTAAAAAATAATCCTGTCTTTTTTTTATTAAAAATATGTTAAACAGAACCTTAGATGTATGCATTTAAAAAGAAGCTTTTCAAAATTTGAAGAGCTGTAGGTGCTGTAGGATCTCCAACGGTTGAGGGTACAAAAAACTGTTCTACAACATTACTCTTTTAAGAGACCTATGCATGGTTAATATTTCATTTCATTTCATATTTATTAAACAGTGTATGTATAATGTTTATAAATTTTTATTTGATAAAGCCAACAAAATACTCCGGGCAACGCCGGGTACTCTGCTAGTTAGCTATATATTACAAGAAAAATCTATATTATTTTTTATTAATCTAATATATAAGGAAGAAATTCTGTTTGTTTGTTTGTTTGTTTGACACGGATTCACGTAAAAACCACCAGTCCGATTGCAACCAAATTTTGCAGGAAGATTTCTACGACCCCGGAAGGAGTTATAGGCTATATCGCGTTTCGGTTCATTAACCCATTGCGGCCCGAGAGCGTTTTAAAGCGTTTTGGTTTTTTTGTTGTTCTGCCTAAACGGTTTGACCGATTGAGTTGAAAATTTGCACAAATGTTCTTCTCACCTTTAGGGGTGTACCCAAGAAATTGGGTTGTAATATGTCACCCTTGTTCGGCCTGGCGGACTTCCAAAAAAATTTTTGTTTCCGATTTATGTACAATTTTTTATGGTTTTATTGTCTGGAAAAAACGCCGAAACAAATTTTTGTAAAGTTCCAGTAACCCGTTGGGCACGAGAGCCGAAAGAAGTTCATTAAATTTTTCTGTTGTTCTGCTTAAACGATTCAATCAATTGATTTGAAAATTGGCAAAATTCTTGCTCTTTAGCAGAAAAGCTCACTGGATTAACTTGGTTACGATCCATTAACCCCTTTCGGCACCAGGGCTCAGTGAATTTTTTAATTTACTTCATTGTTGCGCTTAAACGGTTAGACCATTTGAGTTGCAAATTTATCAAAGTGTAGCTCTTCACCCCAGAAGCTCCCTCAGATGATTTGGTTATGATCCATTAACCCATTTCGGCTCCAGGGCCCAATGAAATTTTTCAATTTCTTTGTTGTCGCGCTTAAACAGTTTGACCAATTGAGTTGAAAATTTACAAAAGTGTAGGTCTTCACCACAGAAACTCACTGAGTTGATTTGGTTACCATCAATTAACCCCTTTCGGCACCAGGGCTCAGTGAATTTTTTAATTTTCTTCGTTGTCGCAATTAAACGGTTTTACCAATTGAGTTGAAAATTTACAAAAGTGTATGTCTTTATAACAAAAGCTTTCTGAGTTGATTTGGTTACGACACATTAACCCATTAGGCTTTAGGCCAAGAAGTGTCTCATTGTTTGTTGTTGTGCTTAAACGATTTGACCAATTGAAAATTTTCACAAGTATTGCACTTTGGCAGACAAACTCATTCAATAAATTTTGTCGTGATACGTTAACACAATTCGGCACGATTGACCGTCAAAAAAAAAAATCTAATTTGTGTCTAATTTAGCAGGATGAATTTATGGTTCTAAATAAAGCCTGTGACAAAATGTTTGTTAACATTTGTTAACCCATTTCCGCAAGAGCACCTATTAAAAGTATTCTGCCTAATTTTTTGTATTATTATTATTATTATTAAAAAGATTTTTCCAACACTCTTTACTTTTATCTATACTGTTTTTAATATTCCATAAAAACCTTTTAATGCAAATTTCAAATATAGAACAGTAATTAAAGTAACCTTATTAAGTATCTTAAGAATACTGTGTTTAAGTCTTAACAACATAACGTTTTCCGCCGTTGTTAAAAAACAGAAACAATTTCCTATATTAGCAATCATCATGTCATCATTCAGAAATGCATTACTTACATGTGGTCGTTACATGTGGTCTACCTATATAAGATGCATGTGTATAACATATTTCCCATAAAATATCATTGAAATATGTACATATAGTATATGTATAATTGCGTATATTTAAAAATACTGTAGACATAATTAATTAAATTAGAAAACATATTCACATTTCTGTATAGTATTTAATCAAAAATGAGTACATACATATTTAAAGAACTGAAAATCTTACATTCTTATCCATACACAATTTTTACACATATTTTTAACCAATCAATTTGAAAACATAATTAGAAAAAGTAACCGTAAAAAAATTCCGGTTGATTTATAAAGGTAAAACCAGGTAAAACACAATCATGTAGTTTTTATATTAAAAAAAATATGTTAACAGAACCTGAGATTTATGCATTTAAAAAGAAGTTTTTTCAAAATTTGAAGAGCTGTCGATGCTGTAGGATCTCTAACGATGAGGGTACATAAAAAAGTTGTTCTACAACATTACTCTTTTAAGAGACCTATGCATAGTTAATATTTCATTGCTCTTTATTAAACAGTATATAAGTTTTGTAAACAGACGGATTGACAGAGCGAACCTAATAGCAAATTTTTCAAAATGTGCTTAAAAGGATTATTCACAAAAACATGAAGTGACATTACTTACGAAAAAAAATGTATTACATTATGGTCTTTTATAATTGAAATGCGATTTTTTTATGTTTCGATATTAACGAATATATTGTGAGAACTCACTTCGCCGTAATTGTGTACTCAATAGATTATTGATTCCTTTAAAGATTTTTTTTAGACGAATTGTCTTTAATTTTTCGCTCTGTTTATTCAATTTAACTAAAAGTAATAAAAAATAGAATATTAACTACCACCATCTGAAAATGCATAGTAATACGTCAACTATATTAATTAAATTATATTAACTCAAAAGCAAAAGTTAATAATTTTTATTTCATAAAGCCGATAAAATACTCCGGGCAACGCCGGGTACCCTTCTAGTCTATCTATATTATCCAACGGGGGTTTAAATCCGAAACCTTTTGAATAAAAGGTTGGTGTCAATATTTTTAAAGACGAATTAAAAAAATTAATAAAATTAATTATAATAATTATTAAATTATTATAAATATAATTATGTATTTTATAAATAAGTACATATGTAAGTATATTTATACCTTTAATTTTTTTTTGTTATTCTAAAATTAATCTTATGCATATTCAAAAACAAGTATTAAACCAAGGAATAATTTTTTGTTGAGAAATTACCCGGCAAAAATTAGAGGAATACAAATAATAAAAGTGTTTCTCTTTAAAAACGGTTCTCTTTTAAGAGATTTATCTTTCCAGTTCCCACTTCCAACTTCCCAGTGTTTTTCTTTTCTTATTTTTAGGTTTTAAGAGAAAAATGAAAATATACAAAATGCATCCTAGCAACGAAAAATTATTCGAAAAAGAACATGTGCTTCCATTGATGATAATTTATAAATTATTTTTTACGCCAATTATACCAATTTTAATGTTGATGCAAGAGAACATATTTACTCTATGCAATACATTATACATATACATACATACATATATATAATGATTTTATATATCCATATAGGATTTATGTTTATAATATAATTAAAAATATTTGAAAAATATAAACAGAATTTAATTATTTTAAAAAATTAAATTGTTCAAAATAGTAAATATCGCATACACATAAAAAAACATAAACAAAGATCTGTATATTCTTGTGGATTTACATTTTTATTATTGTGTTTATTGTGAATTTATTTATTTCATTTTATTTTATAATGACGCCACGATGATGATATTGATATTAATTTTGATAATGATGATGATCAAGAAATAAACATTAAGAATTAAAAAAAATAAAAATTATTTACAATAAAGAAAGGTCATTTTGCATTCGTAGACAAATTTCTAAATTTATTGCTTAGATTTATTTAGAATATTTTTTTTTTCATTTAGTTGCAAATAGTTTTCATCCATTTCGGTTGTATTATTGCAAAATTTTTAAATTGTAAATTTACGTACATACATACCTGATTTTCTTTTGCTATTTTTAAAAAAAAAATAAAACCTAATTATTAAAATACATCTTTAATGAATATTAAAGATTTTATTGAAATATTTATATTAATTTTTATTTTTAATTTTAAAATTAACTTAATATTGTGTAAAAAACAATTTAATATAGGTAACTAAATTATATTGCTCTAATTTTTCCTTTTATTTAAAAATAATTATTAAAATAATTGTAGGTATAATCGTAAACTAAACAATAAATTACATAATCGAAAATTATTTATAAATGTGATGAAAAGTTAAAAAAACTGAGTTAAAAATTTAAATTAATTATTAAAAACATTAATTGAAATAATTAAAAACTACTTTCATTGAATAAATTTAAACGTTAAAATGTTACTTTGTAATAATTTTAGAAATTAAAAATGTTACTAAGAAAAAATGAGAAAGATCCTGTTAATTCTGTTGTAAGCAAAAATATATGAGGAAAATTTTCGTTTTAACTAAAAGCTAAATATTTCATTTATATATAAGAGAAAAAATAACAAATGAATAAATGAGAAAAAAAAAGTATTTATGCTTAATTGAATGTAATTGTAATTGTAAAAACAAAAAATAAAATAACAGGAAAATAAAAATTCTTTACATTCAATTACCGTCAAAAAATAACGGTAAAACAAAAATTGTATACTATTTTAGTTAAATTATCGATTTAAAAATATAAGAACGGTTATTTTGTAGTTTTTATGTTTTATATTATTTAAGAAGCGAAAATTATTGTTTATAAATTTTTGTTTGTAAAAAAAAGATATCGAAGAGATATTTTTTTATATACATATGTAGGTACTACTTTTTTTTTTTGTTAATATAAAAAAATAATAATTTTGAATTGTTTTCAAAATCAGATTATTTTTATTATAATTACTAATTATTCCTTAATTACCGATAAATCGTAAATTAAAAATTCTGTTACCAGTAAAATCGGTAAATTTTGGTAGCATACTTTTTAATGAAAATTAAAACAAAAGCAAATATTTATTTAAAAGAAAACAGTTCAATATAACTAGGAATGATACAATTTAAAAATTAAAAAAAAAACATAAATTATTCAGTGAGACCATAAACATTTTTTTTTATTTGAAAGGTTACATTATGCCATCATGTATGGAAAATAACATCATTCAAATGACCACCCCGTTCCATACATGACCACTTTTTCACGTTCAATGTTGATTTTTATTATTTTTATTATCAGCATAAACTTGTGATTTAACATATCCCCAAAGAAAGAAATCACAAGGTATTAAATCACACGACCTGAGAAGATAATTAACTGGACCATTTCTTGAGATAATTTCATCACCAAATTTTGTTTTAAATAAATCGGTTGTTAAGAAGTGGCTGTGTGGCACCGTCTTGTTGAAACCACATATCTTCCAGATTATTCTCAACAACAGCATGAAAAAAAAACCATTTAACATTGTTCTGTATCGTTCCCATTGACTGTTACTCTTCGACCATTTTCTTCAAAAAAATTTGAACCAATCACTCCACCAGCATGAATTGCACACCACATAGTGACTTTATCTGGATGTAATGGTGTCTGAACAGTTTCGTATGGATTTTCATCACTCCAAATTTTGCAATTCTGTTTGTTTACATAACCATTTAACCCAAAATGAGCTTCATCACTGAATACAATTTAAATAATGAAGTATTCATAAATGAGCACTGATTTTGATAAAACAATTTAACAATTTCTAAACGTTGTTGTAGCGTGTATCTTTCCATGAATAAATGGCATAGCCTACTGAACACAAATAACATAAAAAATGTTAAAAAATAGTACGCAGTGTTGCCATTATAACTATTTTAAATTGTATCATTCCCCTTAGGAAACCCGTTATGTGTATTTCATATTAATAAAAAGATAATGTTCAATAAAATTCAAATTTAAATAAACAAAACAAAATAAAAACAAGTTTGAAATTTTATTAAAAATAAAATTTAAGGACTGGCAAAATATTTTCTAGTATGTTTGAACTTTGTCACATTATTTATTAATTGAAATAGACCTCTTAGTGAACGGTTATTTTCAAGTATTTCTATTTTCAGAAATCAGATTTCTAATTTTTAATAGTTTTTTAGAGAAAACATATTTGATTTGAATATGAAAAAAGTGTATTGCATTTACATAACGATGCATACATAATATATGTATATAAATCATAATATTAATTTTGATGCAAATTTCAACAAATAATTTTATGGATTGCATGAAAATTATTTTGTACATTTATTATAAATTTTAAAAATCTACCCTTAAATTTTATTCTTAAAAAAATTTTAAAAATTCTTAATTATTATGCACATATGTACTTGTTTTTTACTGGTTTACAATTCAATTAAATTTTTAAAATAAAAATACAAATCATTTTTCATATATGACATACTTCAATGGAAGCTACGAATTTTTATTAGAATAATCACAAATACATATGTATGTACTCATTCGAATAATAGCAAACTTTTATATAGAATGCACACATTTTTTAGATTAAATTATTTTTACAAAATGTACTTTCATACACAATAATTATCTGTAACAAATCAAAAAATCTCATACAATTTTCAATGTACAATTTGTACATCACCGACATACATGGTATGTATACTCTAGCTAGAGTCTAGACAATATCGTATAATTTATTTCTGTTCTATGTACATACATACATAATATGTATATGATTTAGATTATATGTATAGTATGATTAGCTCTACAAGTATATCATTCATATTCAAACTAAACTATATGTATAGCAATAGCATCAATTGTATAGAATTGTATAGAAGACATGGATTGTATAGAAACGTAAACAAAATAAAACTAAAAATACGTAGCTATGGATACCTAACACTAAATAGCTTTATTAATACAATATTGTATAGATATTATAATTCACTAAATAGCTTTATTAATACAATATTGTATAGATATTATAGCAATAGCAAATTGTATAGAAACATAAAATTCCAAAAAAAAAAGGAAAAAGGAGAAAAACAAAGGCTCATATATTTCGCCAAAAAAAGAAAATAGCTTATATACATATACATATTGCGTTTCATAAGAGAAAATATTTTAATACATATTACGTATTTTATCAATGTCATCCTTCCAACAAATTAAGAAATACATGATATTGTTGGTGTATGTAGTTGTATTTTTTTTTATTTAATTACCGCTAAAATGTAGAAAATTTTTACTTGTAAACGGTCAATGTTATATTTTACCGGTGGAGGAACTATATTTACCACTCATCAATACTTTTTAATTTTTTTTATTGCGAGGCTCAAGTGAACCTAGTGGGTTCACTTGAGCCTAGTGGGTTCCTAGTGGGTTCACTAGTGGAAATATGCTATAAAGACCAAGAAAGTGTGGTTTTGAATTCAACACATATCGTAAGAATAATTCTCCCTTACGATGTTTACAGTCTGAAAATTAAAGGCTGTGTAATTTGCTTGTCACATTTATGTGGCAGGTTAATAATCTAAAAAGCAAAAAAAAAAATAATTCTGACACACAATATAATGAGGAAATTGACCCAATTTCAAGTTTAATTCTTTTTTTTGTTTTAAATAAATTTAAATCATAGCAGAAGGCCTCAGTTACTAGCGCTATTAAATTTATATAGTAGTTAATTAAGTTTAGTTATTATATAATTCAAATAAATAAATAAATAAATTTAAATTAGAGAAATTGCAGATTCAGAACTATGTATGTGTTATATGTGAGTAAAGCCTTATATTAAATATGAAATGTGATTAATTTATGAAAGTGTTTTCACCATAAGAAGAATTTTTATAACAGAATTTACTTTAGACCAAAATTTTTTTGGATTATTTTTATCTAAATTTTCCACATTTGCAGATTGTGAAAGGCGGTATGCATTTATTATAATATCCATTACGTTGAATAAACTAATATCAGGATCTAATATAAATAAATGTTTAAATATACCATATTGTCCAAATAAAATCTTTTTCTAATTTGTGTAATTAATTCAATGTAAAATAAGTGTTAGTTGTTTGTATCAACTTTAGGAATTTAGGATACACGCATGAACATAAATTTTAGAGCTGTATGATAGCTACTCAAACCTGAATCAAATTTCACAGATGTTATTGCCATAAAACTTAATAATCTTTTTGAAAGCAGATGTTTAGCTTTATTACGAAGTATCAGGATGACAAATTCCAGATTTATTATTTTTTTGACTTATTATGCGCCGCGATGGACCGACGTGTGTGGCTAAATCGATTCAGAATTCTAATAGACTAAAAACATGTAGTACAACTATTCCTATCTCGTCTCCTTTAAAATGTCGCAAGTTATTATACCGGCAAAGTTATTATACCGTTAAATTAGGTTCATATTTCATAAGATATTATTTCATCATTCAAAAATATATTTTCAGTATTATAAAAGTTTTGGCTTCCGAAACAACAAAAATTTCAGAAAGGAGATATATAATTACATACATTTACATATGTATATGTATTATATTGAATATATGAATATATTATTTTTACATTAATAATAATATATAATATACATATATATTATTTTATTACATAAACAATGAAGTCAGAACAATGAAGTAAGGCTTTCACATTGAAATTCGGTATATATAACCATATATCAATAAAAAAAAGATATTCAAATTTTGTCATTAAATGTATCGATATTTTTGCCTAATTTTTAATTGTATCAAATTTGGACATAATAGGAATTTTAAGTAAATAAAGGGAATATGTATTCAAGTTAATACAATTTTTATCTAAATGGGAACACTGTTTGCAAACTTTTAAAAATACACATATTTTAAAATAATAAAACCTTTCAAAGAATATTTTTTACATTTTCAGGTGCAATATTTGAAAATGAAGATGATGAATTTAATATAGCGTTTCGTGATGCAGTCGATAGAACAAATACATTGGAAAGAAGTGTAGAACTTATACCAATTATTAAATATGCTGATCAGGAAGATACATTTAGTATAGAAAGAAAAGTATGTGAATTAATATCTGAAGATGTTATAGCAATTTTTGGGCCAAGTAATGCAGATTCTTCAGGTTATATTTTAAATTTATTTCTTGTAAAATAATATAAATTTATTGTTATTTTTTTAACAGATATTGTTAGCTCAATATGTCATTCCCTAGAAATTCCACACATATTATTTACATATAAAATTAGAAATCAAGTTAGTTTTAAAGAATTTTATTCGATGACAATAAATATTCATCCAGATGAATCGGCATTAGCAAATGCTTATTCAGCCACTGTACAATCATTTTCATGGCGAAAATATTGTGTAATTTATGAAAATAATTTGGGTAATTTATTTTAAATATGTCATGATATTGGTACTTTATTTATAAAAAAAAAATTCGTTTAGATTTTATTTATTTACAAGATGTCCTTAGTTTACCAAATAATGAAGACAATCGTGTCAAATTTCGTGAATTAGAATATGATGACACACAAAAGTATTTACCATTTTTAAAAGATTTGAAATATAATTCCGAAATGACTTTTATTGTGAATATTGCAACTGAAAATATAATACCATTTTTAAAACAAGCCCAAGAAATGGATATGGTTGGAGAATATCAGGTTGGTATTATTTAAGTTAAATAAATATGTTGATTTATTTATTTATTTTGTGTTAGAGCTTTTTCCTTATGCCTTTGGACACTTATACATTAGATTTTGAAGAATTGGCTTCAGTGGGCGCTAATATAACAATAATGCGAATAATTGATCCGGCAGATTTTAATGTTAAAAATGTTTTACATGATATAGAACAAAGAGAAAGAAGTAGAGGAAATTATTTTAAAGCTTCTGAAACAAATGTTAAGGTTATATAACACAGTCTATAATTCTTTTGAATTTGTTTAAAAATAAATTTTGTTTTAGACAAATATGTTACTGGTTTATGATGCAGTTTGGGTTTTTGCAAGAGGTTTAGCTGAATCTGGTGTTATTGATGACCTAGAAATACCTACAGGACGTTGTGATGATGTATCACCTTGGACTTTTGGAAGAAATATTACAGATTCAATTAAAAATGTTTGTTTAATATATTCAATTTTTATTTTCAAATTAAACTTTTACATTCTTTTGTAAATTTGTTTTTAGCGAAAAGAAGAAGGAAGTACAGGTCGTATTGATATAACTGAACATGGAAAAAGAGTATTTTTTACAACACAAATTCTAGAATTAACATCAGATGGATTTGTTCAATTTGCCGCATGGGACCCTTTAAATGGTGTACAAAATACCGATTTAGAAGAGAGTGAGAAACGAAAAGGAGGAAAATTAGCTTCGAAAATTTTTATAGTATCATCAAGAATTGGTAAACCATTTTTATTTGATTTAACTGTAAACGATACAAGCTTACAAGGAAATGCAAGATATGAAGGATATTCAATGGATTTAATTGATGAAATTTCTAAAATTATTGGTTTTAAATATCAGTTTGTTTTATCACCAGATGGTAAATATGGTGCTTTAGATCAAACAACTGGAAAATGGAATGGAATTGTAGGTCAAGTTATGGAAGGTGTACGTAATTATATTAGAAATTGTTGTATATATTTTTATTTATGAAATTTTAGAAAGCTGATATGGGAATATGTGATTTAACAATGACTTCAGCTAGAAGAACTGTTGTAGATTTTACACCTCCGTTTATGACATTAGGTATTAGTATACTTTATGCAAAAGCGGATTCAGTACCACCTGATCTTTTTTCATTTAGATTACCATTTTCACCTGGTATGATTTTTGTTTTATAAAATATTTTTGTATTCATATATTTATTATATTATGTCTAAAAAATATTTATTCTTAAAATTCAAATAAATTTAGATGTATGGAAATATACAAGTGCAGCTTACGTAGGAATTTCTCTAATGGTATTTATTACGGCTAGAATAGCACCAGAAGAATGGGAGAATCCTTCACCACAGAATCCAGAGCCTGAAGAATTAGAAAATGTTTGGAGTATTAAAAATACAGTTTGGTTAGCAATGGGTTCCATTATGGGTCAAGGTTGTGATTTACTTCCAAAGTACTTTTAATAATAATATTTAAATATGGCATTTGTATTACATGCACATTTTACTTTTAGGTCTGGTTCGAATCGTATTTTAACTGGGATGTGGTGGTTTTTTGCACTTATGATGTTAAATTCGTATACAGCAAATTTAGCTGCATTCTTAACAAATTCTCAAATTGATACATCAATTAAAAGTTCCGAAGATTTAGCAAAACAAACAGCAATAAAATATGGTGCTGTAGCTGGTGGAAGTACTCAAGGATTTTTTAAGAATTCAGATGATGCTCTTTATCAGAAAATGTGGTCTTTTATGGATGCAGAAGATCCATCTGTTTGGACTGAAACAAATGATTTAGGAGTAGAGAGAATTAAAAAATCTAAAAGGTTGTACGCTTTCTTTATGGAGTCAACAACTTTAGAATATATTGCCGAAAGAGACTGTAGTTTATATCAAGTAGGAAAATGGTTGGATTATAAGACTTATGGAATTGCAATGCCTTTCAGTACATTACTATTTTTTATTTAAATTATATTTTTAATTTTAAAAACCTCAATTCTTGTTTTAGATTCACCTTGGAGAAAACAAATAAGTGAAGCTATGCTTAAATTAGGTGAATCTGGCAAGCTTGTTGAATTAAAACGTCGTTGGTGGAAAGAGAAATATGGTGGTGGAGAATGTTCAACTGATGCAGGTGGTGGTGAATCACTTGAATTACGAATGGGAAATGTTGGTGGTGTATTTCTTGCTTTAGGATTAGGGTTAATTGTTGCATTTTTAATCGGTTTTGTTGAGTACTTTTATAGTGTGCAAGCTGTTGCATTAGAAGAAAGAGTATTTAATTTTATAAAAATAATTTTGAATATAAATTATAATATTTATTTTTGAATAATTTTTTAGATTTCTATGAAAGATGCATTCATACAAGAAACAATTTTTGCTTTAAAATTTTGGGAAACAAAAAAACCAACTTGTAAAAGTGGCAGTAAAAGTACTTCGATTAAAAATAGTCATTCATCGTTAGCAAGCACCATATCTAAAGATAGTAAAAATCTTAAAAAATTTTTAGAAGCACATAACATTGAGGATAAGATTGAAAAATTCATTGATAATGATAGTAAATCTGTAACAGAAGAAGAAAACGATACAAAAAAGGAAAGTTCTAAAAAAAGTAAATCAGAAAATTCTTTGAAAACATTTTTTTCAGTTTTAAAAATTCGAATAAGTAAAGATAAAAGTATGAGTCCTGGCAGTAAAAAATAATATTTTAAAGAAAAATCAAATTATGTTTATTAATAAATTAAAAAAAAAATATAATGCACGTATTGTGTTTTAAGAAAAAAATTTAAGTTTTAACTTTTATAAATAATTTTTATTGTTGTTCAATAAAAGTTTTCTTTTGTTCCAAAAAAAAAATTAGATTTCATTCTAAAATTTTGATTAATTATTTCTTCATTTGTATAATAACAAGGTTAAAATCAAAACCTATTTTAATTAGCTTTCATTTAATTGCAAATAAGCCAAATTTTTATCCTATAATATGTTTTATTTTTTACTCTTATAGTTGTCATTTGCGGTTGTTGAATTTTTAGACAAGTATTTGTTTTATAGTTTTACAGATAACAGATTTTGTATAAAAAGTTTTTTTTTAATGTGAGTAGGCCACAGTAAGAAAGTGGTCTTGGTCCCGACAAGTTCCATTTACATTGTATGAAAAATTAAGAATCTCGATAAGGATGTCAAAGATCAATTCATGGCCAGTAACAGTTTTTGTATAAAAATTTTCTTAAGATATGGGCAGGCCAGTATGGACTGTTTACTAGCTCCCGAAAAGTTAATTCGATTTACATTGCCTGAAAAATTATGAAACCTCAATAAGGATGCAAAATATTAATTGCTGACTAGCACTCCACTGCTAGAAGAAGGCGAAAAAGTAGAATCATGCCAGAAAGTTTAAGATAACACACGAGTAAGTTTAAAAGATGACAAATCGATTTATATTCTATCACGTTGAGGAATTTTATTTTTAAAATAAAATCTTAATTTTTAATTATATTTAATTCTGACTCAAACATTGTAGTTTTTAAGAACTTAAAACACGTCGTAAAAAAAGATCAATGACAATTTTTCTAAAACTATTAAAAGCCAATTACAACTACATACATATGTATATACATATATGTACACATTTTCGTTTATAAAAAAACCATTTTTTTTGTTAGAAGATTTTTTAAGATATGATCAGATTGTTGATTTTTTAAAGTTATTAGAATCTATTACTAAAAATAAAAATATATAAAGTGTACTTTTTAGTTTTAGCCTGTCCGTTCGTCCGTCTGCTTGATAATGTTGATATTAATATTTTCAATTTTATACATATTTTGCTATTTGCGAATTATTCGAACTCACCGTACCTTTCAAATTTTTCGTTAGTAGTGGCTATAGCATTAAATTTTCTTTATTTTTACTTCTGACATTTTTAACTTATTTATATAATTATATGATTTATGAAATTTCTATCTAATTATATGGAACACTACAATTGACATATTATCTTATCTATAAAAAATTATACCAAACATTTGATTTTAAAATTTTAAAAAATCTGATTTTGAAATTTCGAAAAAATTGCCATTAAAAAATGGAATTCCTAATAAAGAGTGATAATTTCATTTTTAAATGAATTAATTATACGAGTATTTACATTTTGGGAATGTGCAACTTAAATTCACTTGATATTACATAATTCCTTGCTATTTATTTATTTTATGTTTCAAATATTGAAATGGAATATTGGAAAATAAAATTGGAACATAGATAGGAAATAATGCTGCAGGATATTTTCTTTTTAGTATGCAAAACTTTCTTTGAAAATTCTTTAATCTTGTGTTAAAAGTTTTTTTATTTTTTGTTTTTCTGAAGGTGTGACGAAAACTTTACCCACAAGATATAGCATAAGAAAAACTTGAATATAATACCTAAAACTTACCAAAATTTTTTTTTGTTTGTTTTTTTAAATGAAGTATTAAAAAAATTGGAAATTTTTTTTGTGCTCTTATAGTAAAAAAAAAGTTAGGGAGGTTTATAACAAGTGATTTTAGTTTATTCAACATTAATGTGTTCTGGTATTTTTTCTAGTAAATAATAAGTTTTATGATGATTATAGGTAAATCAAATCACGTTTATTTAAGGTAGATTATAATATATAAGAGAAGTTTTTTTTTTTAGTTTTTTCTCTTTTTTGTATAAGTTAATGATAACTTTTTTCTTGAAAGTATTTTGAAAGTTTTAAAACAATTTTTGGACTAATTTGTATAAAAATTTCAGTATTAGTTGGATTTTTTTATTTATTTTACAAACAAAATAATTAATTTTAGTTATCAAGTATTCGAATGTATCTAATGGATAGATCATTGAATTATATTTAAGTGTGTATAAAAATGCAAATTTCGATATTAAAACTTTCGATTATTAGATATTTTCAAAAATTTTTTTTCTAAAAATTCCAATATTTCTATAAAATTTGAAAAAGTGCAAATATTTAAAATTTTCGCAAAGTCTTAAAAAAAAATTTAATAAAAATTATAAAAGTGTTCAAAATGGATTCCGATTTAAGAAATTCATCAATTTTATTTTATGTCAAATAATTATAAAATAGGTATATTTTAAGATTTGCGTTTTTGATTTATGATTTTTAAGTAATATGAAATCTGTGGTATACTGTATAGGTAAATAAGTAAATTTGTAATTCTTTCTTGGGTTATTTACTTAGGTTATTTTGTTCCTAACGGAAGTGGGAAGATTCCAAAGATATCCCATTGGTGGTAGCACTAAATCCACCTTCCATTTTAACCAATATAATGGGATGAAACCCCTAACTGCTTACACATTGTATATTAGTTAAGGATTTGGTGAGAATACGATAAGAATTCAATATATTGAATTCGAGATTGAATTGAGTGTAAGGGAACAATAAATCCCCCACAGTTACAACATGCAGTAGTATATAACACATTTTAAAATGTTTTTTCCTTTTTTCATTGTTTATTTTGAAAAAACATATTTGATGTTTCACACTAAAATTCATATAATATTATTCGATGATCAAACAAAGACATGGTTAAAATTTATATTTTGATTTAATTGAATTATTTATTGGTTTTTAAAATCAATGAAACTAAAATTATTTAAACACTATTTTGTCATATATAACGAAAGTAAAATAAAAATTATTTTTTTTTTCTTTTATTAGACATTTAATTAAAAAAATGTTAATTAACTTTTTCAGCATTCCTTTATTTACAAACAATAAAGCATTTTTTGTTTTAAGTTTTAAGTTCAATTTTAGAATTTAGTCGCCAATTGGAAAACATTCACAATAGTAAAGTTCAATCTGCAAACCTCAAAATCCCTATGGTTTGCGTTTTTAACTGATTTTATAATTATTTCACAGAAAAGTTCATTTCATTTCATTTATTACAGTAAATAAGATTAATGCCCTTTTTTTAATTCAAATTATTTGTTATAATTTACAAGACCAGTTTCAAAATTAATTTGTTAGAATATGCAATACACTTCTTTAATTTTATATTTTGAAATTCTTGAAAAGTAAAAATAAAAGGAAAGGAACAAATTTTATGACTTAATTTAACATTTTATTCATAATATTTCAGTTCTATATAGATTTTAATGTACCCAATTGAGTAATTCATTAAATATAATAGTATTATAAATCCAGTAAAGAATTTTAATTTATATACTTTTATTTCGTTTTTTTTTTTGCTTTTTTTATTTTTTCATTTTATTTCTCTTTTTTAATAAACCTCTTTCTTTTCTTTTTATTACTTTAAATTATATCTGAAGGCCTATAAATTGTATTTATTTTTTATTCAGTATAAAAAAAAAATAACTTAAAATTGCCTGTTTTTTACCCATAATAATTTTGTCAAATAGGTGGTTGTTAGATTTGTATAACAGGTACATAATAAAAATCACCCTTCTATTTTAAAATAAAGAGACATTATTATTATATGGTTATATACAGTATCCACTTTTGAATATAGATGTGTATATATATATATATATGTAAATATATATATAAATATAAATTTATATGTAATAATACTAACGAAACTAAATTATAAAAAAAGAAAAACAAATATTTTTACACAAACCAACCAAAAAAAACAAAAAAAAAAAAACAAAGAAAAAAATCTTTACATAAAAATACAAAAAGGGTCACCAGACTTCTGGTCCATCTTAATCTTTTTCAAGCAGATAATCTTTTGATAAATTATTGTCAGGTGACTCAGAATTCTAGAAAGAAAAAAAAATGAACAGAAGAAGAAATATTTACAAAAATGAAAATCTATTAATGCACATGAGTTTTATATTTTTTTATATAATTCATATATACATATTATTATATATATGTATATTTACATTTATATGTGTATATATAAACAGGTCCATTGATCTTACTGTAAAAAAGTTGTATTTTAAGAACCACAGGATTTTAACTTGAATTTTATTATATATTTTTTTTTTTAACTAGAAAATATAAATGAATGATAAATGATGATTCGACAATCAAAAGGGGTTATTGATATTTTGCGATAACATGTATTTACCTTTACATAATATATATATGTATATTTAAATTTATGTATGAATACCTATATATAAATATCTAGTTGTAGTTATATGTATAATGCTTATTTAAATAAGAAAACATATTTTTAATTCAAGAAAATAAAGAAATGTTTAAAAAGAAATTTAAAAATAAAAAAAGAATAATTTGAAATATTTATTTAAATTGAATGATTAATAAATAAATTTAACATTTTTTTGTTTTTTAAATAAATTTTCAAAATTCAAAGTTTATTTATTACTGTGTCTTTTTTCGTTCATTTACAACAATTTTCGTCGTTTATAAAAATTGCTGATACTGTTACAATAAAAACTTTTAAGAGAGTAAAAATGTGCTTTTAAACTTCATAAACAAAACAAAAGTCACCAGAAAAATGACTTTTGTTTTGTTTATGAAGTTTACATGTTCTGAAAAATTTAAAATAATTTTTTTTTGTTTCCGAAAATGGGAGTATTTATTACATCTTTAATTAATTTCTCTCTGAAATCCGTTTTCTTTGAGAAAAAAAAAATAATTCACGAAAAAAATTAAAGAAAATAAATAATATAAAATATGAAAATTATAAATATTATAATTTAAATAAGAAATATGAGAAGACGCAACATTATTGGCATAAATCGTATTGCGTATTGAAAACGTAAAAGTTGTTAGCTGCGAAAGGAAGGGTCATGGCTACGGAAAATTACATTTAATTATGACAGAACCTTTATATTTTTCTAAACAAAATTAATCTAAAAAACTTGATTTAAAAAATAATATCTGGTTTGAGATCTAAAAACTAAAAATAAGACAGTTTTAGAGTCTTTTGTAGTTATTTTATGATATTATTTTATGATAATAATTGTATCATTTGATAGTGATTTCAAAATTGATTTTAAAATAAATGTTTTTTGTAATTTAATATGAAAGAAGTGTAATTTTTAAGTAATTTTAAGATTGAAATAAATAAATATAGTTACTATATGTTACGGTGCCTGTAAATGCAATACTTTTTTATTTTATTTAAATTCTTTAAAATATATATAATTGGTTTTTCTTCGTTCCAATTAATTTTTAATTACATGTTATAAAAGTTACATTGATCAATGATTTATTTTATGCAATAAGAAGTTTTTGAAATTTCAAATGCAAATAAGGGGTCTCGATGTCCTATTGGTTTTTAAACACGAGGTTTATTATTTCTCACCCTTAAATGGTGCATAGAGCATCCACCAATTCATTCATTATTCATATTTTGAATAAGCTTCACTTTTTGTAATTAATAATTTCACTAAGCCATTGATTACTCGGCTGTAGCTATTGTACAAGGCAAGACTATAAAACGTAAATATTTGTTTATTTTTATACCCCATCTATTATCTTAGATAAAAATTATTTTATTATATTATATTACAATATAAACAATTACAATACAATATAGTCATAATAATCATATTTTTGATAATTCAACTATATGAGCCAGTTGGGGTTTGAACTCAACACCTTTCCCGAATGAAAGGACAATTGCTTATGTACTAAATTATTGACTGCGTAAATAAATAAATAAGTAAATAAAATCTAAATGGTAACAAAAATTGAAAATCTAATTTGAAACAAAGAATGGATTTAAATTAGGTAATAATAATAAATAAAAATAAGATTGTAAAAAGAATATAGAATTGAAATTTAATTATTTTGACACTATAATTTTTTCTTTTCTATTAAAAACACAATTTTTTAATATTCCATAATTTTTCAAAAAATTATAATATAAAAAATTGCATATTTTAAGGTGCAATTAAACATTTATGTAATTATTGAAAATTTTTAGATTTTTTTTTTGTAATGTTTTAAGTAAAAATTTTCAAACGTTTTTCTTTTAAACAAAATTAAACGAAAAAAAATTTTTTTCCTTATCCTTAAAACTTTTATGAAATCCTTCAAAGTTATACAATATCTATTAAATGAATCACATACATATTACATTAAAAAAGTAATAACAAAAAAAAAACATATAAAGAAAATGAAATTTATTATCAATATAATTTATCAATGATTTTGATAAAATTAACTTTTAGTAATAAGTTTGAAATTAAATTTTACTTAAAATAGAATTAAATGAGATCAAATTTATTTTTTTTTTTTTTTTGAAACAAACAGAACAAATCAAAAAAAAATCCAAATCTACTTAATAAAAAAAAAAAAAAAATCCCGAAACGTGTTATGATTTCATTTCATCTTATATTCTCTATTTTTTATTTTTTACTTTGTGTAGTTTTACTTTTCAATAAAAAGTTTTTCTTTTTCTTATAAAAGCTTTTAATTCCTAAGGCAACAAAAAATATTATAAAATTTATTTTTTTTTTTATTTTGGATTGGTGTCAAAATATAGGTATTTAAGGCGAATGGAAGATTGAAACTTATAAATGAGAATCTGAATATTAAGAACTAATTGTATAACCAATACAGAATTGAGAATAGACATTTAATTTCTTTTTATAATATTCGTTCGCTATTTAGAAAGGACGAAACGAATATTAAATTACAAGAAAGAACCTAAGAAGAAAAAAAAGGCATTTGGTAATATTAAAACTGAAAACTTCCATGTTAATTGTTTGTATTTAGGGAATTTAAGTATTTCACAGACTCAAATAAATATAAATCGGCATATAGTAAAACAGTAGGATTTCTATATATTAAATAAATTTTATTTATATATACCTACATAAATTTTCTATAAATCCAATAAGATTTTTTTTTTTACAAATATTTTTTTTTTCTTTGTGGGTTGATGTAAAACTCGAAAGTCACCGAGAGGAACTGCACGTGCTTTAATTAACCAAAAGTATCCTCCTTTTAAAACCAAACAAATAATCCCAGACAATCAATTCGGCTTCAGACACAAGTATGGAGCGATTCATCACGAAGTTAAAGTTCGATATTTGTTCGTTTATCAACAAGAAGTTTGGAGTCGGAGCTTGCCTAATCGACATCGGAAAAGCCTTAAACATGGTGTGGTTGGATGGTTTAATTTATAAACTTCTAAAATGGTCTGTTGCCAAAAATCTGGTTGCTATTATAATTGATATGACCAACAAAAATAAGTTGTTTTGTCTAAAACCAAAATAAAAACCTTGAAAAAAGTTTTTCCATTGAAAATGGCACTAATGGTTGTACCAATATGGTGCAACATTTAGTGCCAGCTTAATGGAAACATTACGTAAATTCGAAAGAGAATTACTAAGTGTTTGTACCAATATAATTCATAAGCCCGAATCCGAATACAAGTATTATTACTCCAATAAATATTTGTACAAGGAAGGCAAAATCATAAGAATAGATAATTTTATTATAAAATTAATCCGAAAATACTATGATAGAGCACAAAACACTCGGGAAAATGGTTTAATATCACATATATTCTACCACAATGAAGAGTACATTGAAAAGACTATGATCACAGGCTTTATAGCTTCTGAGTATTTTATATTTTTAGACAAAAATGGTTATATTCAAAACCATAATCATGTCCCTCTATTATACCACTTTAATAGATGGGCTATATGTAAAGTTATAGAATATAATCCGGTCAATATAATAATGGAGAAAATCTGAAATTCGACATGTTCATACCGGATAAATTAGTTAATAGAAATTATTGGTGGTTGGGAAATATTTATGAATAGTGCTTTAATACAAATGTACAGTTTGGTTTTTGGGATATGGATGTGGGAAGTATGATTGGGGAAATTGGAATTAGGAAATTTGGATTATGTGGGATAGATTGGAAAATTTGGAGGGATATTTTGAAGAAAGATGTTAATGTTTAAACTTAAACTCAAGTAAATCGTATACATATGAATTAACAACTTTAGGTAACACATGTGATGGTATATGGTTCCACAAACGGGACGTGCGCATGACAAACGAATTTCCATAAGCTGTATTTCGCTTGTTTCTCTTTGGAAAAATTTGAATGGAGGCATTAACTGTTTTATTTCTTTAAAACAGGTGTTAATCCCTAAGAGATATCTATAAAACAAGGTCAGTGGCCCAACTGTGCGACAATGGCTGAGTGGAGTGAGCATTGAAGTAACACTCGGGTTGTTGATAAGTCGAATAGCTCTGTTTTGCAGATTATCTAAATAACCCAGCGGTGTTTGAGGGCCTGCAGCTCAATTCCGTGCATTATACTCCTTTTTCGGAATAATGTACGTTTTATAGATATTGAGAAGATCAGATGCGCAAAAGTAAGTTTTGCAGCGATACAAAAAACACAAACATTTAGCTGCATCCTTAGCTATACGAAAAATGTAATTTGAGCAAGTAAATTTTTGGTTTAACTTGATGCCATGTTTACCAGCATGTTTAAATCTGTTGAATGCTGCAAAACCTCTCCCTGAAATAGTAGATTGGGAATAGTAGTGGCAATTTTTCGCGAGATCAGACAGCATTCTGTTTTTTTTTGTGTTGAAATCTACTCTGTTGACTTCATCCTATTTTTGAATGTTTGCTAAATCGTTATTTAGCTCACTAATAATGAAAGTTTAAATATCATTTGCAACCTAATATAAAGAAATTGGGGCTATATTTTTTAGTTAGAAGTATTTTTACATTGTGATTAATTTTTCTTAGAATTTTAGAATAGATACTTTCTTTAGTTTTTAAAATGTGATTTTTGAATTTTTTCTTTGAAAAATTATCCCAAATGCCTTAATTAGATATCAGCTGTATAAAAATTAAAAATATTAATGTTTTTATTAACTTTTATATACAATATTTTTATTTGCAATATTTTTATTTTATAATATTTATTTTTTTATTTACAATATTTTTATTTGATGTTTAAGATTAATGTTTTTATTAACTTTTTGACTCTTGAACAGAAAATAATACAATATTGACAATACTGAGATTTGACATAACTGTAAATTTAAAAAAAAAATTGAAAATTGGTCTGTATTTGTTCAGGTTAATATAAATTAATACTAATACTAATAATAATAGCTGCTACAGTGAGTGTAGCTGTCCTCAGTTATTAACTAATGCAGGAAGGTGTTAAATACTACTGCATATTGTAACTGTAAATCGCTTCTTCACTGTTAGCAAAATAGTAATAATAATAGGCGAATTCATTGATTCCATACAGTTTCACTCTAAAATTGAAAGTTTCTACATCCTTGTTCTATCTTCTTCTATCCATATTTCCTAGTCAATATGCTGTATTAGTAGTTAGGGGTTCCACTTCATTATATTATCAAAAAGGAAAGGTGGTTTAAAGAAGCTGACACTACCAAGAGGGAATTCTTTATGTCTTTGAAAGATTTCCACCTTCATTATAGGAATAAAAGAAAAAAATTGTTTAAGTTTAATTTCCTGTTAGCAGAACTTGAGTTTTAATGTAAGCATTACTGTTTAGAATTAATCCGACTTTTAAAACTTTCGGCCTTGAATGATTGCGGTTGAGAAAAAAAAATTTTTTTTGTTTTATTTATTGTTGAAATTTTATTGTTTTATTTTAAATGTTGTAGAAATTTTTGTAAACTAATGGGCGAACAAACAAACGAAGATACCAGTAAGGTAATATATTCCAAATTTTTCTAAAAATGTACTAAAAAAGCATAAGCTATGAACAAAACATAACTGTATTCTATTAACTATACTTTATCTCAAGTTAATATTTTTTTAAAGCTAGTTTCAGCAGAAACTCTTGTCTATTACATGCATTTACATAATATCTATGTATGTTTGACCCAATATAAAATGTATTATTTATTTGTTTATGTTAATATTAGAAATATGTATTATCTAATAATTTAATTACAAAAAATGACAAAAATAAATAAATAGTAGAATGATTTCAATTTAAAAAAAATATTATTTTTTAATATTTTGAAATTAAACGAAATTATGTATTTCTATATATTTTTTTTGTTTTCCCACCACGTGTAATGTGAAAAATAAATCAACTTTTCCTTTTCAGGTGTAGTTTTCAGGTACAAGTATTAAATTATATATAATTATATTATTTTTTACATTATATTATTATATTTTATATAATATTTTTGAGACCTTTGAGACCTTTCAGCGATTTACGCACTAAACCATTCGTCTGATAAGTACAATATTAATTTGGATTGGTTCTTAAAGTATCATTTCGTTACCACGCTATTGCAAAAGTCATATTCTTGTTTTTTTCCTTCACAAAAATTTAAAAGAAGAAATATAAATAGGATGTTTCGGGATAACGCTATGACACAGAGCAATAATTGATTCAGATTTTTTTTAATAGTGGTGTATTAATATTAAGTTTTTTTTAGAGATCGTTATTTCATTTTTTTTTTCCTATATTTTGAGCATAATATAACATCTAGATAGGCCAGAAACTATAAAAGCATGAATTCAAATATAAAATATGATGAGTTCAAATAATTCTGTCATTTTTATCAAATATAATATACTAATTATTTCTGAAAAATTTTTTTTCACTATAACCACTGTTTTTTGGCGTAAATGTAAATAATGCTATCTTAAAAATTTTATAGTTTGACTTTGTTCTATCCATTTTTATGTTTTTCTTAAAAGTTTGAGAATTAAAATCCAACGTTTTATGCATGATTTTTTGTTTATTTGACCTACTGAATCTACATTTACTCTATGTCAATATTATTTCGAAACATCCTGTACATGAAAATTTATGTTTAATATTAGAACACAATACGAAAATAATAATATATACTATTTTGAAACTTTTTCATTTACTTCATTCTTATTCATACTATTTCCTTATGAAATCTTTTCAATTACCAAAATGATACCTTTGAATAACTATGCATAATATATATATATATATGAATATGGGTGTAAAAATATGTACTGTAAAAATATAACAAAGAAAATGTATAAATTAATAAAAAAAATGCTTTCTATTTTAATTTGTAATTGACATCTATAGGATTAAATCATAGTTTAATTGATTATTTTTTGAAAAGATAAAAATGTTTCGGTTCAAATTTTAATTAGAAAAATGATATATGTTAAAAACTTATGGATATAATGATAGATAGTTTTTATTTGTTTATACTTTAAAACTGAATGGTTAATTACATATTTTGAAGTAGTTGCTGTTTAGCTTATTACTGAAGTGATACAAGAATGAAGTCACAGTAATTTATTTTTATTAAATATAAAATTTGTTATGATATATTGGAATTTAAGTGTACTTTTTGAAATTACATATGTGTTTTAATTTTTAGATTATTTATTTAAGATTCGATCGAAGATTAAATCTTTTCCATAAATTTCAGATGTTTTTTTTTTTTAAATAATCAATGAAGTCTTTTAAGATTTTCAGTTAAAAAGGTGATATCTAAATTTTTAGTATAATTAACTTTAGTAGTTTTAGTACTGTTTTGAATTTTTTTGTTATATTGGACGACTTTGTATGATATTTTATTTCTTCTTCAAAATAACTCTTCAAATTTTCCGGTTCATTCTTCAGAATTTTAATTATGCCAAACCCAATTTCTTAAGTAATCCTTTCCACATCCTTATCCCCAAAACCAAACATTATGTACATTATGTCATTATATATTAAAGATCCCATTCGAAAGTTTGGTTTTAACGGGAGTGGTTTTGGTAGGTTAAAGTCCAATACTATCCAGAAGAACCTCGTTCAGTTCTTTTGAGTGACTTTCGATGTTTTCCACCGTCCCTTGTAAAAAAGGAAAAAAAAATTTAACATATAACTATGCCAATATTATAAAATACTAATTTTAAGGTGTCTTTAAATTTAATTAAGGTTAATAAATTTAAATAAGGTTTTTAGTAAGGTTAATTTTAATCAGTGTCTACTAAATTTTAGTGATTATTTTTACTCAACATAAAATTTATATATTAGATGATGTACAATAAATTAAATAAAAATTTAATTTATAACATTAACAACATTTCTAAATCGTCAATTAATATAGTTGACAGTTGTAAACATATTTTGAATAGAAATATAAAGAAATTCTAAACTAAATGAAATACTAAAACAAAAGTATAAAACAAAAAAAAAACAAAAAACAAAAGAATAACAAAAATTATAAAATTACTTTTATAAAGTATCAATGGTAACATCCCTTTCCTTATTGTAACAATCATTAAACCGCATACTTTTCTATATACGTATATTAAAGAAAAATTACATTCATATCTTTTTATTTTTTTTTGCCTTTTTACGTTTCATTCTCATATCTCTTCAATTACAACACAAAGAACAAAAATAATCATAAAATAAATACAATTACTTAAAATGAAAAAAAAAAAAAAACCTATCACAGAGGACTTCAAAGTGTTTTTCTTTAAAATTTTAATAAAAATAAAAAAAATCAGAAAAAAAAAATTTTATACACCATAAGAAAAACAACAATAAATTCAATAAAAATGGTAAAAAATAGGAACATACAAAGTGGGTGCTTATGTTACCAGAACGGAACTAGTTTAAAAAAAAAAACAAAAAAATAAACACAAGAAAAATAAAAAATTGTAGTAAAATGAGAAAAAGAAAGAGAGAAAAGATATTTTTCCAATGAAATATTTTCGTTATGTTATGTTTTGTATTTTTTATTTTTTTTTTTTCAATTTTGTTTTTTAGTGGAAATATGCAAAATAAAGATAATGCAATTTTATGGTTTCAGTAGTGCATTCATAAAGGACTTAGTTCAGTCATGTGAAAAATTTTTTTTTCTTTTTATTTTCTTTTATATCTTGTTGTTTTTACTAATTTTACTACTTTTCATTTTTGTTAACTTATGTTTTAGATAAAAATTTAATTCCTTTAATTCTTTTCTCTTTCATTTTATCTAAATATTGTATAATATATATTTTGTGTGCAAGCATCTTTTTATAAAAAAGGAAATGAATCTTTTTATTTGTATGAAATTAAATTTTTTATTCTGTTTCCATATTTGAATAGTGGTGAGTTCAAAAATTAAGTTGATTCAATTATAAACAGAGATTGAGTTTTGTTTTTTTTTTATTCGCCTAAAATTATTGAACTTATCATCTTCATTTTTTGAGTTTTAAATTTTGAACAAAGTTTTTTCAAAAAAAATGTATTAGAATATAAGGAATTTATTTTTTTTTCTTTTAATTTAAATTAAGTACATATATCGGAATGAAGTTTTGAAGAAGTAAATTTTTTTAAATTAAACTATGAAAGCGTCGCTTCTTTTTTCTTTTTAAACTCACTAAAAATTGATAAAATACTTTTAAGTGTTCCTTGTTTTCAAGATTTCTGTTTTTTATATTAAGTAAAATAAAAATTAGCATTTATTGTAACAGTTTTTATTTAAATTTTTGTTTTTAGGTGTGTTTTTTTTAAGTAGCTTTGATTTTAGGGTTTATTTTTGAATAAATATTTGAGTTGTTTTCAAGACAAAGCTTGGTATTTACAAATTTTTTTCAGTTATTAAAAAATAGCGTAAAAAATTATCATTTACTTTAGCTGATAAAAGTCATTTCAAAGATTAATTCACTAGAACAAAAACTATTTTTACATTTAAAAGAAAAGCTTATAAGTTAACGACTTAATATAAATTATTTTTTGAACCCTTATAATTATAATGGTAATTGTATACCGTTATTGTTATTTTAAAAACTTTAGTATTAAAATTTTTAAATTCTCGGTCATTCGTCAGATATAGCTGAAATTACTGTAATTCTTTAATTTTTTCTTAAATGACAAAACCTCTTTTCTACCTTAATTTAAAACGGATTTTTGTTCTGAATCTTAAAGGTCCAATTAGAGTTTATTTTTATTATAACCATTAAAATTAAATTACTTTTCTTTTCAGTTTTTTTTTTAATTTTGAAAATTGCCTTAAAACGTATGGAAACAATAATTTTTTATTTCTTCTAATATTATCACTGTATTATTAGTGTGTTTTTTCACGTTTTTGTTTTTTTTTTTTTCTTCTTTAAATGATTTCTTTTCAATCATCAACAATTTTT
Source organism: Poecilobothrus nobilitatus (assembly GCA_947095535.1). Lineage (NCBI taxonomy): Eukaryota > Metazoa > Arthropoda > Insecta > Diptera > Dolichopodidae > Poecilobothrus > Poecilobothrus nobilitatus. The sequence goes on along the minus strand of OX352774.1, from coordinate 187,181,478 downwards.
CATCGTTTATCAAAGTTAGTATAGCTTTGTTAAAAGTGAAGGAAATTTTTTTTTTGTAATGTAAAAATGAAGATTAAAAATGAATATGTTTGAGAGGGTGAAAATGAATTTCAAATTATACAGAAAGTGATAAGGAACTCATATTTGTTTAATTTTAACAATAATAAAGAAAAATTGAAAATTTTTGTATAAGAAAACAAATTTTATTTTTAATTAAAATAAAAAATTTATTGAAAATTTTTTTTTTTCTTATAAAAAATTTTTAAATTGTAATTGGATTTTAATTTAATTTTTTTTTTTTTTTGACTGAAATTTTACATTAAATTAATATAAGATAATATTTCATGTGTGGTAAAAGGGATATTTCGAACAGGGTAATTGAATCGTTGAGATATTTCATTGAATAAATTGAAATTGAAAAAATAAATATATTGTAGCCTTAATGAAAACAAATTAAATTACATTTTAGCTGTAAGGTAATCAAAAACCAATAACTTTATTAAAAAAAAAATTTATATTCAAATCATTTTGGTTTTAAAAATTAAAGATTGCAGATTATTTTTTTGAATTTTGTTAAGATAAAGTTTTTTAATATAATTGTCCATGTTAATTCAAATAAAAAATTATTTTAATCAAATGTAATTTTCAACAAACAAAAATGGAAATACTTTAAAATAAAAAAAATTCTAAAATACAGTAATATAACAAATGTATATACTATATCTTATTTATACTTTTATTTGCCATGGTATATAACAAAAAGAAGTTATATAACCTATTATTAACTATAATGTAAATATATAACGGCATAGTCCTTTTCTCGAACAAGTTTTATTATCAACTTACCTACAAGTATGCAATATAAAGTACATTGCTTGTGTTCTTTTTTTTTTTCATTTTTCCATTAATTTTTTTTTGAGTAATTTGAAATAAATAAGAAGAAGAGAAAAATATAACATTGCAATAAAATCTCTTTAAATATTTATAATAATAATGAGCATTTTGCAAAAGTACCACGTGAATAAAACAAAAAAAACATGATTTTCTTATGTTTATTTTTAGTTTGGCACTTACTGCAAATCTTAGAGTAAATAAATAAAAAAACATATAAATTAAATAAACAAAATGCATAAATATTAAAAATGCAATTTTTTTTTTTTTTTAAATACTTGTATGTCTAATTTTAGATTTGTTATTCAAATTATTATTCTTCTAATTAAATAATTTTAGTTGAACTAGAACTATTCGTGAATTAACATTAAAATTTAATTTAAAATTGGATCGGCATAATGAATAAAAATAAATAAAATTATTTTTTATTATAATATTTAATAGAATATAAATAAAATAAAATGAAAATATTTTTAAGTATTTTAATTTTAATTTTACAAAATAATTTAATTTTTTCTGTTAAAATTATTAAAAAGAAATTTTCAATTGGTGCGTATACATTTTAAAAGGTTTTTTTTTTTAAATATTTAAAATTAAATTTTTATTGAACTAAAAATAAATAAAATACATATTATTAACCAAATTTGTGACATAATTTAATATGTATATACATATATACATATGAATTTATATGCAATATGAATGCATATATTTTTAAATTTTATATCATTTTATATGACGTGCATTTTTTTAATGAGTGCATTGAATTCATTTGAAATATTTTTATTGCACAGAGAAAACGTCATAAAGAAAATTTTATTTTCATTTTTAATTTCAAGGTTGCCATTTGTTAGTTGACTTTTCACGTCACTATATTTATTTGGTTTATGATGTTGTTTAAAAAAAACCAGGCAGAATATAAACCAACGGTTTTTAAAAGCGCACATATCCAAAAGATAATATAACCAGTTTAGAATTGTGACTTGCAAATGTGTACAGATGTTTAAAGATGCCTAAGTTACAGTGTTTAAAAATAGAAAATTTTAAATTTTTGAGCCCTAATAGTTAATAAATAGGGGGCGGTCCAAAAAATTTTCTGAGTAAACTTATACTAATTCTAAAAGTTCTTTGTTATCTCAAAATTTCAAGTCCCTATCTACAAGCGTATCGGAATTATGAAGGTAAAAAAATTATGCAAAATTTTATTTTCACATAACGGTAAATTTAAATATTAAATTTAAAAGATAAATAAATAATTTTGTTATTGATTTAGAAAGGCAAAGAAAATTCCTGTCGAATGGTGTTTCCCGATTGAAAAAATGTTAAGCAGAACATGAGATATACGCATTTAAGAATAGGGCTTTTTCAAAGTTTGAGGGGCTGTAGCTCCGTAATGTATGGCGCTACATGAAAATGTTGTTCTATAATATTAATTCTTTGATGTGACTTTGATGTGACCCTCGGTTTAAATTGTTTTTCTCTATCTTTAACGATGTAGAAGTTTTGTAAACATACGAACGGACAGACGGACGGACGGACAGAGTGAAACTAATAGGCACATTTTTTCAAATTTTTTTTGGCAATGTGCTAAAAAGATGAAAAAAATAACATTAATATTAAAAAAGAAAAATTATTTATAGGAGCAATTTTTGAAAATGAGAATGATGATTTCGATATAACATTTAGGGCAGCTATACAACGTGTTAATCAGTTAGAAAGGGAATTTGAATTATCATCTGTAGTAAAATATGCTGATTTTGAAGATAGTTATATGTTAGAAAAATTAGCATGTGAATTGGCTTCAGAAGGTGTAATAGCAATTTTCGGTCCTACTGATAGTGATGTTTCAGGTAATTTATAATTCTAAATATAAATGTCTCACTACTCGTTGATGATTTTTCGGTATATATTTATTTACTGACAATATAATACTAAGTGTTTGAAATTTCAAAAAAATTTGATGTGTTTAATCATCAGATATTGTTTCCTCAATATGTCATACTTTGGAAATACCACATTTTTTATTTGATTACAAGGCTCGAAATGTTGCTTATACCAAAGACCAATATTCAATGACAATTAATACATTTCCGGATGAAAATATCATGGCTAAGGCTGTAGCTGAAGCAGTAAGTGCTCATGGCTGGAGACGTTACAGTTTAATATATGAATCATATAAACGTGAGCTAAAAAATAAAGTTATATGTTAAATAAGGTTTTAATTCCAAAATTTATTTTACCAGATTTTTTAGAATTACAGGGCGCTTTAGAATTGCATAAGCGTGATGATCCTGCCATAACATTTTATGAATTAGAATATGATGAAGATCAACAATTTCTACCATTTTTAAAAAATTTACGTGATAAAAAAGAAATGAATTTAATAATTAACTGTGAAATTGAGAATGTGATAACGATATTGGAAAATGCAAATGAATTAAAAATGTTAGGAGAATATCAAAGTATTTTTTTCGTTCCTTTGGATACGTATACATTAGATTTTGGTGAATTGGCTAGTGTTAAAGCTAATATAACTACAATGAGAATAGTGGATCCATCAGATTCTAATGTTGTAAATGTTGCAGCTGATTTAGAGGATGTAGAAAGAAGTAGAGGAAATTATTTTAAATTAGAGCCTGATGAAATTATGGTCAGTAATAATTTGTTCAATTGTATTTTATAAATTTAGATTATATTTTAGAATTCAATGTTAACTTTGACTGATGCTGTTTGGATATTTGCTAAAGGTTTATCCACATTAGAAATTATTGAGGAATTGGAACCACCATCTGTTACTTGTGATAATCCAGAGCCATGGCCTTTTGGTAAAAGAATTACTGAATTTATAAAAGGGGTACTTAATATAAAAGAGTTTACGCATAATATTATGTAGAATTTATTTTTTTTAGAGAAAAGAGACTGGAAGTACAGGTGAAATTACATTAAATGAGTCTGGAAAGCGTATAACATTCTCAATTCAAGTTCTTGAATTAACTCCAGAAGGTTTTTTACAATTTTTTGAATGGGATACTGTCAGTGGCTTTAAAGATACCGGAGCTGAAGCTAATTTAAGACGAAAGGAAGATAAGCTACAGAGTAAAATATTTATTGTATCATCACGTGTTGGAAAACCATTTTTATTTGATTTGAGTATAAATGATTCCACTCTCATAGGAAATGACCGATATGAAGGTTATTCTGTTGATTTAATTCATGAAATATCAAAAATTGTAGGATTTAAATATCAGTTTGTATTAGCACCAGATGGTAAATATGGTGCATTAGACCAGTCAACTGGAAAATGGAATGGAATTGTTGGACAAGTTATGGACGGGGTTTGTTATCACATATAATTAGTTATTTAAAATGTAATGAAATTTTTTTTATAAATTAATTATAGAATGCAGATATGGGAATATGTGATTTGACAATGACTTCTGCCAGAAGAACTGTAGTAGATTTTACACCGCCATTTATGACTTTGGGTATAAGTATTCTATATGCTAAACAAGATCCAGAACCTCCAGATTTGTTTTCGTTTAGATTACCATTGTCAAATCGTTAGTTTTTGTTTAGACTGGTATATGAAAGTATATGAATTTATTTTCTGTTTTTAGAGGTTTGGCTTTATATGGGTGGTGCATATGTCGGAATTTCAATTCTGTTTTATATTGTTGCAAGGTAATAATTTGCTAAAAAATTCAACTTACTAATATCAAACAAATTTTAGAATGGCACCATACGATTGGGAAAATCCACATCCATGTAATCCGGAGCCAGAAGAGTTAGAAAATGTTTGGCAGTTAAAGAACACCACTTGGCTTGGTGTAGGTTCAATTTTAGGAGCTGGTTGTGATTTATTACCAAAGTAAATTTTAAAAATCTATTGTAATTCTTTAGATAATAAATTAATTTTTATTTTATAGATCGGGTTCAACTCGTATTTTGGCAGGCATGTGGTGGTTTTTCGCTTTAATTATACAAAATTCTTATACTGCAAATTTAGCTGCATTTTTGACTAATTCCCAAAGAGATACATCTATTAAAGATGTCGAAGATTTAGCTAAACAAACAACTATAAAATATGGTGTTTTAGCAGGTGGAAGTACTCAAGGTTTTTTCAAGGTTAAAATGATTGTAACAAAATTTAAAAATTTTTTCATTTCAAAATTTTTTTATTTTAAACTGTAGAACTCTGACGAAGCAATTTATCAAAAAATGTGGTCGTTTATGGAAAGTGAAGATCCTCCAGTTTGGACTGACTCTAATGATGTTGGGGTTGAAAGAGTAAAAAAATCTAAAAGATTGTATGCTTATTTTATGGAGTCAACTACTTTAGAATATGTTGTTGAAAGAGAATGTACTTTATACCAAGTTGGAAAATGGCTTGATTTTAAAACATATGGAATAGCAATGCCATTTAGTGAGTAAAATATTAAGTGTTATTTTTCAACAACTTCAAGCTCATTAAAATTAATTAATTAAATAGATTCACCATGGCGAAAACAAATAAGTGAAGCTGTTCTAAAACTCGGAGAATCTGGAATGTTAGTACAACTAAAACGTCGTTGGTGGAAAGAAAAATATGGTGGTGGAGAATGTAGTGCTGGAGGTGGAGCGGGTGGGGGTGATTCTTTAGAATTACGAATGGGAAATGTTGGTGGTGTATTTTTAGCACTTTTATTTGGTTTGCTTGTCGCATTTGGTATCGGATTAGTTGAATTTTTTTATAATGTCCAAGAAGTTGCACTATCCAATAAGGTAAAATAATTTTTTTTTTAATCAACATAATCAACATAAAATATTATTTACTGTTATTTATTTCTTATTCTTTTATTTTTAGATATCCATGACAGATGCTTTTGTTCAAGAATTAATTTTTGCTGTCAAGTTTTGGGAAACATCAAAACCTGCACCAAAAAGTGGTAGTAAACGTAGTTCAACTAGACCATCACATTCATCAGTATCATTAGATTCAAAGAAAACCTTTAAAACAGATGGTGACAGTAATGATAGTGATAGTGATATTGAAAAAGGTAAACATAAAGAAAAAAATAAAGATAAAAGTGATATAAAAAAATCACGTAAAAGTTCAAATTCTTTGGAAGGAAATGATGAAGGTGAAAAAAGAAGTTTAAAAAGTAAAAAATCAAAATCAGAATTATCTTTAAGATCATTAATATCTCTTAGAATACCGAAAATAAAAAGAAGAAATAAAGAAACTGATGAAACTTAAGTGATATGGAATATTTTACAGGATACCTTCAAGCACCAATATTATAAATTGAATATTTATTAAAAAAAAAAGAATAGTAATTTATTTTGGCTTTTCATATAATTATTTTATCACTTATAATAAAAGTTTTAAAATTGGTTGAATAATATAATTAAATTTTAAAATAAACTGAACTTTTATTATAAATTGATTTTGTAATTAATAATTTGGTATATTAACAGAAATGACGTACTATGGTAGAGTTACTGATCTTGGAGTCAAACCTTGTTCAAGTCTTATCTAATATTAGTAATTTAATTTAATATAAAATAAAAAATAAATAATTCTTGTATAAGAAAATAGATAATAGATATATGTACCTACTATTTAAGTTTCAAAATTTTGAATAATAGCTACAGCTGAGTAATCAATGGCTTAGTAAAAATAATAAACTATGTATAATAAGCGATTTAGGGACTGCCTTATACTTTTTTAAAAGAGTGGAAAAAAAAAATGTAAGAGGAAAAATATTGACAATGTTTGGTACATTAGATCAAATTGTGAAAAGCTCAAACTTAAACTCAATTATTCAACTTACATATAAGGCGGACTCAAATGTTGAAATAACTAAAATGTTGAATGGTTTCAAATGTTTACCGATACACATTGGTTCACAGGTTAAAGGGATTCACATGTTGAGCCAACTTAAAGATTGAGCGTAAGAACATCACTCATAGTGTTAGCAGACTTAAAATTTGAGTTAAGCGTGAGTTAACGTGTGCTTGTTGATTCTGTACTTTTACAACCCTAGCGTTAGCTGCAGTTCCATTAATATAGAAATTTTTTAGATTTTATTTTTTAGAATATTTTTTATTTTTGAATTTGCGATGTACTTAATTACATACTTGATTTTAAATATAGATATAAGGTGTATGTACGTATATATATGTATATATTAGGTGTATATATTATATATATTAGATAGTTATTGATGAGAAATATTTTCATCTATTATTTTATCAGTATACAAAGTGCGAGTTGCATTATAAATGTATTCATTAATTTTTTTTTAATTTCATTAAGAAAAATCAATATCAAAAACACAATGATTATTTGTTTTTGGGAATTGTTTTAGTAATTTTCTATATTAAAAAAAATTAGTTATCTTGAATTAAAAAGATTGTATATGTTTAGGATTTAATTCATTTTCAAATTAATTGTTATTATGTATAGGGGAATTAATCCTTATACGGGATTTCAGTATAAAATTAAATAGAAACTAATGATAATAATGTTACATATTATTAGGTATTACATTATAATGACTTTTTCATATCACAAAAAATCTTTTTTCATTCACATTCTCATATTATTTTAAATTATAATATTGTATTTTTTTTTTATGGTTTTCTAATAGTTATATTATTTTTTTATTTAGTCCAAAACTTTCACTTCCAATTTATTTCAAATAATTTTCTAAAACTGTGCAAATAAATGTATACATACATATATATATACTACAGAAGTATTTATTTTAATGAAAATAAAATTAATTGCCCCATGAATTAAAGTTGATTGGCTATCAATCATTTGCTATCGGCAAAAATCAGAAATAAGCTTATCAATGGATAAAATATATATTTCAAGGATTTGTAAAAAGAAAACGATATTATATTATGTTATCGAGAAGAGAACGAAATGGGAGAGAAGCAGAATAGAAATGAAGAAGAATTGAAAAAGAAAAGATCAAAAGTTATTCAATAATGAAATTTCTCTCGCATATCTCTTTCCCTTCTTCCATCCTTAATAATAAATATAGTCTTTGTACAGTTGTTTTATTTTTGTTTTTTTTTTGTTTTTAAATTGACAATATATTTAAAGGATACTAAGGTAAGGATATTGAATTAAATATCATGATGCTATAAGTTCAAGTGCTTTTTTATAATATTAATGTCTTATTTTTGGTTTTAGTATATTATTTACAATACTAGAAATACAAAATAATGTATTTTTTTTTCAAAATTGATTTATATTTTAAACAATTTTTGTTTTTTTTTTAACGTGACAATAAAAAAGGAAATGTATATGTATTTGTATATGGATTGGGTGTTCCAATTTAAAGAAATTGTGAAAATTAAAGTACACAAAAAGATTAATTATTAACTTAGTAAATAACTATTACGAGTAATTGATACGATAATATTTTAAAATTCAGGTCGATCATTGAAAAAAAATTTGCCAAAAAAAGGTCTAAAAACATATTGATGGCTGAATGACGCATGGTTAGAATATCAATCTCATATTTAGGAAGCGTAGTTGCAAATTCTAATAAAAATTTAAACTATGTTTAACGGCGATTTTCTACGTTTATTAGACATTCGATTGACATTAAATGGCGAGCTAATCAAACATTAACTAAAAATTTGAAATTATTCCTTATAACTTACAGATAACCTATAATATTAATAAAATAATGTTCAAATATAGACAAATCATTTTGATTATACCTTATAATAACTTAAAAATAAGAAACAAAATTCTAATAATTAAGACTATACATAACCATTTTTCTTATCCATTATGCATAATAAAACCCGGATTTTTACTATAGCTTACATTTTCACTTGTTCAAAAGTCTACTAATGGTAAGGGCAAGTTTGTCAGCCTAACAGTTAAATATTAAGTAAGTAAAAGAAATCGATAAAGTAATTTTTTCTTAATTTTAGATGAAGTCGTTTCCAATTTTTTAAAAATTGTTGACAAAATTCTATGAAATTTGATCAAATAGATTATCTATAAAATTTACAAATAGATTTATCTTTTCTTATCTTCATACATTTTTGTTTATTTAGACATCTTCGTCATTCTTCTGTACTTTTCGGATACTCTGTAATTTAATAGGAAATTGATTGAAAAAATAAAAATTATTTAAAATTTATTTTTAATTTTATTTTGGAACTAAAACCACATAATCAATTTTGAAATTAAATTACCGTAAAATTGTCTTTTGTTTGCCATTTGTTATATTTTCTTTTTTAAATCGTTTTAAATTATTTAATTTCCTTATGTATAGAAAAATGAATTTAAGACTTTTAAATTTGATTAATAAAATTGTTTTAAACTTACGCACTATCATTCTTTGAAAATAATAATTTTTTCTTTTCATATTAAGTTTAATTGATTATAGCAATTTTTAGTTTTTTTTTTTTTTTATTTTCTAAATATTTCATTTATTGTTACCATCTGTATTTGTTTAAGCCAACTTAAACTTAAGTTTAACATCATTTAAAGAAGGATCTTAACGCCTTCCTTTTAAGGTATCAAATGATATTATGGTTTTAACTGTTTAAAAGATATTTGCAATAACCTAAATATTTTCAAAAAGCGCACACACCAATATATGGACCATCACAGGAGTTTTATTGAATTTCATTTGAGTAAAATTGCAAAACAATCGTGACGTGGCAGCTGATATAAAATATAGCCATTTAAAGTTGAGTCTTGCGGTTTAAGTATTTAATTAATTTAAAGAATGGAAATTACAGAAATGATCAGAAGTGAAATCGATCATATTTTTATTCAATTTCTCTTTGTTTAATTGTAAAAAATTTTTAATGTTTTCATCTTATTCAAATTTTAAGGAGGAAAACTGAAAGACAGGGAATAAAAACGATTAGAAAGATATTTAATTACACAATATTAATTAAGGGGCAAATCTGATTACTTAGATAACGAGGCGACGTCAGTTTATCGAATGAAATGTTACACATTAAAATGTCTTTTAAAAATTATCACCTTCTTTAAAAAAAGGCAGTTGAATAAGTTGAACATATTAATAAAGTAAAAATAGCAAGTGATCAATCCTATATCTTAAAACTCCTAACTGATAACTTTTAAAAGTTGTTTAGGTAGTTAACTCATTTCAGGTTTTTTTTTAAAATGACATACGTTTATGTACTAAAAATCAAAATCTGTAATGAAACATAACCAAAGTTTTTGTTTGATTTTGAAATATTGAAAGTTTGAAAAACACTAGTAAGGGAATGGCATATTGTCGTTTTAATTAATATGATTAAATAGATTTTGTTTTTTTGAGTTTGCCTAATTGTTTAACTATTAGACTAATAAGCGTTCCTACTTTTATTTGTTAGAACAAGAGGGCAATGGTTTGCTAGGAAAATATCGGCTGTATGTTTTTGTTATTAGAATTATATTATTAGAAACAGTATTTATTCTTATCACCTGCTTAGCACCAGGTCCATTATCCTATTCTTAGCACCAGGTGAATTATCTTAAATTTCAATTAATGTACAATTCTATTTGTTTATATTTCGTTACACTTTTATGCAAATTGTTGGTCCACATTGGCTATTTGAATGTTTACTTATCAACATTAAAATATTTGAATATCTCTACGTTATAAGAAGAACTTAAAATATTTAAGTTTACATTTAAACTAAGATATACATATAAATTAATAATTATTTTTATACCCGTATGAACTATGTTCAAGGGTATAATAAATTTGCCATTACGTTTGTGACACCTTAAAGGAGTCGAGCTAGATATAGTGTCAAAGGTATGGATCGGCTCAGAATCGAATTCTGAGTCGATTAAGCCATCCGTCCGTCCGTCCGCACTATAACTCAAAAAATAAAGGAGCTAGGAGGCTGAAATTTTTTTTACGGCACTTTTGCAAAACTGTTAGTTTTGCTATTTAAATCCAATATTTTCGGTCGGCGGGTTCGAGTAGCTGCCATACAACTTCTATCTTTATATAGAAATAACTCAGTATCTATTCAAGCTAGGTTTCTGAAATTTTGCAAATGATGATCAAGTTTTATGGCAACAACTTCTGTAAAATTTGGTTGTGGTGGTGCGGCGGGTTCGGGTAGCTGCCATACAACTTCTCCGTTTAAATGAGAATAACTCAGTGTCTATTGAAGCTAGCAGCCTGATATTTAGTAACAAGGTGTCGAGTTACAGGCCAACAACTTTTGTAAAATTTGGTTGGTCTAATGCAGGTTTAGGCTTCTTGCATTTCTTGGAACTTAATGAAGCTAGGCGCAATAGATTCGGGTAGCTGTCATACAACTCCACAATTTACATAAATATATCTCGTAGTTCGGGACTAAAACATCTGAATGTTTTTAAAAGATGATCAAGTTTTATAGAAACAGGATATATTACGTTCATACGGGTATCCCAGAGTTGACACAGTCTACTCTACTGCACTCTTCCTCGTTTAGTAATAAATTTGAATCCAATGACGAACGATATCAATGATAAAACGATAACACTATTTAACGGTGAATCAAGTCCAAATACAGATAAGACATAATTATGTTGCTTATTTTCAATAAGAAAATAAAAACATAAAATTATGTCTATATTTTTGTATCAAAATTTTTAATTTTCCATAGAATTTTTTATATAAAATTGTAATAAATCAAACTTTCTTCATTTTTACGGAAACCCTATATAATTAGGAAAAGCTGTTAAGACATGTAAAAATATAATATAGGAGCTTTTATTAATAGGTGTTTAAAAAGGGAATTTTTAGTTTGTAATTTGGGGAAGTACAAAATTTTTTTCTGATGTAATTTATGCTAATGTATTTTTAAAACTTTTTTCCTTTAAAATTTCAAGATTTTGATTAACGCTTTTGAGGGAATTCAAATTTTACAAAATTAAGGTTTTACATAACGGTAAATTTATATACCAAATTGCAAACAATTATATGATTTTTAAATATTGAATATTAAATAATATTCAAAATAATATTATTTTAAAATTCCACAACAGTAATTTTTTATATGTCCTATTCTTGGTAAAAATTTAATTGCTCCATCTTAAATGGTGTAAAAGTTTGCCAACAGACTAATGAAATAACGGACGGACAGAGTAAAACTAATAAATAAATTTTTCAAAATGTTTTTTTTTGGAAAATGTTGCTAAAAATAAAACTTTTAATTTAGATTTAGCAATTTCCTAATACGCATAATTCTTTTTGTTATATCTTTATTAAATTATATAATGTATGGTCATCGTTTTTTAATTTTGTAACACTTGTTAAAAGAGAGTGAACGTGTCAACATTCCAAATCACAAAATCCCAAAGTAACAAAATCCCAAAATTTCAAAATCCCGAAGGTACAAAGTCTCAAATCACAAAATCTCATATTTTAAAACCCAAAATTACAAAATCACAAACACAAAATCCCAAAATTAGAAATTTTCAATGTTAATTTTCAAAATTAATTTTCTTCATATAAAAACGTCAAAATTTTTAAAAAACTTACCATTTTTCATAGAGAAATATCAAAATTTAATAATTTTGTAGGGAAGCCTGTAAACATTAACATACTATTAGTATTGATTTTAGAGTTAGATTCAAAATCAGGGTTATAATAATACTATTAGCGAGGGTTTTGGGGCGGCAGAACCGATTGACGATTCATTCAAAATTAATATTTTTATATAGGTAAAAATATCTCAATTTTTACAAAATTACTATTTTTCATAGCGACATATCAAAATTTAATGCTTTTGTAGGAAATTACAGGCTTTTACTATTAGCATTGATTTTAGAGTTGGATTCAAAATCAGGTTTGAATAATTCTATTAGCAGGGGTTTGGAAACGGCATAGCCACCATTCCTTCTAAGTTCATTGTATTTCATATATGAAAATGTAAAAATTCAATTTTTTTATGAAATTATATACGTATACGTATGTATATGTATGAATGGGCATACAGGTTGCCCCCTTTTACAGAGTATTTATACATTTGTGTACGTGAAATTCTGAATTAGAAAGGATTTTAGAGTTGGTTTTAAAATCAGGGTTACCTCTTTTTCCAGAGGATTTATATATTAGTGTATGCCAGATTCTGAATTAGGAGTGATTTTAGAGATGGTTAAAAATCGGGGTTGTCCCCTTTTCCGGAGATTTTATATATGTACTTGTGTATGCGAGATTGTATTAAGAGGGTTTTTAGAGTTGGTTACAAAATCAGGGTTGGCCCCTTTTCCGAAGTATTTATATATATCCGGATATGATGTAAAAACATCATATTGTCTATTATTTTGATTGTACATGTTTGGATTTTGAAAGTTCGGATTTTGACGCATTTTGATTTTGAAAGCTTTGATTTTGATGTATTTGGATTTTGAAAGTTCTGATTTAAATATTTGGATTTCGAGAGTTTGGCTTTTAAGATTTGGATTTCCTACCAGAACTCATGTGGTTGAGTCTTTCCAACTTTGATTCGCTACGGATAGAAATTGAAGAAATATATTTGTTTTGATTGTGTTTAACGGTGGGCCCACCTACTTTTTTTTGGAATATTTTTTTGGAATTATTTTTGAGAATTTCGTACCCAACCCGAATAAGATTTCGCAATTTGGAATTTTGTGATTGAGATTTTGTGATTTGGGATTTCGTACCCAACCCGTTAAAAATTATTCAAACCAAATATTTATGAACTACCTTATAAAAAAAAAAACGTAACTGGTAAAATTTCAAAACTCTGAAAAATAAAAAAAATTATTTAAATTTAAATATATTATGCCTTATTTGACAATTCATCTGAAACTAATATGTTTGCCTTTTTGTTTCTTTTTTTTACTTAACACTTTAGTGACCGATGTGTTATTGAAATACTGAATCAATGTTTAAAAAATATGTTAAAAAAAAATAATGGTAATATAAAAAGAAAAATGTTTGTCATTGTTTTTCAATAAAAAAGAAACATTAATCATTTATTAAAAAAAAGACATTCCTGTCAATTTAGACTTAAAAGACGGCCTTTTTTGTTCTTATTTATTGGTGATAATTTCATTTTTTCAATGTTTTCTACTTAGAATACCACATTTCGTATATTTATCAAAATTCTGTATCATTTATGTCCTTATATATGGAATTTTATATTAATATGTATGTTAAATACATATTAAGTTTTTTTTTTTGAAAAAAAAAAAAAAACTAAAGAAATAACTACTTAAAATATTTCTGTTATAATTTTTTTTTTTTTGAAAATAAAATATTTTTCTCATAAATGGAACGCATTATTCAGTTTATTTAATTTTAAATTTTTTATTTTCTATAAAAAAAAAAATAAAATAAAGAAAAAAAAAAAAAGCAAATATTTAAACAAACTTTACATGCCTGCCATCTTTTTGTAAAAACTACGTGAAAGTATTCAGTTTTTTCTTTTTTTTTTTTTGTGTTACTAATCCATAATATATACATATATTAAATATATGTATATTAAATAAATGTACAAAAATAAAATATATTTATAATATATGAAATAAAATTCTGAGATGTTCTCTTCTAAAAAAGAGATGGAATTACACGAATTTTTAGCTAAAGGGGATTTTTGTGGGAAAAAAAAGAACTTGTTTTTTTTTTTTTGTTTGTTAGAACAGAGATGAAAATTCAAAAAATACCAGGATATAAGAATTTTTTAGAATGAACTAGAATAAAATATACCAAGAATAAAATATTCTATGTATATATAGGTATATATAAAATAAGATAAAATAACACACATTGAATGGTATTTAGCTCACAAAAATGTTTTTTTTTTTTATTTTTTTGAAAAAAAAAATTCCAAAACAATTTTCAAGGATAATTTTCGTTAAAATATTTGAAAAATTTTTTCCATGTTTCATTTTTCTTTGTATTTTATAGAATATTTTATTTTTATTGTTTTTTTTTTTTTTTTTTTTTTTATGTTTAATAATTATTCTACTATTTTTATATATAATAATAATTTTATTCATAAAAAAATATATATACCTAGACCTACATATATTATAATATATGGTATTGTATATGAAAAATTTTTTTTATCTTTTTTATTTTTCAAGTTCTTCAAAAATTAGATACTTAAAATATGTAACTTATTTATAGGATAATAGAACTTGGATTTAAATATATACAGTATATAGTTTTATTATTATCCTTTTTATGAACTGTTAATAGAAAATAATTTTTATTTTTGCTTTTTTTTATTTATTATGTTTTTTATTTATTAATGTTATTTGTTTGCATTACATATACCTTATGGCAATTGAATTTTTATGCGTGAATTTTATTTATAAAGTCATTGTTTTAAATTCTATCTATAAAGTAACTTGTAATATTTACACATAATATTTATGAATGATTATTATTTTGGAGGGGGTAAAAAAAAAAAATTATGAGATATTTTAAAGGTATAAAGGATATTTTGAGAAATTGTTGCAAAAATATTTTTGTATATGCATTCATATTTTAGGACATAGTTGTAGTTATCTTATTATTTATGTAAAAAATATGTAACTAAATATAAATTAAAAAAAATATGCTTAAAATTAAGAAATCTTATGAGGAATGTATACTTAAAAAAAGATTTCCTATTTTATATATTATATTTATTTTTTTGTTTTTTTTTTTCATTTTTTAATCAAAGTTTAAAAAAGTTTTTAAAAAGAGAAATATGTATGTACCTTTTTTATGTATTTATTTTTAGTACTATAAAGGAAATCCATTTTTTTTGTTTTTTTTTTATAAATAAATCCTGTTAAAAAAATTATAGTAGGTAAAGAATTTATACTGTTTTATTTAAAATAGAAGTGGTATTTTGAATAAGCGTGGGGTTTAAATAATAAACAAAAACAAAATCAAATATTTGGAATTTGGGGAAAAGAATTGTCGAGAAAAAGATTCAAAATTTAAATATTTTAATGTATAGTTTACAATGCATTAAAATTTTTTATCTATTTAGGAGCATAAATTAATAACAATTATGACTTTTTGTAAACAATAAAAGATAGAATAAATTTTGGCAACGTATTATACTTCTTACATCTAAAACTAAAAAAAATACAAAAATTTTTGAAATAATTGAAAATTAAAATATATGATTGAAGCGTATATCAGTCGATAGATAATCATACATTATCGGATCTCTAAACTTTAACAACAAGTATAATGATAATGAACACGTCTTTCTTTCTTTGAATTTAGATGTAAAAATTAATAATAGATATATTGAAAATAAGAAATTCAAGTAGAAAAATTTGTATTTTGTTAGAAAAGAAAATGAATTAAAATTTTTAAAATAAATTATAGTTAGCTAATAGTGAGATATAAAAATAAGGTATAAAAATAAACTATATACAAAAATTTTAAAAAATGTGCCTATTAGTTTCACTCTGTCCGTTCGCCCATCTGTTCGTCTGTTTACAAAACTTCTACGCACCGTAAAAGATAGAGAAAAAATATTTAAACCATAGGTCTCATAAAAAAATTAATTTTGTGGAACAACTTTTTCATGTAGCTCTATTCATCAGGGAACTACTGCCCCTTAAAAACTTTGAAAAAGTCCTATTTTTAAATGTGCATATATTTCATCTTCCACTAACATTTTTTCAATCTGAAAACGCCATTCGACAGGAATTTTTTTACCTTTGTAAATCAATATCAAAATTATTAAATTTTTTTAAATTTAGTATTTAAATTTATCGTTATATGAAAATCAAATTTTGCATGATTTTTCTATTTTCATAATTCCGGCACACTTTTAGATAGTGGGTTGAAATTTTGAGGAAAGAAGGAACTTTTAGAATTAGTATAAGTTTTCTTAGAAAAGTTTTTTTTGGATCAGCCCCTGTTTATTAGCTATTAGAACTCAAAAATAGAAAATTTGCTATTTTTAAACACCTGTAACTTAGGTACCTGTCCACATTTTTCTTCGGCAATATAAAAAACTTAAAGCTCCAGTAATATATGTTTACGTGGATTAATGGTTTCTTTTAATTGTATAGGGTTCCAGAGTTTCAGCCCCCCAGGCACTGTGTAGTAGTTTTACAATCTAAAAACACTAGAAAACAGGGAAATTTTTCTACCTCTATAAAACAATATCAAAATTATGCAATATTATGTAATTTTCTATTTAAATTTACCGTTATGTGAAAACCAAATTTTGCATGATATTTCTTTTTTGATAACTCCACCACGCTTTGAGATAGGAACTTGAAATTTTGTGACAAGAAAGAAATTTTAGAATTATAAGTTTCTTCAGAAAATATTTTTGTACCACCACCTGTTTAAGACCTATACCTATTTTTACGTGTATTAAGAGTTTTATTAGTTATATAGGATTCCGGATTTACAGCCCCTGCCCTATTTTCACATATTTTCTTATATGGAATTTTCAAATTTTGGTGTAAGTCACAATTTTAAACAGTTTGTATTATCTTTTGGAAATGTGCGCTTTTAAAAATCGTTGGTTTAAATTCTGCCTTGTTTACTTTAAGAAAAAGTATTTTCAATTTGATTTGGAAGCATTTTCTTTTTAAATTTAAGATTTTCTTTTCAACTGAAATTATTTTTTTTGCAAAAGTTTCCATTTTAAAATGCAAGAAATGATTGTTAACAGAACGTTATTTTAATAAAAGTTTTCAAGTTTTCAAGTTTGTTTGAAAGTGTATTGTTTCAAATTTTATAAGAAAAATAATTTTGCATTTCTTTTCTAGCCTGTCTGAAAAATTTTTAAAGAATAATATACATATAATAAATTACATAAATACATCTATTTGAAAATGGAATACTTCCACTTCAAAAGGAAACTTCGTCATAAAATGAAGTTACTTTCATTTAAAAAAAAAAAACTTTTACTTAATATAAAAATCTTTTTTCTAAAAGTAAAAAGGGTGTATTAACTATTATTTTCAAAAGTAAATAAAAGTTTCTTTTTTGTGTTGAGTTAGTTATGATTTTGAGTTTGATTATTAAACCAGGTTTCCAAGTTAAATGTGATAAATTTTTTCTTGTTTAAGTGATAAATATTATATATTATGTACTACAATGTTGTTGTTTACAAATCCATAACTAACATGTGTAAATCTGTACATAATGGTAGCAACAATCATTAATCAATAATCACGAAAGAAAAACTTCACTAATAAATTTATTTTAATCTCATACTAAAATTATTTATGAAACTTTTTGATCAAAAATTTAAAATTATATAAAAAAATCTATTTAATTTTTTAAAACTATTCGATTAAAAAAATACTTTTCATATTTGCTTCAAATTACTATTTATGTGCTGCATATATATATCCAAGGACTAAAAATAAACTTACAAGGATATTATCAAAAAAAAAAAAAAAAGTGTTTCGGAAGAAATAAAAAATAAATTCATATGAAGAAAATGAAAATAGAGAAAAATACAAATTTAATAATATACAATTGTCATAACGAGTCACAAGAGTTAAAGAACAATTTATTTTAAGTAATAAGAATTTAATTTTTTTTTTCCTTTGTAAAACTATATACATAAATATTAGTACAAGTAAATATTATTTTTCCTTGAACTGCATAATTCTTTTTTTTTCTTATATTATAAATAAAATTTCAGCTTAATTTTAACTTTTTTTGATTTTTTTTTTTTGTGTCCTATATTTAATTACAATTAATTTGTCCTATATTACATTTATCTTATTAAAACAGTAAAACAGTTTTATTTAATTTAGCCCTCTATTCAAAAATTTATAAAGGATTTGATTTTAGAAACCAGGGTGAAATCTAAGATATATAAATATTTGGTGGATAAAAGAAATTCTGCAAAATATCGGTATAAGAAAATACGTTTTACCTATATAATACCAATCAAAAAATAATAAATCATTTGAAAGTATAAATTGTTGAAATCAGTTTAATCGGGTTCGGTTAAACCCAAACCATAGTAGACATTTTTTTTATGTAAAATTGAATCTGAATTTGAACAATTTTATCAAAAGGTTGGTATTATTTCTCTAGCACTCTTTAGTCATTAAATTTTTTTATATATGATTTTCGCGATTTTGTTTGTTTTTTGGTTATTTTAATGTGGTTTTTATTTGTTTTGCCAGTTATATAAAAACTGATATACAACTCATACATACTAATACAATCATTTCTGCTGGAATGGTATGGAATGTCTTCAAAGAAACGGAAATAAAAACAAATAAAAAAAAAAAGTTTTATTAAAAGTTTATGAAAGTTTTTTAGAAGAAAACTTTGGTGATATTTTAAAAGGTTTGCCCTTAAGCTATAGTGGGGACCAAAGAGAGTTAGTTAATTTTTTTTGTTTTTAAAACCAAACGTTTTTGTTTTCTTTGTTGTTTTTAGTAATTTTTCGTAAACAGAAATTATTTTCACAGAAACGAATATTTTCTTTTTAATTCTAAATTTTTTAAAACCAAAAAAAAATAACGAAAAATAAAAATAAAAAGTTTGTGGTAGGAGAATATATTATATTTCAAATAAAATAAATTTTTTTTCTAAATATTGAATTGTTTTTTAATAATGATTTTCAACATTTGACTATTTACATATAATTTGAGAGTTGAATAAAAGAGAAGTAAAAATGGTATAAAATTTGTAGTTTCATTGGAAAATTATTAAAATTATAATAAAAAAAATTAAATCTATTTTATAAAAAAACGAGAAAGAACATAATATTTATGTTGTTTCTGAAAAAATTTAATCATCTTTTAGAACATTTAAGATATCTAAGGTAAATAAGTATGGTCATATATGGTATAAGACAGTTGCTCAATTACATGGTATGAAATCAAGCTAATTTTACAGAAATTATTTCTATAAAACTTGATAATCTAGCTTATACTAAGATATGAGGATTGAAAATTCGTTGTTACCCAAACCTGTTGCGATAGAGTAACAACATTTTTCAGAAGACGTTGGCATATATATTAGTTGCTTCTGACAAAATTTTAAATACCCAGCTTTTGGTAGATTTTACTGAGGAATGCTAATATAAAAAAAGAATTTAAACTGTTGCCCTAGACCAAACAAATTTTGTATTAAATTGGCATAAGCCTTTAAAACGTTTTAGATATATAGCATAATTAGCTACTGAGTTATGTTATAAGAAAAGAAATTGTTTGATAGCTACTCGAATCCACCTCTCGAGCTTAAAATTTGTTCCTGACCAAGAATATATATTCTTTTCCATATCTATAAATGTCTTTCTTAACCTGTCAGAAACGTAATGGGCATTTGTAGAGTTAATTTATTATAATCTTACAAATAAATATGCTCGTATGGGTATAATGAAAAGTTATTATACATACATACTTAATTTAAAAAGAGAATCTTACTTCCCAAAATTTAAAATTGCTTTTTCCCGACAAAATGACATCAATTTAAATGACTTATAATTAACTAAAACTATTTTTAAAAAAATTTGTAAAAATTACCCTTTATAAAAATAAACAAGTAAATGTAACAGTAAGTCGATGCAACCGACTTATTTATACCCCCTACACCTAAAAAATTCAAATTAAATTAAAAATCCATAAGTTATTTTAGTTAGGTATTTAATATAAGCTAAAAAAAATAAATGTTTTTACAACCTTTGTACAAAATTTCAGGTTTCTATCTTTATTAAATTCGAAGATATGCTTGTTAGGTCTTGGGAAGTGTGTGAAGGCATCCGAACAACCACTCCAATTCATCTCAAATTTTAGGGATATCAGGGATTCAGGAAAACACACTCTCTTACAAAATTTTAGGTTTCTATCTTTATTAATTTCGAAGATATGAGTATTCGGTTTTGGGAGTTGTAAGGGCATTTGCAATCTCTGCCTTACTTTAGTCATTGTTAATCTACAGTATAAATTTCATCCAGATAGTATCATTATTTTTTGATTTATCGTGCGTAGGGACGGACGGACATCGCTAAATCGACTCAGGAGGTGATCCTGATTCAGAATATATATAGATGTCCATATCTAACTCGCTTCCTTTTGGTGGTTACAAACACCATATCAAAGTTAATATACCCTATACTTGAGGTGTAGGGTGTAATAAATGATGAATAAATGGATAAATGGTGGTATTATTAATGTAAAGATTAATGTAATTTTAATATTAAGATAAAACATTTTTAAAGAAAATTAAAAAGTTTTTTTTTTAAGTAAGTAAATTAGTTTTAATAATAATATAAAATTTTGAGTCAATTTTTTAAAACTTAATGAGTTTAAAAATAAATTAAATAGTTGCAATTTATGTTATATAATTTCTTTCATGTCATGGTTATTTTTTTTAATAACCATTCAAATTAAAAGAAATTTTTCTTAAAACAAATCAGTTATGGTAAACATATGAAAAAACATTAAAAAAAACAAAAAATTTTAAATAAATTTTCATCACATCACAAGGAAGTATGTATTTAAAGAGTAAATAAATGAAATGGAATATAAATGTAAATTTTTCAATTTCCTACCAGTTTTAACTAACCAACTATAAAAATGTATATATATGTGATATATAATATATACATATGTCAAAATTTATTTAAGAAGAATCAATATACATATACAACATACATATATTCGAATATTTTTTTTTATTTCTTTATTAGTTGTATTATCGAAAATTCATAACTTTAAATATCCTGTCAACAAATTTCACCACAGCTGAGTATCCTTATCATAACTTCAAAAATTATATTTTTCTTATCATTTGTATAGATGTATGTAATGCCATTTTAAGGCCAAAGCAAATGAAAAGAAACGGTAAAAAAAGTCTGATTGAATTTTTTTTATTATTATTATGATTATTATTTTTATTGTTATTACATTCTAACTTCCTTGATGATTTTGTTGTCATTTTTTTTTTTTTCAATAACATTTTCAATAAGTAATATTTAAGTTCCATTGGAATTTAAAAATTTTCGTATATACATACATAATATGTAATTTAAAAGTATATACATTTATACATATAAAAGAAAAAAAAAAATCTAATCCGGGTGTTTTGAGACGTTTGGATGTCATCAAATATAAGCTTAATTTTACCACATTTACCACATAACAACAACAATAGAGCAAAATTCACCAAATGTTAGAAAGAATAAAATCTTTTTTTTTTTATTTTCTATCTTTTTCTATATGAAGAGATAAGTCGTTATAAAAATGTGAAAATGGAAAAAAAAAATATTAAGTAAGAAATAAATGTGACAATTTTAATATAAATGTGCGTAGGTTTGTGCATTTGTATATATATTATAAGTACGTAATAATAACATTGGCATTTCATTTTTACTCGTTTCTGTCTAAAAGCATTATAAGTTGACACTGGTTTAAGTTTTATCCATCCTTTAGAGTAAATTTTTCTGTTTTTTTTTTTTTTAATTTTTCTGTCAATTTTTTTCAAGATATTTTTATTTTCTATCTTTTTTAATTTTTTTTTTTTTCTTGATATTATTTTTAATATGTACTATTGCTAATATAAATGTAAATATTAAAATGGTGATGGTAAAAAGAAAGTACTACAAATAAATATAAAATGTGGTAATTTTTTTAAAAATATATAAAAAAAAAAAAATTAAGAATTAACTAATGCTCACTGAAATTAAAAGAAAAGTGTTAATATGAGTTAAAATGAGATATAAAAAATAAAATTGCATTTAGTAAAAGAAAAAAATAAATGTGATTAAGTTAATTCTAAAAACTAACAAAAATGCTTTGAAACTATAAACATTTTTTTCATTTTTTTTTTCGTAGATGCGTTAGCTTATTTCAGATGTCAGAAATCATAGGTTGGGATTTTTAAAGTTCAAGTAAATTATTCAGTTCAATATTAAGAACTTATCGAGTTCAAAATTTATGAATAACAAAAATTCCTTACAAAAGACTTTTACAAGTAAAATATTAAATGAGGTTCAGTATTGAATGAAGATAAGGCAGACACGAAAACCTTTGAATGTTTAGTTTAGAACATGACTTAAAAAAACACACGTTACGAATTTAAATAAAATAAAGATAATGAAAAATGTTTTTATAAAATATAGGGGAAAAAAAATAAAAAAAAAGGGGAAAAGAATCGAATAATTTTTTTATTGAAAGATCAAATATAATAAAACAAAACAATCAATAACATTGAAGTAAATAAAAGTTTTTGTTAATAAATAATAAGCTAATGCTTGATGATAACAGCTTTTGTTTCTATTAGCAAAAACTGTTATGAAAACATTTAAATTAATTTGTATTCCCTCTTCTTCTGCTGCTTATCCAAAACAGGACGTTGGCGATTATAAGATGTTTTCTATTATATTTTTGAAGCGGTTTCTGTCTGCCATCAAAGCAATAAATCTGCTATATTTGTTGTACCAGTCCAATTTCTTATGTTTCGTATCCGCGACAATTGTTTGCTGTCGATACGTCTTCTTTCTTTAGTTTTTCCCTGAATAATTAACTGGAGCTATTCATATTATATTAGAAGATTTTATTAATGTTCTAAAATTAGAAAATGTTGTGGTTAATTTGGTTGATTTAGATCTAGAATTAATTAAAATATTAAATTTAATAAGCATTGTGTATCAAGAAATAAATTTTGTATGTTATTCGAAGGCATACGTCTACTTCTTCTTTCGTCTTCTTTTCGATACGTCTTCTTTCGTCTTTAGTTTTTCCCTGAATAATTAACTGGAGCTATTCATATTATATTAGAGGATTTTATTAATGTATTCGAAGGCAAATTGTAGAAAATTCAAAAAGTAAAATATTTGACTAATAGCATATAGTGATTAAGTCAGAGACCTTCCAATCGCAATGTCTCGATTTCAAATCGCAGTCCGATTATATTCAATATTAGTAATTTATATCCTACTATATTGTATCGAAATAATTAATATCGTAATACAAAACTAAATAATTCTTGCATAAAATAATAGATGGTGCACAAATATAATATGTATTTGGGATATATATGCGATTTTAGCCACTTATAACTTATATGTATTTGGGATACATGCTTTTGAATACGAGATTGATACTCAATTTACAGCGTTATATAATGTCTGTTAATGCAATTGTTTATGCAAAATTAAGCAAATCTAACACGAAAAATAACTTTTGTAATTTATTTAAATTTGCATTTGCATATTCTTTGCAATTTTTCTTCTATTTATCTCAATATTATGTCATTTCAAAAAGAAGAAGAAACAAAGCAGTATGTAAAATAAAAGGTTTTTAAAGGCGCGCATTTTTGATTCGCACCAATATCTAATTTTTTTTAAAATTATATTAAAAAAAATTATGACAAATTAAAAGACACTTTATTCAATTTTAAAGAGATATCCTGTATAATTCCTGTATAAGAAAGGCTGTTCACACATGTACTATAATGTTAAAACTTTGATTTTTATTTTAAACAATTTTGTCAGATGTCTAAGTTATAAGTGGTTAAAAGTAGTAAATATTCAATTATTGACCCCAAATAGCTCTTAAACAGAGGTACAAAAAATGTTCTGAGGTAACTTATGTTAATTTTAGGATTTTCTTCTTCAAAAATTTTGAAATTTCAATCTAAAAGCGTTCCAGAAGGAAAACAGATATGAAGGAAGGAAAATCATATAAAATTTTGTTTTGTCCTGTGGTTTGATGTTTTAATAAATGTTAAAAAAGATTAAAAAACTGTAAATCAGAACCTGAGGTATAAACATTTTGAAATAGGAGTTTTTCAAATTTTGAAGGACTCTTGTAACATTAATTTTTTTAAAAGATATATGTATGATTAAAATTTCATTGCTCATCTTAATCCGTGTAACAGACGGACGGACAGATAGACGGGCGGACTAAATAAAACTCATAAGTAAATTTTTCAAAAATTATTTGAACAATGTTCTAAAAGAAAACAACAATAATATAAGAAAAGACAAACTAATAATTTTGTAGAAAAGAAAAATATGAAATTGTTGTTGGTGAAAAGAAAATGGAAAAGAAAGCAGCCTATAGAAAAAGGATTTTCTTGTTAAGTACAAATTACATGACAACTTGAGCAACTTTGAAATATATTTTGATTGCGTTATTGATATTTTTTTGTTTTTTTACTTGCTTTGTTCTTATTATTATTTTTATTATTGTAACAGTTTTTGTTGTTGTTTCAATTTGAATTCAATTCAAATTTATTTTAAAAATTTGTACTAAATATAATTTTTTGTTTTATTTTTTTTGTTGGTTTATGATTTTGTTTAAAAAAAAAAAAATGTGTTTTGTAAGTGATTGTATATGTTTATTATGACAATTGCATGTTTTTTTCTTTTTATTTTGTTGTTTAATGTTAAATTTATTTTATATTTATTGTTATTTATTTTTATGTTCTTTAAAAAGTTCATGTACAATAAAAAAACAAAATAAAACCCAAAAGCCTAACCCTTTTATACTTAAAAAACACCAGTAGAATTAAATGCACTTTATTATAATTAACAATAATCCTAATAAAAACAGAGAATTTTTAGAAAATGGATGTGTCTGTTATTATAATGCTTTTAATAGTAAAAATTGTTGTAATTAAAATTAATTTGAAATTGTTGTTTAATCAGAATGTGGTGGCAAAATAGTTATATTATAGACATTTATGGATTTCTTTTGAACTTTTTAATAATATCAAGTCTAATTTTGATTTTGAATGTGCAATATTTTAAAATCTTTTTTATTCCTTTTAAATTTTTTTTTTTTTTGAAATTGGGTTATAATTTACAATTTAATTTAATATATTTTTCGTTATTTACTTTTTCTCTTAGAAATTGATTTGTTTTAATGCGTTATGAATTGTTCATTGCAATACTTAAAAAGTTGAATTATTTTTTTAGTAGAATATTTAAAATTTTTTTAAAAAATGTTTCTTTGATTTTGAGGAAATATTATTGTATCTAGCGGAAAAAGAATTAGACTAATAATGTGGTAGAGTGTCGTAAAGCCATATTTTACGAATTAATAAGCCATATTTCATAAATTAATAAGTCATAATTTTATAAAAGCCATATTTTTATAAAACATTTTGTGTTTAAAAGCTATAATTAAATTATTATCTGATTCAAATATAATTTTTGTATAATTGTTGTTTGATTGATGTTGAAAAATGTTTGCAAAAGCTTTGGTGCTGAAATATGTATGAAAGAAAATATTTAGGAAAGATTTTAGAGTTGGTTACAAAATTAAGATATCCGCTTTTTCCCGAATATATATATGTAAAGATTCTGAAAAAAGGAACAACCCTGATTTCGTATACGATTATAAAATTCATCCAAATAGATACATATTATATATAGACAGAACCCGGAAAAGGGTAATCTTTATTTTGTAATAATTTTTGTATCTCATTTTTACAGAACAAAGAATTTGAAATCATGGTGGGTAAAAAAAAAAAGGTTTCAGGTTTTCCTACGACAAATATTAAATTCTGACTGTGAAAAATAATAATAAATTTTGTGAAAATTTAGACATTTTTATGAAAATTAAAAAAAAATTGTTTTGAAGGAATGAGGACTGCTGCCATTGCGCCCGCGTTCATAGGCAGCAAGTCTCAATCCTTCAAGAGAAGCGCGAAGAGAGTTCTGAAGAGAAGGGCTGAGGTAGGGGCGAAGAGTGGCTGGAAGAAAGGGCCGCGAAGGCCGTCACGAGGCTGACAGAAAATTGTTTGAAACCATTTGAAAATATTGAATAATTTATGTATTTCTACTTTTTCGGAATATTTACATATATGTATATGTGAGATTCTGAATTAGAAGGGATTTTAGAGTTGGATTCTAGAGTTGAATAGTTCTTCTTTTAAAGTATTTTTAATCGAATGAGTCATAACATCATATGGCTTTATGACACATTTGAATTGGGAATATAGTTTTATGACATATGGCTTTATTACACCCCACCTAATAATGTATGTATTTTGTTTCCTAACGGACGTGGCAATTTTCCAAATACACCAATAATTATCCAATGCCACTGTAGCAACTATTATTATTGGTTTTAATATTAATAATTAATATTATTATTATTTACTACAGAGTCAGGGCCATCAGTAGATGCACACTGCACTACACAATGCAGTAGTTTATAACACCTTTCTACATGATGTAACCAAAGGCAGCTCAATTGTAGCAGCTATTAATAATGATTATGATTATTATTAATATTTATTATTATTATTACTTATTATTATTATTAATTACTTACGATATAAAATTACAAAATATTTTATTTTTATATGACCTGACAGGATTTGAATCCAAAACCCATCCAACTAAAAATCTGGTGACTTAACCACTACGCCATTAGTCAGATTATAAACATGTTTGACTCTTTCATCATTTTCAATTTTAATAAAAATTTTAAAGATTTTAAACAATTTTATGTATTTTTAAATATACAATGATTTTAGTATGAAATAATTTTTATATTGCCCATTTCGAAATGATCTTTAACCAGTTTTTACAAATTATTAAACAAAAGAATATTTTTATAATATTTATTTTCATCTTTGAACAATTTAGTATAGAATGTAAGATTAAAATTAATGTAATATTCCTTTTGATATTTAGAATTCAATGTAAATTTTTATTTAATTTTAATTCGATTTTTAATTTATTTTAAATTAATTAAAATTAATAAAAATCCAAAAGGAATATAATATTAAAAGTATTTGTATAAATAAGTGAATGAAGAAAACTCATATTAAAAGTTTAAGTTATTATGAAAAAAAAAAAAATGTATATATTTTGAATAAAAGTTATAAATTCCAAATAAATATATTTTTATATACATTTTCAAGATATTTCTATGTTTTTAAGTTCATTTTATTAAAGATGCATACTAAATACTATAATTATTTATGTTAACATTACTTTTTTCTAATATAATAATTTTAAAATTTATTATTCTGATCAAATTAAACTTTCGTTTAAACTTTTATTCTTAAATTCCAAAATAGTTACTTCACATAAAAAAAAAAATTTTATTAATTTAGTATACTATAGTATAGTATAGTTAATATTAGTAGATAATTCTTATTCTTCAAATATACAAAATTGTTAAAAATTAAAAATTTTTTTGACTTTAGAAATTCTTAATTAGAATTTAAATAACTTAAAAGGAACAACCAATTTTGATCCTATTTTCTTAATATCATTTTATGTAACATTATTCTTTGTAAGAAAAACTATATAATATGGAATAATTGGTAAAATATCAGAAATATTTTAGATATTATTTTGTAAAAGAAAATCAAATTAAAATCTATAGATATTTTAAGAAATATTTCGGTATAAAATGCAAGAAAATATAAATTTAATTAATAGTTATCTAAAATGAAAAATTAAAAGAAAATAGAATTGGAAAATTAAAATTTCACAACGAACAATTTCTTAGCTCTAAAAGAAAACTAAAAAATATATAAAAAAAAAAGAAATCCTTTTATGGATTTTATTTAAAAAATTTTTGATAATGGAATTCTATATATAGGTAATGTAAAATGATACGATAAAGTATTGAAATCTTTTAAATTTTATTATATATTGATATGAAGCAGTGATTTTAATTTAAACAGAATTTTAATGCAATTATATTAAGTAATTTGTGTTTTTTTATCTAACAACTTCAATGAAATCAATTTATTTTTATTGCATTGCACTTAAAAAAATGTCAGATTTTTCATGTAACAGGAAACAGGTTAAAGTTTGAAATTTTATTTGTTAGCTGCTGTTAATGTAAACGAAATTTACTTTAATATCTGAATAAATTTTAAATAAATTTTTCTTTTAAGTTCACTTTCTTATCAATCTATCATGTCTATCTTTATAGTAGACAAAAGTCGAAATCTGTATGTTGTTATTTACATATTTATTTTAATACTATGTATATAAGATAATAAAATATTACAGAACATAAGATAATGAAATATTATTAAAACCATCGACTATTAATGCCAAAATATTATTACTAGAAATACCAAAGTATATTGCCAAATATTAAAGGAAATAAATTCCTGCTTGCGAGCTGTGTACGATTTAAATTCGCACTTCCTCGATTAATATTCCATGTGTTTAATAACTTGGCCACCGAAAGCCCTTCATCAGTTTAAACAGCATTTTAATTATTATAAAAACTAATTAAATATGTTTGTGAGCTTTCGTCACAATTCACAGTTAGCAAAATAGTAATAATATTAGGTATATTCATTATTACAGTCCCACTCTCGAATTTAAAGAGACTCTTCGTATCACTGCTTCTCCTTTACTATCTCTATTACCTACTTAATATACTGTGTTAGCAGTTAGGGGTATCACCCTATTATTATCGCAAAAAAGGAAAGGTGCAGGATTTATTGAGTAAGAATAAATCTACCCCATTTATCAACCCCTACACACTGACACTACGCACTGAATACTGATCTACCCCTACGTTGTAAAATAAACATTATTAGATAAATTCTTTTTATTTACTTAATTTTGTTATATGTAACAAATTTGCAAAATGAATAGTTAAATAATGATTTAGCAACAAATCATAGCACAGCTGATAGTAAAACTTTATAGTTCATAAAATTTATAATGTATTCTTAACAGTAAAAAGTTATAGGTGTAATCCTTTTTCAAAAAATTTTGTAAAGCCATTGTAAAAAAAAATAAAAAAAAAAATTCGAAGAAAAGCTAAATTAAATAAATAAATGAAATTAAAAAGAAACTATTTTATTTTTAAATAACTTTATGTATATTCCTTAATGAAAGATGTCCTTTTGAGAAAAAATATTTTTTACCAAACTTTTTTTTTTTTTAGAAGAAAAAAAAGAAACAAAGATAAAAGAAAAACAAATTTTATGTATATTGAAAAGTTTTCAATTTTTTCCTGGAGTTTATAAAATAAAGCAAAGCAAAAACAAAAACAAAAAAAAAAAAATAAATGGAAAACAAGAAAAGTTCTCGGATTTTTTCTTTATTCTCTTTATAAAAACAACAAAATTAAAAAAAAAAAAATTCTTTTTTTTTTGAATTATTTTGAACGAAGAAATTTTCTAAAAGAAAAATATATAAAATTAAGATTTACTTGTCATATGAAAATGTGTTAGTAAGTAGCTTTAGTAGCACATGTAAAATTATGAAACATGTATTCAAAACTTAGAGGATGTTATCATGACATATTCTCATCACGTAATTCTGGACCTGAAAGGTCAGCGAAACATCTACAATTTTTGTTTTTTAAGTTTTTTTTTTGCTTTTTTCTTTTTATCGTGTGTTTGATAATTCAAAAAAAAAAAAAAAAAAAATTAAAATAAAATAAATTAAAGACTATATTGCCATCTAGGTTTTCCAATGTGTATCAATTTCTTTACTTAAGATCGTGATTATTTTATGAATCCTCAATAAATTGATTTGATTCACTCTTGTGTTTCTTTTATTTTTTTTCCAATATTTTTTCAAATACAGTAATACTTTGTTAACTGTTTTTGTTTAAAATACTTCAAAGAATTTTTTCCAAAAAATATAGCTTTACTGGCAGAATTCAATTAATAGGGCTACGAGAAGTTTAATTACTCATATTTTAAATTTTTATTTTTGTCCTTCAAGATAAGTGAATTAAATTACAAATATATATTTTATATTTTTCTTCTTTTTTTATGTATGGTTTTTGATTCTTCCCTTATGGTTGTCCTTGCCATTCATTATTGATATGTAAGTAACAAATATTTCTAAAAATTTTCAATACTCAAAGTTAATAATATTTTTTAGTTGTGCATTATTTTTAATAGCATATTTTTTTTTCAAAGGGAGGTAGAAATCTTTTAAAAATAGATACTAAGAATCCCAACTTATTAGTGTCAGATTCTTAGTATCCCTTAGCATCCTAATATAATAGGAAAAAACTCTTAACTGCTAAAGCAGTAAATTTAGTAAAGAATGGGGCTAGAAAAGGATATTATAAGGATGCTAAAACTTTGAATTGGGGAGTAACATTTTAAGGGTAATTATTATTTTACTATCAGTGACGAAGCTATCAACATTTACAACAGTTACAACATGCAACCGCATATAGCACCTTCCTGCATTTGGTAACCAAAAGCAGTTCCAGTGTAGCAGTTATTATTACTACTTATTTTTATATGATCTGAAGATGTTTGAATCGAAGATCTTCCGATTGCATATGGCAACAGTTTAACTATTGGAAAAAAAGATCAACTTTGAAAAATTAAATTAAATGAATTACTAATGATAAAAAATAAATGCTTTTACCTTATAATATGTTTTATTTTAGTTATAATTATTTAGATTCCACTGTTTGGTTCTTTAAGGGATTTCTTTTTTTTTTTTTTTTTTGAAGGATAAATTCATTAAAAAAGTTGAAAAAACTTTTCTCTAAAAAAATATATATATACGATAGTAAATCTTGTTAGAAAGAAATAAAATTAATACTCTTATCCTAATATGTACACTCATTTAATTTTAAGGCTTATCTTATTTGTATAAATTCAAAATGAAGTGCTCCTTTTGATTAGTAGTATGTAGAAAGTTTTGTTTTCGGACAAAGAAAATATTGTTAAATAGAGGAAGTTTGTGAAAATATATTATATTTGAGTCAATTAATCAAAATACATAAATTTTTAAAATTTAAGCCATTTTATATTTTTCATAAATTTAAAATTTTATAAATAATTAATGAAATGATGATTTTAAAATTTAATTATTTTCAATTGTGAACAATTCGTTAAACTTTCAAATATATAATGTTAATATGCTTTATAATGGAGTTCGGGGACTCAATTTAGTATTAGTATAGCTACAAATTTTAGATAGGATAATATTTTAGATTAAAATAAAAATTACTTTTAAATTTAAATATCTAATAATTTAATATTTTATAAATTTTTTATTTTATAATTAAATTAAATTGCAACTTAAATGAAAAATTCAACTACAAGAAAATTAAAATGATTATTCATATTTCTTTTGTTCTTAAAAATTTCTTGGTTCTCTTATTGTTTTTCAATATTAAGAAAACATTATAAAATAATTCAAAAATTTTTGATTAGTTTTATATGAAAAATAAAGCTTGACTAAGACGGTTAAGTCCTATCACAAGGTTGATCTTTTATATTATATGATTCATTTATTTCAAGATTCATAAAAAAGCTCATCAAAAATTCGTACCATTTGGATAGAGGAATTAATGGTAAATATTGGGTTATAAAATTTGTTAAAATTCTAAATATAATATGTATTCTCCCTGAAGACAGATGTTCAAATGAAATTTTAAGCAAATCCTTATATTTGTCCCTTATTTTATTAGATCTATGGTATTAACTTTAAGAACATGATCGTGTAAGAAGTATAAAGTGAAATATATATACGAGTATATAAATTATGTTTTTTCTAAATCAATTTGAAATTTAATTTTTTTTTTATTATTTTGAAGAATAGGGAAATAATCATACAATTACAATTATATAGTGTTATTGATGCTGAAATAAAGTATTATATGCTATAAACACCTTTAATATTACAAAATCTATTTATTTTGTGTCCAAATATTATCTATTTCAATTACAGCTTCTATAATATTCTGCTTTTTTTTCTCCCATAACCCTATTATATATAAAGGATATTAGTATATCCTTAGAAAATACGCTTCAGGATATAACAAATAATTTTATGACCACATCATATTATTATCTAAGGTTAATATAACATATACAAAAAAAAAAAAAAAAAAACAAAAAATTCAAACTGAATACTTATTTTCAAATCCAATAATCACATATTCATCTATACATGGACACACATAACATAATGCTGATTTTTTCTATCTTTTTTTTTTTGTTTTTGATGCAGAGTGGTTTTGATGGACAGAAAATTTATATTGTAAAATTGAAATTTCAGCATTAAAAAAAAAAAAAGTAAAGAACATGTTTAAAATGTATTTACGAGCATTAAATGTAAAAAATAAAAAAAAGAAGGAATAAATGAAAATCTTTATTAGAAAATTATTACTTTTGAATGGTATTATTGTCACCTGTTCAGTTAAAAAATATTATAGAAATAATTTTTTTATTTTTAAATAACAATGTAAGTTAAATATTCTAAAATAAATGAAAATAGTACCGAATAAAATTTACTAATATGTATGGAAAGGCGGTATTTTTCATGAATATTGCCTTATTTTATAAAAATCAATAGATTTCAGAGAACTCATTTTTCACTCTAGAGTTAAAAATATTAAAATCCATATTAAAATGCTTCAGTCCATATTAAAAAACAATATATATATTATAAAACTATAACATTTTTATATCGAACCGTTTACAGAATTTTACGAGAATCACAAAGCCATAGATTGAATCTTTTCAATTGTAACAGAGAAGTTTACAAGAAATTAAAGTCCCAAATATCTTTTCTATACATATTCGTGACTATGTTTTTTTTTTCAAGTTCTTGGAATACAATGGTCAATGACATAGTTACAAATTACAATATAAAATATATTAGTCATATCAAAATATTTAATATAACGATATATGTATCCGAAAAATCAATACAATATTGTATTGAAAATTTCAATTTCAATTGCATTCATTATAAATAACTCAATTTGTTACTTATACATAATATATTGAACATCATATTTTATGACAAGATAAAATCGACATAATAATATCAATACTTTCTAAATATTTCAAATTTTGTAATTGTTATAAAGAAAAAATATATAAAATTATAATTATTGCCATTCAAATTAAATTTAAAATTGATTAATCTTTAAAATTTTATTTTTCATGAAAAATAAACGAAATTTAATTCATTTTTGTTGGGTTAACACACACACACACATGGTATATACATAATATATTTTTATATTCTGTTTTATAAAATGCCAATTTAAGTAATAAAAGTTTGAATTAATAATAAAAATTAAATAATTCTTTAAAATTTATGATACCTACAGTTTTAAAAAGTAGAAAAACGAAGTATTTTATTTGTTATAATAATTCATAAAAAAATTATACAACAAAATCTTTTGTATTTTTATTGCGCCAACTTTTGTTTTTTGTTTTGTATAATAATTATATAATATTATGTTCTGTTGTTTTAGAAAAAATGAATTCAATTCGTAATTAAATTATATCAATTCACATAATGAATTGATTAATAATAGAGAAGAATTGAAAATTTATTAAAAATATGAAGAGTTTTAAAGTTTTGTTGGTCTTTGTTGTCTTAAGATCCTACGAGTATTACTATTTTTTTTACAAAAGAACTATACACATAATATATATGTATTTTTCGGTCACGTGACTTAAAGCCATTCGACATAAGGCCATGATGGCTTTATGGTTCACTCTAAAGAGACATAAAACCATAACACCGATATTTTCGCGTATGATCTTATGTTCCATTTGAGTCTCGCCGCGCGCCACTTGAATCG
This sequence comes from Poecilobothrus nobilitatus, assembly GCA_947095535.1. Taxonomy (NCBI): domain Eukaryota; kingdom Metazoa; phylum Arthropoda; class Insecta; order Diptera; family Dolichopodidae; genus Poecilobothrus; species Poecilobothrus nobilitatus. Next base: position 187,147,118 of record OX352774.1, on the reverse strand, counting down.
TACGGGCGACGATGTTCGCGCGCGTCCGCCCATCCTCCCGTTTAATTGCTCACAATACGCATGATAAATTTCAAACAACATTTAAAATATTTAAATTTTATAATTTAAAATTTTGTTTAAAAAATATATTAATTTATATTGTGACAATGGCAATGACAATTTTATGATAATGACAAACAACTCTGAAATTGAACCTAATAACGATAGTGAAAATAATTCTGAAAATTCTGCACCAGAAATACAAATAATATGATGTTGTGTGAAATATGTTGTCAAGATGAGAAAACCAGTACTATTAATGCCATTTAAGCATTATAAATTATGTGCTGAATATATTTCACTAAAATGAAAGAAAACTATGTAAAACGAAAAAAAATCCATGTTCTGTGTCCAATTTTTAGACAAATTGTAGAGAATTCTACAACAATATATATGTAAAAAACTAATATATATATTTAAAAAAATTATTTTATTTTTTCTCATTATTTTATTTTAATAAATGAGATATAAGATCATATGGTAATATGTTTCTTTTAGGTTAGACATAAAGCCTATTATGGCCTTAAGTCGAATGGCTTTAAGTCACGGGACTGTAATTTTCTTCTTTATTAAATTAATTAAAAAAAAAATTATAAAAAATGAATGTAGTTTATGTAAAAATAAAAATTTGATGTGTTGTACCATTGTTTTATATTTTCATTAACATCAATTTGAAATTGACAAACTACCATTTAACAGTTATGCAAAAAAAAGAATTTCAAATTGGGAACAAATAATTTTAAAATGGGAAAAAAATAATTTCAAAATGGGATATTAAATTTCAAATTGATAACAAAATATTTGAAAATGAATAAAATAGTTTGTCATTAAAATTTTATAAAAAGTTTGATGTGCGCTGTTGGAACAAATAATAAAATACCATATAATATGCATGTTAAAAAAAAATGTCAAACTGTCAATATTAAATAGCAATATTTTGTACATATTCTATAATAATTAAAATTGCTTTAATTTGTCCTTTGTTTTAATATATTAGGATTGAACAATTTTACTTCTAATCGATGAATCAAGCTGAACAACTAAATAAAAAACAATTCGGTGGAAAAAAATCTACCAAAATGTCAACCGAATAACATACCTTTATATGAAAGTGTAATTTAATTTTTTTTTTTAAATTCAATTAATTTCTGATTTTTATATAAATAAAATATGGAATTCAGAACATGCATACAGATTTAATATAAAAAATAAATTATTTTTTCTTTTCGAAAATCAAAGGAATTATTACATATTTCTATTTTATTTTATTTTCTTTACACCATTCTTTCAATAATCGAAATTAAAAAAAAAAAAAACAAAAAAAAATTCCTGTTTTATTTTCAACTTTTCAACTGTCAAGTCAAAAAGTGTTAATTTAATAGGTGAAAGGTAATAATAATTACGAAAAATAAGTATTAGATATTTTAAAGATGAAAATTATTTGAACGCCATCTGTTGCTTAATAGCTTCGTAGTATTTTATATTAAATTATATATATATTTTTGGTTTTCTTCGTTTTTTACTTTATAATTTAAGTACGAATTGTTGAAAGTAATAATTATGTATGGATTATAATTTTCTTTTTAAGTTTTAATTACGAATTTAATTGTTAAAAACAAAAAAAAAAACTTTTTTTTATTAATTACATTTTCAATACAATATTGGCAAAAATTATAACAAAAACGAAGAAAAATAGAAGGTTAGATTTTTGAAATTTTTCCAAAATGAAAGGGTGAAAAATGTTTAAAAATGTTTAAAATTTAAATGTATTAGTGAGGGTGTTTTTGTAAGCTCTTAACTTTTAAATTTTTATAATTAAAAAATTATTGATTTTTACTTTTGGAAGCAATAAAGTTATGCAAACGAACCTGTTATATAATTAATATACATATGTATTATTTTTTAGAGTTAATACATAATATATGTATGCCTTATAAATATATATACCAAATTAAACTAAAAAAATAAAAATTAATTTTTAAACTAATTTTTATTTTAGAAGTTATATTAAAATAAAAGTTAAATAACATAATAATTCTTTGCATGTCTGGGAAGAAAATCAAAATTTGCTGGATAGTAGATATTAATATTATCTTAGAAATTAAAATAAATAAATAAATGAATAAATAAAGTAAATGCAACCGACTTATTAATAATCTACACCTGAATAATTCGAATTAAATTAAAAATTTATAAGTTTTTTGGCAGCTGCTTGAACTTCTTCCCTTTTCTGTCTTATTCAACTTAAATTTTAGCAACGTAAAAGAGGCCTCCTCTTGGAATATGCTTGACACCCTTGTAGAAAATTTCAAGTTTCTATCTTTATTAATTTCGAAGATATGCTTGTTAGTCCTTGGGACGCGTGCGTCAGGTACCCGAATTGCCACTCCAATTCATCAAATCCATCTCAGGGACATAACGAGAACATGCCAGAACACCATTGTTGTAAATTTAAAGGTTCTATCATTGTCGGTTATGGAGATATACTCGTTTGCTCTGGGGTTCGTTCGAAAGCTTCCAAAATTCGAACTCATGGACTAAATCCTCTCAAATTTCAGAGACTTAAATCAAACATGAAAGAACACCATTGTACTAAATTTAAAGGTTCTATCTTTGTTGGTTTTGGAGATAATCTCGTTTGCTCCGGACACATTCGGAAGCTCCCAGAATCTTCATACAAACTTCATACCAAAGTTAATGTACCCTATACTTTAGGTGTTGGGTATAATAATAAATAAGTTTTTATATGCCTATATGATTAATACAAGATAGATTTTGAGTTGTGGTCATTTAAAATCTTCTTCAGTTATTTTTTTTGTTTATTATCTTCTAATAATTTCAAATTTTAACAATAATATAAATAATAATATTACAGGGTGGGCCAACTTGGACTGAATGATTTGAAATGCTTATAATTTTTATACCCGTACGATAAGGATCGGGTATATTAAAAATGCTCCCCCGTTTGTAACAACTCGAAATGGATCGGATCAGAATTAACGCTAAACGATTACTGCTTTTATTAGCTTTAAAAATATATATGCAATAAATATATACTTGTGGCATATGGTGTCTTAATTTACCATTACGCGAAACTCAAATTTTGCAAAGTTCTTGATTCCTTTTATCTTCCAAACGGCTTAAGTTAGATCTTTTGGACATTTCAAAAAATATTTTTATATTGTCCTCCGCTTTGGAGCTGTATGGGGTCAAAAACTAAAAAATTCCTTATTTTTAAACACCTGTAACTTGAACACCTGTCCAATTTTTTTTGAAGTAATATATAAAAATTAAAGCTCCAACATTATATTTTTATTTCTATTAACGGCAGTGTGGCACCTCATTTTCTAAATTTTTCTAACAAATTTTTTTAAAGATTTTTTTGCATTTTTTTTTACTCGATAATATTAAATTGTTGAGGACGATGCGTAGTACAAAAAAAATTAAATAAATAATAAAAAATATAACGGTTACTTGAAGAATTTATATTTATATGATATTAGTATACATACTTATATAACTCATGTTTATTTACATATCGTATATGTCACTGATGAATGAATGATATATAATACATATGTATGGTATAAATTATTATACATTTGCCGCTTGGTATAAAATGGCACTATAGCATATTTTGAAAAGTTTTGGATTGATAATCGTTATGTGGTAGGTTAGAATCTGCTTTTGAAGAATGTGTAAACATATATTTTGAATATATGTCCAACCCATTGTTCTAGAAATTATAAAATTCATCCAAATTATTTTAAAATACTAAAAAATTAAAAAAATAATATTATAAGCAAAGTGACAGGCTATGAACATACTAACAGTTCGTAGGGGTATCTAAGAGTTGACAAAGGCAACTGTATTCTTTTTCGTTTTATTTTATTTTGTTTTGCGGATAATAAAGAATTTTATAAAATTTTGTAATGTCATCATACTCAGTGCAGTGCAAGAACGTATAAAAATTGTTGAATTTTATTATGTTTCCGGACGATAAATTTTTTCTGATTATGTGCGATGAAGCACATTTTTATTTAAATGGAAATGTCAATAAACAGAATTACCGAATTTGGGATACAAAGAATTGGACAATTTTGTTTGGTGTGGAAATATAGATAGAGTTATTGGTCCATATTTTTCGAAAATGAATTTGAGCATCCAGAAAGCGTCTCTGGGGCGGTATACCGGACCATGTTGGAAAATTTTTTACGTTCGGTAGTTCTAAATAATCGTGAAATATGGTTCCAGCTCATACAGCGAGAGAGACAATGGCAATTCTGCGAGAACTTTTTAATGACTGAATAATTTTAAAAAATGCTGATTTCGCATGGCCACCCTGTTTCCCAGATTTAATGGCCCTTGATTTTTTTTGTGAGATTTCTTGAAGGAACATAAACCCATTAAACCATCACAAAACATTCAGGAACTAAAGTAGAATATTCGCACAGAACCATTAACTGTCAACGGGAAAATGGAAGCCATAGAATGTCATTTTTCAAACTTAGCTTAAAATTTAATAATTTATATTTTCATTAAAAAAAAAAATAAAATAAAAACTTTAAAAATTAATAAAAAATAAACATTTCAAATCAGTCAGTCCAAGTTGGCCCACCCTGTATTTTGATGAAAAATATTAAGCAAAATGATGTGTATTTTATATATTTTATATATGATGTGATATGATGTGTATTTTATATCAAATTTAATATTTCAACATTTCTGATACTTGAAATGTAAAAATAAATAATTAATATTAATTAAATATTTCGCGTAAAATTGTAAAATGTAATGCTTTAAAGTTTAAAATAACTGTTTATTAATGAATATGTAGTTTTTTTTTTTAAATAATAGTAAAAAATTTGTAAACAAAACACTAAATAAATTATATATGTAATTTAATTAGTGTTTAAAATTTAACATTTTAGAACAAAAATATTTTTTATATATATGTACAGTTACTGACAAATTATTTACTGTACATACAAATAAAAAAGAGTTAAGAGTTTTAAAAAAATAAAAGAGTTTTATAAGAGTTTATAAAAATAAAATCTTTAAAAAAAAAAAAATAATGGTAATAATAAATTTACATCGCCTAAGCAAAAAATGGATTACAACCTATTGCAGCAGTAAAATACTGCTTCTTGAGAAGAAATAGAGGGAAAATTAACATATATAAAGAATCCTAGTTTTTTAAGGTTCTTGATTAAGTTTTTTTTTTAAGTATTTGCTTGCATTATTCTTATTTAATAGTCGTCTGAAGGAGGAAGAATATTACTATATTTATACCCGTACGATAGGATCGGGTATAATAAAATTACTCCTCCGTTTGTAACACCTCGAAATAAGCGAGCTAGATATACCTTCAAAGGTATGGATCGGATCAGAAAAAAATTCTAAGACTTTTGAGCCATGTCCGTCCGTCCGTCCGTCCGTCAGCACGCTAACTCAAAAATTAAGAAAGCTAGAATCTTGAAATTTACATAAAATATTCTTGGAGTAATTTGTAGGTTCCCTATTTTTTTTGGTTGAGTTTGGACCAAAACTTAAGGTAGCTCTCGAACACCTAACTTTTAGATCCCCACATTTTTTTTGAAATAGAGCTATGAAATTTTAACTGCTGATAGATCTCACAAAAATATTAATTTTATTTTTAATAACTTTTTTTTGTAACCCCACCCGTTACGGAGCTACAGCTCCCCAAAGGTTCAAAAAAGCTCTATATTTAAATTGTTATAGCACAAGTTGTATAAGGTATATCTTCATTTTGAAAACGCCAAACGATTACTACTTTCATTAGCTTTAAAAGTATGTGTACAATAAATATATATTTGTGGCATACGGTGTCTTAATTTACCGTTATGCGAAACTCAAATTTTGCAAAATTCTTTAACCCTTCTATCTTCTAAACGGTTAAAGTTGGAAACATAAAATTGAAATTTTGACAGAAGTTAGATCTTTGAAAATTAGTATGAGTCATTTCAGAAATTTTTTTTGTATCACCCCCCGTTTAGGAGCTGTAAGGGGTCAAAAACTGAAAATTTCCTATTTTTAAACACCTGCAACTTGAACACCTGTTAAAATTTTTTTGAAGTAATACACAAAAATTAAAGCTTCAACATTATACTTTTATTTCTGTTAACAACTTTTTTTAATAATATAGGGTTACTTTATAATTGACGAAAGTGTTACTTGATTTTTTTCAAATTTTCTAACAAATTTCTTTAACGAATTTTTTCCATTTTGTTTTACTCGATAATTTGAAATTGTTGAGGATATAATGCGTAGTACAAAAAAATGTAATTAAATAAACAACATAACGGTTGCTTGAAGAATTTTTATTTATATGATATTGATATATATACATACTTATATAATACCATGTTTATTTACATATGGTATATGTCACTAGTGAATGAATGATAAGAGTATAGATGTATATTATATAGCGCCGTATTTACATACATATATGTATTTTATTGTACTTATAAGAAATTATTCTGTCAATGGAATATTTAAATATAATATAATTTTTTAATATTTAACATTATATTTACTATTTTGTACTAAGTAAATTTAATATAAATTTACCGCTTAGTATTAAATGGTACTATAGAATATTTGAAAAAGTTTTGGATTGATAATCGTTATGTTAAAATTTGCTTTAGAAGAATGTATAAACATATAGTTTGAATATATCTACAACCCATAGTTATAGAAATTATAAAATTCACCCAAATTATTTTAAAATACTAAAATATTTAAAAAATAATATTGTAAGCAAAGTGACAGGCTGTGAACATACTAACGGTTCGTACGGGTATCTAAGAGTTGACAAAGTCAACTGTATTCTTCTTCGTTTTTCTTCGATTCTCAGTAAACAAGACACATATTATCTAGTCCTTTCTATTCTGATTAGTTGTCATCATTTATAAAGTTTAAATTAAATCTTAAATTACAGCTGAAATTGATGGTATTAAATTATAATAATAGTATTAATTTACAGCATAACCGAATAAAATTTAGGACAATGAAAAAGAATTACTTTATTTTTATTACCTTAATTAAAAATTCTTCTATTTTATATGTATAACACTTTCTAACCAATTGTTTGACCTTTACTGTACATTAAAAAAATTACACTAAACATAATTTCATATATTTTAAAATTTTCAATTGGATTTCATTTGACTTAAATACTGAAAAAATAAAAACAAATCTCTAAAAACAATTGTTAAGATAATAATGTAAAAATTAACTAATTGTAGATATTTGTGTAGTTAAAAAAAAAATTTTTTCCTAAAATGTTTTGATTAGATTTTGTTTACATATAGTTTTTAAGCATTACAATTTATTATTTTATTTTTTAGTAATGTTCTTTGTTAAGTATAAATGTATGTTAATGTATTTTTAGTATACAGTGGGGTTTCAAATACTTTTTAAAAAAAAAAAATTTTTTTTTTCAGATATATCAGTTTTTATTTTAACAATTTTAAGAAATTTTACGGTTTTTAAGAATTTTAAATTGTATCTTGGTGAGTGCTCATTTCTTTTGCCTAGTCGTTGTTATTCTAAAGTCTATTTCTTCATAGGCGGTCGATTCAATTTTATTCATTTTCATTTTATTTACGGACAAACTTACATGATTTAAGTAATTGCAGTTTATCTCTGGTTTTCTTGTTTACATTTTATTTTCTATTTTTATAGTGTAGAGCGAGTTTTCCTTAATTAATTTCGTCTCCATTCGTATTTCCATTTGCATTAACAACTGACTTGCTCCTTAACTATAAGTACTATTGAATCTTTGACGATTTTATTTGTTATTTTTATCATTTTTATTTGTTTTTGTATTTTGTAGTTTTCTTATGCTACAAAATATTTGTTAAATTTTCCAACTTTTGTTTTAGTATCTTTGAACTTGTGTAGAATCACCTGTGTATTCCAGATTTTGAATTTTTTAATTAACCCCAAATTAATTCCACTTTGTTTATTGTGCTTCAATAATTAGGATTTAAAAAAAATGTTAGTTAAAGTTGCCATAGTTTTTCAATATGAAATATTTTTGCATCATTTTATCTCTTTGAAACAATGATTTAACTTATTTTATTATGTAAGTATATAGCGTTTTATTACAGTATAAAAAAGTCTTTTGAAATTTATATATAAGTTAAGTACACACGTAAATATTTTTGAATCATCCTGTATTTATAAATAAATAAATGAAAAAAAAAAAACTATAAATAGAGAGTGAAAAAATAATAGTCTATATTATCAGATATAGTAAAAGACAGCAGATGTTATAAGGAACGATGATATGATGGTATTAAATGTAAAATGGACATAATCCTTGACCGTAATGAATTTTTATGGATGAAAAAATAAGACAACTAACGTAACATATTGTATTCATCATTCGATAAAAAAAAAAATGTATGTACACATACATACAAACAAATAAAAATATAAATTTTCAAACTAAATAATTACATAACTATAAAAAAAAAAAAAAACTCAAATATGTGATATATAAGTTATAATAAGAACGCAATACGAGGAGAAGGTTACGAAGAGAGCGATGAAAGAAGTGTAAAATATTTTTATAAAGATAAATAAACATATGATATTAGTATATATATATATGTATATATGAATATATGTATTTTAAAATTCTGGATTTTTTGGAAAAACAAAAAAAAAATATCCTTTTCGGTTATAATGCGTATATTTATTTGTTACATTCAAGTGGAAAATTTCATTTTAAGCGTGAAAAATAAAATAATATTATTCATTTTATTTTAAAATTCATTTTTAATTTATTATTTTCGCTTTATTTGAAAAAAAAAAAAAATAAATAAAAAATCCATGTTTAATTTTCAAAATTATTTCCGAAAAAGGAAATCGTTTAAAAATTCTTTAATTTTATATCCGGATGTTGTATTTACCCTATGAACAAGTATTAATTTTTATATTTCAATACGTTTGTAAATTAAAAAAAAAAAAAATTTAAAGCTTTAAATTTTACATTTCAGTTTTTAGTAGAGAAGAAAAAAGTTACTTTATTAGAAAAATTTATTTTTTTTTGTAAATAATGGTGCTTTAAAAATTAGAATTATAGTACAACTGTATAGGTGCCCCATTATAAATTTTTCTAATCGAAAGCTGTAATCATATATATAAATAAACATTTTAAAACAACCTATAAGACTTAAAAGTCTTAAAACTCTAAGTAATTAATTTCATATGTTTTTTAAATGTTTTATTCATTTTCAATTAGAATTTCGAATTCAATTCAAATCGTAGATGTAAAAAAAATAAATATTACATAAAATTACATTTATTAAAAAAATTAAATTATTACATAAAAATCTTGAAATTATCGTCAAAATTATTTTTATTAATAGAGTGATCAAATAAGAGCTAATAAAAACAAAATGGTATATAAGATATTAATATAACTATTATTTTTAATTAAGATATTGGTTCATGATATTTGTTATTTAAAAATGATTTCATATAAATGCCCCTTCTGAAGTTTTTTTAAAATTCGATTCTGGAACACCAATTTTTGGCCACTTTTCTACATAAATCTACACTTATTTCACCATTAACACGAATAATGTTGGTTTTAAGGTAATTGAGTGCATGTGATTCATTGTAGTAAACCAATATGATTCAAAATAACCCTAAATAAAAAAAAATCTAATAAAGTTATACATGATGTTGCAGTTCACATCGGCTGGAAATTATAAGGTCATGAAATTTTTTTCTTCAATAAATTGATTGTGTCACAAGATGTATGGCACCATATTGTTAAAACCACGCAAATCGTCCAACTCGAAAACATCTAAATCATACCACAAAAAATCAGTAATCATTTTTCTGTATCATACATTCTCCATTGACGGTAACTGCAATGACATTTTCATTTTCAAAAAAATACGGTCCAATTATACCTGCAGACTACAAACCATTCCAAACTTTTTATTTTTGTAGATGTAAACATGCTTCATGAAGAGCATATGCGTTTATATCTACAAAAATTACAAAGGGAATAACTCTTACGACGTGTGTGGGATTCAAACCCACACTCCCTCGGTGTTTACAGCATATTTTATACGCTCTTATCCACTACGCCATCGGGAGCCTCTATAAGGTTAATTATGTTGACCATAAATTTCACGTAAGGTGCAAAACGTAGCCCGAATAGATTTTTGTAATGAGTTTTAACAATTTCTATGCCCTGTGCAACTGTGTATTTTTTCATGCTGTGTCAAAGAATATTGAACAAAAATGTCAAATTTGGAGGGAATCTGAAAAAAAGGCCCCTTATAATGTTTAAAAAATATGTACTACTAATTTGATCACGTGTTATTATTAAATGATATATAATTAATATTTATTTTGGGAGCTAGAAGCTGAATATACCAGTAACGATAAACGAAAAAAAAATAAAACAAAATACAAAAGAATGTATTTAAAGCAAAACAGTGACCACTTTCAGATTAAAAAGAGTTAATTAATACAAAGAGTATTAATATTATTATATACAAAAATATATTATTATGTACAAAAATAAGCTCAAGAATTTTTAAGTTTGGTTGGTGTGAGTGGCTGGCCACCGCCGCTCCTGGCAGTGACCCCAATTAGCGCGTTAGCACCGTTTTGCTACCACTTCCGTGACCACAAGTCTTATAATATAGCTATATTAGTTTAATTTTAGATCCATTTCGTTGCGTTAAGAAACCTTACCATTTCTGCAGGTTGCTTAACCGCTAGATCACTAAGATTGTTGAATTGATGGCTACCCAGAATTGGTATTCTGGCCCTCACCAGCGCTGGGCACTTACAGGTGAAGTGTGTAATGGATTCTTTCTCATTCTGTTCACCACAGCTGCGACAGGATGAATTGAATGGGATACCTATTCTGGCCGCATGTTCACCAATTGGCCAGTGGCCCGTGAACACACCTATTGTTCTGGCTATATTCCGTCGGGATAGCTTCAATAGATTTTCGGTTCTTTTTTTATTATACGATGGCCAGACTTTCCTGGCCGTACAACATGTGGCTAGTTCGTTCCACCTTCTATTTGCTAACAACAAAAAGTGGAGGAAGATATCTCTCTTAACGCTGTTTAGCGGGGGCTCTACCTGTTCCGCCAGTGAAGCATTTAGGCTGGAACCCCTCCTTGCTAACTCATCAGCATGTTCATTTCCTGCGATGTTCCTATGTCCCGGAACCCACAGTAATGTAACATTGAATTGATTTAAATTTATTAAATCAATTCAATGTTATTATTTATTATTTTAGTTTTATTTAAAATTTTCTCATATTTTTTTTACAAATTTATTTTTAAAGTTTAGCATTTCTTATTGAAATTAAATTTCAAAAAAATAAAGATCAATTTGATTTGAACTATTTTAGTTAACAGATTATAGTTTCGTCTCTATAATAAAAGTCTTAATAAATATACTATGGTTTATTATCGCACATATTATCCTATTCATTTTAAATTCAAATATTTAATCTGAAATATTGATTAGATTAATTTAATAAATTCATAATATTTATAAACCTACAAGTATATTATAAAGCATAATAATATAGTCCATAATCCATAGAGAATAAGGATCTCTTAAAAAGATTTAATCTGAGATAAATCAAAAATGAAAATGAGAAGCAGCATTATATAATAATAAAATATTTAAGAATTATTAATTAAATTAAATTTTAATATAAATGTTTTGATATTAAAAAAAAAAAAAAAAATTTTTAAGAATTTTTAAGTATCTTTTTTTTCTTGTTTTCTCTTCACTACTTTTCTTAATTAAAAAGTCACAATATTTAAAATGTCATGGAAGGAACGAAGAAAAAAATTTCAAGAAAAAAAATAAAACAATTTTCTTGATTTAACTAATACCAGAGACTACTAATACTCAAATGAATCTTTATCTCATTTATATGTTATTTTATTTTTATCTTATAATTTTTTTTTTTTTTTTAACAATTTCTTGACCACCTTTGAAATATTTATTTTTAAAACAAAAAACAAAATCAAAAAAAAAAAACTTTCAAACTAAAACTATTTTTAAAAGGAATTTTTGTTTTTTATAAACTGCATTCTTTTTAAAAGAAACTTTTTGGAAATTTTACTATGTTTCAAAAAAAAAAAAAAACAGAAGAACAAAAAAAGAGAAAATATTTGTGGGTCAACGGAACAACAAAGGTTTTTATGCCTTTCAGGAGGTGGAGTTCTTAGAATCTAACATATTACTGTTACTGGGTTTCTATATTAAAGGAGCAAAATGGAACTTTTTATAACTTATCTAAAAATTCCAATGTTTTTTTTTTTTTTGGAATTTTGAATTTTTTGTTTTTTTTGTTTGTTATTTAAAGTTTTTAAAAAAAAATTCAAGAATTTAATTTTTTTATTAAAGAATTCTATTTTGGTTTTCATTTAAAGAGGATGACAGTTAAATCAAAAAAAAGAAACAAAAAAAAAAAAAATATCTGACGGTGACTTATTTAAACTTTTATGTGCGTAGATTAGTTTCGCCACTATAAAAATAAAATACTATCTATACGGTAAATTGTTGTGTTGAGTCATTTATGTTTAAAAAAAAAAAAAAGAATGGAATGGAAAGTTTATTTCAGTTTGAATTTTGAAAATAGTAAAAATAAAAAAAAAATAAATATTTGAATGAAAATTTAGTGCGGTGTTTATACAACAAATACATTCAATTTTTTAAAAGGGCTACATTATTTTTTATTAAAGGTATTACAAAGTTGAAGTTTCTATTTTAAAATTTAATAATTAAAAGAATGGATATCCGTTTTTTTTGTAATAGACCTTAAAAATGTTGTCCTTGTATTTTGTTAAACTAAATCAAATAACCTGTAAAAAAGGGGTTTTAATTTTGGATTTCAAGGCAAGTTTGCTATTTTGTTTGTATAGTATTCTTCTATTTTCTCGCATAAACATTATTGAGTTTGTAATAGATATAATTAAAATTTAGATGTTGAAATTCTGAATACATTGATGTGAGACGTATCTGTCTTACCATGTTAGTTGATTCAGTTACATTTCATAACTCTTCTTCGATTTACCATTTCTTTAACAAAGAGTTTCTTTATGTTTTATTTTTCATTGTTCCGCATGTTAATATTTTTCATGGTTATAATTTGTTCTTAGTGTTCCATTATTGTAATATATTCCCTCAAGAAAAGCAAGCAAGCATTTCCTCAAGCAAGAAAAACAATAAATATTTTTACGAATCATACAGAACTACAAAATTACAAAATACAAACCAATTACAAATTTTTCTATACTTCATATGTATTTAAATTCGATATAAATATGAATTACGGTCATTATTTAATTAGAATAGTTTTAAACAGTTACATGCCTACCATCTTATAATAGGTTGGTTTAACTTATGATTTTTTTTCTATTCATTTTTTTTCTTTTTAAATAATAAATAACTTTACGCCATATAATATACTTAGATACACATAATAAATACAATCGTAGAAAAAAATCTAGGGTTCAATTTTATTTTCTAAAACCCTAGTAATCCTTTTAAGAGAGGGTCAAGGCCTATAAATGCCTAAGATGAAATAAAAAAAAAAAAAAAATAATAATAATAATAAAAATAACAAACCTTATTTTTTTGTTCAAAACTTTTCTGTTTTGTTTTTCGGTACTTGATTTAAAAGGGATGTATATTAGAGAAGGATGCCCTGAAACAAGACAAAAATTAGTTCGAAATTTTTTTCTCTTGTCCTATTATAAGTTTTTTCTTGTTTTGGTTTCAGTTCATCCTTAAATTATGTTAGGGTGACCTTATTTAATACCTCTATTATGCGTTCTATTATAGGCTATGGTTAAAGTTTTTTTTTTTGTTTTATTTTTATTATTTGTAAGGTATTTGTCTGTAATAGTTTATTTATGAAAATGCCTGTATGTATATATAATATGTTATAAATGTATTAGTTTACTTAAAGAAAAGAAAAATTGCGTGAAAATAATGAATTGAATAAAAAAAAAACATGAAAAATCAAAAAAAAAAAAAAAAAAATACTGTGAAAAAAATCTAAAAGACCCAAATTTGAAATTTAAGAAGAAATAAATAACTATCTTAATGGGGTATTAGAATTACACCTCTGTGTTTTAGATGTTATCATTGATATACTAAAAATAAAAATACAAAACTTATTTTTGTAATAGTTTTTTTTGATTATATGTCTTATAAAATGTTATATTATGCATGTTTTTAAAACAGATTTAAAAGAACAGGATGTTTAAGCTGTATTTGGCTTTTTGAATTCAAGGAACTAAAACAATTATTAATGAAACACAATTTATAATGAAAGTTGTCCAAAAAAATTACCTTATTTTTCGGAGTAACTTAAAAATGTTTCTTTTTCGTTATAGTAAAATTATTTTTCATCTAGTTATCGTTATTAACAATACTTTTGTGCCCCATTAACTTTTTAAAAATACTGCTAGATAACATTTAAAAAAAAAATAATCCTGTAAAATAAAATTTCAATTGAATCCAAATATGACAAAATCTTTAAAATGTGTATAAATTATTTCAATGATAAAATCATGTATTCTCTAAAAAAAATATTGATGGGACCTCGCTCATCTAGTGGGTAGGAGTATATAAAATACGCTGCTAACAACGAGGGGATTGTGGATCATTTATGTGGCAGGGGAAAAACTAAAAAAAAAATAATAAAGAAAAACCAAGAAATTAATTACAAACTAAATATAGGTAGTGAAAGAAAATTAAATATAATCAGTGTTTCAATAATTTGGTTAGCGGTAATTCAGAGTCCGTTTTTCATTATCTTTTGTACATAAATTAAGCATCTGTCTACATTAGAGTTCAGTTGTCAAATTAGGGTTTCTTATTAATTAACGTGAGTCTAATTGGCAATTTATATACACACTATGTACAATTATATACATGATAGAGTTTAGTCAGACAATTATGCTTTAAATTTTTCTGCAATTTATATGCAAGATTTTGTTAAATTTCTTTTAATCGATTTTTCAGTGGTAGATATTTTATACAAGTAAAATTTCCAAAATTTTCTTATATTTTCTAATGTTATAACAGATAAAGAAATTTTTTTTTAAGTTATATACATTAATTATTTTCTTGCCTCTATTATTTTAATTATTTTGACTTTGTATTATTTAATTTATTAAACACCCTATAATTTATTAACTAGATCATAAATAATAATAAATGTTAACATTATTTTTAAAAATATGGTACTTGTTAATAAAAAAAGAAAAAAAAAGATAAAAAGGTTAAAGTTATGTTAATACTATTTCAAATTTAACTTTCTTTTTTGTTTTTTTTTTGTATATGACCTTTAACCTTGAGGTGAAAATTTTTTAACCTTATTTTAAATTTATTGAATCTAAAATGTAAAAATATTCTTTACTTTATGCAGAATTTTATGGTTTTTTTTTTGTTTTAGCTATAATAAGTAATTTTAAATTTATTTAGTAAATTTTATAGTAAAAATTTTTATAAAATTTATGAAAATTATATTTAAAAAAAAAAAAAAAAATATATAGGGAGGGTAATAAAGTTTTAAATTATTCAAGAAAAAATTAAAAAATAAAAAAATTTAAGAATATTTGAATTGCTTAAGTACATTTTTTTTTATGTTTATTTGTTGTATTTTTCGAAAATTTCATTAAGATCAAATAATTTAATTTTTATTTTAAATATTAAGAAAAGATGGATTGGGATTTTTTTCACAAATATATTTTTACTTATTATAAAACGATTGCAATTTTCTTTTTATAATATTTGTTACTTAGTTTTAATGATGAGTCTGTGTTATGGGTATATGATTCAAAGTATTTATGGTTATTTCAAAAATAGAAAAAAATTTATTAAGTTGTATTCTAAAAATTGTTATTTTCCATAGCTTGTTTTTTACAGCATTAGAACCTCGCATGATCTATGTTAAATTTAAATTAACTGAAAGTAATTCGTTTGAGAAATATATTGATAATTTTATATCTTCGGTTTTCTATTAACACGAACTAATTTAGATAATAAATTGAAACATTCAGTACATAAAACATTCAGTACATTCAGTACATTCAGTAAATAAACATAAAAAAAAAAAAAAAAACTTCCATTTAATTTTACAATAAGGGTGAAGGCGCAATATACGATTTGCTTGCTTCGCTTGCTTTACACCCTTTGACAGTTGAAATAAATTACATTGTATCTTATGTAGCAACGCCCAATGGTAAAGTAATCAAAGCAAAACAAAGTAAGAAAAGTTCAAAATTGATCAATTTTCAATTAGACGCTTTGCATTATTACTTTGACGTTTAAAATAATATTTAAAACGTCAGAGAATTTTGTTTTTAAATAAATATTTGAATTATTGGATTCGAAAATATTTTGTAAATTTTCAATTGTGCAGAATCTTGTTTTAATTTTGCAAATGTACTCTCATAAAGGCCATGTATTTTGCGATCCAAATATATGTCCGGAACCCAAAATTGTCGCTGATTCTTTATTTTTTGAAAAACTTTGTAGTTTTCGTACAATAAAAATATGATGTAGAAAATATCACAAATATCTTGCAAATCTTCCATTTTAAACAACGAAATAAACAATAATAAAAAAAATGAAAATGTCAAATGTCAAGCAATTTAAAAGCGTACATTGGGATTTAAAATTATTTTGATTACTTTGTTTCGTTTATTCGCTTTTCAAAGCAAAGCAAACGAAGCAAACAAAGCGTACATTGGGCCTTCACCTTAAATTTGGTTAATTACATATTTTAAAATTTTATTTATTTTTTAATTATTTTTATTATATATAGAGTAACTGAAGCATGAAGTAAAAACACTAATTATTTTTTAGTTATTAAATAAAATATAATTTTTCACACATTATTTCTAAAATAATAATTAATATAAAAATTTTTCCATAAAAAATCTAATTTTTCTTAAAATATTTTTTCTGTATAGAGAAAATAGTTGAAATATTACGGAGACATTTTTAAAATTTAAAGGAAACTCTTTATAATTAAAAAACTGTTGCACATTTACAAATATAATGCTTTAATTTTACTATCTCAACTGATTGAGATAGTAATGAATTTATTTTTCCAATTTTTAGGTTTTTTTTATAAATGATCAATTTTATCCTTAAATGTAGCCAAAGCTTCAACAAAAATTTTAAGAAATCTTTTGTCTCACTATAGTTTGACGCGTTCTGGAGATACAGCTTTTCAAAATTCCTTAAAAATTTCTCTGTTAATCTGTTCGTCTAACTCTGTGTATCTGAATGTTCATGAACCATCGATTAAATATCTAATATTAGAATTTTTCAGACATGGTATTTTGGTAATAATTAAAGTGTCGACACTGATAGATTGTTGATATAGTTTTGCTCAAATCTTCAATTTACAGAATTTTTGTGTTTCAGTTTCAAAAAAATTTGTAGAAGTTTAAATATTAATTTAAACTTTTGATAGAATTTAAATTATAACCATTTGAATATAAGACTTTTTTCGGGAGCTGCATATTCGAAAGGAATTTTTTTTTATATAAAAGTAATTCTTCATTTTATTTTCTGCTCTTTATTTTATATGGTTTAGTATACATTAATTTTTATTACAACCGCGTTTGCTACATTATCTTTTACGTCAAAATCTAATGCGACAAAATCATGCATACAAAATCTTGCTTTCGAAAATCTTTTAAAACAAAATCTTTTTTCCAAAATCTACTAGGACAAAATCCTGCATGAAATCCTTTTGGAAAACGCCGCAAATCTGCTTTTGAATCCAACTCAAATATCCTTCCTAACTCAGAATCTCATCATATATATATATAAATATTCTGAAAAAAGCGTATAACCCTGCTTTTGAATTCAACTCTAAAATTCTCCTTAACTATTTGTTTATACATACTTTAAAAACAAAGCAACAATCTATTCCTTTAAAAATATTTTGCAAGATTTTGTCCGTGAAAGATTTTGTAATGCAAAATCTTTTAGAAAGATAGATTTTGTAATGCAAGATAAAAAAAAAAGCAAGATTTTTAATTTGGCATGCAGTTGATTTTGGCATGCAGGATTGTGACCCGCTTACATTACAATCGTAGAATAGCTATCTAATCCTATAATTTTGTTGACGACTCTTTCTACATTTTTATAATTTTATTTAAATCGTAATGTTTAACTTTTTGAAAAAACGAACGGACAGAAAATATTTAGCATATATTTTAAAAAAAATTTCCAAAATATGCTTAAAAAAAATGTACTTGTATATAATATTCACAATATGAAATTAAAAGTTATTTGTGGTTTATTCCCATATTTTTTATTTATATTTATTTTATAAAAATGGTAAATAAGAAAATTAAATTATTATATTCCTAAATTAAAAATTAAAACCTCAAATTAAAATTATATTTATACTAAATATCTAATCAAATTATTTCTTTAATATAAAAAAAAAAAAAAATAATTTGTTTTGTTTTTGTTATATTATTCTACAATTTTATATTATTGGTTTTTAAAATAATTAGTAATTAAAATAATTCACATAATTATCTACTATATTGTGAATTTACTCCAAAAAAAAAAAAAAAAAAAAGAAAATAAAAAATTAATATAATATATATTTATTTATATAAACCAAAACATATTATTTACAATAAATTACCTTTAACACTTTTCAATAGTAGCCGCTAAATTAATTATATATATTTAATAATGTTAAAATTGAAAAATAAAAAAAACAGAACGTATATACACTTCTTTAAAAATCAAATTGAAAAACAAATTTATTAAATAATAAAAATTTCATAAATATATTCGATATTTAAAAAATAAAACTATTATTGCAACCTTATTTCATATATATGTACATATTACCACAAATATACTTATATAAATTATTATTGTAATTCAAATGAAATTTAGATTATTGCAATACATATACATATATATATATATATATATATATATATACATATATATATATATATATATATATATATACATATATATATTAATTGTTTATTTCATCTACGGCTTCAATATTTCCAGATTCTTTTTTCCCATTTAATAAAATATTTCGACTTTTGGTATGCGCGACTATTTTTAAATCCAAAAAAAAAAAAAAAAAATGTGTGTGTGTGTGCTTGTTCTTAATGCGTTAAAATAATTGAAAATAAATTTAAATTTCTATCAGAGGATTATAATATTTTATTATAGGGGTTTTCTCTTATATGGAACAAAAAATTGATTATTATAGTCTATGTTGACTTGTTTTATTCTTCGAAAGAGAAGATGATTTTACTGTGTGATAAAAATTCTCGCACAGTATCATTTATTCGACACAACCAAATTGATAATTTGATACCATTCACAACATTTGCAACCCCTAACTTCAAAGTTAAAAAACAAAAAAAAAAAAAAAAAAAATTTAAGTAGAAAATATAAAATTAAATAAATATTTTGAAATATAATGTGAACCTTAAAATACAAATGCAAGTAAATTTATAAGTATCATATCTGTATACTAAAAGATATTTATGAAAGGGATATTTAAAAGTGCGTTTAATGTATAAATAGTATTTCAGGTTTTTGTTTGTTGTATTTCAATACATGTATAACATACGTATATTTGGTGCAGTGACAGAACACCCGCGGAATTATGATTCACCCTTTATTTTTCGAATTAACACCCGCGGATCTTAATGCAACTAGTTCGTGGTTTTTAAGTTCATTTCGAAAAAGAATTGAAGTTAACTGAGTAACACAAAGGTTACTAACATGAGTTTGCATTTCTTTTGACTGAATTTTATATTATTGTGTCTGTACCCAACTATGAAAACTCTCCTAATTCAGAATTTCATATATTTAATAATAATACAATATATAATTATTAAGAAAAATGTGGCAATCTTGATTTTGTAACCAATTATAAAATCCCTCTCAGTTTAAGAATTTGTCATATTGGCATAAATAAATATATAAAAATATTCTGAGAACAGGGATTTTGAAACCAACTCTAAAATCCCTCAAATGTTAAATGCTTTTAACTAAGACAATTTAAGAAAAAATATTGTTATTAAAATTAAATCAAAAGATTTTACAGAAGAAAAAAATTTTTATAAATTATACCAATTAAAATATAGTTGGGTTATGCGTTTCCTCTTCTTCTTCTTCTGCTGATACCTTATTCGCTACGAACGTTGGCCAACATGATCAATATTTTCACTTTGTCTACTGCCGCTTTGAACAAGGATTTAGTGCTGGTGTTGAACCATTATCGTAAATTTTTCAGCCATAAAATTCTACTTATACTATTTTTTCAATGCGTAAGAGGACTTCTGCGTTTGTTATGTGATTTACCCAGCTTATTTTTAAAATTTGTCTGTAACATTTTAAATGCTTGCAGTTTTTTAACATGTATAACAAAGTAGGAAAAACATAACCATGTAATATACTTCTTCTCAGACCCAATGACAAACCACGAGTACATAATATATTTATCATTTTAATGAATATTGCTCTTGCTTTTTCTATTCTGATTTTGACTTCCTTTGAATGGTCCCACTGTGCATTTAATTGGCATCCTAAGTATGAATAATTTTCTATTTTTTCTAATTGGGTATTATTTAGTACCAAGGATGTTGGTGCTACTGGATTTTTGCTTATAACAGTGTCCGCATATACTTTGTTTTCGAAATATTTATTCTCGGCAACTTATGTGTGTGCTGTGAGTGTTGCTCGTTTTTTCTTCAATTTTTCTGTATATTCTCTGATGAATTACTGAAAATGTAATTTCAACTAATCTTGCGGAATATGCTCTGTGTTGTATATTTTATTAAACCAATTTGTTATAAATGCAATACTATTTGTTTTCTAAAATTTTGATGATTTAGGTTGGTACTTTACCAGACCCTTCTGCTTTACCGTTTTTTGCTGATTTTATTACATTTTGAATATCATCACTAGTTATTGCATTCTTCTAGGCTCGTTAGTGCATTCTTCAACTTGATGATTGGCTACTCTATTGTATGGAATAGTTTTTCAATATATTGTTCAATATATTTTTCCTATACTTTCATTGTTTGTTTTAATTCTGTGGTATTTTTGGCATCTCATCCATCAGCTGATTTATGGTTGCTTTTATTTATTTATGTAAATTAAACATTTCGCAACGTTGCTGATTATTTTGAATTTGTTTATATTCATTTTCAAAAAAGTCAGTTTTGGCGACCCGTATAAGGTTTTCGATTCCTCTACATATTCTATTATTCTTTTCTTTTAATAACAAAAAAAACTGTGGGTCTTAATTCCAATTTAAAGCCGGGTTGTTTTAATTTCTTTTAATTATGGGCTTTATTTCAATTCAAAAAGGATTAAAGTCCATGCCCTTTAGAAAGTTTTAAAAGTTTTGGAATTAAAACTCAGGCTTTATTTCCACAGGCGTTCTGTCATCACACCGTATATTTATATTTGTTTATATGAATTTTATAAAATTAAGATGACAATTGATTTTTATAAATTCAGTACAAAATAAAATTTTTTTTTTGTTATTTGAATCTTTGAAAATCATATTAACTATAGTTTGACTCTTATTCAAACTTGATTAAGATAAAAAATCTTATAAGATTTTTAAAAAGTTTTTGTTAGTATTGTTGTATGTTAATTTACCAATTGCGTTACTTATAGCATTATTTTGTTAAAAGGTGGCGCAACTACCTCTTTTGTAAACTATTTTTTTTTAGCATACCAAACAAAAAAGAAAAATTGGTTCTTTAAAGGCAGAATTAAACAATTTTAAAATATTAAAAAATTAAAATCATCTCAAAACTTTGTGTCCACTTTTTCGATAATCACCTTATTTATATGGTTCTAATCTCTAAACATTAACAAAACAAAAAAAAAAAAACATAAAGAATGAATAATAATATATAAAGAGATAAAAAATAAATAAATTTGCAAAATCTCATTACCCATTAACTGTGTAAAACCATAAATCAGTTTCTAAAAAAGAGGATTACTAACATTTTTTTTCCTATAGTCTTGTTTTTGTTATAGAGGATAAATTTACATATTTATAGCATTTAAATTTCTATATTATATTAAGTTTATATATATATATATGTGTATATTTTATATATATACATAACATATTATTGCATATGATTGCATACGTTATTTTTATAAAATAGAATTAATAGTCGAAAATGTTTTCGTTATTATTTTGCATTTAAAAATTCATTTACTAAAGAATCTGTATTAATTTAAATCGTAACAGTGTTACCAAACTTAATAAATTCCAAAAATTTAAAAACATATATCTACCTTATTTAAAGTTCTAAAAATTAAATGTTTGGCATGACATTTATTTCAGTGCAAAATTTGTTGTTATCAAATTTAAAATTCAATCGATAGAAATAGATAGATAACTCGATAGATAAGGGAGCCATATAAGTAGTTATGCGTATAAAAGAATCAAATTGAAAATTAGAAATGTATTGTTTTTGCCTAAGTATATCTATTATATATCATATATTTATTAAACTGATTATACTCTAACAAAAAATTATACGATCAGATCACGTGTGCACAAACAAAACTCTATAAAAATTTACTTTATTCTTTGTATGTATATGTATTCTAATAAAGCGTTAATAATTTACAGTTTTCTGCATATAGTTGTATATTTTTGTTTGGTTTTTATACATTTTATGCATTTTAAGTAGACCAGTAAAAAGAAATTGAGTAGAAGAAGATCAATAAATAATAATTAACATCATAGGCTATTATTAATAAACCACATTTATATATAAACAGGACAGAAAATTCAAATACCCATAGAAGCTTATATAGATCCTTTATAAAGAAACAAAAAAAATATAATAAATCGGCCTAAAAAAGACTAGTTTTAATACAATGTGGTATATGGCTAATATATAAAAGAGAATTAATTATTATTAGCCCTGTTCGTGCTAAATAAAATTATATAAGAGTTTAGTTTTATTTTATTTTTTTCCGAAATTGAGAGAAACAGAGGACAATAAAATTTATATAAAATTGTTACTAGTAAAATTTGTTCGGCTAAAAATTTTATTCGTGACGTATATATAATATATAACTTAAGTTTTAAGTATTGTAAACAACAATATTTGAAGTTCACAATTCATCTAGGAAAGACGTTTTAAACAGTGTAAGCAAAAATTAAAATATAAAAACGTAGGTAACTGTAGAATGTTACAAACTTTGGCTAGAATTCAATCAGGTAAGTAGAAGTTCCTGGGTGACAGAAATAATCTTTTTTAAATTATTCCTAGACATTTTTTTTTATTTTCTTTTTATTAAATTTTTATAAAAATCACAAACATGAAGTTTGTCTTTAAAAAAGTCAACAAAAATAAATTTTAAATTTAAACTGTCATGAATAAAATTTTATATAATTTTCTGTTCATTGTATTAAAATTTTTTTTTTTATTTTACCGGATTGTTAGTTTTCAGGAATAAAAATAAAATTTTATTTAAAACGAACATACCGACACAAGTATAGTACCTCTTACAGTTCAAGCGATTTTTTTCAGTTTTTTGTATTCATTTTTTTAAAAATTTTCCAGCTCAACATTTTTCCAAGTTAAAATTATTAGGTAGTTAATTGAGTGCAAATCTTATTACTAAATATTCAAAAATGTTTTACTTTTGAAATTTATAAAATAATGAATATGTAGATAACTGCGGTTATATAATATGAAAAAGGTATGCAATTATACGATTAAATTATGCAATTATGCAAAAGGTAATCGATTCAGTTGTCAAATATGATTCGAAATGTCATCGATATCAATTAAGAAATTTTACCCAAACAAGTGAACATTTTTCGAAGGCATGATTGCAAATATATTTTTCGTTCGAAAAACTAAAGGTTAAAACAAGGGTTTAATACTTGTGATGATGCCAAAAGTATACAAAATGTGTGATTTTTAAATAAATTATTGCAGTAATACTTTAAAAATTAGTTTAATACTATGGCAACTCCTTTTTTTAAATGTTTAAATATTTTACACAACTACTGTGAATCAATGACCAAAAAATTTATCATAATATATATTTTTATCCTTTAACTATATTTTTCTAATTGAAATATGTACATTTACAGTAAATATCTAAATAATATGTACATATATATATAAAAATCTATTGATATATAAATATAAATATTGACATATGAAAATGCAATGGAAATTTGGTGGATTATTTGTGGAGAATGAGTGATAATTAATTAAGATATATACAAAAAATAAAAAATAATTATTTCACTTTTTTTCTCCGTTATTTTAAATAAAATTAAAAATATATTATATATATGTATATATATTAAAATGCTATAAAGGTAATAAGCTTATATATTGAATCCTGATGGTAAATAATAAATTCAGTAGCTTTTGCTGCCTAGAAACAGCAGTTAAATTGATTCCAGATGATTTAATTTTAAAAGGATTGGTTTATTTTTTTGTTTCTGAAATTATTTTTTATGGTTCAACAATCTTTTCTTTTATATTGTTCATTTTTTTTTTTTGTATGAATATTGAATATAAATAAAAAAAAAAGAAACAATTTCAATATTATTTAATGAATAATTCATTAAAATATGATATTTTATAAAAAAAATTAAATATCATAAAGAAAAATATAATGATTTAATAATTATTAAAGGTAAGACACGGTGCAGTGACAGAACGTCAGAGAAAATAAAGCCCGTGAACTTTAATTTCAAAACTTTTGGAATTAACGCCCGTGGATTTTAAATCTTTTTTAAAAAAGAATTAAAGCCCATTGATTTTAATTGCACTAGATCCGTGGGCTTTAAGCCCATTTCGAAAAAGAATTAAAGCCCACTGAGTAACACACTTAGGTTACTATCATGAGTCTGTATTTCAGTTGACTGGATTTTATTTGGTGATATGTCAGAAGTCTCATTGGGACTTTTGACTCACTTCAATGAGCCAGAAGATCCATGGGAGTTTTGTCTCATTGTTAAGGCCTCAGCGATTTTGGGAGGGATTTTAGAATTGAATTCAAAATCAGGATTATACGCCTTTTACAGAATATTTAGATAAATGCATATACGAGTTTCTGAATTGGGAGAGGTTTTAGACTTGGTTACAAAATCAGGGCTATACGCTTTTTCCAGAATATGTATATATTACTCCTAATTCAAAACTGGCATATGCATGTCTCTAAATATTCCATAAAAGGCGTATAATCCCGATTTTGAATTCAATTCTAACACCCCTCCCAAAATCCCTGACAATAAAAGTATTACTTATACACATATTTTGGAAAAAGCATATAACCCAGATTTTGTAACCAACTCTAAAATTTCTCCCAATTCAAAATCTCGCACATATATATCCCTCTCTGGAAAAAACCCGCGGGTTTTAATTCCTTTAAATTATGGGCTTTAATTCCAATTCAAAAAGGAATTAACGCCCGCGGGTTTTAATTCCAAAAGTTTTGTAAATAAAGGCCGCTGGTTTTATCTTCTCGGGCGTTCTGTCCTTGCACCGTAAGAAACAGCATTTGAATTATTTTTTTATTTATTTATTTATTTAATTATATTAATATTCAAAATCATATATATATGCGATAATATAATATTAAAAGACAATATTATGGCCATAATATATGTTAAATACTATTATTAATTTTTACAATAATATTATTTATTTTATTTATTTATTTATATTAATATTACGTACATAAATGTAATGCAATATTATTGAACCATCGGCTACCAAGGCCATTATAGATTTTTATATTGTTATTAAATTATATACTAATATTATTTATTTTGTTTATATTATATACTATATATTTACATTATATTTGGTCGTAAGGGGGGTATGTAAAGAAAAAAACATTTACGACCTATGCAGGGATCGAACCTGCACTCCTTCAGTTAATTCGCCACACGCCTACCCATTAGGCTACAAATATTATTTATTTTATTTATATATTATGTATTTAAACTGTATATATATTTGTAGTTTAAGGTAGGTTTGCTTCAGTAATTTTCTTTTTCATTAAAAATATTTGATACCTGTACAGAATTTAAACCTACGCTCTCTCTAGTTTGGTATACCATATGTACTTAATCATTTGGCCATCAAACCACCAAGTTTTAAAAGTTATTATTAATATGAAAATAATTATTCAATTGCATATTTTGAGGTGCTTAAATAGTGTCAGTGTAGAGTTTGGGTTGTGTAATAAAAACTAGATTCATTACCTACTGCTCATTAGTAATAGATTAATAATTTTTATATTTTCATTAATTTTTTTTATTTTGGTTTATTTGGTTAAATTTTATAATATTAAATGAGAAAGTAAGTGAACCTTTATTCCCTTTTAGGTATGGTTGTGTCTCTTATATTACATTTATTTGTTTTACGTTATCTTATTATGTTATATGTCGAAGCAACACCGGGGTACTTTAAAATTAAGGAAATAAAACAAAATTGGATTTTCTAATATTATTATGACTCTTAATTCTATAAATAATAATTATTTAATATCTATTATATAAATGTCAAATAGTTTCTTTACTTAACAAAAAAGGTTTTGAAGCGTTTTAAGTTTAGAAATCGTTTTTAAAGCAAAACGAGATATGGTTTAGCATTGAGTTTTAAAAGTAAATTATAATATGCTACATATTAAAATCGTCATTCTTAAAATGAAATTTTCAGTTTTTTGATTGCCGGTTAATATTTTTTTTGTAAAATAGAATTATGTTACTAAAAGCAAAAAATAAAGAATTTTAATAAATGTTTTGTATACTATGAGTAAGGAGTGTTTACCTGTGCGTACCAAAAGCGATTAAAATTGATAAAAATGCTCCACCTATTAAAAATTTGTCAGGAAAAGCAAGAGAGATCTCAGTAATATACAAGTTTGGAATGTAGAGACATCTTCTATTTTATGTGTTTCTTGAAGTTTACAATTATAAAATTAGGGGCAATTGCACATAAAATATTTAAAATTTTTGCGTAAATATAAAGATCTTTGCTTTTGTAAAATTAAAATAATATAAAATTAAATGTCGCGTTTTCTATTTATAAAACAGTATGATATATTTTTTAATTTATATTTAGTTCATATTTGTTCTAAAAAGTGTGATTAATAGTTTCAAATGCCCCGCCAATAAAAAAAATCGTGATTATTTCACTTCATTTTAGTATGTTTTCATAATTTCGATGTAGAGGTGAAATCCGGATGCTTACATTATTTTCTTTAATTCTTTTGAATACTTTAAAGACTGGAATGAAATATATATATTTTATGGAATCAAATATCTATATACAAAAAGTATTTCGTTAAACAAATATACAGAAAGTATCTACTTGAAAAAAATAAATAAGGCAATTTTCATTTTGACACTTTACTTTGAATATTTTGACAATATTCCAGCAAACCAGACGAACGAAGCAAAGAAATCGTTGTGCCATAAATTTAACTATTGATGACTCTCACTTAAAACAAACTTTCTCAAAAGTAAAACAAGATTAAATTTAAAAAATAAAAAAAAAAAATCCTCAAACAACCCTCATTTGTTTAGAACCATTTCGTTTTTCTAGTTTCTTCGAACTTC
This sequence comes from Poecilobothrus nobilitatus, assembly GCA_947095535.1. Taxonomy (NCBI): domain Eukaryota; kingdom Metazoa; phylum Arthropoda; class Insecta; order Diptera; family Dolichopodidae; genus Poecilobothrus; species Poecilobothrus nobilitatus. The sequence goes on along the minus strand of OX352774.1, from coordinate 187,119,382 downwards.
TGTAATTAATTTACTTAGATTTAGATAATTTAATTAATATGTACATAATTTTGTATTTTTATAATATCAATTAATTTCCTAAAATCATACAAAATTAATTAAAATTAAAACAAATTAAATCTAATATTAATGGCTTAGATTAGAACGGATAAAATTTAAAGATTATGAACTTACATTTCTAACACTTGAAAATTATTATACAAATATTAATACAAAAATAAATAAAAAGAAAAAACTTTTTTGAAAACTTTACTATAATTACTATTTAGTATAATAAAAATTAAAGTAAATTATTTTGTTTTTTTTTTCATTATTGTAATTAAAATAATTCTTTTTTTTTTATTTCGAATATCTATTTTATATAAATTTTTTTTTTATTTTAATTCTTTTGTATTTTATAAAATAAAGATTCATTATAAAAAATTAACTTTATGTATTTGAAAATGTTGAAATGACAATAGAAATTAATCTAGCTTAAAACATCTTAAGTTTTAAGTGTTTAAAATTTAGTTTGCTTCAATGAATTTTTGTGTTATACAACACTACTTACTAGAAATGATATAAGTGGGGAAAGGGGTGAGTTTAAGAAAATCTGCTTAATTCAAATACAAATAATGTAAAAAGTTAAAAAATCACAAAAAAAAAACAAAAAAAAAAAACGAAAATGAAATTAATATTATATATATAAATTCGTGTTCATTATTATATAAAATGAATTTAATTTCTTCTTTTTTTGTTTTTATTTTAGCGTTTTCATTTATTTTATTATCAGTCGTTTTTCCATAAGTTAGTTACTTTTGCCCTAAAATATATATATATATATATATATAACAAAATCATAAACAATTTTGGTTGAATTCTTATATTTTCGTAATCATTTTTTTTTTTTTTGTTTTTGGTTTTTTGTTTTTTTTTTTTTTTGAAGATACTTAAAGCAACCAAGCATTGTAAGAAGACATTATAAAACCATATCTTAATCCTTCAACATAATCTTATACTATATTGTAATTTTTAAAACATTTTATTCTAGATTTTATTAACAAAAACAATAACTTATAACTCTTGGAAGTACTTTTTAAATTTGAAATTTTCTTTTAGGATATTTTTGATTTGAAATTGTATAAGTTATAAGTTATAATGTGTTAAAAACGGGCTAAAAATATCTTAAATCTATTTTAATAACAGTGTTTTAACTTTTAAGAACTTTTAGCAAATGACTAACTTTAAACAAATGAAATGAAGAGAATAATTAGGATTTACAAAGAATTAATAAAAGGATTTTTGTCTTGCAATAAGTAATGGAATATGTATATTAATAAGTATAACAAGGAGGTCCTATTTAAAGTCTCTTTCGGTATAATTAGACCTAAAGATATCAACAATATGAATTTTGCTAAATATCCTATAACTAAATATTAGTACTGGGTCCCCATCAATATCCCGACAAAAAAAAAATCTTAACAAAAAAAAATCCTGAACAAAAAATATCCTGAACAAAAAAAAATCTTGAAAAACAAAAACCTGAAAAAAAAATCTTGTATAAAAAAATTTTCAAAATTATGATTGAATTAAAAAATTGAATTAAAAATTATTTATTTTTGAAATGATATAATTATGATAATATAATGATATAACGATGATAATTATCTTTTTTACGTATACATATTTCAACAGCAAGGTATTTAGTAGTGTTGGCTGCTGCCCCCAAACCCCCGCTAAACAAAATTACTGGAATGCTGATTTTGTAAATAACTATAAAATCCTTCCTAATCATGTTTTTGCATACATATTTCAATATTAAAATATTAAAAAATATTTGCAAATAATGAGGGATGCCGCTTGTTCCCTCCTAAATATATTTTTGCATACATATTTCAATATTAAAACATTAAAAACATTTTAAAATAGTGGGGGTTGCTCACCCGAAACCCCCCTGCTAAACAAATTATTGAAACCCTGATTTTGTAACCAACTATAAAATCCCACCAAATTCACTGTATTTTTGCACTATACTTACCTCTTGCACGAGATTTTGTAACACGAGATTTTGAGATACAAGATTTTGAGACACGAGATTTTGAGAAACGAGATTTTGACACGTGAGATTTAAAAACGCGAGATTTATAAAAGCACAAGGTTTTGATACACGAGATTTTGAGTCGTGAGATTTCAATACGCTCCCTTTATAAATATGTACATTTTTATTTTTTTTAAAGCATTTCTCTGCTACATAAATGTGAGCAGGAAATTACACAGCCTTTCCTGTTCAAGCGTGGCTGTAAATGTCGTAAGGGGAAACAACTCTTACGACGTGTGTGGAATTCGAACCCATACACTCTCGCTGTTTACAGCGTATTTTATACGCTCTTACCCACTAGGCCACCAAGGGCCCCATATGTACATTGTAATATTATATAAATATAGTTTTAATTAAATTATTAAAACGTATTCTTTTGAGAGTTCACATATCAAGTATTTAACTTTTAAAATCCCGCATATACATTAATATAAATATTCTGGAAAAAGGAAATATCCTAATTTTTAAATCGACTCTAAAATCCGTCCTAATTCAGAATGTCGCATATAGATATTATAAATATTCCGGAAAAAGGGCAATCCTGATTTGGTATTTTTTTTGTTGACAAACTTTTTATTTTTGTTATTTTTTTAGTTAAAAATTTTTTTTTAAAAATATATAAGTACATTTATTACATCAATACATCAATTTTTTTTCAAGATTTTTTTTCCGAGAAAATGGCGTGCTCCCATTAGTACTATATAAATTAGGTAGATGGCAGCAACTGAAAACTAACTGTATTTTGATTTAATTTAGTTGCAATAATTATTATCTTTTCCCCAGCTAACTTTATACAGTTCTTTCAAAAAAATAATATAACTTAACTCGAGTTTTTGAACCCGAGGACTTTCGACTGAAAAGCTGGTGGCCTTAGTGCTGTGTGATTTGTCAAATGAAGTTTAGTTATTTAGTATAATAAGTATTTTAAATTTCATACAATCATTTTGTTGCTTAAATATAAATATTAGATTATTATAGAGTTTAGTTACAGTTTAACTTAGTGTTCTGTATTTTTATTATATTAATATTAACATTAGCTTTCAAAGTTTCTTCAGTTAAATGATTAAGTTTTTGTCGAATAAAAACAGTTTTGAGTTAAGAAAGCCAATTTTAGCAAGAAAGGCAAATTTAATATCAGGTTTTATATTTTATTTGGAGCTATTTTTAATTTTTTCTTGAAAATGACTGCGTAACCAATCTAAATAAATTCGGCGTATAATATAATCGGTGCAAATATTATTTTTTCGATAATAATTTCATTATCTTTGGATATAAATGAATATATATTTACAAAGTGTGGTTAGAATGTTTTAATTTTATTATTTACCTTGTCAATGGTCACAGATATGTATTTTAAATGCTTATTGTTGATAAAGATGACGACCTAAATATTCTATTATGTCCATGTCATCATTCTATAGTCATTTATTTTCTTTTCAGATTAGGCAGTTTCGAGAAGTATAACATAAATAACTTTAGGGGTTGTAATCTTAAATTTTGTTTCAATGACGAATATAAAAATCATTTTAAAATCTATTTCTAAAGATATATAATTAAAGATTTTATATGATCAATTTAAGTTGTACGATTGTAAACCTAAAGTGATTTTAACAATACAGATTTGTGTTTGTTTCATGTTAATTCTTAGATAAGACGACAAAAAAAAAAAAATTTTTTTTTTCTGTTTAATTTTAAAAGAAAATTTCCAAAATAAAAACAATAAAAATACAACAATTCTAACAACAAGAACAGTAATAAAAATGAAAAAGCAAAAGAAAAATAAAAATAATAATCTTTTTGATTATTACATGAATTTTCTCTTTGAATATTGTTGTTCATCTTTAGTTCTAGTTTTGTGCGAATTGAAAACGAAACTTTTTATTAAGCTCCTCATCATCATAGTCGAAGGATCAGATTTATAAAATTTATTTATTTAAAAAAAAAAAAAAAAAACAAAATAATTTTTAAATATTATTTGGGGAAACAAAAGTAAACGAAGAGTAAAGACCAATTCAATTATATAAGGATTAAGATATGTTAAAGCTACCAGTGACATATAAAATATTTTTGGATTCTCTATTGTAAATAAAGTTTTCTTTTTCAAATAAAAGCAAAAAGAAAAAATGTTTTTTGTATTTAAAGAAAATTAAGGAGAAGAAAAGGATAAAAGAAAAAGAAAACAATTTATACAATACATACATATGTTAACTTGTCATTTTATGTCCTGTATTTTTTTCCTTTTCCATTCGATAAGTTTAATTAATTGAGATCCTGTTTTTGCGGAAGGAATTTATATTATTTTCAATGTTTTTTTATATAACAACTAAAAATAATGAGCAATGTGTATTTATGTTTTTATTGTTCTTGTTTTTTTTTTTTTTTGGATAATACCTATAACGAAATCTTAATTTATATAAATGGAGGATTTAGTTTTTACTAATTCATAATGAAATATTTTTTTATGAACTTGAACTTGGAAAGAGAAAACAATTTATAGAATGTAAAAAATATGAAAATAATGAAGTTGTTTCTAAATTTTGAGGTTTTAAAATTTTAAGTTTAACTTTGGTTTTCAAAATTTGATTTTAGGGAAATTTGAAAAAAAAAAAATTAAAAAAATTATCTTATTAGTTTAGTTAGTTAGTTATCTTTGGTTTGTGCATCAGTTAAATAAATCGCTCGTTTTTTTTGTTAGTACTTTTTTATGTAGCACCCTCCCATTTCTGAGCTTCAGCTACTCAAAGTTGGAGTAAGCCCTATTTTCAAATATTTATATCTCAAGTTCTGTTAAATATTTTTTTTATCTAAAAATGTTAAAAGACTTATTTAAATCAATATAACTTCAAAATTATATTTATTAAAACTTTATCAATCAAAAATATTATTTTTAAAATTTGCCGTAATATAATGGTATGTAACCGTTATTTACCAAAATTATGCAAATTATTCTTCGTATCTCTGAAACGGTCTCAGTCAGAATCCTAAAATAGAAGAAAGAATATTTTTGAGAATAAGCTTACGTTGTCTTAGAAAACAATTTTACTCTTATTTAAGAGCTGTATTAGGGTACAAAAAATATTTGCTAGTTATCTAAAGAAATTCTTGAATTGCGAATCTGAAGTTTTTAAAGTTATGACGCAAAAAATAAATTTCAAGCAAAATATTTTTGCATGGGCGGTAACGGCTTTTCTCTAGCTATTTATTTAAGATTCTTTAAAATTGAAGGAAATTTCTTTACATGTTCTCACATGTTACTTCACCAAACAAATATGTACTATAAATTACATATGATGATGTTAATATACAAAATATATATAAATAAGAAGAAGATCAACATCTATTTTCTAAATAATACTCCTATACTCCTAACATCCAATAACTAATATATTTCTCAATTTCTTTTATTCCTATTACTTCATTCCTATTTTGCCAATCACCAAACCAAACAGTACATTGTAACATAGATTCTAACCTAATTTTAGTTAAAAAGGGAGGTGCTGTTTAGTTGGTTAAAGTCAGACACTACCAAAGAGAGTTCACGCGTTGATCTCATTGGTGTCTTTCCCTTCTATCAATAATCATAAAATTTTTGAATGTTTTTCATTATTGGAAATTGTCCGATTTTAAAAACCCTTGTTTTTATATACCATGCTTGGTTTTTATTCATCACTAATATTAATTGCTGCTTAACCGTTGCTATATAATTATTTTTTTTTTAGAATTTACCTTAAACCCTACTTTTTACTTAAAATTTCTACCATTTTTTGCCCCCTGTAAACCTTTCAAATCTACCCCCTCTCATACTCTTTTAAATGACCTATAAAAGTTTATTACCTTTGTTAAATATTTCACAAGTGTCTAAATTTTTATAGTATTTTTTTGTTAACTAAATGTTGAACTGAGCCTATTTTGAAACAATTTATTCTATTTAAAAATTAAAATTTGTATAAAATTTAGGAAGGTTATGAATTCTATAATTATACATAAATTATAACGATAATAATACGGTAACAGTTTTTCAAAATTTAAGGTCATTTCTGAATCAAAAGTTTTGTTACAAGAAAAGAAATATAAGCATTTTTTAATGCTAGGTTCTAAGCGCATATCTATACTTTATTTAATATGATTTTAATAAATTTATTTTTCTACTTGAACTCAAATTTTCCAATTTAACAGACGCATGTTTCAGGTTGATAGTTCGTACTGTGGTGTCTCTGAAAAGTATACTAAAAAGGAAGCTGTTATGTTCGAAATAAGAATTATATCTATTATAAAACTAAATAGACATTTTTTTCGAATCATTCTTGATTTAAGTTATTTTAATTATGATGCTATATTATCGCAATTGAACACTCTGTACAAATTACAATGAAATTACGTATCTAATTTCTTGCAACATTTTTTTTTTTTTTATTTTAGTATAAAAACAATTAGATTTTTTATTTATACACAAAGCAAAACTTAAAAATGTAAATATGTATGTATATATGTATTTCAATATATTTATAAAAATTTTCTATTTCTCAACATTAGAAAATAAAAATAATAAAAGAAAAAATGAAAAAATGCAGAATTTGTCAAATCATTGCGGTTGTTTATTATTTGGTTGACTTAATTTTAATTAATATTCCTTCAATCACTATTTTTTTGTTTTGGAGGATTTAAGGATTTTGTGGTTTATATAAATATAAATATATTTTATATTTTTTTTTTTTCAGTTTTATTTTAAATAAGATAATATTATTATAATTATTATATTTAAAAAAAAAAAAAAAAAACACAAAACAATAAAAAGCAGATAAAAAAAGGAAATTAAATCAAATATAAAATAATTCTCCTTCAAAGTTAAAATCCATTTAATCTCTTATTATTTATAGTAATTTTTAGAATAAAATTAGTTTTACTGTTATTTTGTATGTTAAATCTGTTAATATTTAATTGTATTCATGAATATATATATATATATAATGTATATATATATGTATTTTAAATGTTTATTTTAATGATTACTATTTTGTACTTAGGGATAAAATTAATTTAAAAAAAGAAGATATTCCTGATTTGCACTAGACTATAACATTTGTCATTCTACTTGTCATTACTGGCAATATTTTACTTATTGATGTTTAAACTCTTACAAAACTATATGTATCAAGGATTTACCATGTTATAATAATCCTTCTGTTAAACTTAAGTTCCATTTGTACTTTTATTCTTGTACTTTTATTTAACAAAAAAACATCCAAAGTTAAATAAGTAGAAACATGAAATTTCATGGTACTGAACTGATGTAGACAAGGTGCAATAAAATCTATAGCAATAAGGCTATAAGCCTTATTTCCATTTGGAATGAAAAATAATACCTATTCGAGGAATTTCGCTAATGAGACTTTATTAATAAGGCCTAATAATTTTTTAAAAATAATGGAAGTAAAGCCTAAGTGAAAATTATTATTCCAATAATAAAATTTTTAAAATATTTTTCTTTCATAATTTAATTCTCATATTTCAGCTTATTTAAGTAATAAAATGTGTTCTTTTGACATATTTCACTCTGTACATTCGTCAGTCAGTGTTTTATCATAATGAAATAAGTTCGACAAGTTAAAAATGAAATAATTTTGATTTAATTTCTAGAAAAAGCGTATAACTCTGATTTTGAAGCCAACTGTAAAATCTCTAATTTACCTCATTTCTTTTCGAAATTATTTTATTTTTAATTTCTCGACCTTATTTCATGGAGGTAAAAAATAAGATTTCAGCTTTCCATACAAAAGTAATAAAATTTGAAAACGCGTTAGCGACACGGCTGCCGTAGCAGAGGTAAAAGCTCCTATTTCTTCAAAAGAATTGTGAAGGGAGAATTGAAGACTGTTGCGAAGAGGGAGGGGGAGAGTAGTGCGAGACCGTTACGCTGACCAGAATATGAAAAATTGTTGAAAATTTTCGAATTTTTCAGTCGGCTACAAAATCATATAGTTATATATATACGCCGTCCTAATTCATAATCTTGCATATACATATTATTTACAACTCTTGTAGATTTTATTTTCAGAACAATAATTTTGGAATTGGTATTAAAACCGGTAGGTTTTATTTCTAATTAGAATGAGAAATAAGACCTAACACGAAATTTCGCTAATAGGGCTTTATTTACCCATTCAATTTAGAAATAAGGTCTATTAGGTCTTATTACTATAGGCTTTATTGCACCTGCCTATAGTAATAAGACCTAATAGACCTTATAGACCTGCCATTGGTTTACTATGATTTATTTCTTTTTACATTTTTAATGCAATTTGATCTATTTTATATTGCCAAGTCTAACTTTTTGCAAATTTTTGCAATCAAAATTATTTCTAACGAATATACTTTTAATTTAAGACGATGATAATTACATAATAAACGAAGAAAAATGAATGGTTAACTGATAACAATTCTAGGATATACATAGGAACACAAATTAAGTTGTTCTTATAGAATTTAATCATCTTTTTAGAAAATTTTATATATTCGCTCCTTAATTAAATTAGAAGATATGAGAGTTATTTGCATCTGTTGCGCTAGAGTTATTGCAATAAAAATTAACCATCTTTTGCAAAAATGTTCGGGTATCTAGTTTTATAAAGTACACTAACTAAACTTCTACACTAACTAAATTTTCTAGAAGTTGTTGGAATAAAACTTAACTTCTTTTCACAATATTTTAAATACACAGCTATAAAGAAAAAAATTGTATCGAAACCGCTGGTCGCAAAAAATGGTAAAAATTTCACTAATAGCTCTACTATTTTCTGAGTTTTCATGCGGACAGATGAACATGGCTAAATTGACATAGATAGAATTAGTTTTTGAGCAAGAATATATATCTACTTTTCTTTATTTATTTTTTACATTTTAAAGTGTCAGAAGCGTAATGTCAAATTTATTATACCGTGAAAATTACTTTCGTATTGGTATAAAAATAAATTTTTTTTTACATCATAAATTTTGAATTAAAATGATTTTAATCCTATTTTAAATGTTTAAAAAGATGGAGATATGAATTTTCCTTAAGATTTGAATGTATTAAAAAATTTACATATATCACTTTACATATAACTTATTATTACTATATATTTAAAAAGCATATCATACACTATAATTAAAAATAAAATATAATATACTAAATAATGTATACATATATATACATACTATTCTATAATAAAAATTAAGGAATTGAAATATTATTAATAAAATTTCTAAATATCAAATTAATTAATTTTATAAAAAGAGTTTAACTATTATACAATTATATGTTTAAAGACATGATTTTTTAAAAGTAATAAAACAACAAATAAAACTTTAAATTTTTTGTTAAAACTAAACAAATTTAAAAATTAAATAATTTATGACGGTTTTCTTATTTAACAGATATAATAATAATGTCGTATAACGATTATTTATTTTAAAACAAATTGAATACTATTAATTTATTTTTAAATTAAATATTTATATTTATTACTTAATGTCATATTAAAACATATCAAAAAAAAAAAAAAATTTTAAAATTTGAAAATTCATTCGCTTTGAAAAATAAAAAACCGAATAATGATTTTTAATCGAATAAAAAAGTAGAAAAAAACAAAACAAATTTCTTTAGTTTTTTTTTTTTTTAGTTAAAAATTAATAATCCAAATATCCTGAATATCCTTTAGTGTATATATATAAGTACATAAATATATTTACTATATTATTTTGTTTTTATTCTTTTTTGTTGTCTCATTATTCAAACGAACTGGAATATATTATGTATAGTATTCTTTTTCTATTAAGTGCCGGGATATACCATTTTTAAACTCATTTTTCTTGAACCTATATTTTTTACCGCACCATTTTTCTCTATAGAACCCCAGGGATCCTTTTAAAGATACTATAGTAAAAGAAATAATGAAAAAAACATGTTAAAATATAAATAATTGTAAGAAAAAAGATAGTGAAGGAGAAAAAAAGAAAGAGAACAAAAAAAAAGAGACAGAAGAAACTTATAAAATTGATTTGAAAGTTTCAAAGGATCCAACTCTTTATATTAATAGTTATAACTTTACTTGTTTTGTTTTTTTTAACTATTTTGTAAATTTTTGACTGAACTTATATGGATATATTATATATGCATATGTTTTTGTGAATTTTTATACATCATTGGGGTATTTCGGTTTAGGGGTTTTAAAATATTATGTATAGTTGAGAAACAGAAAGTGGTTTGAAAAAAAAAAAAAAATTATATAAGGAAAAAAGGAATAACAAAATGTTTTAAATTCAATTTACTGGGTGTTTTATATGGGAAAAGAACTTTTTTTTAATAAATTTATTAAATTTAATTTTTTTTTTGTTTTAGTGCATTTCTCTGCCACATAAATGTGACAAGGAAATTACACAGTCTTTCATTTTCAAGCGTGGCTTTAAATGGCGTAAGGGGAAATTATTCATATGACGTGTGTGGGACTCGAACCCATACAGTCCCTCGGTATTTAGAACATATTTTATATGCTCTTACTTACTAGGCCACCGAGGCCCCTACATTTAATTTTAAGTAGAGAAAGAAAAATGCTAGTTATAAGTTTGAGAAGTAGATAAAATGTTTGACAGCTAGCTTGTGGCAAAATAGTGTTTTAGGAATTTTTTAAAGGTTCAAAAATATTATTATTATTTTGATGTTTGTGTAATTATCGAATTATAATTGATGGTTTAAGTAACTAGATTCTAAATATTTTTCCGAAGTTCTTTAATAATTATTTATTTATAATAATGGTGAAAGTTAAACTAAAGTTTTGATTAATCGGTACAAATGATCTTCAGCACAATATCCACTTTAACACAATATCCACTTTAGGTTTTTCATAAAAAAAATATAAAATGTAAAGATAATGTAGAAAGAAAATTTTGTGTGGAAGGTGAGGTCCAATCTTAAAACTAATTTCAACCCAATTTTATGAAATAATATTAAATTAAATCGAAAATTTCATTCAAAACCCTCTGTATTTTGTATTAAAAAAAAAAAAAACAATGTATAAATAATAAACTTGATTCAGAATATTTTTAATTTTATTTTTTTTTTTTGGAACTCCAATAAACGACTGTTTGTAAATTATTGGTCATCTTCAGACTCGAAAGATTTTCGGTGTAAACTGTAAAGCACATTCATCGTACTTCATGTCAAAAGCATACCATTACAAAAATGACGATGTATTACATAGAAAAATCAACACAAAAAAAAAATATTTCAACAAATCGAATAAGAATTACATGTAGTCTCTAGACTAGTTAATATTAACCAAAAAAAAAAACAAAAATATAAAAAAAATGCAATGGTTAAAGAAGTTAAATCACACATAATACATCTTCAATAGTAATGTTTTGGAACCTCAAAAGATAAAAAAAAAAACGTAGAAAGAAAAAATTATAAAAAAAACCAATTTTTTTTCTTCTTTTTCTGTTGCTTCGCGAAAAAGAAAATTTTTCGAGAAGTTAATAAATAATTTTTTTTTCTACTTAGCTTTTTTTTTTTGTTCATTCCCATATCGTATTATAGGATAATATCTATGCTTTGGTTGATTTACCACTAACAGAATTTAATAACGTGTCCAAGCAAGAAAGTTAAAAAGTTAAAAAAAAAAAAACTTTTAGTTTTGTTTTTTTTTTTTTTGTAATGTTAAAAAATATTGAATTCATTTCCGTAAATACAATTTTTTGGGAATATTTCCGAATTCATTAAGAGAAAATTTATAAGGATTCCGACTTATTGAAATACAAAGAAATTTTCTTAATTCTATTTATTATTAAAAGTTTGCGTATAAAAGTTAGTTGAAAAGGTATATAAAATAGTTAAGAAAAATTAGGTATAAAATGGCAAATTTACCACAAATGCCTTAACACAATTGTACGTATAAAAGAATGGAGGTGCTTTAATTAAATAAGATGTTAAAGGGGACAGAGAGACTGAAATCTTCAGAGCTAGTCAAACTCTCCTTCCTCGTGGGAATGAGAAAGGATAAACTATATAATTGTTTTTAGATAGACGTTTAGACGTTTATGTATACATACGTAAACTATAAAAAATATATATAGACGTTTTTGTATACATACGTTTTTTCAATATTTTAAAATAATTTGGATGAGTTTTATAATTTCTAGAACTATTGGTTTGCACATATATTCAAAGTATATGTTTATACATTCTTCAAAAGCAGACTCTAACCTTCCATCTAACGATTATCATTTCAATACTTTTTTAATATAATAAATATACCTAGTACTATTTAATACTAAGCGGCAAATGTATATTAATTTATAATAAACTTACTAAAAAATAGCAAATATATATTAGTATGCATATGTATTCATGCATATGTATATATTATTATCGCCATACATTGCAATATTTCTTTAAAAATATTTCATTCATTGAATAATTTCTTATAAATACAACAAAATACGTATGTATATAAATACCCCGCTATATATATATACATACTCTTATTCTATATGTACTCTTATTATATATCATTAATTCATCAGTGACATAATATACTATATGTAAATACACATGATATCTTCAAATAACCGTTATAATTTTATTTTTTAATTTTTTTGTACTACGCATCAACTGCAACAGTTTCAAATTATCGAGTAAAAAAAAAAAAATTCAAAAAAATCGTTAAAAAAATTTGTTAATAAAATTGAGAAAAATCAAGTGACACTTTTATCAATTTTAATGTAACCCTATGTTATTAAGAAAAGTTGCTAACAGAAATAAAAGTATAATGTTGAAGCTTTAATTTAATTTTAATTTTAAAGTAATACACTTCAAAAACAGATGTTCAAGTTACAGGTGTTTAAAAATAGGGAATTTTCAGTTTTTGACCCCTTGCAGCTCCTAAACGGAGGGTCATACAAAAAAATTTTCTAAAATGACTCATACTTATTTTCAAAGATCTAACTTTTGTCAAGTTTCTAACTTAAACCGTTTAGAGGATAAAAGGATTAAAGAATTTTGCAATAATTCAGTTTTGCATAACGGTAAATCAAGACATCGTATGGAACAAGTATATATACATATATTTGTAAAGCTCACAAATGTAGCTATCATTTGGCACTTTTAAAGGTCATAACTGTAGCTATCGAAGAATAATTGTATGATGTTGTTACTTTCTTAACAGTATTATTAAAATGTAATATGTAGCACTAAAATACGTTGAATGTTGCACATTCGGAAGTATTTCCATTATTTTTAGTGGAACCAATTTTTAAAGAAAGAAATAAATATTGAAAGATGGTAAAATTTTAGCACTTTTGAATTTTTTTTTGGATTTTTGTTTTGTTAAATGTATGGATTTTTTTTTTTTTTTATAATCTGACTGTTGTCTTTTTATTTTTTTTTTTGTTTCTTAGTCCCTTTTTTCTCCCGAATTTAATTTTCTTTCCTAGATTATGCAATTCCTGTATTTTATCTCCTTTTTTTTCCTCTTTAAAATTCAATTTCGCATAAATATAACTATCCTCTGTAAACTTTTTTTAATGTTTTGTTTTTTTTTTTAATATGCTTTTATGCAGTTACATATAATATGTTGTATGCATGTAGTAGTACACTTTTAAGTTATGCAGAAGGTAATAACTCTTATAAGAAGTTTTAACATTCTTAAATAAGAAATATTATAATAGTACTTATTTCTGTATATTCTATACATTTTTATATATATATATATATTATTAAATATACATATATATATACATATATATATATATATATATATATATATATATTAGAAATAAAATATCCAAGAATCATGTTTTTCGAACGTAATGAATCGGAAAAAAAAAAAAAAAAACTTAAACGGAACGGAAATTGGAAACTTGTTAAATTTGTTTTGGCGTGATCATGTACGATAATTATAAATTATGTAAAATGTTAAATTTATAACAAAAATATAATATATAAATTTAATGTTATAAATATAGAAAGTGTATAAAACTTATTTTATTTATAAAAGGATTAAAATATAATGTTCAAGTACATATGTTTAAAAAAAAAAAAAAAAAAAAAAAAAACAAAAACATTTTTAGTTTAATATTTAAGTACAGTATACGGTATACTATCAGAAATTATTCATATGTAAATGTATATAAAATTGTAATATAAAATGTAAAAGTAATAAATAAATAACAGACAACAGAGAGAAAATTATAAAATTATAATCTGCATATGAAAACTGCAATGTAATAAAATAAAATCAATTTAGTACATAAATATTTTTGTTAGTTATATACATATATATATGTACATATAAATATAAAATTATAGATAGTTATCATGGACATATTTTATTTCAAATGGTAAAAATCAGGATATTAAAATTAATTTTCGATTGCTTTTCTTACCATTTTAGTTATAATATTTATTGTTTTTTTATTTATTTTTTTTTTTTAGCAATTTTGTATTTAAATTGAAATTGAAAATTATATTTTTTATCGTAACATTCAGCAGAATTAAAATAATACAAAATCTTTGGTTCAGCAAAATTTTGGTAAAACAATTTAAAATGGTACTAAAATACTCTAATTGGTACTCTAAATGGTACATTTTATAAAAACAAAAAAAAAAAATTCAGATTATTTTAAAAGTTGGTATTAAAAATAAGTGCCAAATTTCAGAAAATGAAACGATAAAATCTTAACAAGTTTGATCTGCCACAAGCTTTTCCTTTTTCATTACCTTTTTTAAGGTAATTGGGATCGGTACTCCTACTACTACTTAAACACCAGGCTCTGCCATCGTTCCGCGGTTAATGTTTCTTATATGGTTGCTTCTTATATTAGAATGAAATTAAAAATAAGTATGAATTTCAGTAAATTAAATGATGAAGTCTTAATAAGTGTGATCTATTGTAAGATTTTCCTTTTTTATAACTTATTCCCAGTTAATTGGAAGTGGCACTCGTACTACTCAGACACCAGGATCTCCCATCATAGGTTAATGTTTCTTATATGGTTGCTTCTGATACTAGAATGAAATATTACATAAAAATGAATTTTTTTTATTCGATACGATCCTTTTTTTTTAAATAATTTGATGGTTTTTTAAAAAAAATTGAATAATATGGACAATCTTTCAGTTCCAAGTGGGAATGATAACAAATTCAAACCTTGTAAAAAGTGAAATATTTACAAATTTAATAACACAAAAGTCCCAGTAAAATTGAAGAGACTTTTTCTAATCATTTTTAAAACTATTGTGAGGTTTGTGTTGAAAATAATAGTAAGTTATATATTGGTACTTTATACATCATATTATTTTAAGTGTAAACACCAAATAGTTTTAAATTATATTCTAAAACCATATAAAATACAAAAGAATAGAATTGTATTAATTCTAATTTCAGTAATTCTACATGAGGTAAGATCTAATAATATAAAATATTGGTATTTAAACGACCGTTAACCTAAATGGATATATTACTCAGAATATCATCATTACTTCAACATATCAAACAATCTTCGATTATTTCATTAATACATTTGTATATGTTTCTTCTAATATATATTTGTAGTACAGACGGACTGACATCATTCATCGATAAATGTATATAAAAGTGTATAAAAAATATGGTTAGTTTAACATTTTATTAAAAGATATATTTGATTTTCTGATCTCAGTGATTTCATGCATAACCGTTAAAAGAAGTAGAGTGAAGAAGTAGAAATGGTTCTGCCATATTCAATTAGTAATCATTAACCAAACAACCAGTAAATAATTCATTATAAGGTATGGGAAAACTAAAGATATTGAAAAATTTCTATAATATATTTTGTTATCTATTATTTAAAAAATTTAAAAATCTTTTCGGGGGTAAGCATATAACTAAAAAGCGTTTTTCAAAAATTTAAATCTAACTCAGTTTATTCAGTAATTTTTAATAATTCTTTAAGAATTTTTTTTTGTTGTTTTCGAATCTAAAACAAATTTTTCAAAATAAATTTTTTTAATTCCAATAAAACAAAATTGAAATAAAAAATATAGTAATTATTTCTTATTTAAAAAAATAAAATAATCATTTTATAAGATTTAATTTAATTTTCTTATAGAAATAATTTATAAAGGACAGATTTGTTCAAGTCTTTATTTTCCTTGTAATAATTTTCTTTTTTAAAACTACAAACAAAAAACAGAAAAACACAAGAAAAAAAAAACAAAAAAAAAATTAAAATTTTACTGTGAAAATTTGAAAAAGAAAATTTGTGCAATCAAATTTTGAAGCTGTAAAAAATAAATAAAATTTTCATTCATCCTCTCAAAAAAAAATTTAATGTAATTAATCAATAAAGTAATAGATGACATCGTCGATATCATTTTAACTTTTCCAAAAAAAGAAAATGCCATTAGCAGAAAAAACAGTTTTCTTCAGTTTTTCAATCATAAAAAAAAATTTATTACTAAAAAGTGGACAAAAACAAAAAATACTTAAGAATAAAAAATGACAAACTGCAAGTGAAATTTCTGTGAATAACAGTTAGTTGCACCATAAGTCTTTTGATGATGATTTTTACCTGATGTAAAAAAAACCATAACTATACACCATCGCGATAAATATAATACAGGTGTATAAAAGAGAAAGACAACAAATAAAATAAAAGAAAAGGATAGAAAAATATTTAAAGAAGAAGGATTACAAGTAAAATGTAAAAAAAAAAAAAAAAATTATTTTTTCTTCTTTATCTAAAAAAAAAAAAGACTTTATTCTTGTTTCTATTGTTGTCGTGAATAATTCCATTTTCCTTGGTTGGAGTTTTTTACTACTTTTAACTTAACTTAAGAAAAAAGCTACACATAGACTACAAGTATTTACATATTTTCTTATAGTAAAATTTGTTTTTTTGTTTTTTTTTTGTAGTTTCATTCTTTATGTATTTTTTTAAGTGTTTTGCAAGGTATAAATGTATGGATTGCTTGATAATAATTGTAATAACTTTCCAAAATTTAATTAATAAAAGGTTTTTCCTTTTTTTTTTAAGGGGTATTCTTTTATCAAATTTCAAATGTTGCGAGAAACAATTCTTCGAAGATTCCGCATATATAAATATTTTAGATAAGATAAATCTCTTTCTATTTTATTTTATGAATTAAAATTTTGTAGAATTAAAGAAATTTAATGTTATAATTAATAAATATAAGTAACATTGAAAAATGTTTTAAAATGATAGTGAAACGAACCAGACTGGAGAGAGCAACTATTGTCAACAAAAGTGTTGTTGTTTCCGAGAGTAGGAGTGAATCATAAAAAAAAAAACAAAACTACGGGAGATCCAATAGATGCTTGTTCGATTCTAATCTTGTTTGATGCTTGTTCGATTTTCTAACTTAAGATCCAGTTCTTTCTAAACTACTCAAGAGATTAAATTAATATCATTTACTCTTACTCGGTACTAATGGCCTTGTTGTTAAGTTGTGTGCCTTCAATCGACCCAAAACCTTGGGTTTTAAACTCTGGTCAGATTATTTTCAATATAAGAAATTTGTATCCATAAGAGTTTATGTGGTAATTATTATTTTTCGTAATATAAAATAAATAAATAAATAATTTTTGTAGAAGATAGTTACATTTAATACAAATATTATAATGTCTGTGTTTCATAATCTCGTATTCTTTTACAGAGTAGAGAGAATACAGTATAATAGTGGAATCAAAAGCTAAGTAAAAATCATGATTTAATAAACTGAAGCGTTAGTTTAATATGATTAATAAGCGATTTATTGTATGTCCTACACTCCTCAGGAGTAAAAAACGGAAAAAAAAACAAACACCATTATGCAAAAAGCATACCATGCTATTAATATAAAAGTCACAAATTTTTGCCAAAATATAAAAATTTAATAATAAATTTAATAGCAACAATTTAGTTATTATACATGCCTCCTTACAATGGCGACGTGTGTTTAAGAAAGAAATTTTCATATGCCTAATTTTTGAAATCTTTAAAATTTTAACGAATCTTCGTATTTTGAGATTACTCCTAGAAAATAAATTCACTGACAGAAAAAATTAACTGGAATACAAAAAAATTCTGAAGATTATTATAATAGAACCATATAATTAATTATTTTAAATGTAATATCTATTATATAAAAGCCGTAAATGTTTGCAACAATTTTCTTTATTTTTCATAGCAAAAACTAATACTGCACATAGCAGAAAAAAAGAATAAAAAAAATTAAAAAATTTATAGGGTTGGGTACATTATCCCGAAAATCAAAATCACAAATTCAAAACCACGAAAACAAAATCTCAAAAAATGCAAATCGCGGAAATCAAAATTCGAAATATTAAATCTCTAAATTACAAAATTCCGAAAATCAAAATCCTGAAATTACAAAATCTCGCATATATATCCGGAAAAGGGCTCTGATTTTGAATCCAACTATTAATACTTACAGTATGTCCACACATATATACTAATTTGTTTCGCAAAAATTAAATTTTCATATTTCCATATATGGAAAATAATTAATTTTGAAAACTCCGCATACAAAAGTATTCAATTTTAACATTTCACTTAAAAAATAGTGAATTTTATACGAATTTAGACTTTTTTATGAAAGAAAGATTCTTTGTGAAGGAACGGGGACTGTCACGCCCAAACCCCCACTCATAATTTTCCTTTAGTTTTCTTACTATACGTTCTTACGTTTATTTAAATTTATTTTTATTATTATTGTAAAAAGTTAAGTCTTCTTACAAATAAAGGGAACATAGCTCTCAACAAATGTTTTTAAGATAAATAAAAACTATATTAGAACAGAAAGATATTTTTCTTTTTATTTCATTGAAAAGTTAAGTGACAAAAAACCAATATTATTTCTAGATTACCAGACTGGCGTATGGTATGCCGGGTTTATCTATAGTAATTATTATTCCTTAATAAAAATATTCTTTTTTTACCTAACACATATAATAATAATTCAAAAAAAAAAAAAAAAAAACAAGAAAAAAATATTTAAAGTTTTTAAAAACACAAAGAAAACGAAAAAAAAAAGAGAAAAGTACTAGTACTTGTGTTCATTTGTACTTTTAGATTTTGTGTTCACTTTTTATCGCTGTTCATTTTAACATTAAGTACAGTAATAGAAAATTCTTCTTCTTAACATTTTTTTTGGTATTTTTTTTTTTTTTAATTCTGTTTTCTTTACTTTTTGTATTGTTGTTGTGTTGTATACAATATACTTAAATAATGTTATATTTATATTTACATTTTCTTACAAAGATTTAATATAACTTTATTTTTTTTTTTTACATAGAAACAAACAAACAAACAAACGTGTAGACATTTATATATAAGTACATATGAATCAATGATTATTCAAATATAAAAAAAAAAAAAATATGTACAAGAAATATTATATTTAAAATTTTATATAATGGGCTCATAAAATTTCATAATACTGCAATTGTTTAAAGAAATAAAAATATAAAAATAAAGAGAAAAAATATAATAAAAAAAAAAACAAAAATTTGTACAAAATCTTATGGAACAAATACAATCACAAAACAAAGATTATAGTACAATTTATTTTGTTTTTTTTTTTTTATGTTTATTCATTCTTTTTACATGATCTACTCAACAAAAAAACAAAAATTTATTTTTATGCTTTAAGTATAAGACAAAAATAAAAAACAAAACAAGAAAAAACAAAAAAATATTAAAAAGTTAAAAAGAAAAGAAAGAAAAAGCCTTTTTTAATCCCAATTTTATTGAATAAAGTAGGTAAAGTAAAAGGATATTTTTGACGTATATTATAAATTTTTTTCTTTTATTTTAATTTTTGTTTTGTTTTTTTGATAATTTTTTTTTTTCAAATATACAGTCGAATTTGGATAAATGAAATTTTATAATATGTAACATTATTTTGTGTTAGAAAAACAATTGTTTGTTATTAAAAAAATAAATATTAAATAATTTTTAAATTTCTTGAAATACGACATTATTATAAGTTGGATAAATTAGGTTAAGAATTTGATCCATTTGTAGTACAAGTGTTTATATTATATTGTAGTATAATACAGTAAGCGGCCACACTCTCTAAACAAAAATTCGACTTCCATGGTTTTCTAAAAAAAGTATTAAGTTATTCATATGTAGTATAGTTATTCATATATTATAAATATTATTAAGGTATTATGTGATAAAATTAAATAATGTCATAAAATTTTTTGTTATTGATAAATCGATTCTAAATCGAACTACTATCACTTATGTGGTACTCTTTTTTTTAGTGGCCAAAACAATTCATTTACGACGACGTTTTGTATAATATAAAACTTCACTAGAAAGTCAAAAACGACTCGCCATACTTAAATAGCACTATGTTTTGTTAGTTAACATTTTGATTTTTGACAAATTATACCTGTGTATGTAAAATAGCAGTTCAAACTAGAACACCTAGAAAGGCTAGTACTTAACGTAGACCTTAAAATCAATATCAGCAAAACTAAGGCGATGCAAATGAACAGCACCAACAACCATCTCATCATGCTGAAAACACATCCAATTGAATACGTCAACCAGTTTAACTATATAGGTAGTATAATGACTACAGATGGTGGCGCGGAGGCGGATGTGAACAACAGAATTAACAAAGCAAAGGCATCATTTGGACGATTGTACGCAGTATGGAAAAACACCCGAATTTCAAGGAAAACAAAATTAAGGATTTTCAACACTTGCGTGAAAACCGTACTAAACCGTATGGTAGCGAAACATGGATGTTATCCAACACCATCATTCAAAAGGTACAGATCTTTACTAACCGCTGTCTGCGTATAATCTGCAGAATATTCTGGCCGCACAGAATAAGTAATGAAGATCTATGGAGGTTTGCAGGAGAAGAACCCATACTGAGGCAATTAAGAAGGAAGAAATGGAGGTGGATAGGACATACACTAACGAAACACCAGTACAACGTAAGTCGCATGGCGCTGGAGTGGAACCCCCAAGGAAGCAGAAGACGCGGGAGCCCAAGTAACACCTGGAGACGCACCGTAATAAACGAATTCAGCCATTGTAACCTCACATGGGAGAATACAAAAACATCAGGAAACAAAAGCAGGAAACCGTGTGAGATGGAGATGCTAAATTGAAGCCCTTGCTCCCTCGCAGAGTGAAATGAACGATTATTGAATATTTTTACGTATAACAAAAAAACATTCTCAATTATCAAATATTTTATTTGAAATTTTGTTTTTGGTAGTGAAATGTCAAAATGAAGCAGCTAAAAGTTATTTGATAAAATATAACACATAAAAAACACAGAAAAAAAAATGTATTGTACATATTTTATAGGTAAAAGGCATAAAATACATAAAGGAGCAGACTGTATGTACATCTAGATCTCGAAATATGCCTAACATTTATAGGTTCTTATTTGTAAAGTAAAATATTAAACTTGTTCTGAGTGGAAATTTTCTTTGGTATCACCTAAAAAAAATAAGTTAATAAATTAAGGAAGAATTCATCTCCGTCAATATAACTTTAAATAATTTCATTTTAATCTGTGTGAAAAACGAGGAAGAATACAGTTGCCTTTGTCAACTCTTAGATACCCGTACGAACCGTTAGTATGTTCACAGCCTGTCACTCTGCTTACAATATTATTTTTTTAATATTTTAGTATTTTAAAATAATTTGG
The DNA here is from genome assembly GCA_947095535.1 of Poecilobothrus nobilitatus. Taxonomy (NCBI): domain Eukaryota; kingdom Metazoa; phylum Arthropoda; class Insecta; order Diptera; family Dolichopodidae; genus Poecilobothrus; species Poecilobothrus nobilitatus. The sequence goes on along the minus strand of OX352774.1, from coordinate 187,097,588 downwards.
ATGCATTTTATAATTTCTAGAACTAAGGGTTGTACATATATTCAAACTATATGTTTATATGTACATTCTTCAAAAGCAGATTCTAACCTTCCACATAACGATTATCAATTCAAAACTTTTTCAAATATTCTACAGTACCATTTAATACTAAGCGGTAAATGTATATTAAATTTACTTAGTACAAAATAGTAAATATAATTTTAAATATTGTATTATATTATATTTAAATATTCCATTGACAGAATAATTTCTTACAAGTACAATAAAATACATATATGTATGTAAATACGGCGCTATATAATATACATCTATACTCTTATCATTCATTCATATGACATATACGATATGTAAATAAGCATGATATTATAAAAGTATGTATGTATATCAATATCATATAAATAAAAATTCTTCAAGCAACCGTTATGTTGTTTATTTATTTACATTTTTTTGTACTACGCATTATATCCTCAACAATTTCAAATTATCGAGTAAAACAAATGCAAAAAATTTGTTGAAGAAATTTGTTAGAAAATTTGAAAAAATCAAGTAACACTTTCGTCAATTATAAAGTAACCCTATATTATTAAAAAAAGTTGTTAACAGAAATAAGAGTGTAATGTTGAAGCTTTAATTTTTGTGTATTACTTCAAAAAAATTTTAACAGGTGTTCAAATTACAGGTGTTTAAAAATAGGAAATTTTCAGTTTTTGACCGCTTACAGCTCCTAAACGGGGGGTGATGCAAAAAAAAGTTTCTGAAATGACTCATACTTATTTTCAAAGATCTAACTTCTGTCAAAATTTCCAACTTAAACCGTTTAGAAGATAGAAGAGTTAAAGGATTTTGCAAAATTTTAGTTTTGCATAACGGTAAATTAAGACACCGTATGTCACAAATATATATTTATTGTATATTTACTTTTAAAGCTAATAAAAGTAGTAATCGTTTGGCGTTTTCAAAATGAAGATATACTTTATACAACTTGTGCTATAACAATTTAAATATAGAGCTTTTTTGAACCTTTGGGGAGCTGTAGCTCCGTAACAGGTGGGGCTACAAAAAAAAGTTATTATAAATAAAATTAATATTTTTGTGAGATCTATCAGCAGTTAAAATTTCATAGCTCTATTTCAAAAAAAATGTGGTGATCTAAAAGTTAGGTGTTCGAGAGCTACCCTAAGTTTTGGTCCAAACTCAACCAAAAAAAATAAGGAACCTACAAATTACTCCCAGAATATTTTGTGTAAATTTCAAGATTCTAGCTTTCTTAGTTTTTGAGTTAGCGTGCTGACGGACGGACGGACGGACATGGCTCAAAAGTCTTAGAATTTTTTTCTGATCCGATTCATACCTTTGAAGGTATATATAGAGCGCTTATTTCGAGGTGTTACAAACGGAAGAGTAATTTTATTATACCCGATCCTATCGTACGGGTATACAAAATTAAGCCTGACCGTTACGACTAAGGCTTTGAAATCAATAGGTTAGGTTAAGGTGGCTGCCAAAAAGGCACACTTAGACCGTATTTGGTCCATTGTGATATCTGTCATCAATAAAAAAGAAAAAAAAAAGGCAAATAAAATTTTGTTAAATTGTTTTAATTAAAATTTTACTCATGATTATATAAACAAAATCAGTAGACTCAGTAAAGTATAGCATTAGGTTTTAAAATAAAGTTTTACTGTATAAAAACTAAGAAAAGAAAAAATATAAAGATCTATATTGGCCTTCGAAAAAAATTAGGAATGAAAATTTCTATGATAGATACTAAAAAAAGATGACAAAATTTTATATCAAATCAAGGAGAAATTGTATCAAAATTTTTGGTTTCTTATTTTTCTTGGTTATTGGTTCCTTATTTAAATAGACTTTTATCCATGATCAAAAAATTTTTATGTAATAAAATGTATTGTAAAGGTAATAAAATATAAACACATTTTTCTTTTCCAGTTTTTTTTTTTTATGATGGCATTGAAGAAAAAAAGAAACACTAAATCAAATGTATGTACTTTGATGTTTTTGATGACAGTCTTTTTAAATTTAATGGTATTGATTCGTCTTACTTGTCAAATAATTTTTAGCAAAAAAAAAAAAAATAAAATGCTTTTTGTTAATATTGATTGTGGAAAAAATTTTAAAAAATGCAAATGAGAGAATTTAATTTTAAGACTTAAATTTAAAGAAACAAATTTTAAGTTTTGTAGCTATGCTTTTAATATTGTTATCAATGACTGCAATGACTTTTTTGATTAAAAATACGTTTGGATTAATTATAAAGTTATGGAGCATAAAAGCTCTAGAAAAGATTATAGTTTTGTAGTATTGTAGTATTTTTTAAATAACCTAAAACTTAAAGTTTTTTTTTTGTCTGTTTTCATTAATATATAATATGCCAATATAATTTTTTTGTTTTACCTCAAAATAAAAGCAAATTCTAAGGATCAATTCAACATCTTTAAGTTCTGTAATACACTAGTATATGGGATTTAGTTGACGTTTAACAGGACACATAACAGGACTAAGAGTCATTTTTTACAAAGAATTTTTCTGTAACAAAACAGTTCATCCTATACAAAACAATCTTAAATAACAAGTATTAATGCTGTGTGCACTGTTCACATCATCATCAATTTTTTCCAACTAAAAATATAAATTAAAAAATAAAAGTATTCACATTTAAAACTTTAAATAATTTAAAAAATAAAGACATAAGAAAATCAAATATTTACTAACTTATAGAAGAAAATAATATTAACGCCGCTGAATTTTTTAATAGCCAATTAACTTTTTGTTCTCATTTTGAAGTAAGATGAAGGGTCCAGTCTTAGTACATATTATATAAAATATAAGTTTTAAGTTCTAAAGGAAATGAAAATTAAAAGAGAAAAAACTTTACTTTTTTAATTGGTTAAGTTTCTCTGTTTTATTATTATTTACGCTTTCGAAATGCTTAAAAAGGATTTGTAAGTTTTATTTATTTTTTTTTTTGTTTTTTTTTTTTTTTTACTTTTTATATAACATAAATCGTAAACATACCATGGCTTTTTACATGTGTAATACCAAGAGTTGTTGGTTAGTTAATGTGTACATCTGTTTGCCAATATCAGTGCCAGATATTAGTAAAGCCAGAAAAAAGAAAACCGAAACAAAACGGAAATGAAATGATATAATAAAATTTCTTTTGGACATTTTAATTTAGAAGTTATCTGCATAAAAAACCAACACAATATAAGAAAAAAAAAGTAAGTAAATATTTCAGTTTTATTTTTTAAGTTATTTTTGAAAGAGAGAATATTACTTCACTTCTTTGGAACAGAATACTATTAAACTAAATAGGATTTAAATTGAAAAAAAATCTCATTGCCATATGGGACTTAAAAATTTTCTTTTTACTGAATTTTTTTTTTTTTTTTTCTTTTAGAGTTGATTATAATATAAAATTTAATTTTTTCTTGTTTTTTTTTTTATAAAGAAAACAAATTAAATAAAAATATAAATAAAAAGTATTAAAATAAGTAAATATAGATATATAGTGAATAAAAAATTCATAATAATTTTATTTCAATTATATACTTTTTATAAGAATTAAAATTGGATTTAAAAATTTTGTAATCAATTTTTATTTATTTATTTATATTAATATTACATACATAAATGTAATGCAATATTATTGAACCATCGGCTACTAAGGCCATTATAGGTTTTTATACTATTATTAAATTATATACTAATATTATTTATTTTGTTTATATTATATACTATATATTTACATTATATTTGGTCGTAAGGGGGGTATGTAAAGAAAAAAACACTTACGACCTGTGCAGGGATCGAACCCGCACTCCTTCGGTTAATACGCCACACGCCTACCCACTAGGCTACCGAAGCCCCTTTGTAATCAATTTTGGAAAGATAGAGAAAAATATATTTAATTATTTTGCATACACTTAGGCGTATCTTAAAACATTCCGATTTCACTTTGGATTTTTGAATAAAAACAGAAAAAAAAAAAAAAAATTTTGTCGAGATTTTTAAAACAAAAATCTTTGACTGATTTATTTAAAATACTTGGATTACACAAATAAAATGATAATGATATTGAATTTATTCATCCAACCGATAATCTGTAATTTCTTATTATTAAGCATTAAAAAATAAATTTTTTTTTATATCTTATGTTATCGAAAAACCTAACTCAAATCAAAAAAAAAAACAAATTTTAATTCTACTAAATTTAAATGTTCAAGAGCGGATTAAAAAAAAAACATTATCGAAAATATTAAGGCTAAATTAGTGAATTATTAATTTGAATAAAATTTATTTCAAATTATAAAGATTATTCCATTTTAAAAACATTTTTACTGTGTTTTTTACTACATTTTATTACGAATTTTTTTAAAAATATAAAAACAAAATTAATTCAATAAAATTATTTCAAATATTCTTGGGGAAAATTTTATAAAATTTGTAGGAATTTTAAATAATTTAAAATACTTTAAAAATAATTTTTATTTTTTGTTGGGTTTAATTCACACTAAAAATAGTTTTAAATAAAATCTAATAATTACCACAAAATTAAATTAAATTTTTTTTTAGGTTTTTTCTTTTTTTTTGTATGTAGCTAGTATAGTTGAAGTAAAATATTAAAATTAAAATATTTACTGGAAAAATAAAAAATTTAAATAGTTCAAATATTTTCATTTTAAAATAAACTGAAATGACAAAAAATATATACAAGAAGAGTCATTTTTCTATCCTTTTCAAAGTTGTGAGCGTGTCAGTTAAAGTTTATTTATAAAAATTTTTTTTTTAGTTTACTTAATATGTATATATTATTTTTGGTAATTTTTGAAACTTTATTTTTTATCAAAAATTAGAATTAATTATATTGTAGTTGACAAAAATTAGTGTAGCTTATAAATATTATATGGGCAGAAAAAATTACTCAGTTTCGCTCGACAGATGTTTTTATATTATTAATTACGTATAAAATATTTACATGATTTTGGATAAGATAAGGTTGTGTAGGAGATTTTGTAGTGTAGATTTTTTTTGAAGTCTAGATAAAACAGTAAAAGACAACTTACATACGTTTCGGCGGGGATTAACCTTATTTAACGTTATTGGACAACTAGAAATTTTTGGTTTCTTTAAAGTTTCAAACTTGGAAAACTTAGATTTCAAAATTGGTAAAAGGTGAAGAGTGACATATTTGATTGTGTATAAAGTAAATGGCAAAAAGTAAATTAATAAATATATTTCATGGAAAGAAACATATAAAGAAATATTAGCCTTTCCTGTTCAGGCGTGGCTGTTCATGTTGTAAGGAGAATTACTCTTACGGCGTGAGTTGGATTCGAACCAACATTCCTTCGGTGTTTTCCAGCGTATGTAATACGCTCTTACCCACTACGCCACCGAGGCCTCTATTAAGAAATATGCTTAAAGAATGTAAAATATACGGTGATTTTAAAGATTATTGGTAAAATTTTATACTTTATAACATGTACTAAACTTACATATACAAGGTGTTAGGAAGTCGAAGGTCATGAAGAAAGGAAGTGATAGGGGAGGTCGAAACAAGGAAAAACTTGTTTCGCAGAAAAATATCAATCTATTCGACTTTAAAAGTATATAACTACGCAACTATGAAAGTTAAAAAAAAGTTAAGTTATTTGTACAAAAACTCATAGTTCCAGATGTGTACTTATTAACCTAATTTTAATAAGTTATACAGGGATGAGTACTATATTTTTAAAAAATTTAACGAAAATACTTTGAAGATCGTTCTCTCGGAAACTATTAATAATAGACGTCCCTTTCCGTAATAATTTTTGTCTTGTTTCAACCTTCCCTATCACCTCCTTTCTTCATGAGTTTCGACTTTCTGACACTCTGTATACTATGATATAATAAAATTAATTAGCTTTTACGAATTTATTTTATTAAATTTTTATCATAATTTTTAATAATAATTTGAATAAGTGCTAATTATTGTAATTCAAATTTAATGGAAACTATTTCAGGAATTAAATTAAATTATATTAATTTTATTAAAAATATAAACATTGCTGTTTTTTTGGTATGCCGGAAATTGGAAAACAGCTTATAAAAATTTTTATCTGATTTTTAGTTTGTTTTTTTTTTCTTTTTTTTTGATGAGAAATCTGTGAGAAATCTGATATAAATCTTTCCGTATTTCTTTTATTAAATGGTTGTTAGTATTTTGTTATTTTTTTTTTTTTTTTGTGTTCAATGAAATTTTATTTTTTGTTTCCTTTTAGTTAAAAAAAAAAAAAACAAAATAAAAATAAAAATAAAATAAGATTTGAATATGCTTTTAAAAAAGGATTTTCATTTCACCAAAATGAGAGAGAAAAAAAGAATTAATATATTGTATGCTTGATGTGAATGGATAATTATTATCATTATCATCATCATCAACAGAATGAAATTTTCACTGAAAATGAAAACTATATTTAAATAGGTTTTAAATTCTAAACTATATAATTATTCTAAATTTATCTTTTAACATATTATATACATATATATTATGAAAGTGATGGAAATACTACATTTTTTTTTTCTATAAAATAAATAAAAAAAAGTATTTTTCAATGTGATTTTATTATGAAAAAAAAAAAAAAGAATAAAACGATTTAAGACAAAAACAAAAAAAAAAAAAGATAAATAAAAATAAGTATGTGAGAGTAATTTATTTGAAATACAGAGATAGAATGAAAGATGATCAGGTTATTTACCTATACGCTCATTAAATCATAGTAAAAAAAAAAATAAAAAAATATTTGAAGAAAAAAAAAAGGACAAACGAATTCTTTTGTTCTCATTTCGGATATACGTCTGGAATAGTCATAAAGAAAAATTATGAATGAAATTTTAGTTTTATTTTATTTTAAGCTTTTTATTTATGTTTTTTTTTTTTTTTTTTTTTTTACAATTCTATTGTTATATTTATCAACAATAAAAGTAATATTTGAGATATTACGGTTTTACGGTGAATATACACAGAAGGGAGCGAAGGATAAAACGAATGAGTTCACTAAACTTAAAACTTAAAAAGAAAAAAAAAAATCAAATTAATTAATAAAAATAAAATTAATTATTTTTAGTAGAAAATAATTTTAAAAACATATAGTCGATTAGTTCTTAAAAAGAGAAAAACATGAGAAAATTATATTTTAACTTTAGGCGTTTTTTAAAAACAAATTTATTTATTTCTCATTGATTCTCTATTGTTGAAAATTAATTACAGTTTAATAATCTATTTCATATTTTAGATATCTTTTGTATACAAGTTAAATTTTTTAGATTTCATTTTGAAAATCAAAAATCATCTATATGTATAAAATTTAAAAATTAAAAAAACAAGTTTAATATTATAGAAGATAAATAAATGATAAAATAGATACTTTTTAAAATATTCTGATGATGATATTCATATTTCAGTATTTATGATGAAATATTATTTCTACAAAAATGACTAAAATAATTTTAATTCATTTTTAATTCACAATATAAAATTTTTAATTTTACTTATTTAAATTTTTCAAATTCAATTTTAATTTTTGTGATTTATTCTTTGTCTGTTTTAAAATTATATTAAACAATGCTAATGTTATGTTTATACTTTTTCAATTCTCTCAAGATTTTTCTTACTTACAACCTATGCACATATTTATTCTATTTTCAGAAAATGTATATCTCTATTGTCACTGTCAATTTCCAAAAAACATTTTAAAACAAGTAAATGTAACAGTAGGTTGATGCAACCGGTTCCGAATTACCACTCCATTTCATCAAATCAATCTCAAGGATATAGAGGCAACATTATATAACACTTTTATACCAATTTGAAAGATGCTCTGTTTTTGGTTTTGGAGGTATGCCCGTTTGCTCTTTGGCTAATTTGGAAGTTTCCAAAATCTGAACACATGGTCCAAATCATCTCAAATGTCAGTTTTAAATTTTAAAGAAAAGGAATAACAGAATACACTTATTTGTACCAAATATAAAGGTTCTATCTTTATTGGTTTTGAAGATGTGTTCTTTTGCTCTGGGGCTCCTTCGGAAGCTTCTAAAATCTGCACCCATGGTCGAAATCCTCCCAAATTTCAGAGACATAAATAAAACATGAAAGAACACCATTGTACCAAATTTAAAGGTTATATCTTTGTTCGTTTTGGAGATAATCTCGTTTGCTCTGGGGCTCGTCCGGAAATTTCCAAAATACGAACCCATGGACCACAACCTCTCAAATTTCTGAGACATAAATCAAACATTAAGAAACATTATTATACAAAATTTAAAGGTTCTATCTTTGTTGGTTTTGGAGATAATCCTATTTGCACCGGAATCATTCGGAAGTTTCCAGAATCCGAACACATAAACCGATTTTGTGCAAATTCGAACTGCCTTCCTTTCATAATTAGTAACCTACTATATAAATTTCATCAAGATAGCTTTCCTAGTTTTTATGTTATAGTGTGAACGGACGGACGGACAACGTTAAATCTAAACAGGGGGTGATCCTGATTCAGAATATCTATACATGTCCATATTTAAATTGCTACGTTTTGATGGTTACAAACTCCATACCAAAGTTAATATACCCTATACTTTAGATGTAGGGTATAAAAATGTGGCTATTACTTTTACTCTGTCAGTCTGTCCGTCCGTGTATTTACAAAACTTCTACACCGTTAAAGATAGAGTAATGAAATTTTAACAATAGGTAGGTCTCATAAAAAATTAATGTTGTAGAACAACTTTTTTATGTAGTTCCACCTGTTACCTGTTACACCTGTTACAGCCCCTTAAACTTTGAAAAAGCTCTAGTTTTTTTTAAAATGTGTATATCTGACACATTCTGCTAAACCAATTTAAAAATGCCATTCGACAGGACTTTTTCTTTATAAAACAATATCAAAATATGCAATGTTTTGCGATTTACTATTTTAATTTACCGTTATGTGAAAACTAAATTTTAAATGATTTTTCTTCCTTCATAACTTCGGAACGCTTTTAAATATGAACTTGAAATGTTGAGGTAAGAAAGAACTTTTCTAATTAGTTTAAGTTTCCTTAGAAATGTTTTTTTGCATCACCCACTGTTTAAGAGCTATTAGGGTCCGAAAATTTAAAATTTTCTTTTTTTAAACACCTATAACTTAGGCATCCGTACAATTTTTTTCAAAATAAAAGGTAAAAATTAAGGCTTGTACTTTATAATTTTACATGTGTTAATTGTTTTTCTTAATTAAGTAGAGTTTTTTTAAAATGGATCAAAGTGTATTTTTATATTTCAATTTTTTCTTATTATATGAAATTCTAACAAAATTTTCAAATTTTGGGGTGACAGAGTGACAATTCTAAACAGTTTGTATTGTCGTTTGGAAATGTCCGTCTTTAAAAACTGTTGGTTTAAATTTTGAAAGATAATTCAAATTTGTATACATACATTAAGTTTATAATTTAGGTGAATATGAATTTTTTAATATTTAATTAATAAAACATTAATAATTATTCTTTAAATGTGTTAATAACTAAATATATTTTCCAAATTAGTTAAAAATTAGTAAATTTAGAATTTATTTTTTAAGCTTATGAAATACCACTTTAAAATTTAGCTTTACAATTTTAACTTTTTATTATTGAATTAACAGACCTATTCATACAAGATTTTATTCACTTATTTTACCCAAAAATTAACTTTCCGATTACAAGGGCCTCTAGAAAACATAAAAAGTTATCCAGATGGGTTGCACAATTGGCTTATCTGGGAAATTTTAGACAACTATAGTACGTAAAAATGAAGAAATTATGCTTAATGTGTGTATTAAGAAATTGATTTTGTCAAATTTTATAATTATGGAAAATGAACAGAAATATTTTGAAGAAAGATGTTAAAGTTCTCCTTAAACTTCATTATATCTTCCATATATATGAATAATAAAACTTAGAGAACACATGTCTATACACATGAACACATGTGAACACTTCTATATATGAGACATGTCCCTGACAAATGAATTTGTCTAATCTGTGTTATGAATTGGTAGAATTCTAAAAATATGAAATTGTTTATTTAATTTAAAGGTTAAAAAAAAAAATAAACAAGTATAATTAAATTATATAAATTAAGATTTAGAAAATTAAACCATTTTTAAAATAATTTTCTTTTAAAAGTAATTTTTTTTTTTTTATAATCTTATAAATGAAGTGGTATGATTACAAATTTATTTTTTTTAAATCTTAATTATTTTTGTATAATAATTTGTCTAGTACTCAATCTTTCAATTATAATTTACATTTTTCTTGTAAATAATATTGTAAAAAAAAAAAAAAAAATTTCTTTTATTTTATCTTTTGTTCACTAATAATTTTGTAAAATATCCTTTGGAGTAAATGAATTTTCACTTGTTCTATTACTGAATATTATACATATATAAAATATTTACGGTAGAAGTTTAATCCGTTTTATAACTCGTAAAAAAAAAAAAAAATATATAAACAAAGACTTCATATTATCTAATTTTCGTTTTTTTTTTATCTAATATATTAAAGTACACATGATGATGTTCAGATAAAGTTATATGAAAAAGAAGTAAATATAATCAGGTTTGTAAATACCAAAAAAAAAAAAACACAGGATACCAAAAATAAAAATAATAATAATAATAATACTTATGTATAATAATGTGCAATCTTATATTTACTATATTTACTGTATATACACGTTTCAATATTATTATTGTATTATTAAAAGGGAGTCTATGATCCTTTTAGTATAAGTTTATACGGTTTGTGTATTAGAAATTTCTTTACTGATTAGAAATATTTGTTTGTGTATAGGTATATATGATTGTACAAAAGAATGACAATTTCATATTTTTTTTTATTTTTTGTGATTATTTTGATTTTTCTTTCCTTTATTTTTATGTGCCTTGACCCTTTTAAAAGGATTACCAAAAGGATTTTCAAAGTTTTATAGATATTTAATATGGTATGGGTGTAGAATATTTTACAAGTTTAAGACTTTGGTTTTTAATAATATAATATGTATATATTTATGAGTATATTGTAACATAAAATTAATAATATATAATAAAAATTATTCTACCTTTGACTTTCTTGTAAATGTGTAGATGTTTTTATGTTTCCAAATACTAATTGAAATAAAAAAAAATAAAAAACAAAAATAATGTAATTATACTTTTTCTGTCATATGTGACGGAATTAAGATGACTGTACTGGTCAATAAGTGGGTAAGCCAGAAATAAGCAAATTTTTTTTTCTTTTTACCGACCGCATACATTAATGTATAAGGTAGGTATTGTTTTCATACTAAAAATGTGTACCCGAGATTTTGGCAAAAATGCACTACTCCGGTGTGGAGAAGGCTGTAAAAAAATTTTCAGCATGATGACCGTCTGTGTGTGTGTGTGGGTGCGTGTGTGTGTCTGTGGGCACGTGTACAGCTTAAACGACTGAGCGGAATTTTTTGAAATTTCATATTTAAGGTTTTGACGTAAATATCTCGGATTCGGATAAACTTTTGGAGCAAATCGAACAACCGCAAGTGGTAGTTTACTAGTGTACTTTTTAAGTTTTTTACGAATATTTCGTAACAGAAAAATTTGGTGAGAAAAATTATTAAGAAAAAGTTGTTACACAAGTAAAGAGGAACAACTTTGCTATAGAACATTTTTTGATCCGGCTAACTTTAACTTTTATTTAATTTTTTTTCTAAGTCCAAATTTCATACATACTCCATATGAATTTATATGAACAATTTTTTTTTGTTTTTTTTTTTATATCTCTAAAAATTTATATACATACATATGTATGTACTTATATCTATGCCAATGCATATTATTTATTCATTTGTTGATAACATAAAATTAAAACGGTAAAATTTTTGTTAGCAGATTTAATATTAATCTTATGTTTGTTTTGTATTTGTTTACAGTTTTTATTATTTTTTACTTTTAATATTATTTTTTGAATGAAAAAAAATCATGTATCTACATTATAATAATAATAATAATAAATGGATGTATGAATGAATGTACATATATTTTTTACGATTTCATTGCATATAATTATTTTTATTGAATAAAACAAAATGTTATTAAATTATTAGAAGTTATTTTGCTTTGATATAAATTATTATGTAAAAAATCCTATAAATTTTGGTATTGTACTTTTTGTGTAGTGGCGGTCGGTCCTGTGGTGGAGAGAGCTGATTTTTTTTATTGTTTTAACTTTTAACTTATGTTTAAGTTTTTACGGATTTTTTCAACTTGTCTTATTTATCTCACCGAAGATTTTGTGAAATTTGCTTATAAGTAGTAAGACTTTTTGAAGTTTAAAATTAGGAATTGTCTAAGTATATCAATACTACTTGCTTATTGAAGAGTTTCGGTAGAACAAAACATTTCCTAAACTTTATATTTTTTTAAAAAATATAAAATAGCCCTTCCAGGCATAATTATGGATACTATGTTGATACGTATTTTATATCTAAGTATCTAAATACAATAAGATAGAAAATTTTAATTTATTTAAATTAAAAATTGAGGCCTCGGTGGCCTAGTGGGTAAGAGCGTATAAAATACGCTGTAAACACCGAGGGAGTGTGGCTTCGAGTCCCATCACACGTTGTAAGAGTTATTTTTCCTAACGACATTTACAGCCACGTCTGAACAGGAAAGGCTGTGTAATTTCCTATCCTCATTTATGTGGCAGAGAAATGCATTAAAAAAAAAAGAAAAAAGGAAAATTAAAAATTAAAAAAAAATAACAAAACAAAATTTTTTTTTAAATGCCTGTAGATGTCGTAGGGGGGAATCACTCTTACGTTGTATGTGCGACTCGAACCCACACACCAATATTATTATAGATAAGATTTTCGTTTCATAAATTGAATCGAATCGAATTAATTATTTCCGATGTTTCTTGCGATTAGTGTTAATTTAAAATTTTTTTTTATGTTTACAATTCTTTTCTTGCATATTTTATATAATGGAAGAAAAAAAAAATATTATATGTTATATTTTATGAATGGCTTAAGATTGCTTTATTTTTTTTTTTTTTTTAAATAACAGATGTATAATGTACTCTTTATTATTATTTTGAGATTTTTTTTTTTTTGAAATAAAATTGGGTGTTAGAAAATCTTATAAGTTGTAATAAGGAATGAAAAGGTTGCATTCAAAAAATGACCAAACATTGAATTGGATTTTAATGCGGTAAAATTTTATACAATAATGAAATAAACATAAAGACTATATACCCGTAGTACCTCCTATTCTTGGACAATATTGAATTGTGTAAATAATTTTTTAGGTACTAAGAGTAACTATACAGAGAACCTCTTTTTTTTTTTTTTATAAAATTTTTATATTCTTTTATTGATTTAAAATTATAATATAAAATTATATTTTTTGAATTTGACCAATAATATTTATGAATTATTCTAAAGAAGTTTAATAATTTTTAGTTTTTTTTTTCAAAGTTGTCTGAATTTTTAGTTATTATTTTTTTTTTTTTTGCGGATAGAATAAAATGTATACATATGGTTAATGGTATATGAATTATTACTAATCTTATATTATTTTTATTAGAATGTATCTGTCTACGTAGTTATATTCTATTTAAAAAAAAAAAAAGAAAAACAAGAAGTTATTTAAGGCATTATAATAAAAAATAAATGATTTTTATTATAACCTGCTGTGAATATTTTAAAAGGTTGTGCAGTGGTTTGTAAAACAACAAAAAAAGAAAAAATAAACTAAATATTAGAGTATATATATATTACATATTATGTTTTGTTATTATTAAAAATATATTTTTATAACCGTGAACTTTTACAATTTAAAATCTTGGAAGAATACAAAATAAGTAAGAAAAAAGTGATTGGAACCCAATATAAATTTCCAAGAAGAAAATTTGACTTGTCGAATAAATTATAATGTAAGAAAAAATATTATATACAAAAAATAGTTGAATGAATTTTATTACAAATTAAGTTTATTAAGTTTAATTAGCAATACTTTCGTAGAGTATCTTGAATTAGTGGAATGAGTAAATATCGTAAATGAAATTGAAAATGTACGATATACCTGTGTGCTTCTTCGTATTCTTTCCTATTTCTAAAACTGCATTTCTTGATGTCGTTTTGCAGATCTCCATCCCCTATAAAAGAATTGTAAATGAGAACTTCCAAATCAATAAAGAAAATTAAACTCACCTAAGATTAAACCACCTAAAACTAAACTTAATTTGCAACTATTCGATTTTCGAAATACACATATAATTAATTTATTTGAACTTTTTACTCGTTTCAAAAATTATTTCATACTTTTTAATGATTAAATTACAGCACAATTATAACGCAACAGCACTTTAAAAGATTTAGATTATGTTAAGAACAAAGTTATATAAAGTAGGGTAGGATGTTTCTAAAATTTGGTTGTTTTAGCGCTACGAGTTCGAATAACTTTTATAAAACTCATTTACATTAATATTTTTCAGTATTTACTTAAGTTAGATATCTTTAGATTAGGTGACTAAATTTTTTGGAATCAATTACTATAAAATTTGGTTTTTTCTTTTTTCTAAGGAAGGTGGGAATCTTCGGAAGACACCAATAATTTTCCCCTTGGTAGTGTCAGATTCTTACTGACTAAACCCACCTCCCCCTTTAGCCAATATAATGGGATGAAACCCTTACCTGCAAACGCAGAATATTGGCTAGGGAGTAGGGATAGAAAAGAATAGGGAATGGATACGGAAACATTGAATTGGGAGTTAGACTGTAAGGAAACAATGAATCCGCCTATTATTATTACTATTTTGCTAACAGTGACTATAGCCGTTACAACAGTTACAACATGTAGTAGTATATAACACCTTACTATATGAGGTAATTATTGAAGGCAACCCCCACTGTCACTGTAGCGCATTAGCGGCCATTATTGGTATTGGCATTACTATTCTTATTAATATTATTATTATTTTACTACAGAGTTCGGCCCATCAGTGGATTACAATGTGCAGCAGTATATAACACCTTACTTGCATGATACAACCAAAGATTGCTCCACTGTAGCAGCTATTATTATTATTACTGTTGTTATTATAACTATTGTTATTATTACTATTACTATTATTATTATTACTATTATTATTAATATTATTATTGTTATTATTATTATTGTTACTATTATTAATTATACGATATACATTATTACTATATAAAAGTACTACATATTTTTTATTTATATGAGCTGACCGGGGTTTGAACCCAAGATCCTTTGATTGAAAGGTTGTCAACTTAACCACTGCGCCATGAGTCAGATAATTTTAGGTTTATTACGAGCAATACAGTTCGTGCTAATATCCTAGAGTTACCACAGTTAATTTTCCTTTCATTTCTGGTTTTTTTAAAGATTGAATATTAATTAAGGATGTGCTATTAAATTGATATTAGCTTCTTTTTGCATGATGTTACGTTTTATCAATAAGTAAAATTTTTTGAAAAAGTTGTTTTAAAAAGGACTAACAAAATGTTCAATATACAAAATTTCTATTTTGGAAAAAAAAATCTTTTAATATTTTTTAATTAAACCTAAATATGGTTACAATTTAGTATTATAGCTTCATGTACAGGAAATTATACAGCCTTTTCTGTTCAGATGTGGCTGTAAATGTCGTAAGGGGGAATAATTACTACGACGTGTGTAGGTTTCGAACTCACACTCCCTCGGTGGCCCCAAGGAAACCAAATTAAACCAAATTGTATTATTTTTTTTTAATAATATGTCATTTAATTTAGTTATTCATCTTAAATATTATTCTTAATTGTTGTTAATTGTATGTTTTAAAAGTATTTGAGAATAATATAAATAACTTAAATTGAAAATGTTTTTATTGAAAATAAATTGAGGTCGAGAAGCTCCATATTAATTCCATTTTTCTTACATTATATACATACAAATTAACATATTTAATTCTTTGATTTAACTGCCATTTTATATTTTATTGTTATATTATTATAAAACGTTACTTCATATAATTTTTTAAATTATATGTCATATATTATGTATGTTAATAATTATGTAAAAAAAAAAAAAAAATTAATTAAAAACACTTTTTATTTTTTTTTGTTACAATTATTTTTTTTTTTAAATTTAACAACATCTAAGGAAGACATGATTAAAATCATCTTCAAACAAAAAAAAAAAATTATATTTTCATTAAATAATATTGCATAATTTGTTCCGTCTCCTACTGTCCATTATTATTTCACCTACTTTTTATCCTATTTTTTTTTTTTTTTTTTGTCTTTTTCATAAGCATTTTTTATTTCCTATTTTTATATAATTACTATATCATAATTAATTATTTTATTAAAGTGAAGAAAGAAAGAAACAATTATAGAAACATACAAACATAATATTACATATACTTACGTATATTTAAATTTTATATTATTTCTATAAATATTTAAAAATATAAAGAATAATAATTTTTTATTTTCCGTATAATTAAACAATTATTAAAGAGAAAAAGAGAAAACAAAAACAACAAAAAGAGACAAAAAATAAAAAGAATAAAAGATATTCTTTTGTTGTCTTTTACTTCTTCATTTGTTTTGTTTTTGTTGTTGTTGTTTCTTTTTTTAACTATTACGCCATATAAAATCAAAGTGTAAAAAGATTATATTGTTTTTAATTTGAAATAAAAAAAAAAATTAAACATTAAAATAATAAAAACAAAAAAAAAAAAAAAAATTACAAATAAAAATTACAAAAACAAAAATAACAAAAAACCAAAATTAAAAGAAAATTATAACAGTAGAAAATTATGAAGCAAAAATGCTGATAATTACAAAAATGTTAAAGCGCAATTAAGAGCATAACGCTTTTCATTGCACTTATTAAATGTAACTATATATACTTTTATTCAAACAAACAAATATATTAATTTTTATAGTATTTGCATATACACATACATATAAATGGAAATAAAAAATCAAAAAAAAAAAAAATAATGATGATGATGATGACTTTTTATTCGTATTTATTCAAAAATTCTAGGATAATTTTTTTTTTCACTTTCTTTTATACATATAATAATGTATGTATTTAATATACGTACGTAATGTATAGTGTATATGTCGTGCTAAGAAACAAACAAACAAACAAACAAATTAATATAAAAATATATTTATGTATATTCATATATATAAATAAATATAAATATTTCGCTCGCGAATAAAGACAGATGAGCTTCTAACTTCTGGCAGATCCAGCCTTGTTCTAAATAATACAATAGAAATATACTTTCTCTAAATTTTTTTTTTTTTATATTGTTGTTGCTTCCATTATTTTTTAGCCTTTGCTTTTTTTAGTAGATTATTGCATCTGACAATTTATTATTATTATTAAATGCACTAGGGCGATTATTATAAATATTTAAATATAATTACATATATACACATAATTTATTGTATTTTGTACTATATTTTAATATATAAGTGTAATATATATTTTTTATATTTATAAGTGTATATACTTAAGTATTATGGTATTATATTATATCAAATGTCATATAAAAATAAATATACATTATGTACATATTATGTATATATTAAAATTTGACGTTTCAAATAAAAATGTAATAGTTCATGTTTTAGAATCTTTTTAGCACATTTTCAGAAAATTTTGAAAAAATTTGCTCATTAGTTTAGTTTCTCTGTCCGTCTTTTCGTCCGTCCGTCTGGGTGTTTACAAAACTTTTACACCTTCTACACCCATTGCTTCTTGAAATAAAGCAATGAAATTTTAAATACTCATCGCCAAAAAAACTAATTTTGTGGAACAACTTTTGTCTGTAGCCCCACCCGTAACGGAGCTGCAACCCTACAAAGTTCGAAAAAGCTCTATTTTTAAATTGATATAACACAGATGGTTCTATAAGAAATATTTTTACTCTGGAAATGACAGACGATAGCTGGTTTTATAAGCTTTATAAAAATGTATGTGACTTTGCAATGCGGTATTTTAATATACCGTTATACGGAACTCAATTTTTGCTAAAATTTGGAGCCCTTCTATCTTTCAAACGGTTTAACTTAGAAGCTTGAAATTTTGAGAAGAGTTAGACCTTAGATTCTTAGAGATCTTAGATCTTAGATCAGTATCAGTATCTCAGGAAATATTTTTGTGTCGGCCCGCGTTTAGGAGCAGTAAGAGATCCAAAATGGCAACAAAAGATATAAAATGGCAACTGTCCGATTTCTTTTGAAGTAATATACAAAAATTAAAGCTCCAACATTATATTTTTGTTATCTTTCTTAATAGCATAGGGTTACCTTAAAATTTACAAAAGTGTGACTTGATTTTTTCCAGTTTCTCTAACAAATTATTTTAACGATTTCTTTCAATTTTTGTTCTATGATAAATTTGTTTTATTTACCTACTTAATATTTATGCACTCTTTACCAAAAATTAATTTTGAAAATGTGCTTTCTTGAAAACCCTTGGTTCTTTTCATTACTTGTTTTTATTTAATTTTTTTTTCTTTTTAATTTAAAAAAAATATATTAAGAGTTTGTGCGAGAAAAGCCCTTCTCTTTTCGTTATTCATAATTATAGATTGTTTAAAAACAAGGAAAAGTATAGATAGAGTATAAACAGTGTCAACTATAGGAAAGGACATACACGAATATAATATGTATAGGCATATTTCTATAAAGTTTAATTGAATATTTTACAAAATTACAGATGTCCAACTTAATTATGTACTGCAATATATATGGAGTTGTATGACGCGCCCGTTCCACCAAATTAACCAAATTTTACAGAAGTTGTTGTTGGCATTAAAATTTAACTTATTTTAACAAAATTTCGCATATACAGATTGATTAGAATAATAATAGAAATTTAATGGAAGTTGTGAGGCATCTATAAGGGGACCACCAAATTTGTTATAATTTTTGAATTATCGTGCGAACGAACAAACGAATTCACATAGCTAAATGGACTTAGAATTTAATTACTAGCTGGAATGTATGTACTTTTCCATATCTATCCCGTTCCTTCTTTACAGCATCACAAACGTTATGACAAAATTATTATACGCTTAAAACTACGTTCGTGTGTATTATAAAAATAGAGATATTGTTACAGGTTGTTTTACACAATCTGGAATTGGGTCTGAGCCTGATGCTTATTCTCTTATATATAAATTTTATTTAGGATAACAAAAATTTTTTAGTAAAGTAAAGTTTTTTTTGCTTTTTTGATCAGTTTTTTTCATTTGAATCTACGTTTTTTCGAAGCTCTTTTCATCATTTTCAAACTAGGCCTTTTAAGCTGTTTTTCGGTCTATTATCCGGTCCCGATTCACTTAAATCCTATTGAAGCTATATTTGTTCGATGCTACTATTTTATAAAATTACATGTTTTTTTCAGCTATTTTTCGGTTCATTATTCTGTATTGAGCCATTGAAAACACCGTTGACAACTACATTGTTTGTTAATTGTATGTATGGTTATAATCTAGCGAAAATCAATAAATTTTATTTATATTTAAATGATACGATGATGATGTGTTTTGTGTGATGATATGTGTTTAAATAATTTTATGTCTTACTAAATAAATGTGTGTTATAGAATATAGTTATGAATTATATATTTATAATAATATAGTTTTAATATATCCTTTTTTATTTATTTAAAAATGGAGTATATTTAATAGTATAAAGTATTATTTAAACTATATTATTGGACCGTACCTATTCAATATAAGATTGTTATCTTATATATAAATATTTTTAAGCTATTGAATTGTTTATTATTTAGTAGAATAGATTTACTATTTATTATTTGTTTATGTTTATATTTTTTAACAGTATATCCGTAAGGATCACAGATCTCGTCTACAATTAATTAATGAGATATTGAAAAAAAAACTAAATAAAAACAACTGAGAATTAAAAAAAAGATTAAAACTGAAAATAGAAAAATTTTCTATTGCACAAAAATTTATATAAAGCTTTAAAGCAAACAAGTTAAAACCCATTTGCATCAATGTTCCTATTTTTTTGATTTTACGTAAGAATTGTATTATCTAACTATATTTAGGGAATTTTTAATGGATTATTTGTTTTGAAAAAAAAAAAACACAAAATAATTAAAAATGTTAAAAGGTTTGAAAGTGAAGATAGGAAAACGTAATAGTTATTAGGCCTAAAAAGTAAATATTGGAAACATTTTGTAATTTTACACGTAGTCTTCATCCATCAAATCAAATGATCCAAAAAATCATCCATCAATCCGAAAAAATATCCGAAAAATATCCGAAAAAAAATCATTCATCAATTTTTCTTCTATAAAAAGTGTTCTCACTATTTTTTTCAGAAATGTCAAAAGGAGATAAAATTAATGCAAAAGACTCAAATGTAACTTGGTAAAAGTAATATTAATTTTAAATTTTCATTCGAAAGTTGAAATTTTGATATGATATATAAAAAAAAAATCCAAATTTTAATTTATAATAAAATTCGGCGTAAATGTGGGTAAAAATTTCATAACAATAACTTACTACAAATCTTTATAAATATGTATGTATAAAAATTATACAAGAAGGATTTAAAGAGATTTTAATAGGCACAATTTTAATATTTACGTATGTTATGTAGTAAATACAAATACAAATATGTAAGTTTTGGAAATTTTATTATCAGAGACACAAACCCCTTAATCTATGTTTCTATAAACAAATTTTCAAATAAATTTTCTGACTTTTATACTCTAACTATAATCTTTAATAATTGAATAAAAAGTAACTAAGTATTAATTATAAATAATTAATGAAACATTATTAACAAAAATGATAAATTTTAGGTTACTGTTTGTATATTTGTTTTATATTTTTTTTATATTACATTAAGAAAGTGATTTATCTATTACATCAAAAATGTGATCAAATTCAAGAATGCGACTTTTTAATTATAAAAAATGAAACAAATAAATAGAAGATATTATCTTAACCATTTCGGTTTAGCTAAAAGAAGAAATTTTTTTAAAGCCGAATTACAGAATCCTACAAATTATTTTTAACCGGGAAACTTATATAGTATAGGTAATCTGTATGAGGAAAGTAGTTATAGCAAGGTATTAACATATAAGATGAAACGTGGTTCTTATTGCTACCATAATGGTAAAATATTCCACTCCGCCGTTTCAAAGATTAATTTTCCAAATGATTTAAAACTTCTTTTTAGTGGTGCCAATGAAAAAAAAATACTTTTTATGAGTTTTTATTTGGAATTACAATAACGCAAACATATTTTTATAAATGGCAATTGAGAAATTGGATGGAAATTTTCCTAGTTGTAAAAAATATTAAAAAAATTACAAATAAAAACTTTTGATTGTGTAAATGGAGTGCATAAACAACTATTTAAAATACAAATGATAAATAATAATAATTGTTTCAACGTATTGTAATATTGTTTTATATGTAAAAAAAAAAAAAAAAAAAATCACTTAAAAAATAAAGAAAAACGAAAAAAAAAAAACGAAGAGAAAATATTAAATCGTATTTTTTTCCATAAGGATTTAATTGCAAAGGAATAATTTTCGAAATTTAATACACAAAGAGAATTTTCAGTTTTAAATATTTTCTTTATTTAAAAAATATTTTTATTTCTTTTTAAAAAAAAATTTATTTTTTTTTTTTTGTAATAATTAAACAACAATTTTATAATTTGGTGATTTCAGATAAAATGAAAGTAAAAAAACAAAATTATTTTAATATTATAATTTTATTTGATTTCTTAGTTGTTATTTTTCTGTATAAATTTGATCAACAATAAAAAAAATAGTATTCAACATTACATAAAATACTGAAATACTGACTTTTAATTTTATTTTGAAGATAATGATGTTATATTACGATGCCTTTATTTTGAATACTCTTAAAGTAATGGATAGAGAACTTGGGCGAATGCTAACTGTTGTGATGCGCAGTAATACAGATCGCATGAAACAGATCTTTTTCAGTATTGGGGTATTTTTTTTTTTTCACGATTTACTTTTAATATGAACTTTTGTGCAAATCTAGTTCTCAATTAAAAATTAAATGTATTTTTATAAAATACTTAAATAAAAATTTAATTTTATATTAAATAGTGTATATAAAGTGTAATTAGTAACACATATTCATCTAATCATTTATTATAACCTTTTTTTTTTTTGTATTTAAAATAACAAAACTTTAATTTTCCTTATAAAATTTATTGTTTTATTTCGTTAAGTTTAAGAAAAAAAAAAAAAAATCATTATATTTTATTACCAATAAGTTCTAATTTTATTCGTATTTTGTTGTTATTTAAAGTATAATAAAAAGTGTTTTGAAAGAATAAAACCTTTTTTCTATACACCTGCAGATTTATTTTTTACTAATTTTCGATTTTGTAGATTTTTTTTTAAAGTAAAATAAAAAAGGTCCTAAACGGTAGCAATAATAAACGGTATCAGACAGTTATAAATTTTATTTTGTACTCTTTTTTTTTTTTTTAAATAATTTTAATGCTAAAACTTAAAAAATTTTTATTTTATTATAAATTTACAAAATTTAAGAATCAAGAATTGATCACTTTAAATTTTAAAAAGAGGAGTCCAAAATAAAATAAAATAAAACAAAATAAGTTTGGTTTAAATTTAAAAATAAAATATAATTTAACCTTAATAAAACTTATTGTATTTAAATTGGATATTTATATAAAATATATGTATGTATGTTATATATATTTTTGTCGATGTAAACAATTGGTAATCGATTTGAAGCAGAATCACCTTCTAAATATTGTATAATATACATTTAAATTGAAAATCCTTCCTTTATTATTATTTTTCTTGTTTTTTTTTTTTTATTTGCTGTCAAATAAATTTTCAACTTACTATTTACAGACATTTTTCCAGTCGATTGAATTTTCTTTCTGTTAACCAAACAATTTATATATTTAGTATTAAATTTATCACATATTTTTACAGTTTATTTTATTTAAAAAACAAAAAAAAAAAAAAATTTAATAGAAAATTTGTTTTTCAACATGTGCTAAATTTTTGTAAGTATAGAAACTTTTTCGATATATATGCAGATGTATATTATTTATATTGAATTCAATTTCTAGTTATTTTAATAAAAAAATTATTTAATTTTTACTATAAAGTTTTAATTCAAAAATAAATTATTAAGAGTATTATAATAATTAATTTTTATTTGTACTTTGATGCTTTAGTTTTATTTAAAACAGTTTTATTTATTTATTTATTTATATTAATATTACATACATAAATGTAATGCAATATTATTGAACCATCGGCTACTAAGGCCATAATAGATTTTTATACTGTTATTAAATTATATACTAATATTATTATTTATTTTGTTTATATTATATACTATATATTTACACATTATATTTGGTCGTAAGGGAGGTATGTAAAGAAAAAAACACTTACGACCTGTGCAGGAATCGATACCACACTTCTTTGGTTAATATGCCACACGCCTACCTACTAGGCTACCGAAACCCCTATTTAAAACAGAACTACTGTTTTTTTGTTTTTTTAATAAACTTTATTTTTATTTTACCCATTTAATACTCTTAAATTAACTTAGCCTATAAAAAGTTTACAAAAAAAACAGCTTTCTTACTTATTTGATTAATATTTAAACTTGACGACATTTTTATATTAATTTTGTATCATTTTATAATCCAATTATTATTATTATGAATATAATAATGCATTTTTTCATTTTATTTTATAATTTTTGTATTGGAAAAAATCAGATGTTTAAAACCAATAATCATTTTTAAATTATTAAGATAAAACTTAACCTAACCTAACCTAACCCAAACTACTTAATCTAATTAAAATGGCATGTATATTATAATACTTAGTACTAATTATAGGTATTTTCCAACCACCAATAGTCTATCTTTACTAATTTATCTATGTCCGGTATGGACATGTCGTATTTCAGATTTGCTCCGTTTATATTGCCCGGGTTATATACTATAACTTTACAGGGCTACATGTATAATAGAGGGACATGATTTTGGTTTTAAATATAACCATTTTGGTCTAAAAAGATTAAATGCTCAGGAGCTATGAAGCCCATGACCATAGTCTTTTCAATGTACTCCTTATTGTGGTAGAATATATGTGATATTAAACCATTTTCAAGAGTATTTTGTGCTCTATCACAGTGATTTCGGATTAATTTTATAACAAAATTATCTCTTCTTATGATTTTAGCTTCCTTGTACAAATATTTATTTGAGTAATAATATTTGAACTCGGATTCGGCCTTACGATTTATATTGGTACAAACTCTTATGCATTTTCTTTCGAACCTACATAATGTTTCCATTAAGCTTGCATTAATGTTTAACCATATTGGTGCACCATATACAAGCGTTGGTATAATTAATGTTTGATAACATATTATTTTAACTCTTTTACTAATGTTTTTATTGTAAAAAAGTTTTTTTGCTGCCATGAAGGCTTTGTTACCTTTTGAGATATTATATTTCATTTGATCGATATAATTAAGATTACGATGCAATTGAACTCCCAGGTATTTAAGTACTTTTTTATTAATTAGGGGAATATTGTTTGGTCCTTTTATCGCCAGAATTACGAAACAGAATTGTCTCACATTTACTGAAATTAATTTTCAGGCGGCAAACTTTGCAATAATTCTGAGTAATATTAAACATATTTTTAACTCTGGCTTTAATGCCTTCCATTTTATTCAAAAAATTAAATTCAATCTTCATGCTAATGTTTGGCATTAAACTAATTGGCCTATAATTACGGTTGGGTGTTTGCTAGGTTTTTTTAGCAATATAATTTTCGATGTTTTCCATATTTCTGGAAAATACAAATTATTAATTGTATTATTAAATAGTATAATGAATTTTGATATAATTAATGGACTAAGGTTTTTCAAAACTATGTTTGGTATGTTATCAATTCTCGACGAAACTTTATTTTTTAAGCTTTTAAATTTTAAGCTCAGTTCTGCCAGGTTTATGAATGGGCTATTTTTGTTATTTTGGTTTGATGATTTATTCTGATGAGAAAAGATGGCAATGATAATATTGTTGGATCTTAAATAATCAGTAAAACACAGAACTGTAAATTATTTAGGAAAGGAACAAAAACAAATTGCATACTTCTAGGCTGACCATTTAATTATAAAATTCTTCAATGTACAACCAACAATATTTAATATATTTACTCATTATTTAAAAAAAATAATTTCTGTATTTAGAAGTGCAGATATAAAATTGAGAACAAGTTCTGTCTAAATCAAGACAAAAAAAAAAAGCTATATTATTTTAACTATTAATATTTCTAAAAAAGGTCAAATTTCTACTTAAATTCAAATTATTTAAGATCAGAAAACGGTTCGAAATTTCTTTTATCATTTAATTAACTCGTTTATGGTTTGTATAAATTGACACATGTATCACTGCACATACACTCTTTTTTGTTACATAACATATATACAAGTTCTTTTTCAATTATAATGTTATATTGATAAGTTTTTCATTTCACAAAATTTTTATAGAAGTTGATTATGAATTAAATATAAATATATTTACAAAATTATCTGTGAATCTTATTATTATTTTTTTTTGTTTTTGAAAACTTATAAATAAATATGTAAATAAAGATATGTCTTTATAAAAGAAACATTTAAAATTCCAATGAAAAGCTGCGACTTAACTCTATTCTTTATTATTACTATTATTATTTTTGTTAATGGTAATATATGAATATATTACATTAATGTTTCGGGCCGATTGCATGTTATGCATGTGGGCAACTCTATTCTATTTCCATATAATTTTCTGTTATAAATGTATGTATTTTTGTATAAAGTTTCAATTTATAGCTTTAAGTTCAATTTTTAATCTTTAAGATATAGATTAAATATTAAAATAACTTATAAGTAATTAGTTATTGTATACCCGTTTTGTTAAATTATTTGTGCATTTTACCTTTAATCTTAATTTATAAAATAAAACTGGGGCACATGATCCTTACTAATTCAAATAATTATATTAACCTGATATATATTTTTTTTTAAATTAATTTAATTAAAAATAATATTTTCCAGAAACATTCTAAATAAATATTTTTAATTAGGTATAATTTTTTCTTTTTTTTAACAAATTAATTATAATTTTTTGTTTTTTCTTCTTTTTAGACCAAAGTAAAAGAAAACAAGGCACGTGCAGTTTTGCTAATTAATATTCTCGACAAAAACATTTTTATAAATTTAAAAAAAAAAAAAATAATTTTTTTGTTTTTAAAGAAAAAAAAAAAAAAAAACCTTAAGATAAGGCGAGAAAATTAAACGTGCATATATAGAAGAAAATGAATATTATGTTCATTTCAGTCACATTAATTTACACTCTTCTGTTTTTGATATGTTTGTAGGTTATTATGAAATTTTTTTTTTAAGTTTTTTTTTTTTTCTTTTTTAATATTTTAAATTGCGATGAGACATATTTTCACACATATGTGTAAATTTTCATATATTATGAAAATTATGGTTAAATTTTCTTCTTTTTTTTATCCTCAGTGGATTTAATAGAAGGTTTTTCTGCAACAAAATAAACTAAAAACGAAAGAAAATCCAGGCGTAAAATAAAACAAAAAAAAAAAAAAAACAACTTTGAAAACAAATTTTTAAATTTTTAAGAAAAAAGTATTATAAAGCTCAGATTTTCAACATTTTTAATAATTTTTTTTTTCTATAAATTTAATTTTATTTTATTTAAGTGTAAGGATTAACATATATACAATCATATCATGGATATATATTTTATTTGTACATATTTGTAAAATATTATATTTTCTTGTAATGAATTCCTATATCCAGTACTAATTATATGAAAAGTGTAATTTATAAAGTGCATGGTATGCTTAATTAGTAAAGCTTTAGGGTCTTGTATTTAAAAGTAATGAAATATGATTAAAAATATGATATGGAAGAAATAGAGAAATTGTTTTTGGTTTTTGGTTTTGGTTATATTTCTTCCAAATTTAAAATCTTTTTTTCTTTCATTTAAGTTTAAAATTAACAGCAAAGTTCTGCATATGATAAATTCTTTTAAAGTATTTATTTTTATAAATTCAACAAATTCATAATTATTTTATATTTCTAGTTTTGTAAATAATACAGATTATGGAAATTGGTTTGTCATGCGAACGTCTCGTTTGTGGAATTATATACTATCGCATGTGTTCCCTAAAGTTGGTAATTTCTATGTGTACAATTTACTTAAGTTGAAGAAAAAAATTTCTTCAAAATGTCCCTCCAAATTTTCCTACCTATCCCCTACCATAATCCAAATTTCCCAATTCCAATTTCCCCAATTATCCATCCCACATTCCTATTCCCAAAACCAAACTGTACTTTTCTATTAAAGGTTCCATCCTAAACTATGGTTTTAAAAGGGGGGTGGTTTTGGTTGGTTAACAATTAGCCTGAGGACGTGCGGTTCCCCTTGGTGACTTTCGAGTTTTCCACCAACCCTCGTAAAAAAAAAAAAAAAAAAAATCTAAAATTCTTGTGAATTAAGTGTAATCTGGGTTTGGTGACTAATATTTGTGACTAGAAGTTGTGAATGAAATGAGTTAATTATTAAATAGTGAACTATAAAATTATTTAATATTCAATTGTAACATACTACCGGTTTTTTTTTGGTTTTGTCAATCATTACTCACATGAATTAGGTTAAAAGGTTATATTTTGTTTTGTGTGTTCTTTAGTTTCTTTCTCTTAGCAGTTTTTACGGATCGATAAAATAGTTTAACCTCTTAACAAGATCGGGATACTATATCTGTAAAGTAAACTATTTATGCTG
Source organism: Poecilobothrus nobilitatus (assembly GCA_947095535.1). Taxonomy (NCBI): domain Eukaryota; kingdom Metazoa; phylum Arthropoda; class Insecta; order Diptera; family Dolichopodidae; genus Poecilobothrus; species Poecilobothrus nobilitatus. The sequence continues at coordinate 187,069,597 of OX352774.1, read as the reverse complement.
TATAGACTATATAGTTTGGAACTTATTATTTTAACTATTTTATTAGACCAATCATATTTAAAATACAAATAAACTTTTGTGTTTACTGTAAATTTTTTTAAAAATAATTTTGATAAAAAAAGCAAAAAAAAGAACGAAAATAAAAACAAATTATAAATAAGCCTCATCTTTTCCTTTAGGTGGCTATTAATAAAATGCATTAAAAAAATCCCCTAATAAAAATGAGTACCCAAAAGGCAAAAAAAACTAGTAATGGAAAAACATATCGTCAAGTTAGTTCAAAAGTCATGAAAGTGACATTTTTAGAATTTTGGAATTAATATAATGCAAAATTGTTGAAATATGATTAGATTAAACGATATTAGATTTTAAATTAATTTAGTTGTTGTGAATTTAAAATATATTTTTATATTTTTTATGATTTTTGAAAAACATTATAAAATTTATTTGATTTTGTTAATAATAAATATATATTTCTTAATTAAAAGGTGTTAAATATGTTTTTGAAAAACAAACAAAATGGTCACTGTACACCTGACCGCGTACACTAAGCACAAATTTTATTACGGATTTAATAAATTGCCTTTTATTTAACAAAAATAAATAAAATTTTTTTTTTTGTGCAATTCCTGCCACATAAATGTAGCAAGGAAATTACACAGCCTTTCCTTTTCAGGTTTGGCTGTAAATGTCGTAAGAGGGCATTATTCTTACGACGTGTGTGGGATTCAAACCGACACAGCCTCGATGTTTACAACATATTTTATACGATCTTGCCCATTAGACCCCCTAGGCTCTAATAAATAAAATCTTATTAAAAAAAGGTATTCATGTTAAAACAATATTTTTTTTTTTTTAAAAAAGGAATCAATTTAAATACACAAGTACATATTTAAAAGAAAAATTAAATTTAAAAATACATTTTTATTTAAGAGATCAACATTTTCAAATCCATTTATCTCAAAACTATAATTTTGGTGATTCGTTACTTTTTCATAAGCTTGGCGATATTTACATGTAAAAATCAAACAATTTTTTTTATACTCATATCATTGCAATTCATATCAAGTGGATTATAATTAATATGTACCAAACCAACAGGGGTTGGAAAAAAAAAAATAAGTAAAATACTTCTCTTCATTGAAATAATATTAATTAACTAGAGAGTTGTTTTTTTTTTTTTGCATTTTATGCGAATGAAAATAATGTTGTGGAATGCCTTATAAAATGCCCTTTGACATACATATAAATACATTACAATACGCACATGCAGTATATGCTGCATGTAAGAATAAATTAAAAAAAAAACATATAAATTTTTTTTTTTTTTTGGGACAACTTTAAATAAACTAATATATAAGTAAAATTTGTAGCATATGCAAAGTGATGGAATTATGTAACATGTAAGCGAAAAAAATTAAATTTCTTAAATATATTTACAGGTTTTATTTTTAAAGATACATAATATTTTTATAGAAATTTGTCTATATAAGAAAAGCAGAAAATTACAACCTTTGATAATTTTATGTAAATTTAATATTCAGGGGGCCTCGGTGGCCTAGTGGGTAAGAGCGTATAAAATACGCTGTAAACAGGAAGGGAGTGTGGGTTCGAATCCCATACACGTCGTAAGAGTTATTCCCCCTTACGACATGTACAGCCACGTCTGAACAGGAAAGGCTGTGTAATATCCTGTCCACATTTATGTGATAGAGAAATGCATTAAAAAAAAAAAAAAATTTTAATATACGAAGTTATTGGCAAATCTGAAAGAAATGCCATTCAATATAATTATTAAATGAATACATCTTAAATTATATACTTTAATAGGAAAAAGCCTAATAATTTATCCTGCGATTCGAACTTGGGTATCTCGAATACGAGGTGAGAATTCTATAATTATCTAAAAATAAAACTAACCTTGTTCAGCTTATAAATAATTGTGACAAAAAAAATGCGGTAGTATGTAACAATTCTTATAGTGACAGTTAATTTAGTACTCTGTGATTAAACAGCGTTTTTTATTTTTAATAAATAAGGCTGGGATTTTAATTAATCTTAATGAAATAATAATGTTAATATTTGTGTTAATTGTAACTGCCGCAATTGGAATTTATATACCAAAATTGATGTAAATGATATATGATTAAGCAATATTACTACTATATTACCTTAGCTACAATATTACCTTAGCTACAATATTACCTTAGCTTCTAAAAACCATTATTGTTTAAATACTATTATTTATTTACCTAATTACATTATATATTGTTATACATTATATTATATGCATTCACGTTTTATATTTGATGCAAGGAGGGTTGACTAAAATATAAATAATATTATTATTTATTTATTTATATTGTTATTACAAATCACATAGGATAATGTAATATTACTAAACTATCGGCTACGAGGTCTATCACAGGTTGTATATACTAGTATTCATTTATGGTGTAATACTATTTATTTTGTTTATTTGATTTACTAAAAAAAAATATTTTTTTCATTAATTTCCTCTAAAACTTGCTGACTATGCAGGATTTGAACTCGAACTCGCTTGTTTAATAAAACATTTATTTATTTATTTTATTTATATTAATATTACATACATAAATGTAATGCAATATTATTGAACCATCGGCTACTAAGGCCATTATAGGTTTTTATACTATTATTAAATTATATGTAAATATATAACATTATATTTGGTCGTAAGGGGGTATGTAAAGAAAAAAACACTTACGACCTGTGCAGGGATCGAACCCATACTTCTTCGGTTAATACGCCACACGCCTACCCACTAGGCTACCGAAGCCCCCCTGTGCAGGGATGTTAAATAAACAATACAAAAATTCATTAAAAAAATTGCATAATTGTAGGATGAGAAGTTCTAATAATTTCTTCTAATCTAACAGTGACGTTTTTGTTTTACCAGCAAAAAATTTAATTATTTTCTGTGTTCACGTTTTAAGTTTATTATTCTTTTTTTTTAATTTTTGTTTTACTTTTTTGTGGTATTAAGGGATTTGATTAAGGGTTATTCAAGTGTTATGTTGTTGCATAATTTTCATTTTCTATTTAAATTTTCATACTTACATGTGGTGTTAGTTTTTTTTTCTGTAATGAACATATAATAATATGCATATTTCTAAATATGTAGTGTGAGGACAAACAATAAACAAAAAAAAATAAAAGAGTTATATTAAAAAATGAAAAAAGGACGATGATGGATTGCATTTTTTAAGAAAAAAAATTTGAGATGCGAAATGTATATTATGCAGAGTTTTCTTTTACAAAAAAAAAAGAAGAAAAATACGGGTGGTTTGCTTTTTTTTTATTTAATTTAATTAAAACTATATCTTTTCCTTTTTAATTTTTTTTTATTTAATTTTAATAAATAGAAGAATCTCGATTTATTAAAAAAAAATTTTTAATCATAGCATGAAAAAACAAATCAAAGATACATTCTTAAATTATAAAATTATTTTGATATTTTTTTTTTGCAAAATATTTAAAAGGAAATTTATTAGTTTTCAATGCAGTATGATTTAGGTGACCAGATTTTCTTTTACAATAAACAATGAATTTTAAAATACAATAGTATATATTTCCGTTGGTAATATTAAACTCTTTATATATAATAATAAAAGAAGGAGCTTTAAGGTTTTTTATTTTTTACATTTGGTTTTTCATTCAACCTTCAAGAAGCATAGTACATATATATCTTCTTTTTTTTTTAATGTATTTCTCTGCCACATAAATGTGGACAGGAAATTACACAGCCTTTCCTGTTCAGGCGTGACTGTACATGTCGTAAGGGGGAATAACTCTTACGACGTGTGTGGAATTCGAACCCACACTCCCTCGGTGTTTACAGCGTATTTTATACGCTCTTACCCACTAAGCCACCATGGCCGCTTAGTACATATATTTTTTGCTAATGTTAGACTAAGCTCTGCTTTCTTTAATCACTAATCTCATGATTCCATTAACTAACACAAAAATCGTTTAAATATTTTATTTGCCATCTGACACAAGAAAAAATTGTATCTATTACTTTTGTTTATATTGTATATTTGATTTCTTTATATTTATATTTAGTTTGTATTGTGTTATAAGTTATTGATATACTTTTTATAAACTATTCACAAGACTTGAACCCGTGATATTTGATTGCAAACCGATTATCCAGCGGAATCTTAACCTATGCACGCTATACTAAGAATGTCACGATTTAGTGTCGGTTTCATGCCATATGGTTGCTTCATTTTGCTTTGATAAAGTTATAACATCATTTTTCAATTTAAAAAATATTATTTTTTTTTTTTCGTAAGAAATTCCTTAAGATAATTTGAAAGCAAAAAATAATTCTATATAGTTTAATAAGGAAAAAGAATGTGTTCATCATTATTTATTCTTATTGAATATTTTATATTTTTTCAGAATTGAAAAAATAAATAAATAAAGTAGAATAGGATTTTTCTGTATAAACAGACGGATTTAAAAAACTTTTCTATATAGGGGTTATTTGACATTGACATAATTATTAGGTTTCTTAGGGAGTATGAAAGTTTTACCAAATAACTTAAAATCGCAGGACAAGATATATTGCATAATTGCTTGCTTGTGAATACCTCCAACTTCGAATTATTATCTGGGGGGTGCATTCGACGTCAATTCAAGATTTTAGTTAAAAAAATAAATTTTGTTTAAACGGAATGTTTTTTGAAAATCAGAGCGAATGTCAAATTGGGATTTGCTACATTATTTTTTACGTAAAAATCTAATGCGACAAAATCTTGCATACAAAATTTTGTTTTCGAAAATCTTTTAAAACAAAATCTTTTTTCCAAAATCTACTAGGACAAAATCTTGCATATAATTCAGAATATCACATGTTCTTACATATAAATATTCTGGAAAATGCCGCAAACCTGCTTTTGAATCCAACTCTAAAGTTGCAAAGTTACGAAGTGTCCTATTGTAAAAGTTGTTACACATATACATATATATATTCACATCACATATACATATATATATTCATATTCTGTAAAAGGCGAATAACCATTTCTTTGAATCAATCTCTAAAATCCTCCTTAACTATTTCTTTATACATACTTTAATAACAAAGCCACAATCTATTCCTTTAAAAATATTTTGCAAGATTTTGTCCGTGAAAGATTTTGTAATTCATGATAAAAAAAAAGGCAAGATTTTGTCGCAGGTTGATTTTGCCGTGCAGGATTGTGACACGCTCCCGTAAAATTGAAATACATAATATGTTGAATTAATGCAGTGAAATACATCAAGCAAGTTGGAATTACATGTATTAACAAAAAAGGTTGGGGATTGATTTCATAGTCAAATCGACAATTTATAGACGAAAAATTGTAAAAAAAAATTCTCAAGGCAAAACTTTCAAGTTTTCATTTCATAAAAAAATGGTTCATGTTTTCCGACAATTTTACAATTTTTTTAAGAATTTATAATAATTTTTCACGGAAACTCAGTGTATTCAAATTTATTTTTTGTTGTCTTTGAAAATTAATTAAATTTGGACGGTCATTTGAAACAAGTTAGCTTTAATAAAGTTTATAAAAGGATTGTATAGATCGTATGTTAATTTCAATACTAAACAAAAATCTCTTTTTCCCATGTTATATAACTAGTCAGTGTGATCTATGGAAAATTAAATATTAAACACCAATAATTGATAGCATATTTTGTTGAAGTAAAATAATTAAGGTTTTGTTTTTTTAATGTAGTTCCGTGAAAAGATTAGTTGTTTTTTTTTTTTTCAATAATATGTTTAATAATATTTGTGAAAATGAAAAAAAATTAAGGAAACATTTTTGTTTAAAAAAAAATAAGAGAAAATGCAAAAAAAATACAGTAAATAAAAAAAAAAATGTGAAGGATAAAAAAATATGTTGATATTTTGCTTGTTGCTTGTAGTTACTTCCTTAATATGATTTTTTTTATTTTCAATAGAAATCTTTGAAATTTCATCATTGATTATAAATACTATATACATACGTATAACAAAAAAAAAAAAAACATTGAATGCAAAAGATATTTTTCACACACTCGATAGTATATTCAAAGAAAAATATGAAAGAAAAGAAAATTTATGAAGAAAAAAAAAATGACACAAAAAGAAAAACTCAAAAAGAAACTAGAACATGAGAAATGCGACGTAAATGGACTACAAAAATGTTTTTGTGGTGAATTTAAATTTTTTTTTTTTTTTAATTTTTCACATACAAAATAAAATATTATTTTTCACCTCACGTACTGTTGTGGAGTCGAATGTGAAAAACGTATTTCATTTCCAATGTAGTATTTTTTTTTTTAATTTTTTCGCTTTTTTTTCCTCTTTTTTTTTTTTTTTTTAAATATTTTTTATATGATTGTTTTATTTTATTTTGTTTTTTTTTTTTTTTTTTGCAAAGTTTATAAGTGATATCATTCATGCGATAAATTATATTTTCCAGGATATTTTTATATTTTTTCTATACATTTTTTTTTTTTTAATATTGTTGTTTTTGGTTTATGCGCGTACTGTTCACAGGATATTCAATCCTTATTATAATATTGTATTATAGTTAGCAATTTTGTATTTTACTTGAATTTATTAGAGTTGCCAAAGGATTTTTATTAATAAAATATAGGTAGTTAATTGTTTTCTTCCAATTATAATATTTTTGTTTTTTTTTTTGACTTGATAGTTGTGTATAAAACTTTGATTTATTAAATATGGGATTGAATTTAGCTGTTTATTATTATACCTGTATGAACATAGTTCAAGGGTATAATAATTTAGCTATTACGTTTATGACATCTTAAAGGTTACGATTTAAATATGGAAACATAGTATATATATTTTTGTCCAGCATTGAGTGCGGGGTCATTTTATTATATGTAAGTTCCGTTCTTCCTCACGATAGCTCAAAAAAAAAAAAATTAAGCTAAAATTCTGAAATATTTATCAAAAAAAAGATTTCATCTTTATAAAATGACTATTTTCCCAATTGAGGAAGTTCGGCCTCCGGCTTTAAGTAGCTTCCATACAACTCTTTTTTTTGTATGAAAATAAATTAATGATTATTGAAGCTAGATGAAATTTTGTGAAAAGATAACTAAATTTTATGACAATAACTTCTATGAAATTTGGTGGGTTTGACGTAACAGGTTTTGGGTAGCTGTCATATTTTGGTATTTAATTAAGTTAGACATCTGAAATATTGTAGACGATAATCCAGTTTTATGGCAATAATAACTTCAGTGAAATTTGGTAGCTCTAGTGTATTAGGTTTGGGTAGCTATTGTATTTTGGCACTTAATTAAGTTAAATTACTTCTAAAACTTTATTAAATGTTATTGTTATCAATATAAGTGGCATTTGAAACCTTAACTTCAATCAAATAAGATATACGATATTGTGTTGAAGTGAAAAAAAAATTTAGAAGTTTTAGAAGAAAATTATTTTCTCTCATTAGATTAATTCTAATTTTGTTATTATAGTTATAATAAAGCAATTTTTAAAACAATAAATTTGAACAAACTTTAATTTTTATTAGTGTAAACGGTATTTTAAACAGAATAAATAATTAAAATAATAAAAAGTAATAATTAAAAAGTTTAATAATGTGGCAACCATGTTTAACCAGTTTAATACGTAATTTTCTATAGCAGAATCCTAATAAAATTCTATCATTGTTGTAACAAAATAAAAAAAACTGTCAACAAAAATAAAATATATATATATAAAAAAAAAACAAAAAACAAAAATATGATAAGTAATAAACCGCTAGACAGGATAGACGTTGACTTTATATACGTGCACATAATAGGACCCAAAATCAAAAGCAGGATGAATGAATTTTTTAGTTCCCATTTTTATTTTTTTTTTCATCTTTATTTTTTTTCTTGATTTAAAAATTTCAAAGCATTTATAATAGAAAAATTTAGTTTTTTGTTTTGATACTTAAAAGCAATAGAAGGGGAAAAAGAGAGTGGAAAGGGTAAGGAAGAGAGATATTTGGAAAAATAAACTAAGTTTAAGAGCTCATCTGTGTTCAAAATGTTTTTTTTTTAATATTTTTTATTTTTTTCGTAAATTAAGCTGCACTCTTGTTTTTTTAATTTTTTATTTTTTATATTCCTATTTGTTATAATTTAAAAGTATTTTTCTCTTTGACATATGAGTACTTTGTTTAGAATGGATGTATCATATAAAATTTGTAAAAGTTAAAGAAAAACGTGAATAAAAATTTGTTTTTTGTTTTATGTTTTGTTTTTGGTGTTGATTCTAAAATAATTTAAGTGATGTGGCAATTGTCTAATCAAACGTGGCATAGAAAGGAAAGATTTTCAGAAATTTATACATAGTATTATAATTTGATTTTCTTAAATTAAGTAATAAAAGTTTTGATTTTTACTTTTTTTTCTTTTTATAATAATGTGTTCAAACTTATGAAATCTTTTAAAACAGGAGGTGTTAATTTTTAAATGATTGCATAAGTTTTCGTTATTGATTTTAAAAATTAATGTGGATCAAACTTTATTCAATTAGTTTCACTCTACTTTTTAGATTTAGTTGTATTTCAATGACTCAAAGAAATAATGTTAGATTTTTGAGACAATTATTTTTATAGGTATATTTTCAACATAAGTTTTCCAGATAAGTTTTTAGTATTTTGTACACATAATAAGTATAAGTTTTTCATAATAAGTTTTTCATTAAAATTTTTACAACAGTTTTAAAAGTTTTGAAGTTAAAAGTCTCGATAATTATATTATTAGTTAACGATTTTATGAATAACAAAATTTAAGTTTTCCATATTTCAATTTTGAATGAATTTGATTAATTCCGATGACTACTTTTGTTTTTTTTTTTTTTGTAGTGGCACATTTGCTATTATACGTTAGCATTCCAATTTATCATCTTAATTTTATTGACTGTTAGTCGATACAAAAATTTGGAAGACATGATATTCTAATGTTTTTTTTTCGAAGGATATTTTTCTTTTACCAGAATACTATTTTCTCAGTACATAAATAAATGAATTACGTTTTTCTTGTTCCAATTGTTTTAACTATTTCTGTTCGTTTTTATTAAAACTCTTTTAGATTTCATTGCATTAGACTTTATGCATTGAAATGGACTTTATGTTAGGTACATAACATTAACAGAGTAAATGTAAATGAATGTAATTCATTAAACAGAGTAAATGTTATGTAACATAAAGTTCATGTCAATGCATAAAGTCTATGTCAATCTCCGGAGAGTCGATATTTTAATTTTATTAAAAATAAATTTTTTAGTGTGCTTATAAGGGTGAAATGAACGTAACTCTGCTTTTTTATACTACATTATAAGGAAAAATTCGTTGTTGAAAATAAAATTTGATTTAAGTTTTAAATTTGTTTTAAGTTTTAAATTTAACCAAAATATTATTAGTTGTTATACAACCGCCAAGTGGCATCATATTAAGGTATCATATCGATAATGTTTCATCTCACAACAATTAAGTGATGGAAAAATATCTTATGTGATGCGAAGTTGTAGAACTTAAATTGTAAAAAATGTTCTGAATTCATGTGTTTTATCTGAATATGCAGGAAACAGTGTTTTTGTTTTAAGACGTAAAAAGAAGCGGGAGTAGAATATGTTTCTTAAGTTAAGAAATATTATATAGTAAACCCTCCAACTGCGCGGTAGATACGTCCCACAAAAATAACGCGCAAACCGAAACCGCGCACTGTGAACCCAATTTTATATGTAATTATAGAGTTAGGTTCCAGATATTAGAAAAATTGCAAAAAATATAATAAAAAGTCTTTATTCAAGGATTAATATACATATTTACATTAATATAAACATAAAAACTATATAGAAAACAGTCTCATTTCAACGACTTATACATAATGAATATATACTATAAACATTAATAAAAATTGAACATAAATTAAAATTATAGAAAACAATATAAAAACTAGAAAACAGTCTCAATTCAACGACTTAGACATAACGAACATAAACATAAATAAAAATTAAATATAAATAACCTGGTTTTAATCAATGCTACATTCTAATGACCGTGATTCTATATGTTTTTGAAAAATGCTTATTAACACTGATTGCTTACCAGCTTTTCGTTTTTCTTTATAAATTTCAGCATATGGAGCTAAAGCTGCTGTCAGATTTCTTCGAAATTTTAAGGCATGCCCCATATCTGGGTCCATATCAAGAGCTTCCTGTTCAAGTTGACTACCAAGTTTTAAAAAATTTGATAGTTTTTCACTTGAAACGCAAAATAGTGATTAACATTAATTAACATGATTTTTTTTGTCAAAAATAGAAAAAAAAAAAGCCGCGCACCTACGCAATTTTTAGCGCGCAGATAGAAATTTTGGTATTTAAAACTTGACCGTGCAATTGCAAAATTGTACAATGAAAAACCGCGCAGTTATATTACAAAGGTTGATATATTGAAAAACTCTGTTTTAATATTTTAATTCCAAATTATTAGATAGGAGTTACATGATTCTTACAGGTGTGGTCTTTTTCGATTAATAACAAAAATGACTTTGATATAGAAATTAGAGATGCCAATTTATCATTTGTAAATTAAATGTAAAATCAAAATGAAAGTTTTCTTTTAAGATACCATTTTAGTATCTATACTTAGGATTGAAATGAGTTCTTAAATTTTAATATATCTACAGAACTATAATGTTGTAAAAAGTCCAATTTTCAAATATACTTATATCTAAAATTTTAGTTAACGTTTTTTTTCGATTTAACAACATTAGGTAGGTAGGTAGGTAGGGGCTGCATATACTCACTTAGGCCAGTGTAGGCCCGTTGTGATACTCTGGATCAATGTTTCTTTCAATTAAACCATTGGGAGCTTCTTACAAAATGATGTAAATTTTTTAAGTCCACCTCCGACAAATCGAAAAGATTGTTTAAAACATTTTTGCTTTCTTCTTTTTAAAGCAAGATTGAATGATAGATTCCTCTTCCCCTTCATTTTAGGAGCTCCTACAAAAATCATAACAGCTTTTAATCATTAGCTTTTTAAAACAATTTTTCTTATTTCAATTAATTGTTATGTAAAAAAAAAAAAAAATTTTCATTGTGAAATTAAACACATTCATCCTTTATGATATTAATATTATTAATTCTAAAGAAAATTTTCTATATTTTACACCATTTTTACTTTTTTTGAATCCAAAAAAAACCTATCAAATTTCAAATCTTTTGAATTAAATTAATTATAAATTTCTAATTAAATATTATATAGTTTTTTCATGATAATAAATTAATATTGTTGTTATTTTTGTTGTTATTGTTAAAGTTCAACAAGTTCATATTTTTTTTTTACCATCCATCATAAATGTATTAAACAATTTCAAATATTCTTAATTGTGTGTATGTTTGAAATTTTAGGTAAGTTTTTTCATACATACAAAAAAAAAAAAAAAAATTGTTCATAAAAAATTAAGAAAACAAAAGGATAAAAACTTACAAAATGTCCTTGTCATCTTAATGTGTCTAAGATTTTAATTAAATTGAACTAATTTATTTATTTATTCATAATCTTTTCTTTTAGAAAAAGTTTTTTTTAAGAAAAAGTGGAATGAATAAATGCAATTTAAAAAAGGGTTAATTCTTAAAGTTTATTACATATTAATGAATTTAAAAAAAAAACAAAAAAAAAAACTAGTTAGATCTCTAATTAATTTAATTATGTTAAAATGACTTTTTTAGAGCATCATGATTCATGAAAATGTAATTTTTATAATTATTTAAAAAATTTAATAAAATTAATTAAATTTTAAATAATTTTAAGAGTGAAACAATGACTTAAACAGTTTTGCTTTTTATCATCAATGAAAAATAGAAGAAATATATAATAAATGTTTTTTTTTTTTTTTACAAAGCTATGCATAAAAATTTTGATTTCTAAATTTTGATTAATAAATGGAAAAATAGTAATTTAAAATGATTGGAGTTAAAATAAAAATTACAAGTTGAATTGTGAACCAAAGGAATATTATAGATTGAAAATAATTTATAATGATAAATCTTATGAACTTATTTTGGATATAATAAAATTAAAGATATCACATGTAATAAAGAAAATGTATCTGATTTGAAAAAAATCATTTAATATAAATTGTTGGCAATTTATTGGTACTTTGAGTTCAGTAAATTGAAGTCATCAGTAAGTTCTTTTGAATTGGGAAACATTTTGGAATAAAACAAGTAAAAATAACAGTAAGTCGATGCAACCGACTTATTTATACCCTACACCTAAAACATTCAAATTAAATTAAAAATCCATAAGTTATTTTAGTTAGGTATTTAATACAAACTAAAAAAAATAAATGCTGTTACAACCTTTGTACAAAATTTCAGGTTTCTATCTTTATTAAATTCGAAAATATGATTGTTAGGTCTTGGGAAGTGTGTTAAGGCACGCGGACCACCACCCCAATTCATCTCAAATTTTAGAGACATCAACAGGGTAGAACATTCTTATATCAAATTTCAAGTTTATATATTTATCAATTTCGAAAATATGCTTGTTTGGTCTTAGGAGTTGTGTGGCAGATACCCGAACAACCATTCTAATTCATCTTAAATTTTGGACAAATCAGGGATTCAGGAAACAACACCCTTGTACCAAATTTGAAGTTTCTGTCTTTATTAATTTCGAAGATATGCTTGTTCGGTTTTGGGAGTTGTATGGGAGGTACCCGAACGACCACTCCAATTCATCTCAAATTTTAGGCAAATCAGGGATTTAGGAAACAGCACCCTCGTATCAAATTTGAAGTTCCTATTCTTATTAATTTCGAAGATATGCATGTTCGGTTTTGGGAGTTGTATGGGAGGTACCCGAACAGCTCCACCAATTCATTTCAAATTTTGGACAAATCAGGGATTCAGGAAACAACACCCTAGTAACAAATTTGAAGTTTCTGTCTTTATTAATTTCGAAGATATGCTTGTTCGGTTTTGGGAGTTGTATGGGAGGTACCCGAAGGACCACTCCAATTCCTCTCAAATTTTAGACAAATCAGGGATTTAGGAAACAGCACCCTCCTATTAAATTTGAAGTTCCTATCTTTATTAATTTCGAAGATATGCATGTTCGGTTTTGGGAGTTGTATGGGAGGTACCCGAACAACCACTCCACTTCATCTCAAATTTTGGGGATATCAGGGATTCAGAAAAACACACCCTCGTACAAAATTTTAAGTTTCTATCTTTATTAATTTCGAAAATATGCGTATTAGGTTTTGGAAGTTGTATGGGAGGTACTCGAACGCATGGTCCGATTTCGCCCATTTACAATCCCCGCCTTACCTTAGTCATTGTTAACCTACAGTATAAATTTCATCAAGATAGCATCATTATTTTTTGACTTATCGTGGGAAGGACGGACGGACGGACGGACATCGCTAAATCGACTCCGGCGGTGATCCTGATTCAGAATATATATACATGTCTATACCTAACTCGCTTCCTTTTGGTGGTTACAAACACCATACCAAAGTTAATATACCCTATACTTAATGTGTAGGGTATAAAAAGGTAGAAATTTTGAAATTTAAAATATGAATAATTTTTTTTTTGTTGTAATCATCTATTTACTAAAAATGCAATTATGCAATTTTACAATACGGTAAATGAAAAATTTAAAATAGTTATGAATTTTATTTATAAATTGAAAGTAGTTGATCATTCTGGAAGATAGAACCTGTAATGTTTTCTTCAATACGCAACAGTGTTTACGGCCGAAACCATTTTTATTCTGCGTATGACTATTATTCCGTATAGCCAATTCTACTATTTATTAAAAAAAGAAAAAGTTTTCGTTTCGTTCAGTATGTGCCATGTTTATTAAAAAATCTAAGGTCTAATCTTTTGACAAAAATTTTCTCTGTATTTTAATAAGCTAGTTTTTAATCATGACTACAATGATACGCGTACCCATCCCAAAAGTTAAATCATATAGCAGTCTTATCGTAATATCACAAGGAAAAGAAAATTTTGTTTTCGGTGAAATGTTCGATTAATTTAAAATTAGTTTTTCTAAAGCATTTCGGTTTCTATTTTTTAATTCTTATTTAAGTAAATTCCTACATATGATATTCAAAATACTTTAACTCATCAAGTAAGTTGTCTTTCAATTAATGTTGGAGCTTTAAGTTTTACCATTGAAAAAATTTGTACAGGAAAGTTACAGGTGTTTAAAAATAGCAAATTTTCAATTTTTGGCCCCTAATAATTCTTAAACAGGATATCTTTATATTTTTCTATCAATTGATAGAAAAATTTTTAAGAGGAGCCTCGGTAGCTCAATGGGCAAGAGCCGTGTACGTTGTAAACACCGAGAGTGTGGGTTCGAATCCCACACACGTCGTAAGAATAATTCCACCTTACAGCATTTGCAGTCATGCCTGAAAAGGAAAGGCTGTATAAATTCCTTGTCACATTTATGTGGTGGTAATAAAACAATAAAATTTTGAAGGTAAATTATAGTAATTCTGATAGATCTTTCTTCTCTCATAATCTTAAACTTCTAACTAAAAGCATTGCGGAGTTATGAAGCAATCCACATCTTGCAATTTTTTCCCATAACGGTAAATTTAGATACTAAATAAAAAAAAATTGTATAACCTTGATATTGATTTATAAAGGAAGGAAATATTCTGTCGCTTATCGTTTATATATATATAAAGTAGAATCTGAGAAATATTGATTTGAAAATAGGGTTTTTTAAAATTTTGATGGGCTATACCTAGCTGCGTTATGGGTTACACAAAAAAATTGTTATTCAACACTAGTTTTTTTTTATAAGACCTACCCAAGGTTAAAATTCAATTCATTAGCTTTAATGGTGTAGAAGTTTTGCAAATAGATAGAACAGCGGATGGACGGACAAAGTGAAACTTATAAGATATTTTTCAAATTTTTTTTTCAAAAATGTGGTAAAAAAACATTTTTTTAGTTTGTTTATCGATTAATTGACACAAAAATTCAAATTATCACCAAATGTGATAAAAACTTTTTACAAAATAACAAAATGAAGCCGTTATTATTTACCAAATAGCCTACAGACTAACGCCGAATTTTCCTTAAAAATACTAAAAAAACCATTGGAATAAAATTAGATTAAGAACAAAACCATTTTGTTTTGAATCAACAAAACAATATATTAATTCCTCGGTAGCTTTTTTAATGTTTAGCAACAATATTTTTGATCTATTAATATAACACTTATAAGTTATAACCAAAACACAAAATATATTATTATATAAAAATAAATTAAAAATTCTAATTTTAAAATTTAAAATTATAAATTTTAAGATAAAAATAAAATATTATAAATAATATTACAAACATTTAAATTAATTTTTCAGTTAATCTTTCTTTAATTGATACCAAATGATAAATCGTACAGATATCATTGTTTGTCAAAGTAAGTAATGTAAAATTATTTCTTCATTCAAATTCTACTAATTATTATTTAAAATACAAAAAATCAATTTTTTACATTACTAAGCAATTTTATTAGTTCGCAAATGACGGCAGGAGAAAAAAAAAATTTTGATTTAATTGAAAAGAACGAATGGTATAAAATGTACACCCACACCCCATCCTATTAAATACATTCTTCTATTATGTTCGGTTAAAAGAAAACCTTAATCGAGTAATAGAAATAATTTTCTTGCCTTTAGGATATAATATTAGGATATATCATTATCAACTGAGATATAGAGATACAGTAGCAAAATAATTCAACGATAAAAAGGATTTATTATGGGATTGAATTTAATTACTAAAGATTTGTCAAACAGTTTTGGTTTTTTTTTTTCTTTAATTTTTATGATATTGTTCATTTTTATTTTTTTTTGTTTATTTTATTTTAGAAATTTTGAAACAAAATCTGTACAATGACTCCTGTTTTATTATATAGAAGGGAAAATAAAGGAAAGAAAAATTTTGATTTTAAAGCAATGTAAAAATTACAGTTGGTAAAGTGACAATGTATAACAGTTATCGAAACGTCGTCATTTTAATTAAGAACTATGTTTACTTGATTTTTGTCACAGATTAAATGCTAATGAATTGTGAGCCTCTTTGACTTTTTTTTATATGGCTTTAGTGTAATTTTATTTATTCTAGATGTAAATTTGGCGATATTTTGGCAACACTGCAGGTACAAAAAAAAAAAATATATTTTTTTTTTCTTACTAACCCTCCATAATTATATTTTTTACCTTAAAGATTGCTTCTTCTTAATCACTTAGATATTATACCGCACAAGTGGTTGCAATTGTTATTCGACTTCTCAATTCCCCATCAAGAATGTTATTTTTATTAAGGAGGGCTAACATCATTCACATTAAAAGAATGCAAGATTTTTTAAAGTCTTCTCAACAATACTATCTCGATTCAAAGTCGAAAAAAAAAAACAAATACATTTACATTTAGACTTTCAATTTTATTAAGTGTATAATCGGAATCGCTAATACACTTTGTAATTTATTGCTTGTCTTTTAAACTTGTTCAATATATAAAATAATACTTATTGGTTATTTCATTTTTTAAAATTATATATAAAATTTTAAAAAATAACAAATTTAAATTAATTTCTAAAGAGATTAAATACATATATACAAAAAAAAGAAAATAAATGACAAAAAATAAAAATTAAGAAAAAAACTTTTAATAGAAAAAAATTAAAACGAAAAAAATAACTATCAATTTTCAAATGACTATCATTGACCGGGAACGAGAGCATTACTTAAAGAAAATCTTATAATAATAATATGAAATAACGAAGAATGTTTATATGTATATATTAAGATTGTTATAGTTTGTTATAAAAAGGATAACATTTAATATAACATTAGAACACTCTAGCGTATAAAAGTATGTAATTAATGTGTTACAAAAAAACTTTAAATTAAAAAACTAAAAATTATATTTTTAACCACATGTGTAATCCTTAGATTGTTATATACTAGAGACAAAACTAACAAATACCAAAAAGAAGAAAAAAAAAATAAAATTTAAAAAAAGAGTGAAAACTTACCAGACAGGACATAAAAAAATATATAATATATGTAAGATTTTGTGTATTATTAAGAGAGAAAAAAAAAAAAAGGATTTAAATTCCTTAAAACACAATACGCGGTTAACAATTTTAAATTCTATTTTTGTTTTTGTTTTTTTTTTTTTTTGTTTATGTTATCACTTAGGATCCATGTTCACGAAAGAAAAAAGTTCTGAATGATTGCCTTCAGAAATAGACACAACATTTATTTTTTATCTTTCCTCAGTTTCTTTTTTTTTTGTTTTTTTAATTTAAATGTGTAGAGTTGTTGTATTTGTCATAATTATTTTTCCTTAAAAAATGTTTTTAATATCATTATGACATACATATAATTTTATTTCACTTAATTATTAATTAAAAATTAAAGTATTTAGGATACAGCGACCTAAATATGTTACTGTGAATATGTATATGGGATGAAGGTATATATAAATTTATTAATTTTTAGTTTTAAATTTTAGTTTTTTTTTTTTTGGAAATTTCATAAAAATAAAGAAAACAATTTAAAAATTAGTTTTAACTTAAAATTAAACAACAGTTTAAAAATCAATGTTTTACTTTAGAGTAATTTGAGTCAAATAACATTCAACAATTCAACACGATTGATGAAATAATGACAATTTTTAGATGATAACATCATTTATTAATTTTAATATGAATGGATTTATTAAAAATTTTATCATTTTTTTTTGTTATATTATCATAAAATTTTAGATAATTCATTCATCCTTTAAATTTTTTTTTTTATGTTATACATACATAACATACATATACATATTCAGGATGTCCCGCATTAACTTGAACATAGAACAGGAGGTGATGGGGAGCATGAGAAAAAGTGATTAGATATTAATTATAGGGCTTGAAAAGCTGTTTCGAAATATGCTATAAAAAGTACTCCAAATACAGGGTGTTTCAAAAGAAAATTGAGTTTAAAACATAATTTTTCATTTGAAATCATTTTGAACCTTCATAACTTTGTAACTGTTGGGTATATAGAGATCACTAATACACATAAATTAAAGCTGACAACTTACTCTAGAAAATGTTTTGTTTTTATCTCTCTATAGCAAGCCGTTCAAAAGTTATAGATTTTTTTATGAAAAGCCGCTAAAACCTCTTTAACCCGTCATATTTCGAAAAGGGTCCAGAATATACTCTCCCTCCGATATAAGTTTTTGTTCGTTATGATGCTCTCCATTACCTCCTGTTCTATGTGTAAGTTAACGTGGGACACCCTGTATAAAACTAAAATAAAGTTCGTTTTTATGTATATTTTTTATTTTTGTTTTTAACAAGTATAATTCTGATAGAATAGAACGAGCGAAAAAACAATACAAAATAATAGGAAAACTTTCAATTTAAATTTTTTCTCTAATAATATAAAAACATTAATTTCTCTGTTACTATTTCGCTCTTCATCATCTATTTTTTTTTTCTTTTACTTCTTCTTCGGGAAATAATTATTGAAGTTAATCTATTCAAAAACATCTGTTTAAGAAATATTTAACTCAACACGCTCGAATGAGTGACGAAAAGCATGAAAATAAAACAATGAAATAAAATTAAAATAAAATTTATATCGTCATTCGAAATTGCCAATTAAATGAACATTTATATTCGCTTCAGATTCCATTCAAAAATTGTTTTTTTTTTGTTTGTAAAATGTCAACGCATTAACTAAAAGATATTGAATTTTAATTTGAAAAGTTTTTAATTTTGAAAATGACAAATAAATGAAGGAATAAAAAAAACTGATATCATAAAAAAAACAGATTTTTTGACAGATATCATAAAATAAAATTAAATAGAAATCAAACTGATTTCAATTAATAAAATATTATAATTTAAAATAAAAAATTTTTTTAATGCATTTCTCTGCCATATAAATGTGGACAAGAAATTACACAGCTTTTCCTGTTCAGGCGTGACTGTAAATGTCGTAAAGGGGAATAACTCTTACGACGTGTGTGGAATTTGAACCCACACTCTCTCCATGTTTACATCGTATTTTACCCACCAGACCATCGAGGCCCCTTTTTTTAAATATTTGGTAAATATGAATATTTTAATGAATGGTAGATGTTTGTAATTTGTGATTTAGCATAAATGTTTAAGTTATGGATTCAGGTCAGGGATTCTTTTTGATTTCGGTCATCTACCCCATGTTATATTTTTAATTTTTGTAATTAGAATCGTAATATATCGTATGTCTTTTAAGTGTTTCTCAATATTATGTTATGATTTTCTTTGATATTGGTGATAATACCAGTAATATCTAAACTGATTATAATATTAATAAAAATTTTTGTTTTAGTAAATAATTTAATCATTGTAAATTACTGATTTGTTTGCGAAAAAAATTCAGGAGATATATGGGAAAGAATTTCATAGTAAAAAAATACAATTGCGTTAAAAAATTCCATTCTATAAGTTGGCAATTATATATTTTTTATTTAACATCTACCTTAAAAATTAGTGGCCGATGTTGGTTTCGGTTTTTAAATGATTTGATAAATTAACTTTATCTATTTAGCAGAACTTTTAAAAAGATGTTTGATGTTATGCATATATCATAAGTATGGTGTTACAGTTGTAAATTTCTACATTCTATCTATTCATAAAAGGGTTTCAAGCATGGAATATTCATCTAACATTAGTTGTGATAATATTGAACTAATGTAAAGCGAAAAAAAAACACTCTTGTAATCATTGTAATAAAAAAGTGCTCAAAATCAGAATTTTTGATTTTCAAGTATTTTCTAGTATACTATATCATGTTATATCACTTTTTTTTATTAGTCAGAGAGAATTATTATAATATTAATAAATTATTTACTTTTATATTTATTTTTATAAGTTTTTTAAGGATTTTCTTATTTAATTCAGCAAAAATAGATAAAAACCAAATATTAGTTAATTTTGTGGGCGGGCGATGAAGATGTACATAAGTATATAATATATATATTTTTATTCTTATACAGAAATAGTATTTTAAATATACAAGTTGCAAGATTGAAATTTCTAAAAACAAAAAACAACAAAAAAAAAAAAATAAAAAAAAAAAAATAATTATTTATAAAAGAGAAAAGCGAAACTAATACTATAATTCTGATATAATTCTAGTAGACTAAAAAGAATATAATGATTTTGATCATTTCTGTATATTTTGCTTATATACTTATACACATCTTTTATAAATAAATTTTTTGATTTTTTACTTTTTCAACCAAAGTTAATATTATTTATACCTATATAAATCTAATACACTATTCAGTTGTGTACATTTCATTATAGTAAAGGGGCCATTTACGAATGTAAAGTATCTATTGTCTCAAAAAGAAACTGACTTGTAGTTTTTATACATAGTAATAAAATGTTTTTATGTAAAATATTGTTTTTTTTTTTTTTTAAGATAGAAAAGAAATAAGAAAAGGTATTAAATTATCGTATCTCTTGAGAAATTTTTGGTTGATTACCCCCCAAATTATACTATTAAGATTGGCATTTAATTATGTCTGTAGTTTTGGTTGTTGTAAATTAGTAAAATAAAATCAGATTAAAAGGAAAAATAACACTAAGTAATGTTTATTTTATAATTTTTTATTCAATAAGTAAGAGTTTTTTTTTTTTATTTTTATAAATTATTGGGTATTTTGACCTGTTTGTAATAGATGCTTTTTTTGAAAAAAAAAAAAATAAAAAGATTTTTTTAACAGAAATAAAATTTTGAACAGCAAAATTTTTTAAGACTATTAAAATATTATAAGATTTAAACAACATAAAATTATTAAAATTAAATAAAATATAAAAATATTAAAAATTTATGATCTTATTATCAAGAATTTTTTATTGTTTTACAAAACATGTTATTTTTTAGTAGTAATCTCTTAAAAATGTAGATAAATTGTGTACAACTCTTATACATAAGATTCTTACTTTTCATTTCAATCAACATTAACCTGTATCAAAAAAAAAAGAGTTTTTTTACGTCCCAAATTACTTACGTAATACTTATAGAATAATGACTCATTTAGTGAATACTCAAAATTTGTAAGAGAAATGTTTGATATTGAATGAGTAATGAGAGCGAATTTAAGAGAACTTAAAAATAAAAATAATGATGTGTTTTGAATTTTTTTTTTGAGATTGTACGTATCTGATTCTGAAATAATATTGAGCGTTTTTTTTTTTTTTTTTTGAGTAATTAAAAGTTGATTTACTTTTAAATAATCATTTTAGGAGTCAATTATCATATCTTTCCATTTCTCAGTTGGTTAATATGTCTGCTTACAAAATTTCTATATCGCTTTACATAGTTCAATTAAATTTTAATTATAGATTCAGCGAAGATTCTATAAAAAAAATTTAGAAAAGTTTATTTTTATGTAAATTCGTCTGCACCATAAATTATGAAGCGTAAGAAATAATCCTAACCGTAAGAAATAATCCTAAGCGTAAGAAATAATTTTTAATTCGAATAGCTAAAAATCTGCTAATTATTTTGGAAATATGAAATGGTAGCGATTTTTTCTTTAAGATTATGTTTCTAAAAAAACTCTATTCATAAAGTATATGTTTTTTTTTGTAATTTGGTATTTAGATCTTCGGTAAAACCGAAATTTTTTAAAAATATATAGACTGTTCTCACAAATGATTTAAGCTATAAACTTTTTTTTTCAAGAGTGGGTGAGAATCATCGAAAGATACTATATCAAACAGGTGTCGTCTATGAGTGTGCTTTTACTCACTAACACACTATTTTAACTCACTAAACACAATCTCTATCTTTTAATCAAACAATAGGATATTTTATAATATATAGGTTATATAGGTTATACTGCTTGAATATTTTGGGAAGTTAAGTTTATGGAATGAAAAATACTTTTAAATTGACAGGAATATATTCTAAACGAAATTATTAATGTCCATCCATCGATATCTTTAGCCATTGTATATTTAATTCTCGTCAAAAATTTTAGGGAATACATGGTATGAAATATGGCCTCATATTCGCGATATTAATGTCATAAACAAATTTCCGTCAGTCAAATTACTTGGAATTTGAAATATATAGCGATGGGCAGCTGAAATTCACCTTGTTTCTCCAAAAAACGGAGTTGTTTTAGTGTACAATTTATTTTATAGAAAACTAAATTATGTTTTAAAATTTTTGCACTAACTAAAACAAAAATATTTTTTTATAATTTATAAGTTTTTAAACATTTTATTCTTTATATATGAATATCCTATATTTACATTCGTTTAACAAAAAAAAAAAAAAAACAAAACAGAAATTATTTATGTAATTTTTACTCTTGTCTTCATTTCTTTTAAATTTTTTTTTTTTTTTGTTTTGTTGGTCAGTATAAAATGATAAGAGCGGAAAAACCATTCATATTTTTTTCCTGTTTTTAAGTTTTTTTTTTTTTAAATATATTAAATGTTAAGGGCATATTTTTATCAGGAAAAACTTTCAATATTTTGAGCATAAAAACTACATATATAAATACAAGGATTTTAAAAAATATAAAAACAATTCATAATAACAATATCCTTACAGAGGAAAACTATATTTTACCATAATCAGAATATTTGTTTTACTTTTTTTTTGGAAAAAAGATGACCAATTCAAATAACAAGGATTAAAAACTATTTTTAAATTTTTTTTTTTTTCATATCTTGAATTTTATATTTTGTGAAATATCTTTTACACTCAATATTCTTTTTTTTTTCTTTTTTTGACGAATACAAATTTAACAAAAATTATTTAAATATATATATATATATATATATGTAAAAGAGACAAAAAAAAAACGCAAATGTCATCACCATAATATTTTTGATATCAGAAAAAGAATTTATGGGATTGAAAAATAAAATAACAGAAAAAAAAAAAAATGCTTACTACCATTGTCTGATGCCTGCATTGCATTGCAGCAATTTATGGATATTGCAATATTTTAGTCATATGATTTATTGACCGGGTCAGTAATAGTTATATTTAACGCAAAAAAAAAAAAAAACAACAAAATGATAAAAAACTAACTGTGCACGATAAAAAAAGTAAATAAATCGACAGAAAAAAAAAATAAATAAAATATAAAATCTCTAAATTCAGCTAGTTCTTTTTTAGTTTTCAACTAAGTATAGGTTCATATTAAAAATACAATATTTAATTTTTAAGAAATTAATATTCTCTCAAAATATTTTGTAGGTTTTAGTACTTCAGATAAAAAATTAAATTTATATTGTTAAAAAAGTCTTTGGTAAACTTTTTTTTTAAGACTTTCAATATTATGAATATTTAATATAAAATTTAATTTTTGTAAAATTTATTAGAATATTTTATTTGTTTTTTAAAATTTTTTAATAAGTTTTTTTTTATTAAATGATGAGATTTTCTTTTTTACATTCTTATTAGTTAGTCCGTCTGCCAGTTTATAAAACTTGTACAATGTTTAAGATGCAGTAGTGAAAATTTAACCATGAATAGATTTCATTAAAAAATTAATATTATGCAATAACTTTTTTATGTAACCCTGGTCTGGGCTATCAAAAGTGGGGGAAACCCAATTTTCATGTGATTATATATCATTCTGCTAAATATTTTTTCAATCTAAAAACGTGAAATTTACGCAGGAAATTAAAAATTATATAATATTTTATAATTTAGTATTTAAAATTACCGTTATTGGAAAACAAAATTTTGTAAAATTTTGGTTTTTTTTTTTAAATTTTTAAAGATATTTGAGAATAAGCATGAGTT
Organism: Poecilobothrus nobilitatus; assembly: GCA_947095535.1. NCBI lineage: Eukaryota > Metazoa > Arthropoda > Insecta > Diptera > Dolichopodidae > Poecilobothrus > Poecilobothrus nobilitatus. The sequence goes on along the minus strand of OX352774.1, from coordinate 187,045,681 downwards.
ACCTTATTGTAAGAGTATGCCAAGTTTTCTAAGAAAACATTTTTGTACTTCCCATGATTTAAAAGATAAATTCAGCCCTATCATGCTAAACTTGTAATACGTATCAACAAAATTTGTCAGCAAATTAAAGCTGGAACTGTAGAACTTTTAATTCTATTTTGGCACGATCAGATCAATCAGATCAGATCAGATCAATACAAAATGATGTTTTATCTTTTTGTATCCCAACAAAATTAAAATCTCCATGGTTCGAATCCCAATTCAATCATAAATTTTGACGTATCACAAGTGTAACATGATATAATTATGTGTCAAAATTTGATATTTTTAGACACGTGTAACTTTGATATCTATAGAAAATTGGTTGCAAATTTGGTTGAATCAAAATTTTAAAATACTTTTTGTAGTATTTTTGAAAATACGTACCTTCAAAAGTCGTTGGTTTTACATACTACCTTGTTTTCTACGTATATTTTAAACAAAGCTTTGAAATAAATGGGGCTATTTATTTATTTAAAGTTCCTAAAATCTTTAATCTGGCTTATATTTATTTCTCACTTTTTGTCATATACACTTTCTGTGTTTGTTTCCATACCTATGCCACGCCGTATGCCACGCCGCCGTTAAAATGCCACGCAATGCCAAAAAATTTTGTTCATTTTGGTTCCAATTTGTTTTTAGTGGAAATTTAAGCGTAGCGTAGCTGTTGCACCTAATTTCATCAAGAATGTTCCCGTAATATATAAACTTAGATGTCATTTTTAATACACCTCTAGCTGTTTTTATTACTTTTGAAATAACGGAATATAATTATTTGTCTTATTTCTCTTATATGTTTACCCCATTTAAGATTTCCATCTACATATTACACTCCTAAATATTTTAGATATTTAACTTCGCCTAATAATTTGGTATTTGCAAAGAGTTGCCAGGTTGTTATTATTTGTTTGTTTGGATTAAAAACAATATAATTCGTTTTTGAATGTCCATGCAGTTCATTTGTTTTTAGCTAATTATAAAACATTTTCAAATATTGGTTCAGAATGGTTTACAGACTTTCGGCACTTATTTTCTGTTATAAAATTTCTAGAATTTGCTACAATATTATCATTTAATATTATATTGAACTTAGAAATGAATATTATATAAAGTCAATAAAACAGAGGCGCTAATAATAATAATCTTTTTCGTACCCATGTATTAATTACCAGTTTCTCGCCAAATTATTGATTTCTTGTGCATTGTGTCCATTTACCAGTTAATTTATGTCTATTTACCAGTTAATTAATATGTTCCACTTTTTTCAATGATATCATATTGTTTAAAATTTAATTATATAAATTTAATATATTGTTTTATACAATATAAAATTTTAAATCCTTTTATTTAACGCTTTTTTCAAGACTTTGCTAATAAAGTTTAAAACAAAAATTGATCTGTAGTTTCCTCATGTGGTTTTAGATGAATTTTTGTGTATTAGTGTAAAATTAATTATTTATTTGGAAAGCTCAGTATTTAATTTTTTTTTTACATATAAATATAGTAAAACATTAAAGTATTAAAAATAATTGTGGCTTCAGCTTTCAAGTATCGTCAAAAAAATTTTGTAAATAACTTAAAGATTCTAGAAGTTTTTTTTTACACATTTATTTTTCTTTATAATTCTATTCTTCTGCAAAATGTATTTTTCAAAATTTATTATATTGATTCGTATTGAATAACTTAAAATTCCCGTCAATTTGACACTTCCGTTTTTATTACATGACTTTTCTATCCAATTTTTTTGTAAACATTTTGATAATTCAATTAACTAAAATTGTGTAACTACAAACTGCTAAAATATAAGGTTTCATATTTATGATATAACAATTTAAAATTCTGATTCCAATATTAATTATTTATTTCATTTTCAAAACAAAATCCTTATATCACACGATAATTTAAGATTCTGTAATAAATCAATTTTTAATCAATATTTTGAATTATAAAAACTAAATAAAAAATAAATTTTAATTTTAAAATTATTTAATAAATCAGAAAAAAAAAAATAAAATAAAATAAAAATTATAATAAAGAAAAACTCAAAATAATATAATTTTTTATTGTCACATACTAATCAACTGTCACACATTTACACAAACAAAAGAATTAAACAAAAAAAATATATATATATTTTATTTTCTTTTGACATATTTGTCAATTTATTAAATTATATGCGCGTTTAAATCAGATCATAAAGAACAATTCAAATTTGAATAAATCTAATGAAGTAATAAAAATGTGACAAATCCAAAAATAACTATACATACATCCATATACATAAAATAAAAATATAGAAATATTTATCCTTATAAAAACATATTATGTTGGATATAGGTGGAATAAAAATTGAAGTTTCTCATCTTTATAAAATTTTATTTATCCATACATATAATAGAGGTATTAAATTTTAGACAGCAGGATATGGTGTTACCTAAACAGGAAGTGGAAATAAGTAGTTGTATATTTACATATTGTTTAGTTAAAATTTATTACATATTATACGATGTTTCTTTATATGAATGTCTATATACATATTGTATGTATGTATAGATGTTTGTATATACATCTAGAAAATAAGTTCTGAATTTCTCATTTGCATAAAAAATTTTTGAATATTGTTTTTTTTGTTTTATATTTTCGTATAGTTGATTGTATTTTTTGTTGTTTGTTTGAAGTAAATGAAAAATTATTTTCATTTATAAGCATATTATTGTACATACATATTACATATATATATAATATTATATAAATCAATTTATTATGTATGTATATTTGTGGAATTGAACATATTTCTTTAAGATTATTAAGTTTTCCGTAGTATATATATACATACATATATGTTATATACATATAAGAATTTCATAAATCAGTTCAAACTAATTCACTTGATGGTTTGTAATTTGACAATGCCAGTACCATATGTTAGAATTATTTTCATATATATATATATATATATATAAAAACATATATATATAATCATATACAATAATAATATATTAGTATATTTTCTTTATTGCTTTATTTTGTTAAATTGTACTACATAGATTATTTTTTTTACATACATATGCATACATAAATATAACAAAATATACATAGTGTAAAAATGGAATGAAATGAAATGAAATGAAATAATGATTATAATAATGATATTGATAATAGTAATGATAAGGAATATTTTTTTTGTTTGATTGAAAATCATGAAATGATAAAGATGTTTATAAGATTTTCAAATTTTATACAACTTAGTAAATCATTTTAATATTTTTTTTTTTGTTTTCAACTTTTTTTTTGTTTTAGTATAAAGTATTTAAAAAAAAAATATATATATATTTGATGTAAATATATTAATGTTGAAAATAATATGTATGTTATGTTCGTTGAAAACAGAACAAGTGCAACAAATGACTTTTTATAAAGTTCTTCTATATTATTCGTGTATAAATATACATATACATATACACAAATGCATACACAAAAATATGTACTCGTATAAAAAATAAAAAAAAATAAAATTTATTATGAATGAAAATTTTTGAAAAATTTAGAAAAAACAAAAAAAAAAAAACAATTCTAGTATTTTAGAAGATTATATTTTTACCTGAGGTTGTTTTGTTATGCATAAATAATTATTTAGAAAAGTTAGCAGAGATTTATTTATTTTTTTTTTTGTTTTTCTTTAATTCAAAATTACATATATACATAATTAGTAAAGTGGGACCACGGCATTTTCCTCAAAAAAAAAAATCTTGACTTAAAAAATTTCTGAAAAAATCTTAAAAATGAGGAAGAATACAGTTGCCTTTGTCAACTCTTAGATACCCGTACGACCCGTTAGTATGCCTATAACTCTGCTTATAATATTATTTTTTTAATTTTTTAGTATTTTAAAATAATTTGGGTGAAATTTTATAATTTCTAGTACTATGGGTTGTACATATATTCAAACTATATGTTTATACATTCTTCAAAAGCAGATTCTAACCTTCCGAATAACGATTATCTATCTAACTTTTCAAAATATGCTATAGTACCATTTAATACTAAGCGGCAAATGTATAATGCCTAAGTTTAATAATTTATACTATACATATGTATAAATTATTTATCGTACGGTATAAAAAATGTGAAGAATTGACTTTTCTGGAATTTTGAAGGGCTGTGAGTCCGGAACCCTATATAATTAAAAAAACCCGTTAACATACGTAAAAATATATTATTGAACCTTTAATTTTCATGTCTTGCCGAGGAAAAATTTTTACAGGTGCCTAAGTTACAGGTGCCTGAAAATAGCAAATTTTTAATTTTTGAGGAGTAATAACTCTTAAAGGGAAAGCGCTACCAAAAAATTTTCTGAGGAAACTTATACTAATTCTAAAAGTTCTTTCTTGTCTCAAAATTTCAGGTTCCTATCTCAAAACGTACCGGAGTTATGAAAAAAGAAATATCATGCAAAATTTGGTTTTAACATAACGATAAATTTAAATAGTAAATTACACACTATTGCATAATTTTGATATTGTCTTATGGAGATAACAAAAATTCCGGTCTTCTAGTGTTTTTAGATTGTAAAGCTACTACACAGAACCTGAGATATATACATCTGAAAATAGGGGTTTTTTGAAATTTTGGGGGGCTGTAACTTAGGAACCCTATACAATTAAAAGAAACCATTAACACACGTAAAAAAATATTACTGGACCTTTAATTTTTTTGTCTTGCCGAAGAAAAATGTGTACAGGTGCCTAAGTTAAAGGTGTTTAAAAATAGCAAATTTTCAATTTTTGAGCCCTAATACCTCATAAACAGGTGGTGATCCAAAAAAAATTTCTGATCAAACTTATACTAATTCTAAAAGTTCTTTCTGCTCTCAAAATTGCAAGTCCCTATTTGAAAGCGTTTCGGAGTTATGAGGGTAGAAAAATCATGCAAAATTTGGTTTTCATATAACGGTAAATTTAAATACTAAATTTAAAAAAATTGTACAATGTTGATACTAATTTATAAATTTAAAAAAAATACCTGTCGAATGACGTTTTCTGATTGAAAAAATCTTAAGTAGAACATGAGACATTTGCATTTAAAATAGGGCTTTTTAAAAGTTTGAGAAGCTGTAGCTCCGTAACGGATGGGGCTACAAAAAAAAGTTGTAAATTATAAAATTAATATTTTTATGTTATCTATCTGCAGTTAAAATTTCATGTCTCTATTTCAAAAAAAATGTGGGGATCTAAAAGTTAGGTGTTCGAGAGCTACCCGAAGTTGTGGTCGGATCTCAACCAAAAAAAATAGGGAACCTACAAATTGTTGTAAGAATATTTTAATTTCAAGATTCTAGCTTTCTTAGTTTTTGAGTTATCTTGCTGACGGACAGACGGGCGGACGGACGGACGGACGAACGGACGCACGGACAAAGCTCAATCGTCTTAGAATTTTTTTCTGATCCGATCCATACCTTTGAAGGTATATCTAGCTAGCTTATTTCGAGGTGTTACAAACGGAGGAGCAATTTTAATATACCCGATCCTTATCGTACGGGTATAAAAATCCTGAAAAAAAATCTTGTAAAAAATTTCTTGCAAAAAATAATCATAATTTTAATCTTGAAATAAAATATTTTCAAGATTTTATTTTAAGTATTTAAAAAAAAAAAATTTTTTTTAACTAAAAAAATAACAAAATTAAAAGTTTTTCAACAAAAAAAATACCAAATCAGGTTAGCCCTTTTTTCCTGTCAAATCTATATGCGGGATTCTGAATTAGGACGGATTTTAGAGTTGGATTCAAAAGCAGGGTTATACACTTTTTCCAGAATATTTATTTGTAAGTGCGAGATTCTCAATTAGGAGGGATTTTAGAGTTGATTTAAAAATTAGGATATTTCCTTTTTCCAGAATATTTATATTTAATGTATATGCGGAATTTTAAGAGTCAGGATTTCGTTACAGACTATATTATGTTTAATGAATTTTAGTAACGTCTTGATATGATACTTGATATGTAAACTCTCAAAAGAATATGTTTTGATAATTTAATTAAAACTATATATTATGTATTTATAAATCTCGCTTTTCTAAATCTCGCGTATCAAAATCTCGTGTCTCAAAATCTCATGTTTCAAAATCTCGCGTTTTTGCGATATTTTTTAAGAAATTTCGCGAAACAGTATAAATGAAAAAATACAGTATTATTAGGTAAGTAAATTGAATTAGAAGGGATTTTATAGTTGATTAGAAAATCAGCGTTTCAATAGTTTGTATGACGCGAATAGCGACGGAAGCATCAGCCCCCACTATTTTAAAGTGTTTTTAGTGTTTTAATATTGAAATATGTATGCAAAAACATAATTAGCAGGGAAGGAGCAGCATCTCTCACTATTTGAAAATGGCTTTTAATGTTTTAATATATGAAATATGTATGCAAAAACATATTTAGGAGGGATTTTATAATTGGTTACAAAATCAACGATCCAGTAATTTGTTTAGCGGGGGTTTGGGTGCGGCAGCCCCTATTATTTTAAATTTTTTTTTTTTTAAATATGTATGTAAAAAATATAATTACTGGGGATTTTAGAATTGTAATCCAAAATCAGAGTTCTAATAATTTTTTTAGCGGGCGTTTGGGGGCAGCAGCTCCACTACTTTAAATTGCTGTTGAAGTAAGTATGTAAGCAAAATAATTAGGAATGATTTTAAAGGTGGTTACAAAATCACGATTCCAGTAATTTGTTTAACGGGGGTAATTTTTTCTTTTCAGATCATCATTTCAAAAATAAATAATTTTACTTCAAGATTTTATTTTCAGGATTTTTTTTGTTCAAGATTTTTTTTTTCAGGTTTTTATTTTTCAAGATTTTTTTTGTTTCAGGTTTTTTTTCAGAATATCGATAGGGGCCCTAGTAAATTTTATGTTAAATTGTTTGTTATATATGTAATAGAAAATTTTAAAAATTAAAAACAAGAAAATTTTTATTTAAGAATTAATTTTATATTTATACATTCAAACGTATGAAAAAAAAAAAACCATACTTTCTTTCAAAAAATGATTTTTGAATGAATATAAAGATTTATTATTGTTATAGATATTGTCGGGTATTATAGTATATATGTATTTTAAAATGAATTCAATACCATCAATTTTGATTAATTATTTTAAATAAATTTCAATTTATGTTATAAACTATATAGGATAATGCCCCCCCATTTAAAAAATGAGTACATTAAAAATAGTACTTGTTCATATTTTTCAAGTTGTTGATTAGAGGTATATATCAAAAAAGTAAAAAATATCAGTCTACTAGGGGATTCGAACTGCGAACCATTTGCTTCTTCACCAGGATTTTAACCATTACATCAAATTCCTATTTAAATTTTTTTCCGCCTGTTTACACTGGTTGCATTATTCAGTTGCCACTTTTTCTTTTTCTTTCCCACTTCCTCCCTTCTCCCAAAAAAAAAAAAATTAAAAACGAAAAAAAACGACGAAAATGCGTAAAATTCCGAAAACCTTTATTCATTTTTGTTAACCAAAATTTAGCTGCTTTAGCTGTTGCAAGTCATCAATACATGTAAAGCAACAATAAAAAATTTTATCAGGTCAAAGAAATAAGTTATAATATTAACGCACACATATAAAGTTGCAACTACAAAATCCAACTTAATGTAAATGCGAGAGTTTTGCAGCACATTTTAAATACAAGAATGAATACATCATTGCATACAGAAATGTTAACAAGTGTAAACAGGGCCTTATTTTTATTCTGGATTGGCGACACACGTTTTATACTATTATACTATTATTAGATTTGTAAATTGTAATGGTTTTTTTTGAAGCTGTAGTTATTAATTATTTCAGTCATAGTATTTAAATGTGGAAAAGGTGGTGCAATCAAATATAAATAACTGCACAAAATTTCAAGACCTATTTTATATGGATATTTAGTCATAATTGTATTTTTCATTTTATATATATAGTTGTATTTATTTAAGGTGTACAGTGCCAATAAATGCATTTTTGTGAAAATAACATAGAATAAACATTTTTTGTGCAAATTAAGTTAAATGTTTAGTATGTTCATTAGTTGTGTCAAATCTCAATAGGATTTTGTTGAAAAAAATCTATTTGTGAATGAGAAACTTAAAAATTTCAGAACCGAAACTCTTTCATATTATATGAAAATTTAGGTGTAAAAAAAAAAGTTGAAATACGAATTATTGTAGTATATATGCATAGTCATTACATTACTGTCTTAAAAATATAAAATTCTTATTTTTTTGTTTTTTTATTTTACAAAATTAATGGTTATAGTAAAAAATAAATTTTATATATATATATTTTTTTTTTTTGTAATTTTTAAGTATTTAAAATAAAAAGTGGTACTTTTTTTTCATAAATTTTTATTTGATTACTATACAATGGACTCATTATTTTCATTTCATAAAGTTTAGACTTCAAAGTAAAAAACGCAAAAAAAAAAAAAAAAATAAAAAAACCAATGTATTTTCATAATGATCTATATAGATACTTTATATCACTTACATTTTATATATTCACCATTTTAATAAAAAAAAAATTAAAAAAAAACACAACTCGTAAAATCGCAATCAGTTTCATTTTTATATCTATGATGCGGTGCTTGTTTGTTTTTTGTTTTTTTTTTTTTTTTTTGAAAAAAAAACCTCTATTTCTTTTTGAGTTAAACTTTCCTGGTTATTATTTTTTCTTTTTTTCACATATTTTCCTAATTTACGTTCGAATTTTGGTTTCTGTTTATTGGATCAAAAATAAAAGAAACAGAAATCAAAATGCAAGTGCACCAACAATAAACGAATATGAAACAAATGCTGTTGTATGCAATTTTATTTAAGTTTTGAATCTTTTCTTTCTTTTTTTTTTGTTTTTTTTTGGTTTCTTTTCTTCCATCACTTCAAATGTATTATAATCATAAGTTCTCTGGTTGAAAAATTTATTTGGTATTATGCTTACTGATGATATTCTGTTTTTTTTTTCAGGATTATTCAGGTTTTTATTTTTTGAATTTCAAAAGTTTGTGTTTTTTAATTCACATTTATTTTCTATTACTAGATAAGCTTTGGTCCTTTTATAAGCTTAGATAAGCTTTTAAAAACAATTCACTTGGTCACTAATCTAAAATATTTAGACACTAAATTTTGTTAGGCAATTTAAATGTATGCTATCGACATATTGTCCTTTAATTTTTGTTTACTTTAAAAAAGCTTGATTTGATTTCAAACATAAAATAAAGTCAAATAACATGTGAAAATTTTCTTCATTTTCTTTACCGTTAATATAAAAACATAAACGTTAAATTCATAATACACGGTCGTAGAAAATATTATTAAAATTTAGTTTTGTTTCTGAAAAGAAAATAAATTTTTGGTATATTTGTTTATTTTTTTAATATTTTAACAAGGGTAACAAAAAAAAAAAAATATTTTACTGCAATTGACAAAACCGTCGATGACGTGATGACGAAAAAAGAATTGCGCAAAACAAAAGAAAAAATATGTTTATTTTTTTTTTACCCGATTTGACTGAAAATTGTAACTGAGCATATGGACAGGATACATTACTATATTCATGTATAAAAAATTTCAATGAAAATGGACATATATATATATATAGATATATATCTATTATACATATCTACTTATATTCAATTGTTATGTCCGCTGAAACATGTTGCGAGAAATTTTTTCATATTGGTTTAAGTTGACTCACTAAGTTCTGTTTTGTTATTTTTTCGTTCTTAGAATTGATTTTGAATTTTATTTTATAATATACTTTTTTGGTAATACAATTCATTTGTTTTTCTAGCTTGGTTTTGATTACGAACTAGAAATTGATGATATATTTTTGTTTTGGTTTTTTTTTTTTTTTTTTTTTTATATATAAATGAACTGAGAAAAAGAAAACAACGAAAAAAAAAAAGCTAAAAAGTCGTAATCGAAATTACTAGCAAATTGAGAGAAAAAAAATTACTCCTTTCTTTTGTCGATTTTTCTGTGGTTAGTCACTAACCATGTCACACTCATATATATTTCTTCAAATGAAAAATTTCATAAAAAATAAATTGGAATAAAATACAGAATGAATGAAAAAAAAAATTAAAAAATAAAACCGAACGTTAAGGGTATATTAAAGAAAAACAAAAAACAGAAAAAAAAAGTGAAATATGAAAGTACAGCATATTATTCATCTGTGACATTTATAGATTATTAAAAAAAAAAATGGGAAAATTATTTGTTTTTCTATTCGTAATAGCATTAGAAATCGATATTTTAACAAAATGTTATGTGTGATGGTCAAAACTAAATTTAATTTTATATTTTTATAAAAATTAATCGTTGTTTTTGAAATATGATCAAGGAACGATTGTGATTTATATTTTATAGTTACTTATAAGTATTTCTAAATATATGTGGCAACTATGCAAAACTAAAGGTTTTGAAAGGCGCACATATTTCAAAAGAAAATATAAAAGGTTTAGAATAATTGTAAAAATTGTAATTTTTCTTAGATTTTTATAAATAATAAAAAAAATTGTCCAGAATCCAGAAAACATTTTCTTTAATTTTAAGAAAACGCTATGTAATAAAGGAAAGCTGTAAACTGTACAAATTTAATGTATAAGCTATTAAAGCGTTTTACTATTTACGATCAAGCTATTTTAAATTTTAATTTGAAGAAATTCGCACTGAGTTAATTTAGTTAGACTAATTCTAAAAGATCTTTCAAAATTTCAAAATTCTATCTAAAAGTGTTGCAACATGATCACAAATGAAAACATAATTTCACTTAGTAAAACATAATTTCATAAAGTTTATTTCCATCTAACGGTCAATTTAAATACTAAAATGTAAAAAATAGTATAATTTTGAAAGTGATTAATAAAAATTTCCTATCGTCTAACGTTTTTAGATTGAAAAGATGTTAATTAAAGCCTGAGCATTATATATTTGAAAATAGGGATTATCTAACTTTGAGGGCCTGTACCTAGGTAATGGATGGAGCTATATAATAAAGTTGTTTCAGAACATCATTTTGAAATTATGGGATCTATCTATAGAAAAAATTTAATTCTATCTATCTTAAATATTGTAGCAGTTTTTTGAATATCCGGATGCGAAGACTTGTCCAACAGAGTGAAATTAATAAGCACATTTGTTTAAATTTTTTTTTTTGAAACGTATTAAAAATGCAATTCATAACTAAGTTTTTTCCTTTGAAAATGAATTTTGAAATAACAGAAACTTTAAATCGATTTTTCAAGGATTTTAAGAATATTTTTATTTTTCATAAAAATTGCAAATAGAAATTTTCGTTGAAAATATAAATTATATCCAAACAAGACAGAATGTAGGCCAACGGTTTTTAAAAGCGCACATTTCCAAAAGAAAATACAAAACAAGCTGTTTAGAATATAGTGACTTGCACCAAAATTTGGAAATTTCATATAAGAAAAAATGTGAAAATAGGACTTTTTTGCAATGTTGAGGGGCTGTAAATCTGGAACCCTATATAACTAAGAAAAACCGTTAATACACGTAAAAATATATTACTGGAGCTTTAAATTTTATACTTATATTTTTTAGCCCTAATAGCTCTTAAACAGGGGGTGATACAAAAACATTTTCGAAGAAAACTTATATTAATTTTAAAAGTTCTTTCTTGTCTCAAAATTGCATGTCACTATCTAAAAGCGTGCCGGAGTTATGAAAAAAAAATTTCATGCAAAATATAGATAACAAAATCTTCGGTCTTCTAGTGGTTTTAGATTGTAACATTATTACGCAGAGCCTGAGATGTATACATCTGAAAATGCGCTTTTTTGCAATTTTGAGGGGATGTAACTCTGGAACCCTATACAATTAAAAGAACCATTAGCACACGTAAAAATATATTACTGGAGCTTTAATTTTTTTGCCTTGCCGAAGAAAAATGTGTACAGTTGCTTAAGTGTTTAAAAATAGCAAATTTTCTATTTTTGATCTCTAATAGCTAATAAACAGTGGGTAAAAATTTTCTGAGGAAATACATACGTATATGTTTTAGGTGAAATATAAAAATTTACTTAAGATGTACTTATACTAATTCTAAAAGTTTTTTCTTGCCTCAAAACTTCAAGCCCCAATCTAAAAGCGTACCGCAGTTATGAAGGTGGAAAAATCATGCAAAATTTGGTTTTCACATTACGGTAAATTTAAATATTAAATTTAAAAAAAACTTGTCGAATAATTTAATTATTGACATTGATTTACAAAGGTAAAAAAAATGTTTGTTGAACGTTGTTTTCAGATTGAAAAAATGTTAAACGGAACATGAAATATACGCATTTAAAAATGTTTTCAAAGTTTAAGGGGCTGTAGTTCCCTGATAGATGGGGTTACATGAAAAAGTTGTTTCACAAATTAATTTTTTTATGAGACCTACCCAGGGTTAACATGTTTTTTTCTTTATCTTTATCTTTAACGGTGTAGAAGATTTTTAATCAGACGGACGGAGTGAAACTAAAAGGCACCTTTTTTTTAAAATTTTTTTGGAAAAGTCTAAAAATGAGTTTTCCTTATAAAAGACCATATTTTTAAACATAAAAACGAAACTACGAATATTAAAAATAAGTTTATTTGTCTGAAAATGGGTTTCGAAATTACTGACACTTTACATCGCATTTAGACTTTTTTTAATCGTTTTTCAAGGATTTTATGAATATTTTGAAGTCATTTTCGGATTTTGAAAAAAATACAAAATAGAAATTGTAACCAAAACATGGGTTTTTCTTGTACTTTAAATGAAGATTTTTTACTTTTAGTGAAGACATTTGTAACAAAAGTTAAAGTAAAAACCAGTATGTAAATTATTGCTCTTTTATAATAAAAATAGTCTTAAAGAATGTGAAAATTTGAGAAAAACTGATTTCTTAAACAATGAAGAAAATATTTAAGTTAATTGATAGAGAAAAAAAACTAAAAATTGATGTAATTCTATTCAAAACTGAATAAACACTACACCAAACTTTAAAAATAAGTTAAATTTTTGAGGTTTTTCTTCTTTTTTTTCAGTTATAATTGAAAAAACCGCTTACAATTAAAAAAAAAAATTTTTTTTAAAGAATTTTTAATTGGAAAATATTTCTTCTCATGATTTTTCAAATTAAAACTTTGTAATCAATTAAAAAAACACAAAAAATTAAAAAAGTTCAAAATTTTATGTCCTTCGTAGTTTTAGATATCGTATATTGAGAAAAAAATTAACTTTTGTCAGTTTTGCAATATATTTTTACATCTTGTAGATTGGTATATTCCATGAACTCTTTGAAAAAATCAAATTTATATCTAACCTTTATTGTAATTTTATTTTTGTAAAATGGTATGATTATTCTTTTTTAATGTTTTGTATGATATTCTTATAATTATAACACTAAAATCATTCAATTTTCCAAAAATTTTATTAAAACTTCTTTAAAAAGATTTAATAGGAATTTTAGTCAATTAAAAAGGATATATTGTTTTAAATTTTAGAAATATTTTTTAGTTAATTTTTTGGTAATTTTGAAAATACAAAAAAAAAAAAAAAAATTTTTTTAAAATTGTAAACATCAAAAAGAAAATTCCTTTTAAATTTTCTAACATTCATATATCCATGAAAATTTAGTTATTATAAAAACTTTTTATATGTATATGTATGATACATATCCTTTTTTCCTATTGAAAAAATTTTCAATGAATTGATTTGTCGTCTCTAAAAACAAAACAAAAAAAAAAATTTTTTTTTCCATATCAGGAAGCCACAAAGCGGAATACCTTTAGGTTGCTAGAATATTACAAAACTGTTACGGTTTGACTTTTCTAACACAATTTCTGTGATTTTTTGACTAGTTTGAGTATCAACTGTATGATAAAATAATTATATGTACAAAATTTTACTATATATGTATATTTAATGAAAAATTAAAGAAAAAAGAGTATTGAAATACCGTAAATAATTATTTTACAATTGAAAAGTTTTGGTTAATCATTGGGAAACATCAAATAAAAATGTATTGTTTTAAAGACCCAAAATAAAAATAAAATAAGCGATAGTAAAGTTTCAAGATAATTATGAAAGTATTTGAAACCTGTATATATATGATTTTGTATGGAAGTTGCTTTCTTTTATTCGGAAAAAATCTTATTATTGTCTGTATCAAAAGTAAACAAAGCAGAATGTATGACTCCCATTTTATATTGAAAAAATATCAAGCAAAATCTAAATATATACATTTGAAAATAGGATTTTTTCAAACTTTAAGGGACTGTAACTCCGCAGCTAAATGAAAAACTTGTTCTGCAACTTAAATTTTTTTTAAAGATCCTAAAAGAACTATCCATCATTTTTCACTGTTTTTATCTTAAATGTTGCAAAACTTTTGTGAACAGACAAAACGGGCAGATGGAAAAATAGAGTGAAGTAGTGTTTTAAGAATAACGGTCCAGTATTAATTTTTTTTTTTAAATTTAAACTTTTAAAAAAGGTAAAGCAAATTGTATTAACGTTAGGTAGGTATTTCTACTTCTGATATGAACATAGTGATTTAGAGCATCTGCGGATGTATAATTTTTATACGCCAGCTGTACAAATGATATTCTGCTATAATGGAACTCTATCTTTTAAACTTTTTAGAATAACTCTAAAATAATTTGTTATTTTTAGGTATATGGGGTCATTAAGCTATGGTTTAATAGAAGATTAGAATTTTATTTCCTTTTCTTTAAACACATTTTGTAATCCTAACTTATTTCGAAATCATTTCTCATGAAAACTTTTATTTAGTAGTCTAGCCATTCTGTTTCTTTAAAGAAAATTTTATAAAAAAAAAAGGCACAGTATACTCAGCATAAATTTTATGTTTTCTTTTTTATTATTTTAAAACAATGAAATCCTATTCTATGTAGCGTTTTCTAAAACAAAGTGAATCAAGTGTCGGTGTGAAGACAATCATCAAGAGTTGAATGAATGAATGAATAATCATTGTCATCATAATCATCATCATTTTAGTTTTGTATAAGAGGACATAATATTTATGGTATTATCAGATGATAGGTTAGGTAATGATCATATAGAGTATATTTATATTATGAGAGTAATAATGGTGAATAAGTTAAAAATTTATAAAATAGAATAACTTTTGCACGTATCAGAAAAAAAGGTAAAGCTAAATTCAATGTGCCCAAAGTCTATAAAAATACAATTGTAGACAATAAAAATGAAAAAAAAAAAAAAATCCATTTACGTTTTTACTTATTGTTGTAAAGTTTCAAAACCGAGCGAGCCCCTTCATTTGTTATATATACATATATGCTTTATTATCATATAACTTGCACAAATTTTAAAATTGATAAAATGAATGAAACAATTCCCTTTTTTTTTTCAAAATAATAACAGATATCATGGATGAATGAAATGTACTGCCCGAGTAAATAATCAAATAAGTATTAAAAAAGAATAGAAATTTTCTTCAATGTAGTGATTGTATGTTTCCCTATTCGAGTATAGGTATATAATAGAAGGAAGTATTGAAATCGCAGAGTTTTGGAAAATTATAAGTCCAAAAAACTTCGTTTTCAGAAATATGTAAGTAATTTGGGTGTGTCTGTGTAGGAACAGAATAATTTGTAAATGATTAAGCCTTTAGGTGAATGAACTTCAGTTTTACATTAAATTATGAGCGTGTTTCGACTACAGGAATTTGTTGTTTATTTAAAGAACTTTTTCTAGTAATATCGGTTTTTTTTCGACGAATGAAAATTACAGCTTCCGAACTGCAACAAAATTTGTACTTTATGAAACAACCAAGGCTGATTCACTGTGCTCTGTAATGGCAATTGGCTTGGGAATATTAACTGTGTTAGACAATAATTTAATAAGAAATAATGCCTAGACTCGTGAAGTTTGTATATTATATAATATTTCAAATACATTTATGTACCTATCCATTTAAAATAATACATTAATATACGTTGATATATGCATATATACATGGTGTCCCGCGTTAACTTTCACAAAGAGCAGGAGGTGATGGGAAGCATCACAACGAACAAAAAATTCTATGGAAGGAGGGGTCTATTCTGGACCCTTTTCGAGATATGAAGGGTTAAAGATGTTTTAAGCGACTTTTCATAAAAAAATCTTTGACTTGTACTAATGATTCCCATATCATAACAGTTACAAAGTTAATAGGTTAATAGGGTTAAGTTATGTAGGTTCAAAATGATTTAAAATGAAAAATTTACGTTTCAAACTCAATTTTCTTTTGAAACACCTTGTATTTGGGGTACTTTTTTATAGCATATTTCGAAACAGCTTTTCAAGCCCAACTTTTCCTCTATCTCTAACCGTTTTTGAGATATCAAGCCTTTCAAAAGTTTTTTATGAAAAGTCGCTAAAACATCTTTAACTCCTCATATTTTATTGGTTGTGATGCTCCCCATCACCCCTTGCTCTTTGTGAAAGTGGGATACTCTGTATACTGTAAATTATGTAAATTTTGTGTTAGCTGAAAAGATACAAATTTTCGCTTTTTCTAGAAATTTTACAAAAATCTTTTAAAATTGTGTTAAATTTAATTTTAGAGAAAATTTTTACTTTTTTTGTCAAATGATGCATGAAACGTCATTGTCCAAAAAAATTTTGTTTTAAAAAATTCATTTTAATTCACTTATAAAAGATTTTATTCGACACATAAATTGAGCAACGCTTGCAGTGCAGGAGATGAAGCAGTTTGTGTGATACAATCTTACTTTAGAAGTTCAGCTAGCAAAATATAACAATTCCGATTGCAAGCACTGCATCAATCATTTACCGAAAATCATGCATACAATATTTATTGGATTAATGACAAGCTATACAGAGAAAAACAAAATTTTATTGTATGGACCTATACTTAAAATCAATATATATATATCTGCAACACTCTTGAAAAATACATATCTAGAAATTGTCTCAAATTTTATTTTTGTACAATTTCTGGAAAATTTGAATATTTTTTTAATTTTCATCACTAGTGAATTAATAATTATTGTCCATTATAGTATTCATAGTTAATTATTATCCGCCACGCCACAGTGAAATTGTCCAACGTAATAAATTAGCCGCCATAGTGAGAATTAATTAACCGGCTACAAATATAAATATCTTGTCTACCATATAATTGAAGATACAGTCAAAAAATATATATTATGCATTTAAGGAAAATTAAAAAGGAGAACACTCTTTGGTTAATTTTATTCAATTTTTATAACAAGCATTTGATATCAAAAATGAATTAATTCATATGATTTTTTATATTTTTTTTTTTTTTTGGAAAATTATATTTATGTATCTTTAACTACATCGAATAAACTATAATATAATAGTTTAAGTTCTTTGTTTGATTTATATATATAAAAAAAGAGAGTAAGAGTAAAAAAGTTATTGTCTTTCAATTCATAATGCATAATTTTCAATTACTTTATTATTTTGTACTAAAAAAATTACAATATTTTGCATTTTTTTGTTTTTGTTATCTTTATGAACATGTTATAATATATATATATATATATATATATATATATATATATATTTGAATGAATGAATTTAAAGATTAGTAATATAATGTATGTACATTATTACATTTATAATAATATAATGTACAATTTTGAAGGTGATTTGAAACAGTGATTTGTTATAAAGAGATTAATTTAATATATTTATTGTTACAGGGTATTATACTATCACCATTGGATATTAAATATAAATAAATTTTCATTTTTAAGTTTCTTTTGTTTTTAAAAATTAATTTTGTCATGTGATATCTATAGTGTATAACAATAAGTCTTTGATTTTTAACTAAAATTGAAAAGTTAATTTTTATATTGAAAAGGAATTTAATATTTTCATTCAAAAAATAATTAATTAGGTACATATATTGAATATAAATTTTTGTGAAATTTAATAAAAATGAAAATGTTATTAAAATTTTGTTTATTATATAATTTCTTCTAGGAAGGAATCTTTATATATACATATATACATATATATATATATATTATATAGATAAAAAAAAATCATAGGAAAATATAGGAAAAAAAAAACAAAAATGAACTTTCAATGACTAATCATAATGTAAGATTTAACTTACTCTCTGAAATCTTTTTTTTTATGTCGCGGAAATCAAAAGATTTTTAAAAGTAATTATGATTGGAAAATTAAAATTTATACAAACAATTAAAAAATAATCCTTTTTTTATACCCGATCGGGTATGTACGATAGGATCGGGTATAATAAAATTACTCCTCCGTTTGTAACACCTCGAAATAAGCGAGCTAGATATACCTTCAAAGGTAGGGATCGGATCAGAAAAAAATTCTAAGACTTTTGAGCCATGTCCGTCCGTCCGTCCGTCAGCACGCTAACTCAAAAACTAAGAAAGCTAGAATCTTGAAATTTACACAAAATATTCTGGGAGTAATTTGTAGGTTCCCTATTTTTTTGGTTGAGTTTGGACCAAAACTTAGGGTAGCTCTCGAACACCTAACTTTTAGATCCCCACATTTTTTTTGAAATAGAGCTATGAAATTTTAACTGCTGATAGATCTCACAAAAATATTAATTTTCTTTTTAATAACTTTTTTTTGTAGCCCCACCCGTTACGGAGCTACAGCTCCCCAAAGGTTCAAAAAAGCTCTATATTTAAATTGTTATAGCACAAGTTGTATAAGGTATATCTTCATTTTGAAAACGCCAAACGATTACTACTTTTATTAGCTTTAAAAATATATATACAATAAATATATATTTGTCGCATACAGTGTCTTAATTTACCGTTATGCGAAACTCAAATTTTGCAAAATCCTTTAACCCTTCTATCTTCTAAACAGTTTAAGTTGGAAACTTTGACAGAAGTTAGATCTTTGAAAATAAGTATGAGTCATTTCAGAAATTTTTTTTATATCACTCCCCGTTTAGGAGCTGTAAGGGGTCAAAAACTGAAAATTTCCTATTTTGAAACACCTGTAACTTGAACACCTGTTAACATTTTTTTGAAGTAATACACAAAAATTAAAGCTTCAACATTATACTTTTATTTCTGTTAACAACTTTTTTTAATAATATAGGGTTACTTTATAATTGACGAAAGTGTTACTTGATTTTTTCAAATTTTCTAACAAATTTCTTTAACGAATTTTTTCCATTTTGTTTTACTCGATAATTTGAAATTGTTGAGGATATAATGCGTAGTACATAAAAATGCAAATAAATAAACAACATAACGGTTGCTTGAAGAATTTTTATTTATATGATATTGATATATATACATACTTATATAATATCATGTTTATTTACATATCGTATATGTCACTAGTGAATGAATAATAAGAGTATAGATGTATATTATATAGCACCGTATTTACATACATATATGTAACTTATAAGAAATTATTCTGTCAATGGAATATTTAAATATAATATAATATAATATTTAAAATTATATTTACTGTTTTGTACTTAGTAAATTTAATATACATTTACCGCTTAGTATTAAATGGTACTATAGAATATTTGAAAAAGTTTTGGATTGATAATCGTTATGTGAAAGGTTAGAATCTGCTTTTGAAGAATGTACATATAAACATATAGTTTGAATATATGTACAACCCATAGTTTTAGAAATTATAAAATTCACCCAAATTATTTTAAAATACTAAAATATTAAAGCAGAGTTAGCTGTAAGCAGAGTAAGCAGAGTTAGCTGTTAGCTGTGTTAGCTGTGAATATACTAACGCTTCGTACGGGTATCTAAGAGTTGACAAAGGCAACTGTATTCTTCCTCGTTTTATTATAAAATCAAAATTTGTTTTAGTACAAAATTTTTTTTTTTAGTTTTAAAAGTAAAATATTTAGGATCAAACCAATGGTGCAGTGCGTAAATCACTACTTTTTCAGATAACAGGTTTTGGGTTTAAGTCCTGGTCAGATAATAATGTAAACATAATAAATAATATAATTTTATAAATTAATATTTGTATCGCAACTATACCGAAAAGGAAATGTTGATTTAATTCTTCATTACCGATGTATATGGTAGTTGAAACAAAAGTAAATAAACAAATAAATAAATTTCACATTTTAAATTTAATTTTTATCATTTCTTCATTTGGTTAAGTATATTTTTAAATTTATGTAGTTCAAATTCCTAGATGACAAAATGATACAGCATATGACAATTTTTTTGTGACTCGAATAACGCGAGTGATGAATCATCTTTCACCTAATATGTTCACTAAAATTGGTGATGATTACATTTTCAACTTATACGTTTAAGAAGGAGAACCTTCGTTAATCATATTTCTGTAAACCTTATACCCATTTTTACTCATTTATAGCAGAATCTTCCCTTTCCTAAACAACACAAAAACAGTACTAAAAGTCTTTTAACATATTTTTTGGTCAAAAAGGAAGGTGGTGTTTAGTGATTGTAATGTACGGTACGAGCTCCTTCTTAGCATCTTTTGATCATTCCCACCTATTAACGTAACAAAAAACAACAAAAATTATTTTTTATGTAAAGTTTATCAGAATTTCTAAAAAATAAAAATATTTTTTTTTTTTTGAAGAATTTTTCAAAAACTTTACTTTTTTTGAAAAAAAATTCAAAGGGTTAAAAAAAATTTTTTTTTTTGTTTATTATTTTGGTGTTGTTTTAAAAATTTTTTCAAATGGGTTAAATATGAAAAAAAACAAAAAAAAAAAACATAGTAAAATAAGTGTAACACCTCGAATAAACTTCGATTATAAGTTGGGAGCGCCACGAAATCCCAACAAAAAAATTCTAAATGAAAAAATAAATCCCCAATTCCAAAATACCAAAAAAACTAAATTAGAAAATTCCAAAATATCAAAATCTCAAAACTTCAAAAACTGCGAATTTGCAGTTTATCTACAAAATGAGGGAATTGTTTAGTAGGGATTCCGAAATGAAGCGCCTTCAGGATTATTAAGAAAAAAATTAATTTGGTAAATATTTAAGAAAAAGCTTAATTTTGTGCTTTGTTTCATATCCCTTATGTAATATATATACAAATATATATATATCTTTATATGAAAATGAGAGATTATGAATTTGAAGCGATTTTTAGTTGGTTACGATTTAAATCAATGTTATACGTTTTTTCCAGAATTTTTATGTGAATGCATGTGCGAGATTCTGAACTGGAGGAGGTTTTAGAGTTAAATTTAAAATCAAAATTATACCCTTTTTCTAAAATATTTATTTATGTATATATGAATTTACGAGATTCTGAATTAAAGGGGAATTCTGAATTTAGAGTTAGAGTTTCAATCGTATGTTTAGTGGTGGTTTGAGGACGCAGCCGCTTTTATATATTAAATTATATGTAAAATAAATAATAAGGAGAGACTTTCTAGCTGGTTACAAAATCAGAGTTTGACGCCTTTTCCAGAACATTTACATATGTATATGTGATAGTCTAAAATTGGAGTGATTTTAAGTTGGTTATGAAACCAAATTTATACATTATACGCTTTTTACAGAATATTTAGAAAGAGAAATATAAATATGTTGGCATATATTCTTTTTTACATAATTTTTCCAACATTTTTCGCATTCAGACAGACTTTTT
Organism: Poecilobothrus nobilitatus; assembly: GCA_947095535.1. Classification (NCBI taxonomy): domain Eukaryota; kingdom Metazoa; phylum Arthropoda; class Insecta; order Diptera; family Dolichopodidae; genus Poecilobothrus; species Poecilobothrus nobilitatus. The sequence goes on along the minus strand of OX352774.1, from coordinate 187,023,961 downwards.
TATTTAAATTTTTTTTCTAAAATATTTGCCTTCAATAGTCTTGCTTTCAATAAATCGATCCACATCCGAAATCAAAAAAAAAAATTCAAAAGGAATTATGATAAGAAAACCGTTTGAGATTTCGAAATTTTGGGATTTTGAATTTTGAGATTTTGAATTTCGAGATTTTGTATTTAGGATTTTGTGGGTCAATCCTTATAAGTTTTGTAAATAGGAAATAAAGTACAATAGGTACTATCTAAATAGTAAAGATCGAAATATTTTTGAAAGTATTTATTTTGTAAATAAAATTGTGTTTTTTTTTTTTTTTTTCCTTTTTATTAAATTAACAGTTAATAATATTTGAAAACATATTTAATAAAAATTTTTATTCATTAATTTATTTTAAAATCTAAAAATTTTGACAGAAAAAAAGTACATTGTTTTGGTAATAATGAATATTAATTTTAATTTTGGAACTAGTGAAAAAATAATTTATTAATTTATTTTTAATTAAAAATTTATAAAATCAATCATTTAATTAATTTATTAATCAATTAATCCATTTGCAAAAGAAAATTATTTTATTAATGAAATGCTATTTAAATCGACACATTTTTATGGTTTTTTTTTTGTTTTTTGTACGTTAAATTCTATTAAATTTGATATTAGTTAAAAGGTATCGAATTTCTTTAAAATATTTTTACCTTATTATAATAATATTGTAAATTTACATATAGGTAATAAATTTTTAAAATGGATTTTAATTAAAAAAAAAAACTATTCTATGTATCTATTATGATTATCATTTATACTATCCTATCAGCTCTATTTTTATTTGTTATATATAATAATATATAATTACATACATATTGTATATATTTAATATGAAAATATAATACAAAATAAATTTGTATCTAAAAATAAATTGACAGATAATCAAGATTAATTTATTATGCAATCATCGCTCTTATAAAATTTAATTTTATAATAAAATCTAATGAATTCTTTCTGTTTAGTATATTATAGTATATATACTATATATAGTTATATATAGTATATAATATAAATTTGATATGTAATTATTTCTCATGAGAATGGTTGTATTTTACGTGTAATTATTTTTGTTTCTGCATTGTATTCAGAATAGTATATAATATGTACTGTGAAAATGACTTAAAATCTCTTTTCTAATATAAATCATCAATATTATTTGGAATTTAATGGAATATTAAATCGTTTATATTGAATACATTTCATCGAATATTAATTTACAAACATTAATTACAAATATAAATATTAACAAAATATTGTTTATGGAGTAATACAGGGAAGTTCACTTGGCCTCAGCTTATTTGCGTGTTACGTTAGGAAATTACTGAATACAAAATTACAAGGTAAGCAATTCATGTTTGCTTATGACTTGGTTATAATCTATATTGGAAATATCTGCCAACAATTAGCACAATTCATTAAGCAAGATATGGAATTAATTAAAGATTGAATGGAATATCACAAATTGATAATCAATTCTAGCAAAACCAAGCTTATTCTATTTAAAAATAAATATAATGAAAAATTAGATGTTGAATTCAATAATTACAAAATTGAAAATGTACATAAGTATAGGTTACTTAGGAGTTATAGCGGATGATAACTTAGATTGGAAGGAACACATGTAAAAAAGCAAGGAAAATGGCTGGCTTTTTCGGAATATTATCGAATAGAATACCATATAAAATAAAAACATCTGTCTATTTCGAAATATTCCATTCTACTACCGTGTATGCAGTACAAATTTGAGAAAATACATACAATAGAAATATAGATCTTCTACAAAGAGTGCAAAACAAAGCGATTAAAAATTTATACGGATATGATTGTAGAAAATCAACAAGAGAAATACATATAAAACATGAAATATTACCACTCAAATTGCTTATCGATAGTAAACTAGCTATACATGTTCATTTGATGATAACAAAAAATATAAATACTAACATTGAGACAACTCTCAACAGCTTGGTGTATTCTCATTTCACAAGGAATGCTGATAACATTAGGATAATATCTTCTAATGTTAGGTTCAATAATCTAGATTCTTTATATAACCTGTCATACAAAGCTAATAATAAATTACCTACAGAATTAAAATGTCACTTGCAAATAAAAAAATTTAAAAAAAATGTACTTAACTACTATCTAGCTAAAATATAAGAGCTGTGAATTTTTCATCTTAATATTAATAGTCATCAAATATATAAAAATATATAAATTGTAAATCATTTGTCATATGCATACTTATATTATAGCATTGTTAGTTTAACTGAATTTGTACATAAATTATACTTAGTTTTTGCCTTAATTTTGAATTGTTATACTGTAAACTAATTTTTGTTGTTGTTTAAGAAATTGTATAATTATACTCTTTATGAGCTATAATAGCTCATTTGAGATTTAATAAGGAAATGAAATGAAATGAAATTTCGAAAAAGTTATTTTATTTATTTATTTACTTATATTAATATTACATACATAAATGTAATGCAATATTATTGAACCATCGGCTACCAAGGCCATTATAGGTTTTTATACTGTTATTAAATTATATATTAACTAGGGGCCCCTGTTAATGTGTAGTCAAATTCTATGTTCAATTCATATAATAGACAGTTGCAGTTTAGCAAAATAGAATTTATGGGAAAAGTACAATCCGTAAAAAATCAGAAAGTAAAGCCAAATTCGTCAAAACACTAACTGAAATTATTTAAAAAAATAACAGAATTAAATTGTATAAAGAGCCTGTAGTTGATGTACGTATATTTAGATTATTTGGTATTGTGAGTGAGGACTATTATGTCTATTTATTTATCGAGTTCGAAATAAATGTTTTAAAGGTACGTGGGGAAAACAGAATAGGTATCCGTAAAACATTCGTAAAATGCACAAACAAAGTTTAGAGCAAAATTCAGTTAAATTTTTTTATAGGCCACGTTGTCTGCAGTAATATTGTCGTTATTCGTTTTACCTTGCCCTAATGTAAACAATTTAAAATCTGAAAAGACTGTATATTTGGCGTAAAATCCTTGATTAAGATTGTACATGGTACAGAGGGCGAGAAAACCGTACAAATATTACCACAATTGTACAAATGGTAATACTGCATAAAATTGACATACAAAAATATTTAAAAATAAAAAATTATTCAAATTTAATTTTGGTTGTAAGAACTGCTGTATACTAAAATTTAAGTACTTATATGAGAAGAAATTGAATTCAAAAAAGAATACAATTAGAAAAGATTTCTAATCGCTTCAAATAATATACAAATATGCATACATAAATGCAACAATTTAATGGAAAAGTACAAAACTAAAACAATTATGTATGTATTTGAATTTTAAAGAGACTCTACCCACTGGTCTACATAAGTACATACTTAGATAAATATTGATTATTAATATCAGATCAATATCATTCATTATTATTTAAAATTTCAATATATGTAAATTGTGATAAATGATGATTTTTATCAATTTTTAAATTTTTTTCTTTATACATGCATAAGTTAAAGTACATACTACATTAGATACATATAGCCAAAGAATAGTTGAGCCGTTGAGGACGAGTCGACTTGAGACTCGAGAGGAAAAAAAAAATACACAATTCGAAAGAGATTAAGAGAGAATGTCTCTTATAATTTTGTGTTTTTTTTGTTATTCTATTGTGTACGTTTTGTTACTACTACCGAGTGAACCGACTATCGTAGGTACCCGTACGGCCGTACCATACTACTGTAATGTAAATATGAAATGTGTTGTTTATATTTTATTATTACTATTATGTATAGGTTTTATAGTAGAAAAATCGTAAAAAATATGTAGTTACTGATGTTCTAAGCTTGAAACGGAATTCATAATACGTAGTGTGTGGCTTAAAACTACTAAATTATAATTATAGATATTATTTAGTCTGTTTATATTATATACTATGTATTTACATTATATTTGGTCGTAAGGGGGATATGTGAAGAAAAAAACATTTACGACTTGTGCAGGGATCAAACTCATACTCCTTCGGTTAATTCGCCACACGCCTACCCACTAGGCTACCGAAGTCCCCGAAAAAGTTAATTTGTAATTTTGAATTATTGAATTTATATGAAAATTGACTACTTTTAGGCTGCAGTTATTATAGTTAACCTATCATTGAAACTTAGATTTTTTTTTTACGTAAGGACTATTATATTATAATAATAAGGAAAATATATCAGTAAAATTAAGTGTCAAATTTGGATAAAAGTTATTTTATGGTTAGAGTGCATCATAATATTTTTCAATAACATTCAGAAATTGAAAAGAAATGAATCGTATATCGTATGTATTGGAATAATTTTGATTCATATACAAAATAAATAGATCAGCTGTTGCAGAAAATAATTATCAATCCAATAAAATTGATTTTTAAAGAAATATTAAAATAAAAATTGAAAAATAAATAACTCAGTTTATTATTTAGAAAATTTTTAACCATTAAATCAACCATTTTGTTAAATTTTATATGTCTATGCTGCAAAAAAAAAAAAAAAAAATTTAAAATTTCAATGAATCATTTCAATCATATAACAACAATAATTGTAGCCTTAGGTTAAATTTAATAAACTAAATTAAATTTCCAAGTAAATAAAAATTTTGTTACGTTATATACAATTTTAATTAGACTATGACAACAAAATTATATACTTTTGCGGTTTTTTCGAAATGAAAATTCATGGCTCAATATGAATGAACGAAAGAAAATGTAAAGTAAAAAACAAATAATGAAAAGTTAAACTTTATAATAGAAAATATTGTGATAGTTTTTAAATTAAAAATTTCTAAAGAAAATGTAGAAAAATATTAGGTATATGAAAAATTTTATGTAGATATAATAATAGTATATACGTATACATAATTATAGCGTATTTACAGCAGGCTGACTAAGAAAATGTTAATTAAGTAATGTATAGTGGCAACTCATTCTGGGATGAATTAAGTACAGACAAAAACTGTTTTAAGATCAAAATAGATGATTGTATTCTATTGAAAAGACTAAATGTCATAGAGATCAGAATTGGTTTGATACCTAACTGTAACATCTTAATATAAAAGGAGTTAAATTTGAAAACTATAATAGGAAAAGATATGATAAAATCAAAGGATTCAGTACAAATAAACTGAGAATTCTAACTGGATATCTATCGCAACACTGCCGGCTAAAAGGACACTTAAAGAATATTGTAAAATAAACTAAATTAAATATGCTGGTAAATTGTCATTTGGAATATAAAAATTTATTGGTTGAATACAGAACTTTAAAATAAAATTTTAATATATATTTTCAATATATGTATATATATATATATTTAAATTAATTCCAAATTATGAATAATTTGCAGTAAATCATTTATTTGGTGCCCATCAATAAATAAGTAAATGTTTTGGTATATATTTTATATAAAATTTTAATTAGTAAAAGATAGATTTGTCAATTCTTGTATCATAAAATATAATGTTACAGTTGATTTTATGTACATATTTCGGTATATGTGGAAGATTTAATGTTTTGTGGTTAATTTAAATTTTTTTTTTCTTTATTATTTCTTTAATAATAATAAATTTTGGGTAGACATCATTTTAATGTATTTTATTACAGATAATTATATTACATAAAGTAACAATATATTTAATATAACAATGTTTTATTTTTGAATTTGAATGAAATTTTCAAAAGAAGGCAAAATGCCATTCAAAATAATGAATTATTCAAAAATAGTACATTTAAAATATGTATTGATGTTTAGATATATCTTTTACGTCTTAAAAATATTAAAAATAAATGAAATTTTAAAAATTTTAAGTTTAAATATTAAATTATCAATTATAAAAATTTAAAAGGAACTAATATAGATACTTTGTTTTAAACTTACTAAAAATATATTTTTTTAATGTCAATAATTAAAATTTTAGTGACTTGTAATGATTTACTACAGCAAAGCTAATAGAATCTGAGTATTATATAATAAACTGCTGTACAGTAGATTTACATCAGTTTATAGGAAAAGTAATAAAACACACATAAATTTCTTAAAAATTGTTTAAAAAGACTTTAATAATAAATTGTATAACTAACCTTGTAAAATTGAAAAAAATATTAAGGATACAAATATTGCTATTGAAATTTTACACACAAATGATTTTTACTATACTCGTGTAGTTTCGCCTTACAAATAAAATTAATTCATTATTTTATATATGAAATATAAAAAACTCCTTTTTTCAATTCATTCTGTAGAATGTTAATATTAAATTTATATATTTGTATATATAGATAATAATATAACATAAATGTATGTAAAGTAAGTGTTTCAATATAAAAAAAAACAAAATTTTAATAAATTTCATACGGACTGACTTACACATCTCTTTTTTAAGATTTACTAGATATGAAAATTATTTAATCAACCTTTTAAAAATTTTTTGATTACAAAAAGAACTTTTTAAAACTTTTTATTTGTTCATTCGTGGTTTTTCCATTTGCTCAAAAGCATTAAATTTTTGCAGAGCTTCTTCATCTATTATTTAAAATCCCTATATGTATTTACGTTTCTTAAGATATTGGCTCGAATGCATAAAATTGAGCTTGAACTCAAATTTTATTTTTTTGAAACAAAAACTACGCTTGACCTCGTATTTTTGTTTGAAAATGTTAGGTTTGAGTTCAAGCTCAGTTTTATGCATTCGGCCAATTGTCATGTTTTGGCAAATTTTAAGCATTTTTATTTTACATAACTTTTAAGCGTTTAGTATAAAGGTAAATTGTATTTTTTCGAAAAATAAGTTTTATTTTGTTACACTGATAAAAAAGGATAACTGGTGACAACTATTTAAAACTGATAAGAATAGTTGACAATAGTTGAAAATGACGGGACAGGAGATAACTTGTACAAACTGGAGCTAACAGATAGAACAGATGACAACAGTATAGGAGAGTAACACAGAATTCCAGTTTTATAGTTTTAAAAATTTAAATCCATTTTTAAATTTATTATAAGACGCACATGCAATCGTAAGGAATAGGATGGCGAGCTAAAAACTAATATGTATCTACATTTGATAGAAAGTTAACAATTATTGACGAAGTGAAAGCAATAGAGATAATAAGAAGACATTTTAAAATTAGATGTATAGAAATATCTTTATATGAATGTATAAATTATAAATTATTACATTTTGCTTCAAATCTACATATACGTAATCTGAATAATCTTTTAAATATTAGCTTCTAACAAACTGATTGGTTTAAAAGAGATGTTAATGGTTACATTTCTTAAAAATAACTAAACTTACTTAAAAATAACTAACAATGATAATGAAAATATTTTTATTAACATATAAATATTAAGTTAGGGTTATTATAGCCTCTATACAAAGTCAGAGTTAATGAAAATCTATTTAAAAGATTAAGAAAAAAATTTTGACAAAATAAAAAAGTTAAAATAAATAGCTAATTTACAAAATTTTTTTTTTTTAATAGAGAAACAATTCTAGGCATTTAGAATTTATATTAATTTAATAAGTAAAAAACAGAAAGGAAAAGTAAAATTTATTTTTATGTTTTCTTGCCGTACAAAAATAATTCTTTATTTTGCCAATATTTTACGATTATATAAGAAAAGAAAAGCAATAAAAAATCCAGTCTACAGAAATCTATTTATTATTATTATTATTTTTTTTTTGTTGGCTTTTCGTTAACTCCTTAATGTTATTAATTTTTTTTTGTTTTTTTGGTTTAGATACATTTTATTTATACATACATAAGTCCATATAAAGATTAAATTTTTCTTTAATTTTTTTTTTTTTTTTTGTTGAAATAAATCAAAGTACCTAAAATTAACAAATAAAGTACCAACATTTTATATGTATGTATATTTATACTAAAAGAAAAAAATATATATATGTATATATATAAAAATATATTTTATAAATAATTCTCAAACTGTACATTGTTTTAAAAAATTCTAAAAATAATAAAAATCAAAAAACTGAAAATAATGAAAATAAGATTCAATTTTCGAGTCATTAAATTTAATATAAAATATAAATACAAGTACGTATACATTTTTTTTTAAGATTATATTTTAAATGTATAATGTTAAAATTGATTAAGTAGTTAAAATTGCCCTGAAAAAAAAAATAAATAAATCGTTGTAAATTTAGGTCAACGATCTATTTTAATGTTTATAAACTAAATTAATTTCTGATTAAAAAAAAAAAAAATGACTTACAATCGGTAAAATTTAAAATTAGGAATTTAGGATATTGAGTGAATTTAATTTTCATATCTAATATGAATATCCAGGCCGACGAAGGTATTCATTGATGTTTTATTCTTAAAACTATAGTCACATACGAAAATTGTTTTAAAATCACAAAATATTTTACACATATAAAGAATTATCATTAGAAAGTTTTAATGTAATTTTACAGGTCACATATTCAAAAACTGCGGAGGTTTACTCCGAGCAAGATATGTGCTCCTAGGATCATATTGCTTGGCCGAAGATGAGCTGCCAATAATAAACCTAATACAAAAATTTACTTTCTTAGAGGCAGTAGGACTGACAGAAGTATTATAAGTGAAGATAAAGTAGTAACAGGGGGAGTACAATATATCTCAAGGTCGCAATGTCATTTTTACTTCTAAAATGAATATAATCTAATCGAAATTTTAATTTTAATGACTGTAGAGTACAAATTTTTATAAAGTTTAAATTTATAAAAGCTAAAGTTAAATTTTTTTCAATTCCTTAATACTACAACTTTGTTTAATATCATAAAACTTAGAAAAAGTAGTGTTAAATATTACATTTGACCTTTTTTTGAAGGTCAAATAATTATTGCTATTAAAAATATTTTACTATAACTAAAGTTTTGTTTCTGTTTTAAAGGCAATTTTTTCAGCTAAAAACATAATACAAAAAATTTACACAAGCACTATATGGTCAAGGTTTCGATTTAATTTAAAATTAATTATGCATTCTGTTTATAACCGATTTATAATCCAAGTTTGATCCTGGAATTAAATTATAGTTAGCGACTCATGGACATAAAACAATCCCCCATTAATAATAGAAACAAATAGATATCACATAATACATATTTTTTTTAACAATAGTATTTCAATAAATGCCTTTAATTTATACCTTATCGAAAATTATGTTACGTAAAATTACTCCATTTTTAAATGGTTACAATATGCAGCCAAAAGTTGATAAAGGGAAATGTAAAAGAAAATATTTTTAATTTATATCTTAACAGATTTTAATTATTGCTTTTCTTAGATTTTGGTAAAGTTCTTATTGAATTTTTGTTTAAAATGTTATGTACCTATACGGCAAAAAATGCCAAGCATAAAGCTTAATTATTATTAATTATGATGAATAATAAATAAAAAGATTTAATTTATCTCAATCAATAAGAAATTAAGTTTTTCAGGACAAATTTTAAGAATTAAACATCAATAAAAATCTATGTTGGCTACGATATTCATATCAGATAGGAAAGATAATACAAAATATAGCGATTTTAAAAGCGTTAATGATTTTAAAATTACAAAAAACAATCTTTAAGTCATCGTCAAAATCTAGGAGCTTATATAGAGCAACAGTTTTAATGTAATTTCATTCGGCTTTAATTATACTATAGAATCTGTTTGAGTATTCCCAACAATTTCATCAGGATTCGTTAATTTCCTTTAAAAAACAATAAACCAAAACAGTCAGTCAGTATTATTTTGAACAATATTGCAGTTTTATTATAAAAATATAATATATATTATGTATTATTTTAAGATTCAATTACAGAGCCTCTAGTGTATAATATTTTAGTTTATTACTTTTTTGGATTTAATTTCTGTTTGCATTGTTTTCTTTTTTTGTTTTTTTTTTTTTTTCATTTCTGATATTTTATAAGAGCTAAATAACATGAACCAGAGTTAAAAACAAAACAAAAAAAAAAAAAAAAATTACTTTATGTCTTTATACAATACAAATAAAAAAATATATAATACAGTAACTAATATATACAGTTATAAACATTCAATAGTTTTGTAACACGCTCCACTTACATCCAATTAGTTTGTTTCTGACAGCAAACAAATTTATGGTCAACTTCTTCGATAATAAATGCATTTACAATTTTTTTTTTTTTTTTTTTTGCTACAGATTTTTTTTTTTTGTTTTTGTTTTTTGTTTGGTTCTAGTCAAGAAATAGTAATATTATGTATTTTGTTTTTGGATAATATGAATTGTTTTTTGAATTGTGTAAATTTAATATTGTAGTGTAGATTTGTATGACAAGTACTTTTAAGAAAAAAAAAATTATTGTTTTTTTACACTCTCCCATATTATATATGTATACTCTTTACCTTGGTTGTTTTTTATACATTTCTGTTTAATGTTAAGTACCGATTCTTAACAAGTTCTGTTTATTATTATTTTTAATAGTACCTACATATGTATATGTATTTTTATTTTCATTTGGATTTTGGAGACAAATTAGGGCTAAAGGTAAATAGGCATTTTGTTTTGTTATACATAATATGTACTTATACATATTTATAACTATTATACATTTTCTTAGTACATACTACTTTGTTTTTTTAAGTCATTAAAATATAAGATTGAAATTGAATTAGAACAAATAAATTTCAATTAAAATGTTTCATTTTCATTAATGAAAATGTCATTAATTTCGATTAAATTTTGAATTAGAAATTTACAATAGAAAGAGAAACAAAAAAAAAAGCAAAAATACATGCGTAAAATATTATGTAAGTAAAAGTGACAGAAATCAAATATTGTATTGTATTGTATTTGTATTTGTATTGTATGTAATAATAAAATAAATTGAAATTTTTTTCTCTTGTTTTCGAAAATTCCTGTATAATGTTATATATATCTATGAGTATGGTATGTTATTAATGGGAGCAACAACCAACAACATGTTCTCTTATTATATTTTGTTATATTTTGTTAACATATTAATTGTTAATGGAAATTATTTTACTAGTATTTGAATATGTGATACATTACAGATCGAGTATTAAAATAATAACACTATTAAATGTTATGTCCAATTCAAGTTAGAAAATGTATTGGTAGTTATATTTTTTTTGAGTGGGAGAACATTTTCAATTTTGTGGTTTTTAAATTAATAATAAATAAAAGTAAATGAGAATTTTATACCTCAAAATATTCATATATATAGCCCTAATTAATGTGGTGAATTGTGGTTTTAAATGATAAAGTGATTTAATTTAGTTTATCATTATCTGTATCTTGTATACTTTTTTTTTTTTTTTCTAAATATTATAATTTGTGGTTAATATTAGTGAAAGATTATCTTATGATTCTGGTACAAAATAAAAAAAAAGACTAGGTATACTGTGAAATTATTAAAGTTTATGAAAAATATACCTAAAAGAATTATTTTAAAGCTATTTTTAATTAGTTTAAAACGAACAAACTAAAATATGCTGAAACAAATAAAAAATAAATGAGTTGCGTTGTTAGTTTTTAGCAAAATGGCCTTTTAAACATAAATTTGAAAAAATATATTATGCACTTACATATGAAAATTTCTTTTATTTCAAATTATTCGAACCCACACTCCCTTCGGTATGTTTACAGCGTATTTTTATACCCTCTTACCGACTAGGCCTCCGAGGTCCCGTATTTTTTAATGTTTGTTTACTAAAAATAACATTATGTATGTTTAGTATTTAATAACAAAAGCTGTGCAAAATTTAAGTTGTTATGATTGAAGTGAAGTGTTCACTTTTGCCACAAAATATTAAGATGGTAAGATAGATCATGGAAAATCGGTTCATGGAAAATTTTTTGCTCAGGATTGAATTTTGAGTTGATGAAGTTATGTACGTTCGGACTGAAAATTTGAAATTTTAATCATTTTATTTTTATATACAAGTGCCACCTTTGTCATTGTAATTTAATGTAGCTAATAAGGTCCGATCGACGAGATTTAGTAGCAAGCTAAAGATGTTGTATACTTTTCTTTTATATGAGCATAAGTAAATGTTTAATTAAGCTGAATATCTGAAATTTTTATCATAAAAAGTAAAAGCACAACTAGTTCGAGCAGTTGTCATACAATTCCGAAATTAACATAAATATATCTCGCAAACATTCGTGACAAGATTTGGTTCATTCCTAATCGTTTCAAATTTAGTTGTGACCTACTAAAAACCTACAAAAAAAAAATAATACTTGGATGAATTTGATCTCAAGTTACCGCTATATAAAAATTATTAATGAAAATAGATACATATTTTTAACCAGCTGAATGTTTATCGGTCATATGAGAAGATCATAAAGTTGTTGCCGCCCTAAATTAAAAAAAAATGTTAATATTCTAAGAAAATTTGTTTTATGTTTTCCATGTGTATCAGAAAAAATTTTTTATTATTTGAATGAAAAAAATGATGGAGTATGTAAAAAAAATTAAAAATATTTTTTACTAGATTAACTAAAACTATTAAGACAATTTAAAATATACTTTCATTTTTTTGCTCCATTAACATTTTAACCTTGTAAAATTTACAATAAAAGTAAAAAAAAAAACTGAAAATAAAAACTTTTTTTTTTTTTATGTTGTAAATTGAAAAAGAAAGTTTTCAAATCGAATTCACTTTAATACTAATAATTTTAATTTTTTCTGCTGGATACAAAAAAAAAAAAGATTCAAACAATTGAACACGAAAAATTTCAATTAACATTTCAAATAAAAATGAAAAGTTTTTTTTTCTATCTTTCTATATTTTTTTTTTATAGTACTAAACGATTAATTTTTTACCGCTTCCACCATTTTTGGTTCTTAGTTTTTACCATCAGTCCACAGAAGTTTTTTTTTCTGTTTTATTTTTTTCAATTGCGGTTTGTGGATGAATCCGAAATGGCAATTTTTAAAGTAATTTTAATTTGAAAATTATCTGAAAGTTTTGTTTGAATTTTTGTCTTTAGTAGAAAACTACAAATGAGCGAAAAACAAAAACAGAAAAGAACACAAACAGAAAACAGAAAAGGACACAAAATAAAATAAGACAAAAAATATAAAGAAAAAAAAAATGATTTCCTTTTTTTTATATTTCTTGAAAATTCAATTAGAAAAACGTTTAACCCTAATACCCGTGAGAAAATTTAAACTAAATCTTTTGTATGTCACTGTCTATTTTAACTGAAAGATAGAATGGGAGATAGGCAAAAAATTTAAAAATGATACAATAAAAATAAAAAAAGAGAAAGAGAAAAGAAAAGAAAAAATTAAAGTATCAATTCAAAAAAAAAATTAGAATATTTTGTCTTTTTCTTTATGTTGGGAACGGAAAAATTTAATTTTATTTTTTTTATTTTTTTTTAAGTTGCCTCTGATGGTCTGAAATAATCTCGGATGCAGAAAATGATAAAAAAAAGAAATAGAACATTTTTTAGAAACTTTCTGAAAAAAAAAAATTCATTGTTTCTTGTCTTTCTAAAGAATTTTTATTAATTCTAAGTTTTGTATTTTTTTGCCATTTTTATAGAAAAAAAAAAACAATTTTTTATTTTTTTGATTCTTACAATTTTGTCGCGACTTAAATTTACTTCTTGTCCTGTAGGTATTCATTGAAACTATTAAACTAAAACAAAAAAAAATAAAAATAAAAGATTTAATTAGCTTAAACATTCTTTAATTCAATATTTTGTAATGGGAGCAAAAAAAGAAAAGACAAAAAAAAAAAAAAAAAAACAGTTTTAAACTTTAAAAAGAAGTTTATTAAAGTAGAAAGTAATTGAAATAGAAGAAAAAACGTTTAAAAGTATTATATTATTTTAAAAATAAAACAAAAGTTTATATTATTGTATGCTTATAAGCTTAATTTACAAGTTAATAAAGTAATATAAATTTTTACACATCTTCTTCTACGATCTTTAACCCTTAGGTGAAGTATTGAACGGTCATAAGATTTTTTCATTCTATTCGATGAGAAGTAATTTTTTTTATGTTGTAATTATGTGTTGTATTAAACCTTTGCTTTGTATGATTCATTTTCATTTTCTCTTTCTTATTTCAATGTCAAATATCTTCTGAATTGTTTTGTTTTTTTCTTCTTATAATTACACGTTGAAATAAAAGTAATAATTAAATGCAACATTGCCTTTCGGCTTTTGTTTCATTTGGAAATATTCTATAATTTTGCTGTTCTATTTTTCCTATAGTAAGAGCTTTCTCTTAATGTCTAAATTTTAAATGAAAAAAATTTAAAAAGGAGCAAGCATTCCAAAAAAAAAAAAATTAAAACATTGTTTTAAGATAATAATTGTAAATTTCAAAATTTTAAATCGAAATGTTGTGTATGATAATAATAATATGTGTAGACATTTTTTTTCCCTTTTGTTTTTTAGTTTAGTCCCCTATATTATACCATTTTTCTTAAGATGTGACTGTAAATAAATCTCTCAAAGTGTGGCTGTCGTAAAGGGAAATTATATTTACGACGTGTGTGAGATTCGAACTTGCACTTCTTTGGTATTTACAGCATATTTTATACGCTCTTCCCCACTACACTACGGAACCCCCTGTAGAAGAATTAAAGTATTAAGTACTACTTTTTATGAGTGACTATTATTACGTATGTATGAACTAAATTATATTTAAAACATTATAAATGATTATTATTGCATAATTTTCTAACAAAAAAAAAAAAAAATAAAAACAAATTAAATTATAATAAATGAAAATTTGATTTTGAACTAAATATTCAAAGGTGATAATCCTTATGAATTAATTATCTTAAAATCAACAAAAAACTCAAATTTTCATTTAAAATTTTTCTCACATATAATATTCATTTTTATTCATTTCTTTTTATTTATCTTTTTTTTTTTTTTTTCTTTACAAAACTTAATTTTTCCTTTTATTCATTTTTATTTTCTTTACTCTCTAATTTTTTTTTCTTTTCAACCAGTTGCAATTTTCCTGTAATATTGAAAAGAAAAATGTTTTATTTTTTTTTTACTTTTTTTTTATTGCCTGAAGAAAAAAAAAAAACTTGACTTCCGGAAAATATTCCAATGTTCAGTTTGTGAACTTAAAAATTGCGAAATATGTATAATAATGCTTTGAATGCTCATTTTTCTGTTGCATATTTTTACATAGAAGATGAAATTAAGAGAATTTGCTTGGATCCATAATCCATGAATGCTTAAAAATGAACAAAAAATAAAAATAAAAAAAAATAGACGGAATTTTTTGTATTCGCAGATAATTTATCGTTATAGTTTAAGAATGTTAAAATGAAAATAAAAATCATAAAAACAAAATAAAAATTATTTTTTTTTTTTAAATACATTTTTCATTTATTTATTCATTTTTTGTTTTTTGTTTTTTTTTTTAAGTTCCTTGTCCTTTTATTATTGGAGGATCGTTCAGTGTAACAAAATTAAATATTTCTGTTTAATTGCATAAGTTACAAAATAAAAATTAAAAACTAAACTACAAAAATTATAGAAAGAGAAACAAATTATATATAGAAATGAAAGAAATAAAATATAAAGAAAAGAAAAATAATGGGATTAAATTTTTTCATTATTTTATTCTTTTTTTTAATTTTATTTTTTTTCTATTTATGAGCATTCGTTTGGAATAAGTTTTGAGCTTAACTGGTCAACTTAAATAAAAATGTACGAAGTTATAATGTCTGTCAAAATGTGTTTATGCAAATATAAATGTGTTTATGCGTGACGTACAAAATTATAAACGTTTAATATGATTTTTCAATTTTGAGACGACATATGTTTTGTTGCTGTTGTCTTTTTATATTTATTCATATTTTTCAAATTATTGGGTATTTAATATTATATTTATTAAATAATATCTTGAAAAACTGAATAAAAAATTGTATTTTCCGTTTAATTTTCTCTGAAAAGATATGAAATTGACAAACGCGGGGCATCTTATTTTGGTAAACGTCAACGTATTAACGTATGACGTTTATACCTTGTACGTCGTACGTTCTTATTTAGGTAGGACACTAAAACTTCAAAACTACCTTTGAAATTATATTTTTTGATATATTCATCTAATATTTAGCTTGAAAAAGTAATTTTATGATATGAATTTTATTCTCTTTCATGTATTCAAATAAAATTTCCTATACTGATAATGTAGGCTCTTGAGTTTAGTTTTGAAAAATACAAATTATTTATTAATTTTTATAAATTTAGTTTAGTTCTATTTAATTTAATTATTTTTATTTCAAAACGCACCTGTAAATTCTTTAAAATTTTAATCACATTGTATCTTTATAATGAAATAAGATGGAAATGTCACAGAGTTTATGAACCAAAAATATTATAAAGAGTAGGTAGTTTAAACTGAAGACGTAGACTTAAATCTATGTCTTTCATCACGATTATAAAATATGCATTCTTTATTATTTTTGCCAATTAAATCATAGTATATTTTTCTTATTAACTGACACCAATTAAATCATAGTAATAATTATAGAAAATTATAAACGTTCAAAAGGGGGGTTGGATTAATATTATATTAATAAATATGAAATGTAATGTAAAATTGCCCTAAAAAAGGATAGAAGGATAGAAGAAGAAGGATATAGACTTTAAACTTAATTAAATAGTAATTAAATAATTTCTTTCAAAAAATTTTTAAGAGAACAATGCAACAATTACTCTTTATGCTCGATAGGAAATTTTACCAAATAGCCGTCCAAAAAATGGGTCATATACTCGTATATGCGTAAAACTAAGTTTAAACTCAAATTCAATTTTTTTCAAAAAAGGTTCAAGTTTGTAATTTTGTTTGGAAAAGTGAGATTTGACTTAAAGCTCAGTTTTATCTATGCATTCGACCCAATATCTCATTAAAAATTTATTTGATTAATAAAAAAGTAAGAGTCAGCTTCAAACTTAAATCAAAATAAATTACTTATGAGAAAAAAGTAGGTAACTAACATTAAAAATCATATATTACGATTTTATGATATTTTCCCAAAAACAAATTGTCCTGAAATTATTCTATTTAAATTCGTTTAAAATAATTTTTCGGTTTTTTTTTTTTCGCTTTTCATTTTACGAGTTTTTAAAAAATATGATTCAAAAATTACGAAATAAAAATTATAAAAAGCGAAAATTATAAACAAAATAAACGTTACGTAAAAGAAAGGAAAACAAAAAAAAAAACAGAAATCGTTATAAGAAATTAAAAGCGCAGTCATTTTAATTTTGTAGAAAAAAAAAGCGGAGAAATTTACAGTTAAGAAAAATTAAAATGGGATGAAAGTGTTTTATTTATTTTTTTTATTTTGTTTCATTTTTAATTCTTATACAGTTTTTTTTTTTTTTTTACTGAATTTTGTTGTTTTTTGAAATAATTAAAAAAAAAAACGGGAGTACAATAAAATTTTAGCGGGTGAGTAACGCTCCAAGCAATTATTTCCAAGACATTCTTTTTATATTTCTTATACTTTTTTTTTTTTTATCAGTTATTTTTAACAGTTAAATTTTAAACGGAATTTTTATTTTACCCTTTTTGTATACTAATTTAAAATCTTTCAAGTCTGTAAAAAAAAAACAAAAACAAAAAAAAAAATTTTTTAACATTAACAGTTTTTGATAATAATATGTTCTTAAAACACTTAGTAGCCTAAAAGATTTCAAACTTCGTCTATAATACTATTTCGAATTTTTTGTATTGTTACAGCCCCTCTCTTAGTACGAAAATTTTGCTATCAAAAGCGTAATAAATATATTTTGAAATTCTTATAGACTTTATTAACATACTAAAGAAAACAAAAAAACTACAAAATTCATGCATATAATGCAGAATCAATTCAAAGAATATCCAAATACATATTATTTCGTAGCCAATATTTTTTTTCTATTTTTTACCTAAGTGGGAAGGTTTTTTTTTCTAAAGACAAAGAATATTTACTTTATAGTGTTCGATTGTTACTAACTAAATTCATTTCCACTTTAGCGAATATAATGGGATAATGGCCCTAATTCCGCTAATGCAGTGTATTAGGGATAGTAGGGATAGGAAATAATAGGACAAGGAAGCAAAAACTATTAATTGAGGAGTGGGACTGTAGAAAACCATGAATTTTATAAATATCTTTTCTATCTGGTTTTTCGCCTGACTACTCCACCCTGCATATTTTAAAATAATACCTGTTATTCTTATTTAAAATATTAAAGTAAGTTTGAAATTTTTTGCTGTAATTTAAAATTAATACCTTATAATTGAATAGACCAACGTCTTTTTTTTTTTTTTTGGTTCATATGCTTTAACTAACAATAGAAATAGAATAGATAACATATACATATACCTATATGAAAATATATCAACTTAATATTAACAATGAATACAGTACATTTTGGTGGCAGCAACACATTGTGAATGAAATTGAAATGAAGAAATCAGATGTAGTTATCCTTAGTGGTGCTTATGGTTTCGATCAAGAACCTCTATTAAAGTAAAATGACATAAAATGAAATTTTTTTGTTTTAGAACGGTTTAAAACAGCGAAAATAGGTACACCATTATTTTCTAGGTTTATCTATATGTATATGTTGAAAAAATTTATTTTAACTGTTTTTATTTTATTTTTCTTGTTTTTATTATTATTTGTTTTTACTTTCTTTTGAGGACTAGAAAAAAATGATTTTTAGAAAATATTGTTAGAGTTAACAAAAACCGTTTTGAATATTTTCAATTCAAATATGTGTGCGAAATATCGTCTTTTTTTTTTTTGTAGTTTTGTAGTTTTTTTTTAACTCAGAAAATTCATATTTTAGATGAATTTTGAATTAATAACATTTATCTTGAAGTTTCAGTATAAGTTTTGTTAATTTGTTTCAGAATGAATGTATGATCTTTAAATATTCTTTTTTGTCATAATTTATTTTTAGTTTCGAGCTAATTCATACTTATTTTTAGTTTCGAACTGATCAAATGTTTGGAATGAAATGGAAAAAACATCATTAGTCTTTTAATACTTTTCATATTTCGCAGGGTATTTGAAAATTGTTTTTAGATTAATCAAAAGATGAAACATTTAAGAAAAAAATAATAGGTTTATGTATAAAATGTCCATAAATTACTTGTTGATTCAATGATTATTAACTGCACTGCTTCTTGTATCATTTCGGCTTTATTATCGTGACTTTTAAAAGGTTCGGGTACATAATTCTGAATTACAAAATTTTAAGTTTGCAAAATCTCGAATTCCAAAATTCGTATTAAAAAATTGTCAGAATTTCGAACTCGATAATTTTGATACGATCCCCTTTTAGATTTGTTTTAGTTTTGGCATTTTTGCACTTGTGTTTCTGCCCTTTTCTAATCCTATCAATACTTTAAAGATTTCCTTCCACTTGTATTTCTAATTTTTTGTTCAACAATTTTAAAAGTTCATATCTGCTATTTAAATACAAATAAAGATTAAAGAAACAAATTCCAGAAGTTAAAATTAAAATTATTTTAAGATTGCTCAACCAATTAAATATGTAATTTATTTTTATTCAAAACGTCATTTTGATTGTCAGATCAAACCTTTTCCATAATATAATTTCTAATTTTGTAAATTGTTTTTTTTTTTTTTTTTTTATCTCATTTTGTGATTCTATTCTAGCAAAATAATACTTTTTAGTGGTATATATATGTATATATATATATATAAATTAAAAATTTTCCTTTTCTTTTTTTTAATTTATTTTTACTTTTCAGGGAAATGTAACTTGATATACTTGATTTTCTCATTTCTAATTCGATTAATAAAAATTTCCTGAAAACGAATAGTTAACTACTTAGTTTACAAAAAGAAAACAAAAAATCAGAAACAATAAAAATAATATAAAAATACAAAAAAAAACAAACACTTGAAGAAAATCACTGTAATCATAAAATGACTTCATGTCAACTTGGAACTGTAGGTAATACCACTTCAACAATGAACAAAACAATGATCACTAAAAAGGATAATAAAATGTTTAAAAGGAAAAAATAAACTAAAGTAAAGAAGTAAATAAGAAAAGATGAAAACAAAAAAAAAAAAACAAAAAACCAAATCTCATAAAAAGTTTAAAAAAAATTAATTCAATTGATTTTCCTATATAGAAAAGTAGAATTCTAGTAGTATTCGATAGAGAAAAGTAAAATATTAAATAAAAAAAAAAAAAATTTTTAGTTCGTTTTTTTGTGACAAGAATATACACGTATATAAGTTAAATATTTATTTAAAAAATTATAGAATTGAATTTCTGCAATTGAAGTTTAAAGGATTTTCGTTTTTCTTTTTTTTTTTGTTTAAATTTTGTACATTATTATATATATAAGAAGTAATCATTGCTTATTATTACATTATTTACTTTATTATATACTTATTTAAGATAATATGTATAATATTCTAGTTGAATTTATTTTGTTAATAAAATTGAAAAAAAAATAATAGGTACTCCTGAGCATAAAAATTTTTTTTTTTTTTGAAAATCTGTATAATTAAATTAAAATATAGGGCAAAAATATAAAAACACATACACCGTACATTTAATAATATGTGAATTAAGATACTTTTTTTTTGTACTTAAGGTTTCTTTTGCAAAAACAAAAAAAAAACACTAAAATGCTTTTATATTCTTAGTCTGGTGACATTTTTCGAGAGAGCGTTTTTTTTTTTTTTTTTTAGTTTTTAATACAAATATTTTTTACTAAACTAAAAGAAATTGTGGTACCCAATTAATTTATTATATACAATTGTTTTCAATGCACAAAGATAAAATTTCAAATTTTACACTTATAGGAAATAATTGACTTAAGTATTTGTTCCACTCAAAAAATTGAAAAAATCCAAATTTTGCAATAAGTTTGGAAATAAATGATTTAAGTATTAAGGGTGATTTGTTTAGTGATTTGTTCCCCTCAAAAAAATGATAAAATTTTTTAGTTGATTATTTCTTTATAATTTTTAAGATAAAATACGGTTATTTTGGTTTATATATGGTTTTGTCAGAATATGAGTTTTAGATTCAATCATATATAAAAAAAAAATTGAGTTTTTTTTTGACTTAAATGTACTTTTGTCTTTTGTAAATGGATTTATAATCAGTCCAAAATTATTTCTGATGCAGCAATAATTTATATTATATATTTTAAATATTTAACTCCATTGGTGTTTTAAAAAAAATAATAACCCTTTTTTAATGCATCCATTTTTTTTTAGTATACCTACTATAATTTTATTATTTTTAATAATTCTAACAAAACAATTTAATAAAAAATATAATTAACTCACCTGTAATAAAAAAAACTTCATTAAAAATATTTCAAATTACAAAAATTTTAAAAATTTTTTCGTTTTTTATTACATTTGTCAATGATTAGTGATTTTCTAAAATGTTTAGTTATGTGTGGAATAATTTTCTTAAAGAAACAGTTATACTACTTTATAGTTATTAATAATAATATGTCAAATTAAAGTCAGAAACAAAATAAACGAAACGAAACGAGACGCAATAGTTTGTCAGTAAAGAAACATATTTAATGAACCACAATAACAGATTGCTCTGGTCGTTAAGTTCGTTAAAATTTAGTTGTTATTTTTTTTTGTAACGCTAAACTCAGTATAGATCGAACTTTACATTAAATATTAAAGTTTAAATAAACAAATAGATTTATATTTTGTTTTTATATAGTTCTTTATTTTTTTTAATCTCTCACTTATACTTATTAAAAAACTATAGATGCCTTAAATTTTCAAATTCTTTAAAATTATCCATAAACAAATCCATTTTCTTTTATTTCAAAATTATCAAAAAATTTTAGTTTTGACAGAAAATTTTTAATTGACAGAAAATTTCTATATGTTTGCTTAAGTTTATTATATCCAAATTGTCACTTTTATGTAACGTTAACTTCCATTCGTTAAATTGTAATCATTTCGCTTCATTTATTTTGGTTACTACTTAATTTTATACTTAAAAAACTTTTTACCATTTTTTTTTCTTTCTTTTTATACATTAAAACTTTATTTATAGTCAATTATGTTAAGGGTTATATGTATAGGTATTTGAAATTTTCATAAAAAATATTAAAAGATTTTATATATTATAATTGTTTTTACAACTTGGCTTAAAAAATACATTTGATGGTTAAATATTTATGATGTATTTTTTTATTTTTAATTTTTAAATTTATTGTTTTTGTATTACGAAAGTTTAAAAATTTAAATTAAGGCATTAAGTGGTAGTTATTATAATAGATATACTTTGACTAAAACTTTTATATAATACCTACTCTTAAAAGTTGAATTAGAACTTGGTGTTTACTCATGTTTAACTGTATTTTCGTCTCTTTCTATTTAATTTTTCTCTTTAACTCTTCTCTTCTTTCATGTAATATTTATATAGGTGTAATGCTATACTTGAGAGTTTTCAAAAAAAAAAAAAAACTGAGATTGAACGAAAATGTCTTTCGTTAAGCTTTCGTTAAAAGTAAGTACATGCATAAAATCTGTTAAGTAAATTTAATGAAGCTGTAGGATATAAAAAAAAAAAAAATAAAGAAAATAAAAACAATTAATTTTTTGTTTGTTTTGTTATATTTTTCTTTTTAGAACTATTAAGATAATATTAATTTTATTGTCC
The DNA here is from genome assembly GCA_947095535.1 of Poecilobothrus nobilitatus. NCBI lineage: Eukaryota > Metazoa > Arthropoda > Insecta > Diptera > Dolichopodidae > Poecilobothrus > Poecilobothrus nobilitatus. Next base: position 187,001,217 of record OX352774.1, on the reverse strand, counting down.
TGTATTTCTTTTCATTTTTTTTTTTTCTTTTAATAGTTACATAATATTATAACAATTGATATAGATAATCATTTTTTTTTTTTTTTGTTTTTTTTTTGGTTTTTTTAAATATGTTTTAGTTTTCATTTTGTTTTTATAATTATTATTTATTAATTAATTTAATTTTAATTCATTCAATTTATTTATTTTTTCATATAATTATTTTTTTTTTTTTTTTCAAAATATTTTAAATTTAATTAAACAAAAAAACTTAATTTAATTTAAATTTTTATTTTTCATATACATATTAATTTTAAAACAACTTATAAAATAATTGAATTTTTTCTAAAAATTTATAAAAAATTTTTTTTATTTTTTTTTTTTGATTAATTTTTTTTAAGTATTTACAATTTATTTCTTTTTTAACATTTATAACATATTATTTTTGTTTTAAATTTTTCAAAAATTAAATTAAAACTGAAAAAGTTTTTAATGATAAAAAATTTTATAAATAATTTATGAACATGATTAAAATTATTTTTTTATTTAAATAATTCTGTACCCTATATATTGAAAAATTTTATGTTAAAAAAATTTAAAATAAGTTAAAAATCAGAAAATATATTAAATAAATAAAATTTTATAGAAAAAAAAAAAAAAACAAAAGAATTCCGTACCAATAATTATTTAAAAATATTAATTTCAGAGGGGCCACTTTGTTACAATTGTGCCATTTTACGACACATTTTTAAAATGTTTTAAAACTTTGGTACAAAGACACATTTATTTTAAAAATGACACATTTTTATTATTTAAAACTTTAAAAAACATTTTTGAATGGTACTGTTGAATGGCACTGGTACTGATTTTGTAACAACTCTGATTAATTTATGAACTTGTTGATTCTTTGTATTCACATATTTATAGTGTTAGTTGACGTTTATTATAAGTTGTGCTTTAAAAACATTACAAATCAGAAAAGAAGGATCGTATAAGAATCTAATATAGAATTGAAAAATCTGACAAAGTCCACTGCAAAATAATAGAATAATAAATTTTATTTACCAGCTGGAACAGTAACTTAAAAATTTAAATGGAAATTGCTTAGATATGTAACAAACAAATGTCTGTAGAAGATTTTGAAATAAAATTATTAAAAAAATTAACAAAGCTTTTCAAATTTCCTAATTATAAACTATATAAAGAATTGATTTTAGCTAAGAAATCTTTATATTGGATTTTAAAAGAAAAAAAAATAAGCTGTATTATGTGAGCTAAAATATTTGGTAAATAGTTTAATTAAAAATTTGACTTCCAACTCAGTTGAAGAAAAGTCTAAACAGATTATTAAATTGATTTATTAAATATGTACTAAGTCTAAGTCTACTTTTTATTTCATCCATTTTATGTTAATTTATGAAGTCTTTTTCTATCCTAAAATCAAAGTTACAATATCTATCATTTAATTAAAAGAGTTGGGTAATAAAAATTTTCTCTAAATTAATATTCAAATTAAAAAAATATGTGTATTATATTAAAATAATTATTCTGGGATCATCCATTTATCATAATTTTTCATAAAAAATTTACTGTCTGTTGAATATCAAATGTTTGAATGTTGTATAATATAAATTTTATTAGCTTTGTAAGAAAATATTTAGAAATATACATATATTAATTAATTAATATCATTTTTTTAAATTTAACTGAACACTTTTTTACTTATGAAATAATTTTTTACTTTAAGTGAAGACATTATTATTTTAAATAAAGCATTTTTACTTTCGTAATTTATTTTGTACAAATATTATAATTATATACATTAATACATATATTATTTAATACATAATACAATGTATATATTTGAATTTGATATTTATGTATATTCAAATATGTATATACATATATTTATATATAATTATATGTAATTTTTTTTTACTTTAACTTTTATTACAAATATGTTCATTTAAAATAAAAATTTCTTTACTTTAAGTAAAAATGCTTTCAGTTAAAATAAAAAAAAGTATATGTCGAATGGGTTGAATTCATAAAAGTGAGGTTAAACTCAAATCTCAATTTTTCAAAAAAAAAACTACTGTTAAATTCATAGCTTTTGTTTTGCAAAAGTGAGATTTGATTTTAAGGTCGGTCTAGCCATTAACAGAAAAATAATATGGCAAAATATAGAAAGTTAAAATAACATAAAAAATAACAGTCTTCTCCGAACTTTATATGCAGATTTCTGTTATAGTGTATTTCTCCAAAAAAAAGATATACCAAAGAATTTTGAAAGCAAACATTAAAAAAAGAAAAATAATATTGTTACTAAGCAATAAAGTTATAAAGTAATTAAAAAAAAAATAATAATTGATAATAAATATTTTGATAATTATAAAAAAAAAAAACTTCAAATAGATAAAACATTTTTTTTTGATACTTAATATGTGATTCAAAAAATTATTTAAAATTAAGTTGAAACCTTGAAACTTTAACTACTTTCAAAATTACTTCAATATTTTTTAATAAAATAATTAAAACTAGAAACAAAATTCCCAACAAATTTAATTTAATATAAATAAAAAACTTAACCAGTTTTTCCATAACAAAAGAAAACAAAAAAAAAAAAAAAAAATTATTAATTAAGAAATAATTATTTAATTTCGTTATACATAATTTGCTTTATTTTTTTTTTTTTTGTTTTTATAATTTTTAATTAATTATTAATTTTTCTTTTTTTTTAAGTGATTCCAACAATTTTACAACTTTTTTTTTTTTATTAAATTTTTTTTTTTTTTTTTTATAATTTTTAATCAATTAAATTACATTTCTTAACTATACGATATATTACAAAAAGTCTAATAATATTTAATTTATTGTACTTATATTGTAAGAAAACTATATACTATTTAAATATTAATTATAAAAAAAATTTTTTTTTTATTCTTTTAAATGAATTGTCATCAGAAAGAAAATAAAAAAAAATTAAAAAAAAAATTATTTTATAAAAATAAAAATTTTAAAATTAAAAATTATAAATATGATAAAAAATAATTAACTGAAAAAAAAAAAAAAATTCTTCTTTCTTTTTTATAAAAGAAAAGGGCTCCTCCGACCTAACGAATAAGAGCGTATAAAATACTTTGTAAACACCAAGGGAGTGAGGTTTCGAATCTTACACACGTTGTAAGAATAATATCTCCTTACGACATTTTCAACCATACCTGAAAAAGACAGGTTGGCTACAAAAAATATAAAAAAACCCCAATTATTTTTTAATTTTTATCGTGTCAAATCATTGTGCTCCTTAAAATTTCTTTAATAAATTAAATTTAAAATAAAATATTCATTAAAGAGCAATAAAGTTCTAAAAGAGTTTTTAAAGAGTTTTAAAACAAAAACGTAAAGAAAAAAACAAATTATCAGTAAACATTAAAAACATATAGAAAAGTTTTCTTAATGTTTTTTTTTTTTTTTCAAAATGAAGTGGAAAACTTAAAAAACTTTTTTTTTTTTGTTTTTAAATTCATGGTCCGCCATGTCTAACTCAACTTTTAATGATGGTGTAAATTCCTGTTTTTTGTTTTTTTTTTTTTTTGCGGTTTTTGATTTTATGAGTGCACAATAAGTTTTCCTTTTCAATTTTGAAAATAAGTTTAAATCATTTTCAACAGCAAAAAAAAAAAAATAGAAAGAAAAGAAAAAGAATGATTTAAAAAAAAATTTATTTTGGAAAAATTTTAAATATATAGAAAATAAATAAAAATAATTATAAACTTGTTTATTGATTGAAATGTTTACCTACTGACAGCGTATACATGTGATTTTAGATATTTAATTAAAATTTGAAATAAAAAAAAAAAAAAAATTTAAATTAATTTTTAAATTTTTTATACCTATATGAGAAATAATTTTAAAAATTAATTTATATAAAATAATGTTTTTTTTTTCTTACAAACATTTAAAAAATATAAAAAAAAATAAATTAAACAAATTTTAAAATATGAAAATATATTTAACAATAAAAATTAATATATGTATATAAAGATAACGTATATAATATAATTATAATAAATATATTCAGTTCTTAAATACACATAATGAATAATTAATTTTAATGATTAATTTTGATTTTTTTTTTTTTTTTTTAATTTTTACATAATTGTTTTTTTTTTTTTTTGTCTTCTAATATTAATAATTATAATAATTAATACAAATGTTGATATTTTCATGTAATGTTACAAATTTAATTTTTGATATTTTTTTTTTTTTTTTTTTGAATTTCAACCTTTTATATATATTGTATATCTAAAAATTTTGAATTCAATTAAATTAAAAGATTATTAGATTAAATTAAAAAAAAATTTAACTAATGGCTTAGTTTAAGTTGTCAGTTTTTCAGTTGAAAAATCACTTTGGATCAACTCCGGCTAGATTATATCCAAATATGTATAATATAACAATAAAAATAAATAAAAAAAAAAATTAATCCTAACAATAATTAAATTGAAAATATAAATTAATTAATTAATAGTTTTGTTTTAAACATTTTCAAATAAAATTAAAAAATTATTTAAAAATATTAAACTTAATCATTTAGAACATATGGGTATATAACATTTAAAATATTAATCTGTTAAATAACAGGAACAGGAAAGGCTGTGTAATTTCCTGTTCACATTTATGTGGCGGCAAAAAAATGCACTAAAAAAAAAAAAAAAAGGAATCAACCCTTAATTTTTGCGATAGTATATAAAGTACGTATAGCGCGAAAAATATTATTTAGGTACTTTTACTTTATTCTGATATGATTAAATTTTTATTCGAAATTTTTCGAAATTAAACAATAGTTATCATTTATCAAAAACTTGTTTTATTAATAAAGCTAAAATTAAAACAAAATTTTTTTTTTAAATTCAGTATAAATAAAATAAAAACTAAATTTATTTGAAAAACGATTTACATTTATTTGGCGAATTCAATGGGAGCGTGTTATATATGTAGTGCGTATGTTTGCCGTTGTTTCATTTTACTGTATGTAAAATTTATAATTAAAGGGGATTTTAGAGTTGGTTATAAATGAAATACAATCAAATGAAATAAACTAAATTGAGAAACAGTCAAGTGAAATACAATCAAATAAACTACAGTCAAATGATAATATAGGCAAATTAATATATAGGCAGATGACACACAATCAAATGAGATACAGTTTTGTCATAGTAACCTGAATTTAATCATTAATTTTATGCACAAATTATTACTATCCTTCTGCCTTCTCACCAATTTCTTGCCTCCTATATTCATTAATAGGATATCAAAAATAACATCCGTTTCTTTTCTTTAAACTTTAAAATTTTAAAATAATTAAAAGAGTTAGAATAGAAAAAAAAAACATATATTCATTAATAATTTCAAATTAAAAACAAAAATAAATAAATAATATAAAAAATATTTATGTAAAATAAATTGTTAAATAAAATAAAATATTTGTAACTATATTTATTTATTGAAATGCAAAATCAACTGTATAACCTGTTTTTTTTTCAACAACGTCATGCCCTACATTTATAAATAGTATACAAAAAATCCAAAAAAAATTCTTTGTCGCGTTCGAATTATACTAAAATCCAACATTAGACATATTAGTTAACTCTTAAGTTAAAATATAAACAAAAAGTTTCTTTTCTAGTGTTTAATCAATAAAATATAACATTTAATTAAGAAAAAATTAAAAAAAAAAAATTATTTATTAATAAAAAAATATATTAATAAAAAAAAATATAACCTTTATTAATTAAAAAAAAAATGTATGTACTATAGATTAAGTACAATTGTACAATATGTATAAAAAGTAGTATTTCAAATTTAAATTAATAAATATTTTTTAATTCTGTTTTAATAATTATATATATATATGTATAAATATATATATATATATATATGTACTTATATTCTAAATGGAAAAATGATATTAATTTTTTTTTTTTCATGTAAATTATTATTAATAATAATAATAATATAAATTTCGTTTTTATTTAATTGTATTTAATTTTTTTGTTTTTTTTTTAATTTATATAATAATATTGCATTGTTATTTTTGTTTTTTTTTTTTTTTTTTTTTTATTTCATTTTTTTGTTTTCTCATAAAAATAATATTTAATTTCTTATGCAATTGATATACATTTTTATATGCTATATATATATATATATATATATTAAATTATTTTTAATTTTATATATTTTTATAAATTTATATATATATATTACAATTATTCATTTATATATTTAAATATATATAATTTTTTATTTATTTACATCAAGAATTTTGTTCATTTATTTATTTATTTTTTTTTTTTTTTGTTTATTTTTAAATAATTTTTAACATTTTTGATTAAAATCAGTGATTAAATTTTTATTATTTTCACTTTTTTGTTTTTAATTAATTTTTTTTTTTTTTTTTTGAATGTTTTAATTAATTTTTTTTTCTTTTTAATTTTCAAAACTTTTTTTTTTTTTTTTGCGTTTTTGTATTAATTTTTATTTTTAGAAATTGATATTAAATTTAATTGTTTTCTTTTTTGTTTTTTTTTTTTGTGTAATTTTTATTTAATTTTTTTTTTTTTTTTTTATATAAATTTATATCTAGAATATTGTCATACGTGTGTTGATGCCATATTATTTTGTTAATTTTGTTATGTTTTTTGTTATTATTAATTTAAACATTTTGTTTGATAGATTAGTAAATTAATATATAGAAATTATTTTTATTTTTTTGTAAATCAGAGAAAATGAAATAGAAATAAAAGTGTTTCGAAGATAAAATGATTTATTGTGGTATGTCAAAATTATACAAGAATAAAAATTAAATAAAATTTTCTTTTTGGACTATAATTAAAATTGATTAATTTTGGTTTGTTTAAGAATATTATTAAATTCTTCTTTAATTGAATATAAAATGAAAGAATTGTAAATATTTTATATTAATCGGAAAAAATCTTTTAAATTTTGATTTATTTTACATAAATTTAATTTGACAGCTATTATTAAGGTTGTATTATGAGGTTGCAGAAATTTGAAGCTTTAGCATATTATATCCTTTAAAAATTTGAATAAAAATAATTTTAAATTTTAATAATTTTTTGTTTTTTTTTTTCCGTAATTTTAATTGAAAATTTTTTATGTGTAATTAGTAAAATTGAATTTCAATATTTATTTTGAAAAAAAAATAAACGATAAACGTAGAGAAAATTGTAATAGATTTTTATGTAAATTTTTAACCATGCCACAATAGAATCAGAATGGAATCCCTTCAACAGAAATACTTTCTTATTTAAAATATAAAATTTTCCAGTATTTTATAAATTTTATTAAATGTTAAAATAAGAATAAAAGTTATTTAAATATACTTGTTAGTTCTCAAAAGAAAGTTTGAAAATGAAATAATTTAAATAATTTTTGAACATGTGACATTTCAAACACATTGTACTAATGTTAAAAGTCAATAAGTTGGTTGTTCAGTTGAGTAAAGAGCTATTAATTTATTAAATCGTTTTAAACAATTTTTTACTGAACGTTTCTTTTAAGCGTTTAAGTAAAACGCTTTACAAATTACAAAACACTTTACAGCAAAAAGAAACTATGCTTAATTGAGCAGCGATAATTTATTTCTTGTTCATTTCTTTATTTATTGTTATTTATTTTTTTAAACTTTAGGAGAGTTTTTCTTTTTACAAAATTATTATTGTAGGTTTTTGTTTTTAGAAAAGATTTATTGTAAAAAGGTTAAAAATTCTATATTTGTTGTTTAGGACTAATAAAATACTAAAATAAATTTAAAACGTCTGCACTCACGGCAAATGTCATATTTAAATTTTACTGCAAAATATTCAGTAAAATTTTTGCAGCGTAAATTTTTAAACCCTACAATTCATTATTGCTTTTATTCAACTGAGCACAGCCAATGCTTTAGAAAATAATTAATTGAAATAAATATTTAAAATGTATGTATGTGTATATAAGTAAGTATGTGATGTACATATGTATATCTATGTATAATTAAGTATGTATGTTAAAATAAAATTTACCGATTGAAAATTGACATATTTTATTTGTTTCTATTAAAGTTTTGTTATATTATTACCTATATATAATATTATGTAATATACATTTTTTTGTTTTAAAAATTAACAAAAAAAAAAAAAAACATTTAAATAAATAAATTAAATTTAAAATATATTATTATGAAAATTAAATATTATTTTTTTAATACATATTTTTAACTTTAATTAAAATTATGTCTAAATTATCTTAATAAAATCTGTTCTTTCAAATTACCATATACTATAATGTAAACAAAATTCATTGTTTGCTCCATTTTTGTTTTTATCATGACATCCTGTAAAAATTAAATAAAAAAAAAAATTAAAAAATATTTCTTTATTTGAAAATATTATAAAATATAAAAAAATAAAAAAAAATTTTAACACTATTTTTTTTCTGAGTATGATTAAACTGTGATATGGGCTAATAATACGTCGAATGAAAAGAATGTTAAAAAAAAAAAAAAATTGTCGCAAAAAAAAAGGTTGGAATTAAATTTTTCCTATACCTTTACTTTTATATTTTATATTTAATTAACATTATAAACGTTCAGCATTCCAATTATTTTGGAAAAATCAAATGATTCATTTTTATTCACACTTGCGTTGCAAGAACTTAAGGTTCCTTTATTCAAAAAAAATCTTTTTTTTCGACAATTTTTTTTTAACATTCTTTTCATTCGACATATTATTATTAGAACGAAATCTTGAAAAAAAATTGTATTGAATTTTTTGATATAAATTTCCAAAAAATTTATTTGAAGGTTAAAATATTGTCTTCAAGATTCAAGAAGAAGATACATTCAAGATTTTTAATCCAACTTTTTTGAAATTTTTTGCTTTTAAAAGCCCCCGCTAAATAAAGTATTAAAACCCTGATTTTGTAGCCAACTTCAAAATTCCTTTCAATTAATTTTGTTTACATAAATATTTCAAAAACAAAACACATGATATAGGGCTTTTTGGTACACACATATTTAAACAACAAAGAATTTCAAATAGTTGGTACTGCCGTTCCTAAAAGCTTTGTTAACCAAATTATTTACCCACAATAAAAAAATTTGTTTTTCTTTAAATTTTTTTTAACTTTTTCTTAACTTTTTTGATATTAACTAAGTTTAAAACACACAGCACCAATTTTTAAAAATCTTGCAAGAAATATTTAATTTCAATATAAAATTCTAGATTTTATCATTCAAGATTTTCTTTCACAAGATTTTGGCGCAAAAATATTTCAAAAAAAAAAAAAAATTCAAGATTTTGTTCATTCGAGATTTTATTTTTTCAAGATAACATCGTACTCCCACTTTATTTACATATATAATATAAACCAGTACTTCAGAAATTGTTGGATTAACCATTATAAAATTATAAATTTATAATTGTCTATGGCTATGGTATAAAATACTTTTAACATGAAAATGGTACAAAAAATATATTTTAGAACAGAATCTAATAGCCGATTATAATGATAATATGTTGCGACTTTGTAGATAAAGTCAAATCTAAGTAAACCGTCTAATAAAAGTCTATTAAAACAAACAAAAAAGGATACTGATTTTTGCATTGTTAAGAATTTAAAAATAAAAATTGAAAACAATACTTCACTAATGGGGTAAAGACTACCCTACTAATGGGGTAGTCCGAGGACTACCCGAGGACTAAATCTCCAAAGATAGAATCTCAAAAAAATAAAATAATGTTTTTTATACAATTAAAAACTAAAAATAGGTAATAAATTTTTTTTTAAATTTTCTCCATTTCCATTCTACTCCCTTTGGGAGTATTAGAGCCTTCCTTAAAGTCGCGCCATCTAATTCTATGTTGGGCTATTAATTTGACTTCTGCCCATGTTTTCATTTCTGTTCTTATTTCTTTTCCAATTGTTCTTCTCAATATATTTCTGCATAGTTGAGGCGTTCTAGCTTGATTGAAGTTGCCAGTATATAACTACCTTTGGGGATGTTATAGGTTTTTCGCATAATTTCATTCAAGACTAAGTTGAACAAAATTGGAGAAAATGTTCAAACTTGGTTGACTATATTCCTAAGAATTATTGACTCGCTCGAGTTATTCTTATGCGTATAATTTGTGTTGTAGATTTATTGTGTAAATGGATTATGTCCTGATGTTAATATTAATGATGTATTAAGATTTTTTTGGTGTGGTCAACACTGATTTTTCAAACAACACCAAAATCCCTCCTAATTCAGAAAATATCTCATTTATATTTATATAATTATTATGGATAAATGGAACACCCTGATTAATTCAGAATCTAATATAAATATAGTTATAAATATTTATAAATATTTTAGATAAAAAGAGTTTTATTTTAAAATTAAAAAAAAAAATTTTTCGGAGATTTAGTCTTTATGAATTTTGTTTTTGGGAATTTTCTTTTGGGGATTATTGCTTGATTATTTTATTAACAACTCCTTTTTTATAATAGTATAGAAATTGGATGTTAATATTAATGATGTATTAAGATTTTTTTGGTGTGGTCAACACTGATTTTTCAAACAACACCAAAATCCCTCCTAATTCAGAAAATATCTCATTTATATTTATATAATTATTATGGATAAATGGAACACCCTGATTAATTCAGAATCTAATATAAATATAGTTATAAATATTTATAAATATTTTAGATAAAAAGAGTTTTATTTTAAAATTAAAAAAAAAAATTTTTCGGAGATTTAGTCTTTATGAATTTTGTTTTTGGGAATTTTCTTTTGGGGATTATTGCTTGATTATTTTATTATCAACTCCTTTTTTATAATAGTATAGAAATTGGAAAGTCATAAAAAATGTAAAGGACTCTAATATAAAAAAATTTATAATTTTGCAACATTCACTATCAAATTAATGCAATAATAATTAACTGTAGATACCATAAAAGTAAAAGCTTATGTTAAAGTTTTAATGTAAAAGTATACCTATACTATTTTTGAATATACCTTATTATATTTTGAAAAAAATAAAAAACTTAAAAAATTAGAAAATAGATACTTAATACAAAATTTAAATCTTCAAGAGTACCATTTTGTGTTTTGAAAATCAACTAAATTGAAATAAAAAAAAAAACATTAAAAACAGACAAATGCGGTAAATTAACAAAAATTACATAAGATACAATTTACAAGAATTGTATTATAAAATGGTATACTCATACACATATATGTATAAATATATTTAAGAGAATGTATGTAAATGCCAGTGCCAGTTCAGTGCATTTATTTTGTAATATAAATGTTACAAAAATTTTATTATATTAACTGTTATATTTATACTGAAGATTGTTGTTAAATTTCATGTACATTTGTATTAAATAGCCTTCATCTAATATACGTATCTGCAGATACTTAAATAATTTACAATTGCCAAGAATATGATTACACATTTGTGTATTATTTTTTTGTTTTTATTTTATTTTTTTTTTTATTTTTAAATTGTACTTAAATATTTGTTTGTGTAATTTTTAAAGCTGTTTCAAAAGAAAATGTATACATATTATTAAAATTAAATATGTTTTGGAATTAATAGATAATGAGATTTTTACTGTGTGGATGAAAACAATGAAAATTTATTAAGTTTATTAAAATTAGTTGATTATATTATCGGCTTATATGTACTATAAAAGTACCAGTTGTAAGTGACTTCTCTATAATGTCATTAGCATTTTTAAATTGAAAAAAATAAAAAATCAATTCCTAACTTATACCTGAATTCTCTACAAAACTTTTGACAGAAATATTAATAAATTTTCCAAAAATAATTTATTTAATTTATTTATAATCTCACCTCTTTAAATTTTTATAAACCACTAAAGGTATAGAAATATAAAGCTGTAATGCAGCCATTACAAAGTTACACCGCGATTATTAATAAATTTTGGAAAATAAGCCACCAAGGTTTAACTTTTTAAAAATTTAGAATAAGGACAACAATTGATTCCTTTTTTTGGGTGTTAGGATTAAGAACAAATAAAAATTGATGTGATTTTAAAATGTTTGGAATTTGATATGATTTTTAGAGATTTATTGTACATACATGAAAAGAAAGTTTAAAGTCGAAACCGACACAATATTTCATGACTTAAAAAATTTGTGATAATAGTTTGATTTTTTAAATCTGCACTGTAGTTAAATAAGATGGCAACAACTTTAACGATGTTTATATTCAACATTTAAACATTTATTTATATTTATTTGTGTATATGAAGTAACAGAACAAGAACAAATGTATATAGTTGTAGAATTGTATGATTAATCCAGAATAATATTAGATATAGTAAGATAATTTATTTTTTTTTTTATTGAATATAATTGCGGTCAAAGGAATAAAAGGATTGTTTTTTCTTTTTTGAAAATTAAATGTAATGAATCAGGCAGGATCAAAAGTTACTTAAGATTTATAAAATTTTTGTTTAAATTATATTAAAATAAATATCGACAAACTTAAGTATTGAAAATTAAACAATTAAGTAAAGTATTTTGAACAGTTTTAATAGTTGAAAACAAAAACCCATGTCTCAAAAGCTAAGATACTAAAAAAAACATTTTTTTTTCTCCTTTTCAATTTCTATAAGAAGAATAGGGCCCCTACTGGATTATTTATTATTCATATTAATATTATTTTTGTCCTGTATTATTTTTATTATTGTTTTTAATATTATTAATTAATCTATCAGATAATACATAGTTTTTTTTCTAACTTTGGGCAGTTGTACATCTGTAACGGATAGGTACCCCATAAAAATTTGTTCCACAACATTATTTTTTTATTCAGATCTATTTTCGGTTAAAATTGGATCCCTAGAGCCCTTTATTTCAAACTGTGTGGTAATTTTGTAATTCTGATAGACGAATGGACGGATAAAATTAAATAAATAAACAATTATTTTTTAAAATTATTTGAAAAATCTGCAAAACAAAAACCATTTAAATAAATATTGACTTTTTTTTTTGGATTACCGTGTATTTAAGTATATGTTTACTCCTTTTAAATCCTCCTAAAGAATTACGCCTGGAAAATATTGAATCGTTTTTTTTTTCTTGTTTTTTCTTTTATTTTTTGTATTTCCATATTAAAGTATATAATATATATGAATATATTTATAGTTACATGAAAATTATTTGTACTTGTTTTTTTTTTTTTTTTTGAAAATTAGTATAATTATTGTTAATAATATGATGCGTGTATATTTCTCGTAAATAACATTTACTAAATTTGTAATTAGTAAATATTATCAAAAAAAACAAAAACATTATCTGCAGATATTTTTGTATTACATATTTTTATTTATTTTGCTGATGTTTACAAATTTTGAATCAAATATATAGGATTTGTATCTAATTTTATAATATTTTACTAAATAAAATTGTATATAATGTATGCTGTTATATATGCGAATGTTATTAAATCTGTTTCAGTATATTTTAATTGTTTTTTTTTTTTTTTTAGAAATTTTAAATTATTTTAATTATTTTCCAAATATTTTTCAATTTTAGATTCGAAATTTTATTGTATATAGATTTCAAAATAGAAAGAATATTCAAATTTTGGTTAAAAAACTTGACATTTTCACAAAATAATATTGGGCGTAATTTTTTGATTTGTTAAAATATTCTCCTTTGAATTACAAAAAATTTGTTAGATAACCTTTAAACAGAAAGTTCATGACTTTAAAGCTGAAACACTAAAATAATATAAGAACATTTTTTTTTTCTTTGTCACTCCTATAAGGAGCATAGTTGATCCACTAAGTCATTTATTATTCATATTTGAATAAGTTTCAGTTTCTGAAATTATTAATTTCACTAACCCGTTGATTACTCGGTTGTAGCTATTGTACAAGATTATGACGTTTCTTTTTATTTCTATCCCATATATTATCTTATACAAGACCATTATACAGAACATTAGACAGAGTTTAAATTTAAACAGTTCCAGATCACAGGGTTCCCCTAAATCTTGGAAAATGAAATTATCAAGATAGATTGATTTTAAATCGTTTATTAATATTAATGTCCGTGACAGTTGAAAGTTTTTCTTGACTTTCAATGTTTACATAAAATTTATAGCTTGTAGTTTTTTAAGATCTGAATTCATGCCTGTTAAAAGGAAAATTGTATGAAAAAAAAAAGAAATTTTATTTTGGAATTCTTGAAAGATCGGTCAGATCGGTTTTAAGGTATGTACGTATATCCATTGTAATATGTAAAACCGTAGAAATTGTATGTAGCATAAAATATGTATTATGGGAAGTAATTTTACTATTGTATTTATGTAAATTTTTATACCCTACACATTAAGTATAGGGTATATTAACTTTGGTATGGTGTTTGTAACCACCAAAAGGAAGCGAGTTAGGTGTAGACATGTATATATATTCTGAATCAGGATCACCGCCGGAGTCGATTTAGCGATGTCCGTCCGTCCGTCCGTACGCACGATAACTCAAAAAATAATGATGCTATCTTGATGAAATTTATACTGTAGGTTAACAATGACTAAGGTAAGGCGGGAATTGTAAATGGGCGAAATCGGACCATGCGTTCGAGTACCTCCCATACAACTCCCAAAACTTAATACGCATATTTTCGAAATCAATAAAGACAGAAACTTAAAATTTTGTACGAGGGTGTGTTTTTCTGAATCCCTGATATCTCCAAAATTTGAGATGAATTGGAGTGGTTGTTCGGGTACCTCCCATACAAATCCCAAAACCGAACAAGCATATATTCGAAATTAATAAAGATAGAAACTTCAAATTTGGTACTAGGGTGTTGTTTCCTGAATCCCTGACTTTTCCAAAATTTGAGGTGAATTGGAGTTCGGGTACCTCCCATACAACTCCCAAAACCGAACATGCATATCTTTGAAATTAATAAAGATAGGAACTTCAAATTTGATACGAGGGTGCTGTTTCCTAAATCCCTGATTTGCGTAAAATTTAAAATGAATTGGAGTGGTCGTTCGGGTACCTCCCATAAAACTCCCAAAACCCAACAAGCATATCTTCGAAATTAATAAAGATAGAAACTTCAAATTTGGTACAAGGGTGTTGTTTCCTGAATCCCTGATTTGTCCAAAATTTAAGATGAATTAGAATGGTTGTTCGGGTATCTGCCACATAACTCCTAAGACCAAACAAGCATATCTTCGAAATTAATAAATATATAAACTTGAAATTTGATATAAGAATGTTCTACCCTGTTGATGTCTCTAAAATTTGAGATGAATTGAGGTGGTGGTCCGCGTGCCTTCACACACTTCCCAAGACCTAACAAGCATATTTTCGAATTTAATAAAGATAGAAATCTGAAATTTTGTACAAAGGTTGTAAAAGCCTTTATTTTTTTAGCTTAGTTATATTAAATACCTAACTAAAATAACTTATGGATTTTTAATTTAATTTGAATTTTTTTGGTGTAGGGTATAAATAAGTCGGTTGCATCGACTTACTGTTACTTTTACTTGTTATTAATTATTATGTGCACTATTTAGATTCAATTAATTTATGAAATTTAAACATTAAATAAAATTAATCGTACTAATTTTTTTATTGTAAACTTGATCTGATCATCCTCTCATTTGCTCTGATATCTTGAAACTGATAAAATATAATTTTGAAATATTGCTTTTCATTTCAGATTTCTATCAACTAAAAAATTAAAGCAAAGGTTAACAAATTCTAAAAATAATTTAAAAACTATAACCTATTGAAAGTTTAGAAAATTAAACATGAGTATTATCATTTCAAAACAAAAAGAAGGATTAGTGTATAGTTAGTGTATAGACTGTCACTGTGTATACCCACAAGAGTATGCTTTACAATAAAATTTAATCATCTTTTACAAAATATTAGATATGTAATCTAATTAAGTACCGAGATATATTTATTTAATTTTTAGAGTTGTATGATAGTATCTCGAACCCATTGCTTCGAACCATTTAAATATGAGGATATGAATTTTAACAGCTACCAACTGCTGTCTATTGTACTAGAGCAAGCAAATTTTATAGAAGTTGTTGGTATAAAACATATAAAAATAGAAATTATATGGCAGCTATTTGAATCCGCCTGTCGAACTCGAACCAGTTTCAAAAGCGAAACTAGGTAAACATTTTAAAATTCTAACTTTTTGAGTTATTGTGCAAACAGGGGCGTGCAAGACTAAATCGCCTCAGAATTCCATCCTAACAATAATACATTTACTTTTCCATATATATTATTACGTCTCCTTTAAGGTGTCACATGGTAAAATGGTAAAATTATTATACTTTTGTACTATGATCATACATGGTTATAACAATGATTGATTTAATTATTTTTAAAGAAGTTTCTCTTCTTATTATCACTTTATTTTTTGCAATATTTGATTTTTTGATTTATGAAAACCAATTTTTAATTATTTTTTTAATTGAATTAAAATTAATAAATAACTAAAATAATATTAAAAATTATTTTTATTTGATATAAACCACAAACGATTTTATTTTTTCAAAATATTATTTTGTTATATTCAGAATTATTCAATTTTATCTAATTATAGTTGATATTTCCGGTATATTTATTGTTTTAATATTTAAATTGTGGGTAAATAATATTTAAAGTTTATTTCATAATAATAGCTATATTCTATTTATATATATCTATAAATACTAAATAGATATATGTAGTTTGTGTTTTTATAGGTTATTAAAAACAACTTTATAAATTTCACTACTAAATAAATTTTTTTTTTTTTTGAATAACCACTAATTTTGTAAAAAAATAATAATTTTGGGTTGATGAAAATATATTTTTTTTTTTTTTATTTAAAATTAAAAATTTAACAATAGGTGCTAATAAAGTATAAAATCAAACCAATATTTTTGTTTTTTTTTTTTTAATCAAATAAATTGTGAATTTTATTAATATACTAGTATTCGCCGGCCTCTCGAAATTCGAGGATTAAATCACCTCGAAGTAATTGCAATTCACGCAATCAATAACAAATATTCGGGATTTTTTAAATTTACTCTATCAAATGTATATGATAGTCCTCAAAAGGATTTTTGTATTATTATTATTGTTTTTTTGTTTATTTATACTTTGAACTCGAAATTTGAGGTTGTTTAATAAATAACTGTGTAGTTAATCACAATTATCCGTAGACAATATTTATAATTTTTTATACCCTACACCTAAAGTATATGGTATATTAACTCAGTTGTAACCACCAAAAGGAAGCGAGTTAGATATGGACATGTATATATATTCTGAATCAGGATCACCTCCTGAGTCGATTTAACAATGTCCGTCCGTTCGCACGATAACTAAAAAACTAATGAAGCTATCTTGATGAAATTTATATAGTAGGTTACTAATCACGAAAGGAAGGCTAAGTTCGAATTTGGACAAAATCGGTCCATGGGTTCGGATTCTGGAAGCTTCCGAATGATTCCGAATTTTGAATTTTTTACAATGTTGTTCCTTCCCGTTTGATTTATGTCTCTGAAATTTAAGAGGATTTGGTCCATGGGTTTGGATTTTGGAAGCTTCCAAACGAGGACCAGAGCAAATGAGATTATCTCCAAAACCAACAAAGATATAATCTTTAAATTTGGCAGAATGGTGTTCTTTCATGTTTGATTTAGGTCTCTGAAATTTGAGAGGATTTGGTCCTTGGGTTCGGATTTTGGAAGCTTCCGAACGAGCCTCAGAGCAAATGATATTATCTCCAAAACCAACTAAGATATAACTTTTAAATTAGGCAGAATGGTGTTCCTTCATGTTTGATTTATGTTTCTGAAATTTGTGAGGATTTGGTCCATGGGTTCAAATCTTGGAAGCTTCCGGACGAGCCCCAGAGCAAACGAGTATATCTCTACAACCAACAAAGATACAACTTTTATTTTTAGTACAAAGGTGTTCTGTTATGTTTCCTTTTCTGTAAAATTGGAAACTGACATATGAAAGAATTTGAACCATGGGTTCGTATTTTGGATACTTCCGGACGAGCACAAGAGCAACTAGCATATCTCCAAAACCAACAAAAGTAGAACCTTTAAATTTAGTACAATGGTGTTCTGGCATGTTTTCTTTATGTTCCTGAGATGGATTCGATGAATTGGAGTGGCATTTCGTGTAACTGACACACACCTCCCAAGGACTAACAAGCATATATTCGAAATTAATAAAGATAGAAACTTAAATTTTTTTACAAAGGTGTCAAGCATATCCCAAGAGGATGCCTCTTTTACGTTCCGAAATTCGAGTTGAATAAGACAGAAAAGGGAAGAAGTTCAAGCTGCTGCCAAAAAAACTTATGGATTTTTAATTTAATTCGAATTATTCAGGTGTAGGGTATTAATAAGTCGGTTGCATCGACTTACTGTTACATTTACTTGTTTTAATTTAACTAACTCATAAATATTTGGTAGCTCTTAAAAGGATATTATTTATATTTGCTTTTAATTCATATGTCCATTTTGAGTTAAAAAACGAAATAAGCTATTAATTTTATCATAAAGAAACTATATATAGTATATGTGTATACAGTGTATATGTGTAAACAGTATATAGTTTCTTTATGATTTTACTTAAAACGTAAAAATACAATTTTCAATAATAAATGCTTTTATGAATTTAAAATTTCTTTGTAAACAATATTTTTTGTAAAAACACGGTTATTATTATCATCTTTTAGAAGATGCTCCTGATTTATTGAGTATTGGAAATTCAATATATACCTATTATTTATATTATAAGATGGCCCTGATTTAAGTAATATTGAAAATTTTATTAAATTTTACATGTTTATTCAAATAAAAAATCCTAAAATGACAAAATATCATTTTAAAATTGTGTTTATGTATCTAGAAAAATAAGCAAAGAAACATAAGAGGAAAATTTAACGGAAACAAAAGAACAAAAAAAGAGCGTTTTATTTGATATATTATAGATATAGATTATACTATATGATACATATGTATGTATATTCTTTACATGGATGTTTTATAAAAATGGAAAATTAAAAATTAAATCATTGTGTAAAAAGGTTTTAAATGTCTATCATTTACAGATTATTTTTTTTAATTTTTTTTTTTTTTGTAAAAGTATTTGCTGTTCCCATATAATCTACTAACATATAAAAAACAGAAAATAATATAATATTAGTTTAGTTCTAAGTTATGACAGTTACCTGAGGTTGTTACCCTATAGGTCACTAGTTGCACTACTAACAAAATTTCATATAGAAATTATTGCGATAAAACTTGAGAATTTTTTTTAAAAATTTCAATTATCTAGCTTTATTAAGTACTAAGATATGAGGATAAATAAACGCTTATATAAAAACCGAAGTTGTATGGCAGCTATCCGAACCTGTTGCCTCTAGGCCCAAATTTTACAGAAAGTGTTGGCATAAAGCTTGACTTTTTTTCACAAAATTATAAATATATAGGTTCAATAGAGACGGAGTTATTTAATATTAATGAATCATTTGTATGGCAGGAACGCGAAAGTGCCGGTCGAACTTTTTCTATTTAAATAGCGTAACTAACAATTTTACTCAGGTGATACAAATTTTAGAATCTCAGCTCTTTTATATTTTGAGTATAGATGTGCGGCGAACGACTATACCCTGATCAAAAATATATATATATTTTATCATATCTAGCACATCTTCTTTAAAGTGTCATAAACGTAAAGGTAAATTTAATATATCCTGATAAGGGCTACGTTTGTACGGATATAAAAAGATATTTTAATGTTTTAATATTAGATGAAACTGATATTCAAAAAATATTTTTTAACCAGCACGACAGCTATATACTTATATTTTTGTCGAATCATACATTTGCATATGTTGGAATAATAAGGAGGATTGTATTTAAACAACTGCCACAATAAAGATAGAATTTTAGGATTAAAAATGGATATTTATATGTTGCGAGTTTTATTTACAAATTTTATTTAAAAAGCTATAGTTATAATTATAAAGCACTTACTAACATCAGCATGTACATGTTCGTAATTTAATTACGTGGAAGCATAATTTTATCTTGATGCATAAAAAAAAGATATACTAATATTTATGCTAGTTAGAGTTATAAATTTTACTACTTTTCACAAGTTAAAATAAATTCTCATCCACACAATTTTGTACCGCGGATGAATACTCAAAAAAGTTTTTATTTATTATTTTATTAAATTGATTTTTATTTTTATTTTATTATATAGTGAAGTGAAAAGGACATTGAAAAAGTGATTAATAAAATTCAAAAATGAAAAGTTCTTTTAGGTATAAAATGCAAAAATAATTCTAATAGGATGGTTAAGTTTAAATATTGGAAGAAAGTAGCGAAATGTGTTTTTTTTTTACACGGTATCAAAACTCGAAGATAGTATTCATTTCTACAAAATTAATGAAAACTTGGCTAAGGGGGCCATAAATTGGGAAAAAATAGGATGATAGGATATGGATAGTTGGAAGATAAGTTGGGAGATGGATCTAAACTGTTTCTTTTTGAAAAGTTGCTAATTGTAAAATGGGGCATTATTATCATAGAAGAACAAATTGGATAGAAGCATGTTTCTGATTTCATTAAACCACGGGTCAAATTTAACTTTGAATGATTTAAATGAGCTGGGAATTAAAATTTTTACCCCTAACAGTATTAGTTTGTTTTACTAATAGTATCGGCAGAAACGTCAACGTTTCGGAACGTACGTGTAAAGCGATATTTCAGTTTTCAATAAGAAACGAAACAGATATAGCCATTGATTAATCTATAGTTAGAATTTATCTTTCTCTTAATTTTTAACGTAATTATCGCTAAGGTAGTTTTCTTTTAAAGTGAGCTTCAACTGATTGGAAATTACATTTACTAGAGTTCTGATGTTACAAAAGTTTATTGTAAAATCAGCATTCATTAATAAAATTTGGGAGCAGAATAGAAAATAGAAAATAATGAATGCTCTGTTCAAATTACGAGTAATATTTCATTGAATGAAAAACTAATAATATAAAGTATATTTTCTTTAAAATGTATAAGAAAGGTCAACATGCTAGAAAATTTAATTTTTATAACTATAGCATCACATTACTAGCACCTAGATTTTACGCTCATACATTCAAATTTCTTTAATATTTTAGTTTGAGTCTCTACTCTTAAAATACAGGAGGTCTAAAATACTAAGTTGGTAATCTCATATTAAATCCTTAAAACACTATGGCCTTCAATATATTATATTTTTTATTTTATTGGACAATGCTATAAGTTTCCAAAACAAGGTTATAGAAAATTTCAAAAAATATCTTTTTTTTGATCCACTCAATGAATATTTGTTATGATTTTGGAAACATGGTTAATTTTTTTGTTAATTTTACTTTTTTAAATAATTTTTATACAATAAGAGTAGTGAAAAATCTATAGCATCAAATATTTAATTCTAAATTTTTTTTTTTTTTCTGAATTTTTCCAAGCAATTTTTAAAATGCGTTTTATATTATTATTTTTTTTTTTTAATTTAAATTTAAATGATATTTTTTGAAAATTTTCAATTAAATTTTCATTTTTTCTATAATGTGAGAAGAGGCAATAAATGAAAGATAAAATAATATAAAATAAATAATTTTCATCATAATTCCAACTGATATTATCGTTAATTACAAAATCCATGTTTAATTCATTGTAAAATTAACGTAAAACAATGTAAAGGAAAAATATTTACAGGTAAACATTTTTTATTACGATTAATGTGCAATTTATATTTCATCAGTTCTGATCAGACAGATTGATGGTATCTACAATGTAATTAAAAATTCATTGATGAAATGTCCATTTTTGTTTTTGTTGTTTTTTTTTTTTGTTTGTTATATTTGACACTTATGTTCTAGTTTCATTTAATTATATTAAAAATCATTTGATCATAAAAAAAAAAATGTATAATTTATCTTTTTTGTAAGAATCATTGTTGTTGTATACAAATATTGTTAATGTATACATGTTTATTTATTTACAGATATTCATTGTAGGAGAAAGTTACCATATAGGTTTACTTTCGTTAGTTTTTGTTTTTTTTTGTTTTTTTTTTTTTATAAAGATAAGCTTAATTCCTCTTGAAGGTACAAAAAGAGTCTCGAGGTGTCACTGGTAGTGAACAATAAAACAAGTGTTATACGATGCAACAAGGAAGTGCAGTATACAATGCATTTCAAAATGTAAATAAAAAATATTTTAAAGATTAAGTTTCATTTATGCAAAATATGATAAAACTATTTACTGCGTTTATGAAAAATGTAATTTACAACCAAACAATTTAACGATTCAACAATCAAAATTCATCATTATTATCGTTAAAAAAAATCATAGTTGAAATACAAAAAAAAACGAGGAAGAATACAGTTGCCCCTGTCAACTCTTAGATACCCGTACGAACCGTTAGTATGTTCACAGCCTGTCGTTCTGCTTACAATATTATTTTTTTAATATTTTAGTATTTTAAAATAATTTGGGTGAATTTTATAATTTCTAGAACTATGGGTTGTACATATATTCAAACTATATGTTTATATGTACATTCTTCAAAAGCAGATTCTAACCTTTCACATAACGATTATCAATCCAAAACTTTTTCAAATATTCTATAGTACCATTTAATACTAAGCGGTAAATGTATATTAAATTTACTTACTATTATATTATATTTAAATATTCCATTGACAGAATACATTTCTTATAAGTACAATAAAATACATATATGTATGTAAATACGCCGCTATATAACATACATCTATACTCTTATCATTCATTCACTAGTGACATATACGATATATTGTAAATAAACATGATATTATATAAGTATGTATATATATTAATATCATATAAATAAAAATTCTTCAAGCAACCGTTATGTTGTTTATTTATTTACATTTTTATGTACTACGCTTTATATCCTCAACAATTTCAAATTATCGAGTAAAACAAAATGGAAAAAATTCGTTAAAGAAATTTGTTAGAAAATTTGAAAAAATCAAGTAACACTTACGTCAATTATAAAGTAACCCTATTTTATTAAAAAAAGTTGTTAACAGAAATAAGCCTATGTTAAAGCTTTAATTTTTGTGTATTACTTCAAAAAAATTTTAACAGGTGTTCAAGTTACAGGTGTTTAAAAATAGGAAATTTTCAGTTTTTCACCCCTTACAGCTCCTAAACGGGAAGTGATACAAAAAAAATTTTTGAAATGACTCACACTTATTTTCAAAGATCTAACTTCTGTAAAAATTTCAAGTTTCCAACTTAAACCGTTTAGAAGATAGAAGGGTTGAAGGATTTTGCAAAATTTGAGTTTCACATAACGGTAAATTAAGACACCGTTTGCCACAAATATATATTTATTGTATATATACTTTTAAAGCTAATAAAAGTAGTAATTGTTTGGCGTTTTCAAAATGAAGATATACCTTATACAACTTGTGCTATAACAATTTAAATATAGAGCTTTTTTGAACCTTTGGGGAGCTGTAGCTCCGTAACGGGTGGGGCTACAAAAAAAAGTTATTCAAAATAAAATTAATATTTTTGTGAGATCTATCAGCAGTTAAAATTTCATAGCTCTATTTCAAAAAAAATGTGGGGATCTAAAAGTTAGGTGTTCGAGAGCTACCCTAAGTTTTGGTCCTAACTCAACCAAAAAAAATAGGGAACCTACAAATTACTCCCAGAATATTTTGTGTAAATTTCAAGATTCTGGCTTTCTTAGTTTTTGAGTTAGCGTGCTGACGGACGGACGGTCATGGCTCAAAAGTCTTAGAATTTTTTTCTGATCCGATCCATACCTTTGAAGGTATATCTAGCTCGCTGATTTCGAGGTGTTACAAATAAGGAGTAATTTTATTATACCCGATCCTATCGTACGGGTATAATTAAGTGTTAATTTAGGGTTTTCAATTTTTAAATTAAGTGCGTCCCTGTTTTTTTGATATTTGGTTTTTATTTTCAACAATTTCAATTCAATAAAAATTGTATGGTTTATTAATAGTTGTTGTTTTTATGTATACACGTATAATAAATAGAAATTATAGCTTTTATAACATCTGAAATACAGAAAAAAAAAAATAAAGCTATAATTTAAAAAACAATTATTGGAAATAAATTTTTATTTTACTAAATTTCCATCAAATTATTAAGGATTTGATCCTGTACCAGCTAAATGAAATGATTATATTTATATACAAATTGTTCCGAAATAGTTGAAATGAATGATCATAGATGATAGCGGAGGGGAAAATGAACATGACGTTTTAGGATAAAACTAGATGTACCTTTTGAGATAAGTTGGCTTAAATATACTATAAACAGTTCTTGAGATAAGTTTGACTCAAATATTCTATTAAGTTCTACAAGTATTTTTCTGGGGTATAATTATATTCTTGAAAAAATCACTAAAGATCAACTAATTAATATTGAATCCTTTTTGAAAATGATATGATAAAGGTCATGATAAAGGTCATGAAGTCGATTGAAGTAGAAGAAGTTGAGATTTCACAAAATTTCAAAAAAAACTAACAATTTATTTAAAAAGTTGTTTAAATTTGTATTAAAATATTTTTTGACCATAAACATACATACATAGCACTAGTATAACATTGCATTTAATAATATTTTCTGACATTTAGCAAAACTTTAACAAACTTTCTTAGTTTATAAAAAGACGTTACATTTTATATCTGTTCAATAGACAGATCTTTTTATAAAACTCATCATATTATGATCTTTACTCCGAATTATCTAAAAAAAAAAAATCATTTCAAATTAATTAAAAAAATCTTTTGTTTCTTTTCTTGAAAAGTCACCCTGTGCATATTTGATATTTTTGTATCTATATTGCATAGGTAATTACCATTTTACACATGCTAAGAGAAAATGAGTATAGTCTGAATTTAAAAAAAAAAAAAAAAAACTTACATACACACACACTCATAGATACAAGAGTAATATTATAGTTAGTTAACAGAGAAAATTTTCATTGTATGGTAATAATTTATTAAACTGTACTTTTTTTTTTTTTGAACATGAAAAATGAAAAACAACCAAAAAAAAAAAAAATGTAAAATATTTATATGTTTTTCCTTTTTTTTTTCTGCATAATAACGAAACTAAAAAAAAAAAATATATAATAATAATGAAACACCGAAGAACACGATAGTCACAAATAAAAAGAGACATGGCAACCGATTAATTAAAGTTGTAATATATTATGGCTGCACTTTATAATATTTACGAGTTGTTCTAGAGATTCAGGATTTCAGGAATATTTATACAATAAAATATAAATAGAACAATGTTAATGTTAATTTTTACAAAAGGAATCTTTGTAATTCCGAGTTTTTTTTTTGTCTGAATGTTTTTTATGTTCTTTTTTATTTTTGGTATTTTAAATGTTGCATAAAAAATGAAATATTGAATAAAGGTTTTATTTTGTTTTTTTTTTTTTAAAACTTTGATTGTCTAACCAATTATTTAAAAATTTATTAGATAGTTTTAAAAATAAATAGTTGAGATAAAAATACAAAATAAGAATAAATTTATTCTATACTTCTAAAGATTTTTTTTTTTTGTTTTTATTTATTCATATTAATTTATTTATTACATCGTTAAAAATTGTTACAATATCTTTTCTATTAAAAATTCTTGCCTGCCTGCATAGATTTGATTTGAACTTTCAGTTGATTTACAATTTTCGGTCAAGATTCCTTTGTTTGGTTGGACGGTTTGGATTAATATCAGTAGATCGAGGTTGGTTCTAAGTCATTATTTTATTATCATATATACCCAACATATTATTTATTTACTTAAAAATAATATTACAAAAATCATTTTCATATAGTATTTTTATAACCCTCAGCTGTTTAGGCAATTACGGGGTGACTAATGAATTATTATTATTGTTTTTTTTTTTACTTTTTATTTTGTTTTTACGTACAGTCTTATCTTTAACTACAAAACAAAGTTAACAAAAAAGGTTATTTTATTTTATTTTTTTTTAACATTTAAAAAACATTAGGTTTAATCTAATTTATTTTTAAATAAAAAGCCCTAGCCTAACCTAACTTAACCTAAACTTAACACTTAACTATACTAATCTTGGTAAAAAAAAATTGCTTGCCAATAAATTTACAAAAAATGATTAATTCTTTATTCCGTTATGTTTACCAATCAATAATTCTTTCTTATCGTTTTATCTTTAACTGGACAGGTCGTATTTCATATTATCAGCGTTAATGTTGCCTGAGTTATATACGATTTTTTTTCACGTGGTTCATCTACTATAGTGAAGTAGTATACGGACATGATTTTGGTTTTGAATATAACAATTTTTATTTAAGAAGATGAAATGTCCAGAGACTATGAATCCCGTGAGCAAAGTCTTCTTAATGTACCTCTCATTGTGGTAAAATATATGTGATACTCGAGTATTTAATGCTCTATCATTTATTATTTCTGATTAATTTTATGATAAAAAAAATGATCTATTGTGATGATATTCTTGATTTGGACGGTTTCAGGCTTTCGGTAATGCATTATTATTTATTTATTTATTTATATTAATATTACATATAGAAATGTAATACAATATTATTAAACCATCGGCTACCAAGGCCATTATAGGTTTTTATACTATTATTAAATTATATACTAATATTATTTATTTTGTTTATATTATATACTAAATATTTACATTATATTTGGTCGTAAGGGGGGTATGTAAAAAAAAAAAACACTTACGACCTGTGCAGGCATCGAACCCATACTCCTTTTGTTAATACGCCACAGGCCTACCCACTAGGCTACCGAAGCCCCTACATTATTAATATACTGAAATAAATTGAATATAGGGTAATTGCATACTTTAAGGATGACAAATTATGTATAATGTATTATTGTTATAACGGTAACATTTTTTATTTATTTAAAATTGATTGTATGTGTTTGTTAACTCGATGATACGTTTAAGTAATAGGATTGAATTCTGTGTTTTCATATCTTGTTTTTTTGTTTTTTGTGTTATTTTAATTTTAATACAATTCGAGTTACAATGTAAATAATAAAACAATAATAAAAACGAGGAAGAGTGCAGTCGAGTAGACTTTGTCAACTCTGGGATACCCGTATGAACGTAATATACCCTGTTTCTATAAAACTTGATCATCATTTATCATCGCAATTTCAGATGTTTTAGTACCGACGTTATAACTACCTAGATATATTTATGTAAATTTTGGAGTTGTATGACAGCTACCCAAATCTTTCGCACCAGGACAACCAAATTTTACAGAAGTTGTTGCCATTAAACTTGATCATCATTTATTAGATTTCAGACACCTAGCTTCATTAAGTTCCAAGAGGTGCAAGAAGCCAGAACCGGTTGCTCTAGACCAATCAACATTTACAAAAGTTTTTGGCATGTAACTCGACAATTTTTCATAAAACTTCAGATACCTAGCTTTAATAGACACTGAGTTATTTACATTTAAAAATAGATGTTGTATGGCAGCTACCCGAACTTGTTGATCCAGAATCAAATTTTACAGGTACTGTTGACCTGCAACTCGACACGATTTTTCAAAATTTGAGATACCTTACTTCAAGAGATACTGAGTTATGAACGGACGGACGGCTTAATTCGATTCTCGAACGGATCGAAATCAGAATTCGATTCTGAGCGGATCCATACCTTTGACACTATATCTAGCTCGACTACTTTTAAGGTGTCACAAATGTAATGGCAAATTTATTATAGCCTTGACCATAGTTCATACGGGTATAATTATTTTTGTAAACAATCAATTATACAGAAGAGAAGTCATTCATCTTTTTATTGCATTTAGTTTTATTGCATAAGTTTTTTAAGTTGTAAACAAAATTTTGTATCTGCAAGTTTATATCCATATAGTTAAAATATTGTTCAGCTAAACTATAGTTATTATATTATTTATTATTTTTGTTTTTGTTTTTTTTTTTATTAAAAGATTTCATTCTGAATAGATTGAATTCCGTCAGAACGGTTAATGGTTTGGATAATAATCACTCGAGTTTTTATTAATACATTTTTACTGTTATCGTCGTTATATCGATACCAGATGAAATCAAAGATCGTAAATAATTAAAATTATGTGTATGTATGTATGCATGTATATATGTACAATTTACTACTATCTGGTATATTTATTTTTATCACAAGTAATGGCGCTTTTTTTTTTTTTTTTTTAGTTTTAATCTGTTATGAAGAAATTTTTTTATGAATTTATTTAATTATAATGAGTTTATTTTTGCGTTAAGAATATAAATTATATGTTAATTTAATTGTAATTACAGAATTATTTATGTTTACTTAATTTGTTATTAATAGTTTTGATTTTTTAATGTTTTAATAATATGTATATACATATTTATATTGTTAAAGATAAAAAGTTATTATATAACAGGACAGTGTATTTACAGCAGTGGAATTTTTTGTCTGATAATTTTTTTGTTTTTCCTTATTTATGTCCTCATTTTATGTAATTCAACTTTTTTTTTTCACAGAAGTCTTATAAGAGATTAAGACTTTTTAATAAGAGATATATTAAGTTTATTTAATTTATTTATTTATTTATTAATTTAAATAATATATTAATCGTAATATTTATATATGTATTTATTTTTCTATTTCTTAGAATCCTTAGAAAAAAATCATGAATGTTTTTTTATATGCATTACTATCATTATATGCATTTATATGCATTATATTTGTAAAAAATTGCATGCTAGAGTATTAAAAACAGAAAATAATTTTGTCAGAAAGTTTGAGAAAAAAACTGTTTCCAATATTTGTAATGTGTAATGTAATATGTGTATCAACCGAAAGAATGTTGATATGTCGATAGGATGACAACTGCAGGAAAGAGATTAATACATTTAAGTTCATATAGGTGCATATTATGAAAATAGTAAATATTGTTAGGTAAAAGTTGGACTTGTTTCTGGTATTGTAATTATGAATATCAACCATTAATAATATAAAGTTATGCCTTATTTTATTATTTATAATTTTAAAAGCAATAATATACAACTCTCTTTTGCAAATATTTTCGAAACTTAAGTATTGGTCTGAATATAACAAATTATGTGCAATAACTATTCTATTTAGCGCGATTTGAGGAGCCTTACACCATATGGGGTTCAGATAAGTTAAATGAGATAGAATATAAGACGAATATATAGAGCGTAATACACTGTTGGTGAAAAATTTTCGAAGCCGTCTTAAGATAAATATGTAGGGGCTTATTTTTTTGATAATATGTTCCGTATGATCATACCATTTCATTTTACTATCTAAGATTAGTCCTAAGTAATTAAAATTCTTGACTATCTCTATTGACACGCTTTTATAAAAAAAGCCATAGTTGCTACAGATTTTGTTATCAAATAACAAAATTTTGGTTTTTTTGGTGTTAAGTAAGAGGCGATTATTACTCAGCCATTTTTCGATCATTGTTAGATCATGATAGATATTATTTCTCAGATGCTCCTCACTTATTTCTGAACATTTTAAGACAGCGTCGTCGGCATAAAGTTGCATAGATCCTTTCAAAAAAAGGCGTGAAATGTCATCAATATAAAGTTTGAAGAGAAGTGGACCTAAAATTGATCCTTGAGGAACTCCCTTTTTAATTAATTTCAAATCACTGAGTTTATCATTTATTCTTACTTTTTGCTCACGATTTGATAGGTATGATTTAAAAAAGGTAATTTGATCTTCAGAAAAGCTTAGTAACCGTAGTTTGTGTATTAGAATTTGGTGATCAACACAGTCAAACGCTTTCTGAAGATCAAGAAAGACACAAGAAACATATTTGCTGTTATCAAAATTTTTAGAAATAAAATCGGTTAGACTGAGGCAAGCAGCTGTGGTATTAGAGTTCTTTTCGAATCCGTATTGCTCATTGTGAACTATATTGTTGCTTCTGAGAAAAATGTCCAATCTGTTCTTAATAATACATTCGAAGATTTTGGACATAGCACTCAAAATTGAAATGGGGCGATAATTAGACTTATCCAAAGAACAACCACTTTTATAAATTGGTGTAACAATAGCTATTTTTAAGCATTGTGGAAACGTGAAGGTTTCAAATGAAATATTTACGAATTTAGCTATTAGAGGAGCTAGGAGTTCAGAAAATCTTTTTATAAAATTGGAAGAGATCTTGTCATACCCAGTCGCCGCTCTTGGTTTCAACATTTTGATCGTCTCCAGAACTTCCTCAGTGTTCGTTGAGATTAAATTAAAATTTGTATAAATATTCTTTGGAAATTGCCCAAGATAAGCATAATCAACCTGATTCTTCGGAATATTTAGTTCATCTGTGACATTTATAAAGAAATTATTCATGAAATTTGCTATTGTTTGATTGTTGTCTTTCAGAACTTTAATATTATTTGATTTACTAGAATTTTTATTAAACATAATTCTTTTATATAAGTCCCACAATTTTTTACTATCATCCGAAATTCGCGAAAATTCATTAGAATAAAAGTTTTGATTTAGATTGACTACCTTTATTAGTATTTATATATTGGAGTTGTAAAATATATTAGAATATCATTAGAATAAGTTTTGGTTTTGATTTAGATTGACTATCTTTATTAGTATCTATATATTGGAGTTGTAAAATATAAAAAGATTTTTAATTTTAAAATTTCGAAATCTTTTTTGAACTAAAAGAAAATTTTGAAATTATTAAGATATGACAAATCTGACAAATGACGTAGGATTTAAGTCTTTCCGGTCGATTTTTCAGATGAAAGCCCAACTAACAATTTAAGATTTATTTTAGTCTTCAGAACCACTATAAAGCCAAATTTTGGTGGCAACATTAAAACATAAAAATCGTAATGAAGGTCATAAAACTATAATAAAACCTTAATAAGACCGAGGAGATGCACTTTATAAAACTCTTTTGATTTAATTCAGTAGCTTTATAGCGCATTTCTAAACTCTTATAAAATTCTCTCCATAAAACTATTTTGCTTTAATTTATAAACTTTCTATCATACTTTGTAACATTTTTAAAACCAATTGCACAAACTATTTGGTTTTTAACAAACCTTTTAGAACGTTTTGAAACCCTAATAAAACTAAAACTAAGAGTACTTTAAAACTACATTGCATCTAAACTGAATAAGTTGATTTTTCTAAGATTAAAATACTTCCAATACTTTTGCTTTAAGACAATCTGAATAAAAATAAAATTTGATTGACCTTTACATGTTTATTTTCAGAACTTATACTTTTTTTTTGTCTATCAAAAAAATTATATTATGTATACTGAATAAAATCTAAATTAAGAAAATGTTTAATTAAATTGGTACAGGCAAATTTTTTAAAATGAATGGTATTTTACCGTTAATATATTATAAAATAGGTTCGAGAGTGACAACGCGTCTTCACAAAAATTAAAAATAATAAAAATTTTTATTTTTGTTTTTGTATCAAAAATATATAATTTCTGTAGACTAGGCCATTTTAACACAATTTAGTCTTAAGTTCTGATGTAAATTTCACTGAAAATGGCGCCTTTCGATAAGAGTGCAAATGGTCTTCTGTAAGTCTAAAATATAACCATCATAGAATATTTTTTTCTTATTCGAGTCTAATTAGGAAAACAAGAGTCTGATTTAAGATTACTTAGAAAACTTTCTAGTTTTTTTAAAAATTTTTTGCTTCGCCCATACACATGATATGTCAAACGTTTTTCAGTTACTGATTTACATAAAAGAAATTTTGTATTTATAATATTTTTATAATATTTTTTTAACTTTTTTTTTAATTACAAATGATATACTTCAAATTTTTTTTTTGCGTCTAAAGCAATAAACATGGCCATAAATAAAATCAAGTAACACTTTTGAAGCTTTTCTGGTTTTTATTTAGTTTTAAAAATGACCAAAAACTCTTAAGACCAAATTAGTAATAAAAATAAGTTTTTTAGAAGTCTTTCTTGCTCATTAATAAAACCAAGTGGTCTCAACAAAAGCCAAATGGCTATGAAGAAGTTTTCTTTTATTTTAATATGGTTATAAGAAAGACTGAAAATTCTTAAGACTAAATCAGATATAAACATAGGTTTTATAGCATTCTTGCCAACTCACAATGATAAGACTTTCCCAAGATGATGATACTACTTTTATTATGGCTTTATAAATAGTTTTAACAAACAACGCAAATGTACTTATAAAACTGTGAAGCAGTTCGAATGTCAAAGTTTAGATCAAATGGTTTGATGAGAAAAATACAAATATTATGAAGTCTCCAACAGTTCTATAAAACCTTATTATAAAACTTTTTAATAATAAAGCCATTAGGTAAACTAAAACATCTTCATAAATTAATTTAGCAGATAAAACTTGCGCAAGGTTATTTGGCATTTCAATTGTTACTTGGGGGAGGTGTAGTATTTGAAGCTCCGATCAAATCAAAATATTATATACCGCAGCTATGTCTGAAAAGGAAAGGTTCATTTATTTCCTAATCACATTAAATGTGGGATGGGCGAATCAAAATAAAAGAATTAATAATATTGTATTATGATTTTAATTAATGCTTATTTGTAAAATAATATTTATTTTTTTAACTTATTAATCTAATAAATAATTTTGTAAAAAGTAACTTTTCAATTCTTACCATAATAACATTATTGTATCATTTAATTAAATTTGTATATTTATTTTTTAAAATTTTTTTTTGTCAGAAAAGTTATATTATTAATTACTGAATTTTCTTTTAATTTTATAAAGTTAAATTTTATTTTATTAATTAATTCTTTGTGTATTAATTTAATATATATATTGTTTATTGTTATGGCAAATATATATATATATATATTTTTTTTTCAAAAAGTTATTTTTTGTTTTAATTTTCTCTTTTAAATTTATATGTATATTTATGCATTTCAATTTGATTGAAGGCCTAATAAAATTAAGTTTATTATAGAATATTTCTAATTTAATATTATATACTTAAATCAAATTACATTTATTACATATTTCATTTTATTGATATTCATTTAAATTTTTTTTGGTTTAATATGCAGTAGAGGTCAGTTTAAAAGTACCAATTTCATTATACATAATTAAACTTCTTTTATAAGTTTTAATAATCTTATTTATTTATTTATATTAAAAATAGAGCCACGTGGTTAAGAAATACGCCATCAAAACCTCTCATTAATTTTAAACAACTTAAAATATAGGTCTAAAAATCCATAAGAAATGTATTGTTATTTTGGGTTCTATTTTGTTTAAATTTAAAATTGATAAAAACATGGAAGAATGTATAGAGTTATTTTGAAAAATATAAAATATCTAGTTTTATTAACAATCAATATATGAAGATAAATTTCACAGTTACCCGATACTGTTACATTAGGATTAACCACATTTTTGTTTTTTTTAAAGTCATTGGCATAAAACTTAATTTCTTTTCACAAAATTTCAGATACTTTTAACTAGACACTGAATTATTCGTATATAAAAAATGAAGTTGTATATCAGCTTGCTCGAACTTGTTGTTTTAACCCTCTGTTTTGGAAGCTTCTCAGATTAATTCACCAGAGAGTTCTTAATTAGATTAGTTCATATTAATTCTTCAGAGAGTTCACCTAAATTTTGGAAAAAGAAATTACCAAAATTTCCTGTTTTTCATTGACAGACTAGAAAAGGTACAGATAAAGTACTCCACGCTATCTATTAAAATGTACAGTTTAAATCCATTCTGCTTACTTATACAATGTACACTGAGTTATTATGATATAAAAAAGAAGTATGACAGGTACTCGAACAAGAACGCCGATTCTGTTCCATTTCAATAGAAAAGGTAATATAAAATAAAAATTATATTATATAATAATATAAAAATTAAATGATAAAAATAAGTTTAACTGCATTATTTCGGAGTTTGGAACGGAATATATAGAAGAGCAAGAATATATATATACGTTTATACCATATCTATCTCATCTATAATGTCTTCGTCCGGGTATAAAAATTATTAAAATCCTATTATTACCTAAATCGAACTTCTTAGTTGAAATTTGACTTAGGTAATAATAAGGATGAAATTATTTCATAAGTTAGATATGTATTTAATATAAAGGATCAAAACTTAAACTAAATCTATTGTGCCGTATATTACGGATTAATTATTTTATAAACAAATAATGTAAAATATTTAGATTGTATTCTTTTTAAGAAAATCACTATACTGTTTAAGAATTTTGTATGATATTTAATGTTAATAAAGATTTTATGATTTTTTGTTTTTTTTTTTTTTTTTTTTTTGCAAAAAGGACAAAATAAAATATAATAATATTCTATGAAATTTAATACATAAAATTTGAAAATCTATTACATGATTAAATCTTAAGTAATAATAATATTATATTTATAACAAACAATTAGAATTTTAAAAAATGTTTTCAATAGATAAATATTGTAACTTTCATTGAATAAAAATTATATACATACATACTTATACATACTTTTGTTTTTAATCTTGATAATAATGGAAAATAATATTTTTGTAAAATGAAAAGGTAATTTTATAAAATAAAATTCTGTGTGAAAAGAAGGAAATACTTGTTCAAAAAAATTGAAAACAATGACAAATTTTTGAAAATTTTCCTAATCTCTATTTATTATTATTAAAAGTACTAAATTTAATACTTGATATTATATTTATAATTTATTTTCTATAAAACTAAAATTGACATAGATATATACTAAATTTTAGATTTCTTTCAGTAATTTTCATTATATAATAAAAAAAAAAATCGAATTATTTTAGACTATAAATAACTAAAATTAGTATTCTGGAATGTACTTCTAAGTTGTATTGTATTTAAATTCTCTATAAATAATTTTGGAGAATTTGCATAAAAAATTTATTATAAAATTAAAGTTAAAATCAAAAAAGTTAATTTTATGGAATTAATTTTGTTTGAAAAGAAAGAAAAAAATCTTAAAAATAAAATTTTAAATTAATTTACGAAGTGCCGGGTGCAGAATTTTGCTTTTTTTTCAATATTTTCTTTTTCAAAATCTTGTTTTTTTTTTTTAAATCTTACTTTTCCTAAAAATTTAGCTATATCTTGTTATTTGTATGAGTCAGATCTAAGTTAAAATACCACATTGTTGAGAGTCGCAAAATTATTTCAAATTAATGATTCTATTTAGCCAATTATATCTAATAAGTTTCCCAGAATATCAATATTTTTGTGAATGCAAAATTTTGGTTTAGTAGGAGTTTTTATTGTTGGTTATTAAATCTGGGTTATATATTTTCCTCAGAATAGGTATATACACCTTTTTTACTTTACGGAGATATTAATTTCAGTTTAAGTGAAAAGATTTTCTTTTTAATTGAAACTATTTTTTTTTTATTAACAGTGATTTTAACTTTTTAAGTTTAAGAAAGGCTGGTTAAATGAACTTTATTTTAATAAAAGTTGTGTTTGATTGGATATGTATTGTTTTATATATTTTATAAATGTATATATGTATTATATAACATGTAACATATATTTATATGCCTTGTAGTCTCTGTTTGAAAAGTTTTTAAAGAATAATATACAAAAAATTATATTGCAGATAACTTATAATAAATTGCGACAATGCAAAAACTTGCATTTAAAAAAGAAATTATTGTACTTAAACAAGTTTTCCTTTTTAAATGAAATTATCTTAATTTAAAAAAAAAAAAAAAAAAACTTTTAGTTTAAATTGTCATACATTTTCTTAAAATAAAGCTATATATTATATATGTGTAAGATTCTTGAATAGAAGGGATTTATAGGTTGATTACAAAATTAAGCAGGCAAAATTAAATTTAAAAATAAAATTAGATAAAAAGAAATTTTTAATAAATATTAATTTTTAAATTTTTGGGGCGCCCCAAATAAATGAAATAGAACAAAAAAAAAAAAGAAGATTTTGAAAAAACAAGATTAAAAAAAAACAGCATTTGAAAAAAAAAAATAAAATTTCGTAGTTAACCCAATAATTTCTCTTGTTCGAAAAAGGTGAATACTATCTTTACAAGTGTAACATATAAATAGTATTTAAATATGACATAAAAACTCAATATTTTTATTTACAAAAAAGGTTTTCTTCTTTTGCAGAATTAACAAAATGAAATTTTTTCCTTTTCGAAATTCAGGGAAAAGTTTAAAAACTTAGATTAAATATTTTTTTTTTTTATTGCATTTCTCTGTCACATAAATGAATTTCCTATCCAATTCAATTCGGGATTCGAACCCACACGCCCTCGGTGTTTGCAGCGTATTTTATACGCTCTTCCTAGGACACCGAGTGTTCTAGATTGGATTCGAATCCACACTCCCTCGGTGTTTATTTTATACGCTGTTATCCACTAAACCACTGAGGCCCTGGATTAAATATAAGTTCTTCAGAGTTAATTAAGTGTAATTAGATAGCACTTAATGGGAAGATTCGGAAATGTTCTTACTGCCTTTGTGCATACTTAAATTTCAAGAATTTAATTTAAGTACAAGTTTAGTTTGTGCAAAACAGTTCTAAAATTAATGTCATTAAATCACAAAATTATTTAAAAAATTAAAATTAAAAAAATAGTTACATAATTTAAAAAATTGTTGAAAAAAAAAACAAAAACCAAATGCTTCTAATCAGAAAATTTGTTATATTTTTAAAACACAAATAGATTTGTTAGTGAAAATGTGTATATATATGTATATTTTGCAGAAATACAACACAGTACCAGATTTAATATCTAAATAAATTTAAAACTATTAAAAAAACCATTTAATTTGACATTCAAAGTTCAGTTTAAAAATTTCTGATAGGACAAATAATATGATATTTATAAAGTGATTGAAATAAATGGATTGCCCTAGTAAAATTAAAATATAATTATAATATATAAAATATAAAATGTGTCAACTATATTATTTTATAAAAAAAAAAAAAAATTATATCTTTCTGAAACATTATGTTAAAACATAATAGCTTATTTTCTATTCTGTACATATAATTTTTAAATAGTTATAATTTTTTAATATGATAATCAAACAACACTATAAATATAATCATTAATATTAAATAGAATTTATATACTTAGAAATCAAATATTAAGAGTTTTTTTTTTCAAAAATTACCCTTATTAAGAATTTTATGCGTTTTTGTTACAGTTTAAAAATATATTTAATATAAAGAAAGTATCTATACATAATACAATTAAGTAAATGCACATTATATGATGGAAAATTATATCTATAGGCGTTAGTAATACCCGTAAGTATTTTTATAAGTAATAATTTACATATATATGTATAAATGTATTAACTGTATATATGGTTATAATATTATTTTCGAAATCCTTTACTTATGTAATATTTTAATATAATTATACCTATAAATATTTTTCTATTATAAAATAATTTTAAAAAATTTTCTTGTAATATTATTTTGAAAATAATTATTATTTTTAAAAGAAAAATGGATGATTATTATTATTGTGTTTATTTTTTTTTTTTTTTCCTTACAATATTCCATATCTGACTTTCCTATGCACAAGATAAATAGATTTAAAATTATGAAAAAACGAGGAAGAAAATAAAACTTGATCATCTTTTAAAAACTTTCTGATGTTTTAGTACCGACGTTAACTACAGCGATATATTTATATATGTAAATTGTGGAGTTCTATAACAGCTACTCGAATCTATTGCATAAGCACAACCATATTTTACAGAAGTTGTTGCCATAAAACTTGATCATCATTTATAAGATTTTAGACGCCTAGCTTCATTTAGTTCCAAGAAATGCAAGAAGCCTAAACCGGCTGCTTTAGACCAATCAAATCTAAGAAAAGTTTTTGGCATGTAACTCGGCAGCTTTTCATTAAATTTCAGATAGCTAGCTTCAATAGACACTGAGTTATTTTCATTTAAAAAGATAAGTTGTATGGCAGCTACCCGAACCTGTTGCACCAGCACAACCAAATTTTACAGAAGTTGTGGTCATAAAACTGAATCATCATTTGTAATATTTCAGGCGTCTAGCTTCATTAAGTTGCAAGAGGTTCAAGAAGCCTGAACCGGCTACTCTAGACCAACTAAATTTTACAAAAGTTGTTGGCATGTAACTGGACACCTCTTTACTAAACTTCAGGTTCCTAGCTTCAGTAGATACTGAATTATTTTTATTTAAAAGGATAAGTTGTATGGCAGCTACCTGAACCTGTCATACCATCACAACCAAATTTTACAGAAGTTGTTGCCATAAAACTTTATCATCATTTGCAAAATTTCAGATACCTAGTTTGAAAACATACTGAGTTATTGCCATATAAAGAAAGAAGTTGTATGGCAGCTACTCGAACCCGACGACTGAAAATGCTGGATTTAAATAGTAAAACTAACAATTTTGTAAAAGTGACGTAAAAAAAATTCAGCCTCCTAGCTCCTTTATTTTTTTAGTTATCGTGCGGACGGACGGGCGTACATGGCTTAATCGACTCAGAATTGAATTCTGAGCCGATCCATACCTTTGACACTATATCTAGCTCGACTCCTTTAAGGTGTCACAAAAGTAATGGTAAATTTATTATACCCTTGAAGATAGTTCATACGGGTATAAAAAAATATCATAATTTTTTTTTTTTTTTTTTGGATAAAATTATAAGAAGAGAATTCTAATAAATAGTAGGGGCCCTGTTTAACTGTTGTGTACGTATATTTTACCGTGACATATAAATTACAAAAGATTTGTATGGGATACAAAATTTCTTGATTCCAAAACAAAAAAGAAATCATGCTTCTAAACATACATATGTATGTATTGTATGTTATACATTAATGTAAATTTTGTAATATGTAAATCGTATCCAAAATATGTATACTTGTATTCAAAACTTAGCGGAATGTCATAATACGTAGTGTGTGACTGAAAACTGCTAAATTATAATTATAGATAGTTCAAAAATCATATATTCGAAAATTAAACAAACATTTATAGGTTTTAAACTATTTGAAAATTACTTGAGTTTTTATTTATAGTTTAGAAAAAATGAGTTTTTAACACTAGTTAATAACGATTTAATTATATCTAATTTATTTTGTATTCCCTATTTTTGGAAAGCTACTTATTACGTTTCTTATTTTTATATTTAGAAACTTCTTATATTATACCCAATTTTTTTATTCGTATTTTCCTCAATCGTCAAACCAAACAGTATATTGTAACATTGATTCTAACCTAAATGTTTCGTTTAAAAGGACGGGAGGTGTGGAGCCCATCCCAACACTATCACTATTGGTGTCTTTCGAGATGATATAATTTTCTGTGCCTCTGTTGATAACTCATTCGAGTTTGCATTTTCTCTTCTAAATTTTAATCTTGTTTCAGGGTATAATTTTGAGATTATTCATTTTGTTTTAGATTGTTCGTTGTAGTTTCGATTTTCTGTAAACGATTTACATTTTTTAACCGTAAATATTTTTGATTATTTCCTAAAATTTCGAATTTTAGCAACTATTCAAAATTTGAAACGTTATGTATGTTAAAATGTTTTTAGAAGAACTTAAAATTATATTGCAACAACATTACATTCTATACGATATTTTATTCTCATTCTTAAGAAATTTTTCACTTATCCAAAAAATATAATTGTGGAAATAATTGTGGATCGGAAATTAGATATTAAAATTTCGCAACTCTTTTAAACTTTCATATAAATCTGCCGATGTCATTTTTAATAAAAGTCTTTAAAATTTAATGCAAAAAAAAACACAAATATATACCATGAAATAAAATTTGGTTTTTTATTTTTGTGTGAAATAATTATTTTCAAATTTCAAAGAATATTAATAAAGTGACTTTAAATAAGAGTAATTTTATTTCTTTTTTTAAAAGTGTTACAATTTGAAGATGGAAAACATTTTTTTTTTTGTTTTGTATATAATGAAGAAAGAGATTATTTAAATATAAGGAATAAGGATGTATTTATAACGATTTGAAAAATATGAAAATTTCAGATTTTTTTTTTTTTTAGTCTAAAGCTCTTTTGTTTAAAGAGTTATCTGGTATATATACACTTTAACTGTTAGATAGGTGCCCGGAAATAATGCACCAGGAAATAATGTTGAAACGGCTTTATTTCCCTTCTGATGCGGAAATAATGTCGAAATCGCGAATTTCAAAAATTCGGCTTTATTGCCGCTTTAAAAAGGAAATAAAGTCGAATCGACCTTATTTCCAAATTCTAAATATGTATTTCATTTTTTCTTGTGATTTTGACATCAGTGATACATGAGGGATTTCTGTTGAAATATGCATAAAAAATTATTAGTAGGGATTTTAGACTTGAATATGAAATCATAGTGTTCTATTTTTCCAGAACAAATTTACTCAAGGGGGCAAACTTGATTTTGTAACCAACTCTAAACACCCTCTTATTTTTTTTTTCAGTTATATTAAAAGGTGCAGTGACAGAACGCGCGAGGAAATAGAGCACGTTTAAAATAAATAAGGATACACCTTTTACAGAATATTTAGATACATGCATAATCTAGTTTCTGAATTAGGATGGATTTTAGAGATGGTTAAAAAATCAGGTTTATACGCTTTTTCCAGAATATGTATATAATCCTCCTAATTCAAAACTCGTATATGCATATTTTTAAATATTCTGTACAAGGCGTATAATCCTGATTTTGAATTCAATTCTAAAATCCCTCACAAAATCCCTGACAATCGGAGTATTACTTATATACATATTTTCGAAAAAGGATATAACCTTGATTCCATAACCAACTCTAAAGCCTCTCCCAAATCAGAATCTCGCACACATACATATTAGTAAATATTTTGAAAAAAGGGGTATTCCATTTTTATCCAAAACTCTAAAATCCCTCCTAATACGTTAGCTCTACATATTCCATTACACTCTTCTTTTAATAACAAAAAATAGTGTGGGTTTTAATTTCAATTCAAAAGGAATTAAAGCCCACGGGTTTTAATTTCTTTTAATTATGGGCTTTAATTCCAACTTAAAAAGGAATTAACGCCAACGGGCTTTATTTCCTCGGGCGTTCTGTCTCTATACCATATTAAAAAATTATAATTTATTTTTGTTCTATTTATTATTTTATTTATTTCTAATGTAATTTCTAGGAACTTAAATATTTTTTTGATATTAGCATCAGTGGACGTGTATACCAACAGCGTAGGAAAGCACCCGCCTGGGAGTTCTCAACAGCCCACCGGCTACTTGATGCGGCTGTCTAGCACGCAGCACGCAGATCTGACCATAATATGGAAAATAAAAGTAGTTGTTGAAAATATTCGGATTTTATAATCGGTTACAAAATCAATGTTATCCGCTTTTTCCAGAATATGTATGTATATGTAAATATTCAAAAAATTTGTTATTAACATTTATTGTCTTACATCTGTTATGTTACGGTGACCGGAAATAATGCCCCAAAAAATAAAATCGAATATTCGACTTTATATTCGGTATTCGACTTTATTTCTTTTTTAATTTCGGCATTATTTCCTTTTCAAAATGGTAATAAGATCGAATTCTCAAAATTGCCGATATCGGCTTTATTTCCTGGGGTAATTATTTCCCGGGCACCTGTTAGATACAATATCTATTAATAAAGTTAATATAATATTTTAAAATATTATTTAAGTGCTGATAATATATTGTATTAAAATAAATATCTAGAAGATACCGATTTTAAATTAATTGTTTTTTATATGACTGAAATATAGAATAAGATATATTTTAAAATACTAAGAAAAAATAATAAGGAAGATTATATTTTCTATTTTTCTTCTCATTAATTTTTATTCGATATACCTATATATATATATATATAAATATAAATTTTATATATATATATATATTTATAAAATTATATATATAAATTTTATATATATATATATATATATATAAATTCTATATAAATAAAATGTGCAAATGTACACATACATAAATACATATATTTATATATAATGTATATAATAATTATAAACAAGTATCAAATAAAATATTCTATAGAATTATAATATAAGTGTATCCTTAAAAATAATTTCCTTCCCACAGGATTTTTGTTTCATCGTTTTCTTGCTTGGTTTTAAGTGTATAATATACATTAATGTATTGTGTTAATTTTTAATTTATTTCGAATATATGTGTTTGTGAATTTTATAATGTATGTGTATAAGAAAAAAAAAAAAATTTAGATAAAATATATATTTGCTTGTTTGCTTGACTTAATAAAATTTTTTGACTGCATATATTTTTTTTTTTTAATTTTTTTTTTGGTTTTTAAAATTATGCAATGTCAGAAACAATTTTTTTTTGAATTATGAAATAAAAACATTTCAATTATAATATTAAAATTATTATAATAATCATAAGTGGAAAGAAAATATTATATATTTGTTGTAAAATATTTATTTTTTTTGTACGAGTATAAGATATTTTTTTTAAATTTTACTCTTAATGTGAAATAGTATTTAGTTAAGTTGAATTTAAAGGAAAAAAAAAATTTATTTTAATATATATTAATTTTATTATACAAATATGTAATAAAAGATATCAAAATAGAACTACAATTCTAAAATATGGAAATTTATAATAATACAGTAATGTCTTGATAATCTGAACAATTTATTGTATTTATCAA
The DNA here is from genome assembly GCA_947095535.1 of Poecilobothrus nobilitatus. Lineage (NCBI taxonomy): Eukaryota > Metazoa > Arthropoda > Insecta > Diptera > Dolichopodidae > Poecilobothrus > Poecilobothrus nobilitatus. The sequence goes on along the minus strand of OX352774.1, from coordinate 186,958,358 downwards.
ATCGGATTATTGGTAAAATCAGATTAATGGATGTGATCTTACTGGCTACCAGTTGAGAAAAATTGGGTAAATTTTGAAAGTAACAAAAATAAAATTTCAATTCATAATTTATTTTATTATATTAAAAAATAAAAATTGTGTCCTGAAATCTTTTTTTGAATTTTTCATACCATCCAGTACTTGATTTAAATATTTTTGTATCTTTATATATCACTTTTTAAAAATATATTTTACATTTTAACATAAAATATCTGTAAATATTGGGTTGTGTCTTACACGTTGATGTTCAAAGCATACGTATAATTTTTTTGTCAACCTTATTATATTCTCCAGATTTAATAGTTTTTTGTATAAATTTAATAGCTAAATTTAGGCCTCCAACTCCTTTTTCTAAGGTATCTAATACATATTTTTAATTTTTCTAAAATTGATAATGTTTTATGTTGGAGGTTTTGTTTTCGTCCCATTAAATATAACTTCTGCATTAACAAAAAGCAAAACTAAAATTCATAACAAACAAGGCAGAATGTAAACCAACGGATTTTGAAAGCGCACATTTCAAAAAGATAATACAAACTGTTTAGAATTGTCACCAAAATTTTAAAATTTCATATCCTAACCTAATAAGAAAAATATGAAAATAACACATTTTTAAAATTTTGAGGAGTTGTAAGTCTGGAACCATATATAAGTAAAAAAAACCGTTAACACGGGAAAAAATATATTATTGAAGCTTTAATTTTTATGTCTTGCCGAAAAAAAATGTGTACAGGTGCTTAAGTTACAGGTATTTAAAAATAGCAAATTTTCAATTTTTGAGCCCTAATATCTCTTAAACATGAGGAGGTACAAAAAAATCTTAGGAAACTTATACATACTAATTCTAAATGTTCTTTCTTACCTCAAAATTTCAAGTCCCTATCTAAAAGCGTGCCGGGGTTATGAAAAAAGAAATATCATGCAAAATTTAAAATAAATTAATAGGCACATTTTTTCAAATTTTTGTTGGAAATGGGCTAAAAAATATCAAAAAGGCGTTGTAGCGAGCTAATATGCTATGCGTTATAATGAATTCAATAATTTTCTTTTACGATTAATAAACAAGAAATAAATAGCTGTAAATTATATAGTGGGCTCTGTCTTTTCTTAAATTTTGTAGACACAATTACACAAATATAAATTAGAAAAAATTGCTATAAATTAATTTTTTTATTTTTACAAATTTTTACCAAAGGACAATTTTTACACTTTTTTAGAGTTAGCCGAGTTCGAAATTTAAAACTAATGTTTAATTTTTTTTTGTTGCTGAAAAAGACATTTTACAAATTTCAATTTAATATCGTAAACTGATATTTTGCGACTGCTTGCAATAATGAGACACTATCAAAAAAAAATATTTGGAAAAAATACCTTTTGTAGCATATTATTTACGCCCAGAGAAAAGAAAATTTGTAAATGAATTAAATATACGAATAATAAGCATGTAATTTTTCGGAAATATTAGCTTAGGAAAAATTAGGAAAACTTAAACAGATAAATTACATTTACAAAGGACCGTATAATGACAATTTAATGAACTCAACTTTTTTGCAAGTTTGACGATAATCGACGATTAAAATGAATGACAATAATCGACAAAAATTTCTATGAGAAACGTAGATGAAATACATTTTCAAATTGATGTTTTAATGACGTCATCTGTAAAGGATCCTTTTGGAAACTAATTTGACATCACAGGGTTGATGCACAGATTTTGTGAACTACAACGCTATAAGATATTAATACAAACTTTTTTACATTATATGTTTTGATATGTTTGGATGTTCATAATGAATTTATTCAACGTTAGATGGGATTTTAACTGTTCTTGTTAAAATAATGTTTTGATCGCCTAATTTTTCTTTATGAAATGATGAAAGCATTGTATACCAGTCAATTCCCATAAGTATCAATAAAAATTGGACTTAAATTTAAGATTAAGCGATTTCTTTATCTAACTAAACTAATTGTGAATGATTTTGATATATGTACTCATATTAGAAATATATATATATATATATATGTTTTTATAAATGTGACACTCATGGTAATCAGCAGGTATATATATATATACACATTTTCATATATTTAAAAATATTTTATATTTTAATTTAAAAACGCAATTTCCTTATATAATAATTTTTTTTTAAGGAGATTTGTTTCAATACCCAAAACATTTTAAATTTTTTTCAGATTTAATTAAAAAATGAGGAAAAAATAGTAGAAAAGCAAAGTAAATATTTCATTGTTTCTTGTTTTTTTTTCTTTCCCGACAGGTTTCCATAACATTCCGTAGCTTTTTTCACTCATTCTCTTAATAATTAACAATGTCATTTCATGTGATATAAAATACTTTCTATGCGGTTAAGGTTTTTTTTATTATTATTTACTTTTTTTGCTTTTCCAAATCATTCCCAGACATTTATGTATTTAAAAAAAAAAATAAAATATAAAAAAAAATAAAATATAAAAATAAATGGAAATAAAAAACAGTCATTATTTTTTTTTTTGTTTTTTTTTTGTTGCTTAAGCTTAACGAGTATAAAGAAACAAAAAAAAAAATAAATGAAAATAAATAAAAATCCAAAAAGATTTCACAAAATTTTACCAAACCAAAAATCCAATTTATCTTTATTAAGAATTTACACAAAAAAAAAAAAAAATGATAATCACTCATAAATAATCATTTGTAATAGAGTTTTTAGTGTTATCACGATATTAATAGTTAACAAATTAGTGTCTTCTAATAAAAAACATTAGTTAGCTTTATAAATTGTTTCTCAAACTTTGTAAGTAACATTTAAATTTCTTTTCACTTTTTCACACTGTTTTTTTAATATCTTAATTTCTTTCACTTCTTAACACGTAAATAAAGAAAATATTTTACCCCTATAAGTATGCAAAATGTAGAAATCATCGTATGTATTTCGAAACTTTAGATTTATTTTTAAGAGAAAAACTCCCTTTAATTACTTAAAAATTATAATAGAATTTTAAAATTCTTAATAACAGAATTTAAATTAAATATTTTATAGTATTAAATTAAAAACAGTTCAGATAAAATAACGAGTAACCTGACATGTGCTCAGACAACTTATGTAAGAATTATTATTTATTTTATATTAGAATAAAGTACAAAAAAAAAATTAAATTTTTGTAACGAAAAATTGCGCCAACATAATATAATATAAAAATTTTAGTACAAAAACTCACCAAACTTAAGTCAAGTTAAATGAAAACTATTCACGAATTCTATAAAATGTCAACACTGAACACACCATTAATATTATTGTTTTTTTATGCTTTAGAGTTCTCTTATTTCTGTTCTTTTTTGGTTTTACTAAATTTTATTTTCTTTTGAGACAATCATATGATATAACAATTGTCATTGTGAAAAATATCAAGATGCAGTGTTTTGCGTGATGTAAATGCCAACATCTATTTATGAATATATTTGGTATAGGATATATTTTTTATATATCGGTAAAAATATTTCTTGAATAGGAATTTTGATACCTACAGTAATCTTCGTTCTATCATCAGTTCTGTTCATAGTAATATATTTTCTTTTCTTCTTTACGTTTTTGATTTAAACAAGAATGAATTATAATTCAAAGTTTAATTTTAATTACTATACCTACTTAATTAAATAATTAAGATTATGTGAAATTATTATTATCTAATAGTAAATCTGAAATAGTTATTAGTTTTATTATTTTAATACATGTTTTCTTTTGACAGGGTTTTCCCTGACAAGGTTTTCCTAAAATTTTAAGTTTATTCAGAAGTTTGCTTGACTTTTGCCTGAGAAACAGTAAGTTTACCAGACGGACAATCAAAGGAACATGATCCGACAATCAAATATATCTATGAGAACATTTTAAAATTACACAAAGAAATAATAAAAAGGTGTATTTTTATTAATTGAATAAATTCGTTGCTAATTTAATTTTTGAATCCCCACCTTAAAACCAAAAGAAGATGCTTTTTTGGCAAATCGCATAAAATAAATTTGAAATTCGGAAGAAATTATAAAAACGTTACTATACTCTCAATATTTTTAGATACCTATCCAAAATTAAGATTGCTCATCGGAATAAAATCATAACTTTATTTTCTAAATTTGTTTTGCTTTCCAGTTGTTATTAGTTTTGTATTTCTATTTTTAAAACAAATAACTTTTGTCTTGTTTTATATAAAAAAAAAAAAAAAAACAAAAAGTACTAAATTAAAAAAAAAACAAAATCCATTAAATTACCCGACAAAATATTGCATGAAAATCCTTTTTTACAATGACACCACCTTAAAATGAATAGAGACAAATTCATTCTACACTTTTACCCACCACATTATCATCATATTCACCATATTTTTTTTTGTTTGTTTTATTTTTATGTTTTTTTAAACAATTCTAGGAAAAACAGTTTTCAAATCAAGATCAAAGAAATAATACATATTTATTTATTTTTAGAGTTTTATTTTAATAACAAGAAAACAAAAAAAAAACAAAAATGGTTAAAATAACGGAACGATTACATATAAAATATAACGATACTTACATGCTTTTTGTATGTTATTGCTGCGTTCTTTTCATTTTTCTTATATTTATCTTCTTCTTATTGCCTACGTCAGAACCATTTCATTTAATATATATTTGTAACAGTAGAGTAGTAAAAATAAAAATGTCGTAATAGTTGTAAAATTGTCACAACTTTGCATCTGGGTACCATTCATAATAACCCATGGTGATAAGGGTGATGGTACAACAGCAGGAGGTTGTTGTGAATTTCTTGCTTTTTCATAACCATTCCTTGGTGGTGTATGTGGCGTATGAACTGTGTTTTTTTTTTTTGAAGAAAAAAAAAAAATATATAAAAAATTAGAGAATAAGAAAATACGATAATAAAAATACAAGAAATAAAATATAAAAATCAAAAAAAAAAAAAAAATTACTAGAAGAAAAACAAGTGCAAGAGTATGAAAAACACATTAAAGTAAGTAAAAAACAAACAATAGTCAAAAAAAAAAAACGTGTAACAAGGAATAAAGAGAAAAAGTGACACTACAGAGCATGAGATTACATTTAAAAATTTGAATTGAAAGTATATACAACTAAATAAAAATTAAACAAATCTACATTTGAAAAAAGTTAGCAAAACTCGAAAGTGTTTATATCAACATTCATTCTATATTTTAGGTATCGCATAGATCTTATTCTTGTCTCATAGAATTTTCTTGTCGCAAATTATACAATTTCAGAAGACTTTAATTCAAATTTATTATTAAGAGGAGAGGTTGTAAATGTCATATATTTTCTGTTGGTTAACTTAAATTTAAGATATATCCTTCAAAAAATTTTTTTTGTTTAAGCCCAAAGTTGTTTATATTCATTTAAAATATTGTTGTTAATTAGTCGCAAAGCATAAAACCTAATATTCAGAAGATTACCGAATGCCGAATGCCGTACGGTCTGATGCAAATATTTTTCACACTTTTTTGATTGCATCAAATATCAAATAAATTTAGTTAGAAACTAGCTATTTTTTTATTTTCACCCACTTCATACATAATTTAGTTAAACATCTATTTTTAACTAACAAAATTTTTCTAAATTAGTTTTGTATAAATTAATTGCATTAAAGAATTTGATTTATTCGCAATAATGGAATTTCTAGAGGAATTCGCACGTGAAAATTAATTATTTATTTTAATGTATTTTTTTTATTGTATTGCATTTGACTATGCGAACTTTTGATGTATGCATTTGACTATGCGTTTTTTTAGTAACTCATATTGTAAATTCAATAAAATATTGTCTTATAGCTTGAATAAATCGTCTAAACTTAAGGCTACAAAATAATTTTTTTTTTTTTTTTTAAACTTTTCTAATAACAGACATATTGAGTTCAGACGACATCACCAACGGTACGGAATTTAAAATTCAAGTATAAATTTAGTTCATTTACAAAATTTTTTTTTTCACCACTTACCAATTTAGTTTAGAAATTGTTATGTAAAAAAAAAAAAAATGTTAAAAAAAAACTTTAAACTTTCCATTATATTAAATATGAAGCAACAACGTTTTGGATGGAAAAAAAAAATGAAAAACAAAGTAAAATTTTAAAAGAAAAAATAAAAAAACAGCAGTGAAGAGAGAAAACTATCTTTCGTTAGAATAGAAAATAAATTGAGTAAAAAAAAAAAAATTTTAAAGCAACAAAAATCGAAAGAGGCGAAATATTTTATAAAAAATCTGCATTTGTAAAAATGTTAAAAACAAATAGTATATTGTTTAGTATAAAGAATATTAATAGTGGCATCTATATGTAAAAGGATTAAAATAGGAAGAGTGTAAATGAAATTTTGTTAAAACTACAAGAAATTAGTTTCAGATGAATTTATTTTCTATATTTAATTATAATTAATTTTATAATAGAAGTTTGATTATAAGCCTAACTTAAATATTTTGTACTTTTAAAGTTAACGATTTGTGTAAAAGAAAATGAATTATTTAAAATTTTTCTTTTTAAAATTCCTATCTATTTAACATTATATTTTCATTGAATTTTGAAGTAAAATGAAAGTTATGATTAAACTTTTCTCCTCATAGATTTTATCTCAGATTAAAAATTATTTTACGATTTGTTTTTTTTTTTTACCACATTATCTAAAATCAAATTTTATGATGCCTTATAACGCTTGTAATGCTCTTCATATTTTTACTTTTTGCTCAAAATTAAAATAAAAAAAAAAATGATTCTAATTTAAGGACAAACATCATTTTAAAAACTACTAAAATATTTTTCCTTATGTAGACGTAGTTGTTGTCTTGAAGTTAGTACATATGATGCTTTTAATATAGGCAAATTAATAAAATAAAAAAGAAGTATGAAAGAGGTAAGAATGTTTAGAGTTGAAATTAATATTTAGTGGACATTTTTTATATTTTTAATTTTTTGTTTGCTTTTTTTTCAAAAGTATATTTGAATTAAAATTATATAGTAATATTATAAAATTTTTTGAATGATTATAAAAGAAAAATTATGTTTTTGAAATAAAATTTTATTTATATAAATATTTGAATGGACAAAGATTTTTGTTTTTTGTGTTTAACAAGAACTTCTTATAATTTTTAAAAATTAAATTTTGTTTAAAGTTTGGTTTTGAAGCCAAATAAAAATGTAAAATAATATTTTGATCGTATCAAAAGGATTTATTGGAAGAGGAATATAAAAATCATATTGAAAATTTTCAAATACTGATTAACTGCTGTTTATTGATTCCGATATTTAACAAAGTATGTAAATTATTAGAAATTAGAACTGAATATTAAAAGTAGATTTGAATTGAGTTCATAAGGATTCAAAGAGTTTTACAAAGAAGCATAAAAACAATGGTTTAAAATATTTCTCATATCAAATGTTGTAATTTATATTAATTTTGAATAATTGATTCCTTAAACTAGATTAGAATCGTTTACAATAAATCGTTTACAATTTTTTTTTTTTTTTTTTGTTTCAATAATGATTCTAAACTTTTCATATCATAAAATTATTCATTATAATTTTGTCCTCATAATAAATTTTACTTGAATTTTCTGTTAATAGTATAAAATATTATGTCTTTATTATAACAAAAAAGAAAAAAAAAAACTAAAACTCCAATAAACTTTTAACTTATATCTTAATTTATTTAAAATTAAATCTAAAAATTCCCATCTAATTTCCTCTAAAATTACAATCAAGTTTCCCTCACAAAATATTTCTAATAATCTCCTGTAGAATATTTACAACTATAAATTCATTATTTCTTTTTCATCTAATTCAAAAAAAAAAAAAAAAAAAACATAAACTGAGAGGACAAAAAAACAAAAACCAAAAAACAAACAACGAAAATTTTATTTTTCACAAATAATTTCCAAATTTCAACATAATGAATAATTTCCCTTCATTTCTCTCCAAACCTCTAAAACTATAGTATAAAAAAAAAACTGTTTTCCTAATAAAAATACATCAGAAGAAGAAAAACTAAAAAGCCAACTTCTGACATTTAAATTTAACCCGAAAAAAGAAAACATAACCGAAAAGTTTTCACGTTAAAATTAGGGAATGTACTCGTTTTCGTTACCCCATGATTACCAAAACACAACACAACAAAAAATCAAAATAAACTTTGCAAATAATTTGTTGAACCTTTCAGAATAGAAAAATAATAAAAAGAGAAAAAAGAAAATGACTTTAGGTATCTGACAAAAAAAAAACCAAATAAAAAACAAAAAAAACATAAAAATGAAAAGATCAAAAAATTTCCTAAAAAAAAAAATACATTTTCTTTCTTTTTCTTTTTTTGTATTTTTATTTTTGTCCAACCTTCAGTCCCAAATCGAAAACAAATATAACTAATATACACATACTTCTATATATATATACATATAGTTACATACAATTATAAAAATTGAAAACTTACCTTCCGGATAGCTATTTAAGATTTCATTCTCCAGTATGTGATTTGTAATTGCGGTCTCTTTAACTCTTACGACTTCGTTAATGTTTTTATTGTGATTTGTTACAGTCTTACGACGTGGTTTTTGTGTTGTTATATAGGGTGTTGGTGTCGTTGTTGGTTTTGGTGGTAATCGAAGTTCTGCAACAAATGATGTCAATTTTTAAATTTACTGTTTTTCATTTATTTCACAAAAAAAAAAAAAAAATTAAAACAATAAACATAAAAAAAAGAAACAAAAAAAAAAAAATATTTTTATAACTTACGTGTAAAGAAAGAAAGAGTAAGAAATAGTATTGAAAAATTGAAAAAAAAAAAAAAAAAAAAAACAAACAAATTGGTGAAATTTAGAAACAAAAAATGAGAAAATATATGAAATGAAGAACAATTACTTTCAGGGTATATAATATTATTCTCTTCATTAATGATACATATACATACATACATTGTTACATTTGTTATTTTTTTTTTGTGTATCTGGACTTACAATTCTACAGTAAAAAAAAAAATATGACTTCTTTTCGTAACAAATAATACACTTTGTATGATTTTTTGTTTGTTTATATGTTTCTATATCGATGGTTTAGAACGCAAAAATGCTAAGTAACAAATTTAAAATTTTCCACAGGAGCGTTTCGAAAGTTTGAGAAGTCGCAGAAAAAAATCCGTGCAAGTTGAAAATTTTTAGTTTTTTTCTTTAAAAACTACTTATATTAGCTTTTAGCTTCAAAAAAAAATGTTTAATAAAACCTGAGATTTTGTAGAGGAAGGTCTGTGTATTTTGTGCACTTAGCATAAAATGCCTACTACAATTACGATTTTTGTAGTTACATAATTTTAAGTGCCGTACTTAGCATTTTTGCATTTAATAAGTATACATTTATTTGTAGTACAAAAATTCTAAGTAAGCACTTAGCATTTTTGTGTTTGATCAATTTATAAATTTTTGTAGTTGCATAATTTTAAGTGCCGAACTTAGCATTTTTGCATTTAATAAGTATAGATTTATTTGTAGAACAAAAATTCTAAGGAAGCACTTAGCATTTTGGTATTTGATTAATTTATAAATTTTGTGGTGGTAAAGTTCTAAGTGCCGTACTTAGCACATTTGCGTCTAATCAGTATACATTTATTTGTAGTGCAAACATTCTAAGAAAGTACTTATAACGCACACTTATGAGAAGTTTATACACTGAAGGAACATCTTCCGATATTAGTATTAGTGTAAAAAAACGTATTTTGAAAAAAATGTTACTTAGCACTTTTACGTTCTAAACCATCGATATATACATAGAATTATGTGAATCAATGAACTCTTTCAAAAAGTATCAGAACAATAAAAAAGAATATATAATATAGTATATAAATTATTATGTACTAGGATACCTATATGTTAATTCTATAGTTTTAAGAAACGGTTAATTTGGTAAAGTAAGTAAACAAAAAAAAAGTAAAAGTATTTCAGACGAAAAATTGGTTTAAAACAGGTAAAAAATATAATGGAAATTGTATATAATTTCAGTAAGTTTTGATTAGAATGTTTTATTTTTTGTTTATTTATTTATTATTTATTAAATAAAATAATTTCTTGCAGTTATTTAATATCTAGATAGGAAATTTTAAGATACTTTAAAAGAATTTAAAAAAGAATATAAAGACACAATTTATTGAAAAAACATAATATTCTTTAATTGAGTTGTGTTTTAATTTATAAGTTAAAGTTTCTTATATTTTGATTGTTTTTAGATGGTTTTGTAATTCTTTTTTATTGTTCCTTAATCTTAACCGAAAAATCGTAAATTTATTTATTTATTATTTTAAATATTTTTTGAATTTGAAATTTAGAATCTTTGTGTTTCTAAATAATATCTTTTTATATTTAGAAACATTTGTAACATTATTAAATCATACTGGTAGACGTCAAGAAACATCAGCGGTATACGAGACATTGGATTGGAACTCTCAAGACAGAAGGTGGAGGAAAGAATGACGTGGGAGGAAATAAAATGACTTGGAAAACAAGTGTTCAGACTGAAACAGAAAAAAGTAGAATGTCTTGGGCAGAAATTAAAATAATAGCGCAAGATAGAAAAAATTTAAAACGATTTGTAATATTTTTATTCCCTAAGCCTTAAGGAATAAAACAGAAGAAGAAAAAAAAAAAAATTATAATTTAATATTAGTTGCAAGAACCAACGTTTAATTTTCGATGGTTTTACAGAAAAAATCTTCTATTTATTATGAAAATTTTGTTTACTTTTCTATTTTTGTTTACTTATTAACTTAAATATTTTTTGTATTACAATTAAATTAAATTAAATTTTAAAAGATTCTTTTCGTTTTACTTAAATTTAATCAATAAAACCGCCAAATTATGCCTAACAATTATTTTAATTTTAGTTTTTCGTTATTTTATTTGTTTAGATTAAAAACGGTACGTCACTTAGAAGGTTGAACAACAAATTGCATTCATTATTCTTTATTGTATACTAAAAATATTACTTACAGTTCTCAAAATTAATTTCAAATCAATTTTAAAATTATTTAAATTAAATGGAACTTGTCTTTTTCTGAAAATTTTCATGCCTAGTGAATTAAATCTTTAAGTTATTTTTTCAAATAATTGTATCTGTAAATTGAAGCATTAAAGATATAAAATAGATAAACAGTAGAACGATAAAAGTTTTTATTAGTATAAAACATATTACATATCAAATCGAAACTTATTACATTTTAGTCTTTACTACATATTAGTGTCATATCGAACTGAATTTATTTTTCCACTTAAAATTGCCCAAGTAAAAGCCCAAGAAATTACGGATTCCTGACCTATAGCAACCCATACAGTCAAGATATGAATATGCTTTACATTGTGTGAAAGTTTTAAATAGATAGCAATGAAAAAGACTGTTTATTATTTTCTTTGAAAATATTCAGAGCCTATAGGGTTATATTGAAAATCTAGAGGATCTATATTTCCCAAAATGTAAGTCACCTATTGGACAGTAAAATTACAGAAATAATTTTATTCCTAAACTCTACGGGCTGATTATAGAATAGAGGTGAAGAGCAAGGTTACGAGAAAATCGTTTTAAAACGCTAAGTGTTTGTGCTATTTGTATACTCTCTAAGAAAAAAACTCTATATAGAAAAATGCAGCAATGTAAACTAATCAATTAACAAACAGGCTGAAATAAATTGCATCTATAGATAATAGGCAAACTAAAATTTATTTTGATAATAAAATTAAGTATTCATTTTCCACTGTGACACTCTTGCAAATTGTGCTAAATTGAAAAATATATGTGAGAAGAAGTAAAAAAAAAAACACTAAAAAAATAAATGAATAGAAATAAAAGATCAATTTAGAAAATAAATACTTAAATAAAAGAAAATTGGAATGTCATATATATATTTTTAATGTTTTTATAATAAACACAATACATTATTATTTCGTTTTTTATGCTAAATAAAAAAAAAAAATCTGCATACATAAAACAAATATACACAATGTTAAAAATTTATATAAAAAAAATTTAACAAATGAAAAATTTTCCATGATGTGATGAAACTTAACAAAACAATGTATGTATGTAAAAACAAAAAAAAATAAAAAATAAAATAATTTTCTTTCCAATAATAAAGACAGTTTTTTTTTTTTTTTACTAGACTTTATAAATTTTATTTAGTTCATTGTAAGAATAATTGTAAAGTATAAATGAATGAGTCCAAAAAAATTATTTTGATGTAAATTTAACTCTCCTAAGGATATCTTCGATAAACAAATATTTCTATGTTGAGGAAATTCTTTAAAACTAAAAGCAAAATTTATTGTATCCCATAAGAAAATTCAGTTTTATGATTTAAGTATAACCAGACTTACTGAAATACTTTAGTTATATATACAGAGTGATTCTCTTTCGGTTTTAAATGTATATGTGGTGTATTTGGAGGATCGAAACAAACCAAAAATTGTTTCTTAAAGAAGAGTCTACTTTCGTCGGTTCTTGAGATAATGAGACCTACAGTTTTTAATTTAAATTGCTTATATCTTAAAAACTACGCAACTGATTTAGTGAGTCAACTAATACACCGTCAGCAAAATTTATACTTCTTCTTTTGATATTTTAGATACAGATAGTTCAAAAGTTATAAGCATTTAAACGAAAAAATAAATTGAAAAAATACATAATATTTAACATAATTTTTTATTGGTTCCAAATTTTCCAAATTTCCCTTATTTTTTTTTTTTTTTAATTATTTCAAACACCATAAGAGATAGAATAAAATCGTTTTACACAAAACTGTATTATAAATAATCAAAAAATGTGTTAAATAATCGAAAAATGTGAAAATAACCTTAATAACATGTTTAAGGGAGAAAATTTAAAATGAATAAAGAAAATTTTAATAATCAGTTACTTACTTAAACTTATTAATTATTAATTGCGTAATTTTTGAAATATATGCAAATTAAATTAAAAACTTTAGGTCTCATTATCTCAAGAACCGAGTGAAATAGACATCACCCCCCTCCCCCCCCCCCCCACCGCTTTTTCCTCAATACATTTTTGTTCATTTTGATGCTCCAATATTCAAGACCGAAATAGAAACACCCTGTATATAAAAATATATTAAGGATCAAAAACATTATAGTATAAAAAAAAAAAAATTTCTAACACGCTTCAAATTCATTTTAATAATATTAAAAAAAAATAAATTTTTTTAGATGAAAAAATTTAAATGAAAATTTCCAACAAAAAATAAAATAGGATAAAATTTTAAAGTTTAAAAGAAATAAAAATCTTTTTTTTTTTTAGAAAATCACATCTTTATAAACAAAAAAAAAAAATGGCATCATATATAGCACAATCATAGAAAACTTAAATTTTAAAACCACAAAAATATAAAATAAAATAAAAAGAAAAAAATTTTTTTGTTTAAAATATAAAAAGTTTTGATAAGAAATATTATAGAAAAAAAAAATTTTTTTTTTTTTTTGAATACTGCAATGCAAAACTTATTATATCTTCCAGGCTGACTGAATATATATATATGTATATGTACATATATATTTATAAATTATATTTATATAAATGTAAAATTGTTCTTGCATTAGAAAATTAGTTAAATTTAACATCTATTAAAATTATATATATATATATATATATATATATATATGTATATTAAAAAAATAAGATTTATATACTGTGAAATATGATAGTCTAAACCACAATAATGCGGTTACAATAACTAAACTTTATAATAATAATAAATCGATTCTTTTTAATAGATAAAAAATATATACTGAATACCTGAGATAAAAAAAAATTTTCTCTGCAATATTTTGATGGTTTTTATATGAATATAATATATATATATATTTATATATATTTGTATATACTATATGTTCTTTTTGTTTTTAAAAAATAAATATTTATTTATATTTAAATTTTTTGAATATCCTAAAGATATTTAATATATATAAATTTAAATAAAAATTGAAAGAAAATGTATATAAAATAATATTTACTAATACGTTTCTATATATATATATATTATGTGTATATGTATCTAAATATAGAAAATTACCTTGTAATCGAATTAATGCTTCACTTTTGCCTAAAGCATTAACACTTGAACAACTGTATGCACCAAAATCATTTTTTTGTAAATTTCTAATTGTTAAATTTAATTGCCATGTATATAAATTTAACATTGCTTCTGATATGTTATATTTCGACCCATCATGTAATTTAATATTACCTGTAGATATATATAATAAATATATATTTTAATAATCAGTTTATTTATAAATTCTAATTCTAATTATATATATTTTTTTTTTTGGAAAAAAATTGCAGATTAAAATAAAAATATTTTACCTTCATTTTTATACCATCCATTTAATGGTTTCGGATATACTTCTACAATACATTCTAATGTTACTGATCGTTCAACTGGTGCAGCTAATAATTCATTAATTGCTTTAACAGATGGTGGAACTGTAAAATAAATTTATTTATTTAATGGTTTTTGTTTTTTTTTTTATTATTTTAAAAAGTTTAAGTTTTAGTTTTTTAGATAATTATGGATGTTTTTTTAATCGGAAGAGTAAAAATTAATTACAATAATATTTTTTATAAATTTTATGATAGTAAGAAATTTTAATTTTTATTAAAAAGTGAAAATAAAAAAAAATTACTTGATCACCCAAATACATTCTTTAAAATGTGAAAAGAAAATTTTAATAATGATATTTTTAATTTACAATTGATTATATATTTTTGAATAGTGGATCTATAATCAAATGCTTTGTTTATTTTGGACTAATTATAATACAAATAAATTAATTTTACAAAACTATAACATAAAAATAATAATCTGGGATTGTAGGTTTGCTATCATCAAATTATATTATATTGTTTTTAATCCAAGTGAAATGTAAATAAAACATCATAGGTTATTCCTTAAGGAAAAAAATATTATTAGAATCTGAATACAAATTTCTACCATGTTAAATTATATTTTATTAAATTTTTAACATTATTTTCAGAATATTTTTGTTTTTTCTCCATAGACAAAAATGATTACAAAAAAGATGTATATAACAACTCATCCATTAGGAATTATTTAACAGAACATTTTATTATTCAGAACGGTTTATTTCGAGATGCAGGAAGGTGTTATATATACTGAATATTGTAACGATTGATGGCTTCTGCACTGTTAACAAAATAATAATAATAATAAAAATAATAAGCCGTATAAAATAAATAATTATAGTCTAACTCCTCAATTCAAAGTTTCTGTATATTTGTCATATTATTTCTTATCTCTTCATCCTAGCCAATATAAGCAGTAAGGAGTTTAATTCTATAATATTGTCTAAAGTGAAGTTGTGTTTAGTAATTAAGAATCTGACACAACCATTGTGATTCTTATAGTGTCTTTAAAAAATTCTCACGTCCCTTAAAATTCTCAAATTATATTTGTACTTTAATTAGAAATACAATTACAATTAGTAATTATATCACTTAGAAACTGAAACTTTTTAATTTTTATCGATAATACAATAGATCCTTCCCAACAAAATTGATATTCTGATTTCAATTTAGAATATTAAATATTCCTTCAAGCATTTTATTTTTATTCAACATTTTCATTCTCAATTTTTACAAATTGTATTATTTTTATAAATTCTATTATAAACATCTATATATAATATATATATATATATATATATATATTTATATAAATATATAATAATTTATATCTCTCACTATACCATATCATTTTAATGTTAATTGGAATTTCCTTTCAAAGGAAATAAAAATGGTGCCTATTTTAACTTTTAATTTTTTATTTCCGTTTTATTTTTCTCCATTTTTATAGATTTTATAATAGAACACCTAATTTTAAAATTAGATCTGTTGAAACAAAAAAAAAATAAATAACATGATTGCAGATGGAAAAATTTATACGTAAATTAAAGTTATAACTAGATTTTATACAACATGCATCTAGGAGTTAAATTTGCATACACGTAGGAGTTTATTAATTCATTTTAAAAGCTAAATTATAAACCATTTATTATATGATTCCATTCCATTCTGTTTTTTTTTTGTATTCTCACTTAGAGAATTGTTTTAAATTGAATTAAGAAAAAATTAATTGTTAAAATACCATATCACCAATCCTTTCTGTTATTTTTTAAATTTTTCTTTTTTTTTCGCCATTTATTTAATAAATAATTACATACAAAAACAAAACAACAAAAACCAAATAAGGGATAAGACAAAAACAAAAAAATAAACATAAAAACAGGAAAAGAAAATTAAATTCTCTTTATAATTTTCTTTAATAGTTTCTATCTCACTCTAACATTTATATTTATTCTAATAATAAAATAATTTTCTTTGCCGCCATAATAAACGCAAAACCGTTAATAATTTTACTCTTTATTTTAAACAGTAAATTTTGAAGAGCAAAATAAAATGAGAAGAAATGAAGAAGAACAACTGGATAACTTGTATAATTTTTTGGGGTTTTTTCGGTTGTTTTAGTTGTTGTGTTACTGGGACGCGTTAAAGGATAATGTAAAGTCATAAATAAAATGGATTAAAGAACAATGATCCTTTCCTGTAAAATATGTGCTATTTTCTGCAGCTGAGCATTATAACACTTTCAAATTAATCATGAGATGTTTTAAATATAAAATTGTTTTTTATACATACATAATATGTATATTATGTAGGACGTAAAAATAACGGGGAATTTTAAAAGTAACAATAAAAAAAAAATTTTTTGTTGTTCTTAAACACTGAGGTTTTTTCTTATCGTACTCTATCTACTACAAGTATTATTACATGTTGCCAGTATTTTTTTTTTTTTTTTTTATAAGGATGTAACATTTAGAAAATTAACAAAAAGAAAAAAAAAAAAACAAAAAAAATTTAAACTGGGTTTTAGGTGCACTTATTTGATTCATGTCGTATTTTTTTATTTTTTTTACAGTTCTTTGAAATTTTAGCCTTTTTTTTTTCCTCCCTTGTCAGTCAGTATATGGTTATGTGAGAACTTATGCAGAAAATAATGAAAATATATTTATTTTTGTTTCACTTTATTTTCTAAGAGATCACTTAATTTCACTTAGAGGAAACTTAAAAGTGTAATAATAAGGTTTTAAGACATTTTCCGTTAGTTAGTTATCCGGTAGAATTATTTCATTTACATAATATATTTTCATACATACACATACACACTTACATTTATATGTCAGTAAAAAGGATATTCAAAATTAAAATGATGTAAAATAATAAATAAAGGGTAAATTTAGAGTAAAAAAAAAAAAAAAATAGTAAATTGGATCGTTATGGTGAACTGTAAACGGGTTCGAGAATGATCTATGTTTAGATACTACCACTGTAAGTAATTAAAATAAAAACGGATAATTTTTATAAAATAGAAACTAACTGAAGAATATTTTAAAAGGAAAATGAATGAAAGTGAAATAATATAATTGTTTATTATTTGCATATTTTGTATATATATGCATATATTATATATATATATACATATGTATATTATATTGTATTCAATTAATTATTTTATATTAAATAAAAAAATATAGAATTGGTATGATATGAAATGTAATGGGAAATTTTTTATTAAAATAAATTTATATTGCGGTATTTTTTTTTTTTGTTATTGTTGTTGTTCTGGTTTTTCACTTAATTGAATTAATTAAATACAAAAATTAAAAAAAGTGGGGGAGGGCAAAAAAAAAGTATTGTTTTTCTGTTTTGAATCATTTAATATTTATTTACTTTTCAATTATAACCTAGTTATTTAAAATTTTTTTTTTTAAATGATTACTTGTTTAATAAATTACAATATTTTTGTAATAATTTAAAATTTTAAAATATTATTATAAAATTTATTATATTCTATTTAAGAATTATTAATTTTTAATATCTTATTTATAATAACCACACCTAATATTTTGAAACCAATAAAATTATGAATCAGATGATAAAGGTAAGGATAAAACTAAAGTTTTAAAAAATTCTAATCAAATTTGAAAATCTCGATTGTTATTAGATTTTAATTATTAGTGCACCTTAAAAAAAACTTATTATATTCATGGCCGAATCTGTGACTTGGCTATAATTTAAATTGTATAAATCTTAAATAACTTTACCTTGAAAATTTGTTTTTATAAATTTTGTTCCACTGTAGTTCGACTGTAATAATCCTTTGTGAAACATAGCAGTCGTACATATTGGGGAAACAATCTTAATAGACATTATTTTTTTTTCATATAGAATTTATTTAAATAATTTCTCAATTATCCTATGAAATTGTTTACACTTTTTTTTATCAATTATCCCTTATAATTACAATTTACATTGTTTCAATTACGGTTATACTAAAGGATAGTTTGGACGCCAGAGGAAACTATATGAACTTTTGTGGGCGTATCCGTAAGCTTTTTTAAAGATTTGCAAAAACATGGGTATATTCATCGCAAATTCAATCATAACAAAAATTTTGTTGACTCAAAGCTTTTTTGTACTCATACGCAAAATATTGAAAGCAGTTAAATACAGATACTGATAAAACAGTGTATTAATAGTGGTAGAATATGCCAACAAAACTTGGACATCCATTTGTCTGAATATTTAAGGAAACTTGGTATTAAAGATCCCATTTATATGCTTTTTAAAGAATATTAAAGAAATATATCCGGGAATAAAATAATTAAAATCCGAATAAAACAGCTCTTTTAAGAGCTATGATAAATTAAAGCGACCATAAAAAGTATTTTTTTTTTAATTTGGGAAAGAGAGAATTATCATCGATTTCTAAAATGAATTTAATTTAAAATTAGTAATAAAGTTAATATAAAAATAAAAATGTGTTTATATATTGAAAAATGAGCATTTTTTTTATGGAATTTTTTTTTTTCTTACTATCGAATAAAAATAATTACATATATTCGAAAACACATTTACTCGAAACCTAAATAGATAACCATTGGCTATAGGATAACCAATAACAGCTTTTTAGAAGGGATACAAACAAAATGATTAAATTTAAAAGGTAATGTTATATAAAATTTTTTTTTAATACTCGAAATAATATGAAAAAGGGAGCACCCTGCACTAAAACGAATCTAACTAGTTACTTATATATATATAAAGATCATTATTAGACCCATTTAACTAGATCATAGTACAGTTTATAGGGCAAATAGTTTCCGAGACATTTACCATTATTTAAGTAAGTAATCAAAAATTTCAAACGTCGATTTTAACCGTTTGCTACTAAATGCGCCAAAAGTTGGAATCGATCGATTTATATGCAACCTTTTTTAAAGTAAAATCTGTAGTTTTAAATTCATTATAGTTGTAATAACATTAAAAATTAATGAAATCAATATAATTTTCGATATTTTTTATATTTGTTATTTTAAAAAATTTTACATAATTATTTTTATTATATGTTTTGAGAACTTTTAACAACGATTTTCTTATTAATTTCACTCAGAAAATATTTAAGAAAAATTATCAATTTTGATTCAAGAATTTTTCAGATGTTTCAGAATCAGAATTTTTTAATGTTTTTTTTTTTTTGTTATAATTTTGACAATTTTATTTTATTATTTTAATTCTTAATTACTTATTTTTTTTCCCCCATTTCAAATTATTAATTTCTATATTAAAAATATTTATTTTAAAAATTTTTTTACTTACAATTAACATGTACATCAAATCGTTTACTAACTGATGGTGGTACACCATTACTAGCTATACACAAATAACCACCCATATCTGTACGTTGAACATTTGTTAAATAAAGACGTTCTCCTTCAACAGCTTTAACCGCTTTAAATTTTTATAAAAAAAATATATAAAAATAATGTATCAAATAAATCAATAAATTTCTAATGACATTTTACAAATAACAACATTCTCAATAATTTATTTTAAATGTAATTTATTCAAATCAATTTACATCTCATATATTATAAATACTTATATAGAATAATTTCCAGATTTAAATGTCTATAATTTTATTATTTATTTTAAAGATTCAGAATATTGTTTGTTTATTTTTCTATTTACATAATATGTATATTTATATATATGTATATACATATGCACATGTATGAAAATGTTAGGAAAATTTAAAGATAACATTTTAATACATTTTCTGATAAATTATTCTTAAAACCAAACAATAAAAAGAAATAAAAAATAACAGAAAATGAAAACCATTTTATGGTTTTAGTAACTAGAAATCTCTTTCATTAAAATCATCACCATTTTCATCAAAAAAAAAGAAATTTATTTTCATATTATTAAATTTATTCTAAATTTTACCTTGTTTTTCTCTGGTTTCATGTCTTAAAACAATATCTTTACCACCTTCACGTCTCCATAATACTGTTGGTTCTGGTACACCGGTAGCACTACAAATTAATAATATTATACCACCTTCATTTGTTATACCTTCTTCATGTACTGCAGCTCCAGCACCATTTGAATCTGGTGTACTTATTATATCAGGTGGTACAACAACATTTAAATATCCAGACTATTGTTTGATGACCAAAAAAACCAAAAATAAAGAAGAAGAAAAAAAAAACATAATATGAAAAAAATGAAAAACTGATAGTAGTAAAATTTTATTAATGATAAAATGAATAAAATCTTAATATTATTATTTTCTTTATTTTATAAATTAAAATATTTATGTATACAGGGTGTCCGAAACCCAAATATGACGAAGAACGTAGGTGATAGAGAAGTTCATAATAAAGAAAAAATTGTTTGCTGGAGGGGGGGTCTATTTCTAACGGTTTCCGAGATAACGGTTTTCAAAGTAATATCGTTAACTTTTTAAAGAAATAACAACATATTTCCTACTCTATAACATAGAAGATTCGGTTACATGTCGGTAGCTAGTTGAAGTAATGGGCTTTCACAATAATATTCCAATCTTTTATTTATTTTTAATAGTTGAAGTGTTAGGTTTTAAATATGAAATATATTGATATTTTACGCTGTTTTTATAAAATAACGGTAATTTTTGCATAAAAAACCGTTATTAATGTATCAATTTTATTCCATTTTCAAAATCACCTGTTCTTCAGCTTCAATTTAAGGTCATATATTTTTCTCTTATCTTCTATATTATACAGGAGCAAAGAAAAGAAGAGGTTGTTATTTCTTTAAAAAGTTACTATTCATTAATTACTTTCAAGAGCGTTATCTCGGAACGCGTTAGAAATAGACCCACCCTCCTCTCCAAACTAATTTTTTGTTTGTTATGAACTTCTCTATCACCTCCATTCTTTGTGACCTTTGAGTTTCGGACACCCTGTATATATAAAGAACGAAATAAGTGATTGAATTTAGGAGTATAGACAATAATAAAAATAATAAATATTAAGATATTCAATAAATACTCGAATATACATATATATATCAATTTTAAAAGTAAAAGATAATATTTATATTATTATGGATGTGAATGTGGATGTGGATATATAACTAAATTGCATAAAAATAAAATTAATTTTGTATTAGAAATAAATTGATACATTAAAATCAGAATGTATTGATTTTGTTCATTAAATTAATTTAAATTCCCGAGGATTAAATGTTATTTTAACAGTATTTGTATTAAATCATATTATCAAAATGGTGATATTATGATAATACGTATTAAAGAATTTAATTGAGTTGATTTTCATATTGTACTAACAATAAAATCAATAAAAATTGGTTTCGATTTTGATCTTAAAAATAAATTGTATCTATTGTTTTATTTTAAATTTTGACAATTTAAGCACTTGTTGAATAAAAAAATTTAAAATTATGTACGTATTAATTTAAAATTTATCTCATTCAGTCTGTTTAAGTAACTTTTATAGTATTTGAAACTATCTGACCAATGATGCAGTAAGTTGGCGATATTTCAGACGAAAAGTTTCGGGTTCAAACCTCGATCAGAATAAAATATTAACTCGGAACTAACTAGAAACTAAAACAAAATAAAACTTGAAAGAGTGCTGTTACCATAAAATTTAATCTGTTTATAAAATTTCAGATATCTGACTGAATATATCAAGATATATTTATTTAAATTTTATTGCAACTCGAAGTAGCGTGTTCTAAACTAACCAATTTTCACAAAAGTTATTATTATCTTTTAGAAAATTTCAGATGTCTAACTTTATTAAGTACCGAGATATGAGGATATAAATTTCACAGGTATCCAAACATGTTGCGTTAGAGTGACCAAATTTTGCAAAAGTTGTTGGCATAAAACTTTCACAAATTTTCTGATATCTACTTTCAATAGACACTGTACTATTTTCAAATAAAAAAAGAAGACCAAACGAACGAACATGTGCAAATTAGCTCAGGATTCGTTACGAAGCAAGAATATAATATTTATACCATTTGTACTTTAACGACTTTTTAATTTTAAGTGAATATTTTCTACTTTTTGTGAAGAAATTTTTATTTTAAGTGAATATTTTTTACTTTAAATGAAGACATTTTTATTTTAAATGAAGAATCTTTACTTCAGCGAATTATGTTTTATAAAATATTTAATATACATATTATATTTAATTTATGTATATATTTATGTATGTTTTGAGTAGTTTTTAATTTTTATTACAAATGCTTTCGCTTAAACTGAAAATGTCTTCACATAAAGTAAATATGTTTTTAGTTAAATTAAAAATGATATATGTATATACTTTTTCATATCTATGTCGTTTCTTTTAAAGTCTCACGAACATAAGACAAATTTTTTTCCCCGGAGAAGTATACCGTCGTACAGATATAATTAATTTTTTATGCAGTCCCCTCTGTAACGAAAAAATCCAAAAGTCAAAGAAAGCTCTCATATTCGAAGAATCATAATTCAAATTTTATTTAATTTTCAAGATGAGGTATTAAAAATTCCCTAAATTTCTGGAACTGGAAATATAACACACTTAAATTGCAAATTGCTACAGCAGAGTAATCAACGGCTTAGTGAAATAATGATTCCGTAAACTGAAGTTTAGTCAAATATTAATAATAAATGACTTAGTGGATGTGCTTTATGCTCCTTATAGGAGTAAAGAAAAAAAAATATTGCAAAATGAATGTTGGAAATTTGAAAAGAAGTAAAACAAAATTTATGAATTGATATTTAACTTTAGGAACATTTTTAGAAGTAAAAATAAAATCAGAATTTAAAATTTAATTTAAGTTTTAAAAACTAATTACAAAAGAATTGGTCTAGACATATATAAATTTTTTTTTTTTTAAATATAGCTAATAATAATTAAATGTAGTTATAAAACAATTCTAATTTTATATTTAAAAAAATTAAAAATTAAAAAGCAAAAAATTTTAATTCTTATAATAAAAATTAATAAAATGTCAATTTAAAATGATAGTATAATCTTCTTATAAAAAGTACTTAAATATTTATCTACAGAACATTAATTATTAATGATAGAATAAACTCCTTATAATATGTCAATATCTATGTAAACAAAAAACAAACCTTTGTCTATCTTTTTCTTACCAATGTGTGACCAAAGTTTTAGTAAAAACTAATCACATCCTTTTTGTCAAAAAGTTTCAGTTTAAAAAGAAAAAAAAATATCTTTTTTTTTTTAAGAAATTTTTGAAGTACATATTTTGAATTCTTATACACATGTTTTAGTCCTTTTCTTTTTCAAGGAAATCCTTCATTCTATTTGAACTCAATTAGTTTTAGTTTCAAATTTAATAAATTAAGAAAAAAAAAAAAAACAAAATAAAATAAAATCTAATTCTAAGAGCTATATATACTTTCTTCAAATATTTATTTAAAGATACAGTCTCTTTTTGCTTCCTTTCCACTCTTTATGTTTCAGATTCTTAGTAATTTGTTTATTTTAGAGTATATCATTCAAAAAAACAAAAAACAAAAAACTTTTATTTAATTTAAGGTCTTAATAACCAGAAAATATAAAAAGAGAAACTATAAAAGATTAGTATATATATTATACATATATAATTACTTATAATACATATTTCAAATAACCATCAGAATTTCTTTATTTTTTCAAAATCACCCTCCTGGAAAAAAGTTTTCATTATTTACAAATTATATTACATTTTACACTTTATTTTAAGTTAAAACAAACCTATTATATGAATATTAACTAACTGTATATATGATCCAAAATTAAATCTTATTCATCAACAAAAAAGGACATTACTGGGAGCCCAGTCCAGTTCAGAAAGGAAAAAAATTAAAAAAAAAAACAAAAACTACTTTGTTAAATCAATTCCAAAAGCAACAAACAAAGATTCTTGTAATATTGAATCAAGAAGAAGAAACAAAAAGGATTTTCATAAAGGATAGGCTTGCTTTTCTATTCGTAGTAGTTGTTGATGACTTAAAGTAAAAGATGAGTTTTTTTTTTTTTTTTTTTTTGATTCGAACTGACCAGAATATTAATTACCATGTAAACTGACTTTTACTCAAAAAAAAAAAAAAAAAATAGGAATGAAACAAAAAAAAAAGAAAATAAAAATAAAGTTTGCCTTGTAAAGTTAATCGATTTATCCCTTTTTCTTTTTATTTTTCATTTATATTTAATTCTTTTTTTTGTTGTTTTGTTGTTCTTTTGCTTTTGACCCTTATAATAGAGCAATCAGTCGACTTAATTTCAAACACCTCATCAAACAAATAACAAACTCTTAAAGATAACCGGTCCTTTGGGAATTTTTTGTTTTTTTTTGTATCATTCTCTGAAAGTCACCCTTCTGTTTTTTTTTTTAAATACATATATAGAAATTTACTTAGATAATTTTATTTAAGTAAAAAGTTATGTGACAGAATGTTTAAAAAATTAAGTATTGAAAATTTGAATTTAAAAAATTGCTTTAGTCTTTTTCAGCATGTGATATAAGTCTGTTTTTCTATATTTAACTTAAATTAATAGTTACATACTTTATTCTTAACTTTTCTTTATAGTTTAGTTACTTGTTTCAATATGTATTTGTCAAAAACTGTTTCTGTTTTCTCTCAGAACTCTCAGTCTCACAGTCATAAAGTTTATTCACTTTTTTAAGTAATTATTTCTTTAATTTTATTTTGACATAAACTTTTTCCTTAGCAAATTCAATACTTCGAATTTTCAAGCATTACTTTTGCATTGAAGTCTTCCCTCTGTTTCCATTTTCAGAACCTTATTTTAAATAAGAGTTTAACTATTTTAGTCCTTCTTAGGATTATAATCATAAATTATATTATGAAGTTAAAAGTTGTTAATTAGTTGTTAATTTTTAATTGACCCTGTACTTTATTGTATTGATAATATTATGTATTAAAGTTGCTTCATACTTGTAATAGCAAATAAAATGTATTTAACAGAAAGGTAAAGGAAAGAGATTTGCATATATAATTAATATCTACATATATACATATACATGTGTATATAATATTATGTATACGCAGAACAAAATTAAACCTTCATACATCATCCACCCAAAATAAATGTATCTGAATGTAATTCATTCTGATTGTGTGATTGTGTAAATGTTTAATGAAAACATTAACAGTCATTATTATTGTTACTACTTATATATGATGTTTTTATTTTTGTTTTTGTGTTTTTTTTTTTTTTACACTACAGTCAATTCTTTTTAAAATGAACTTTTTTATGTCGAAAATTCGATTTTAAGTCGAATCTTTTTCCTAGTTTCGAAAATTCAATTTACATAATAGATATTGTACATAATCAACTCTTTAGAGTTTTTGGCTTGTTCCCATACTGAGGTTTTGTGTGTGATTTTCGCATGATCAATTTTTTTTTTTTGTTGTTATACCCGTACGATAGGATCGGGTATAATAAAATTACTCCTCCGTTTGTAACACCTCGAAATAAGCGAGCTAGATATACCTTCAAAGGTATGGATCGGATCAGAAAAAAATTCTAAGACTTTTGAGCCATGTCCGTCCGTCCGTCCGTCCGTCAGCACGCTAACTCAAAAACTAAGAAAGCTAGAATCTTGAAATTTACACAAAATATTTTGGGAGTAATTTGTAGGTTCCCTATTTTTTTTGGTTGAGTTTGGACCAAGCCTTAGGGTAGCTCTCGAACACCTAACTTTTAGATCCCCACATTTTTTTTGTAATAGAGCTATGAAATTTTAACCGCTGATAGATCTCATAAAAATATTAATTTTATTTTTAATAACTTTTTTTCGTAGCCCCACCCGTTACGGAGCTACAGCTCCCCAAAGGTTCAAAAAAGCTCTATATTTAAATTGTTATAGCACAAGTTGTATAAGGTATATCTTCATTTTGAAAACTTCAAACGATTACTACTTCCATTAGCTTTAAAAGTATATATACAATAAATATATAGTTGTGGCATACGGTGTCTTAATTCTAAACGGTTTAAGTTGGAAACTTGAAATTTTGACAGAAGTTAGATCTTTGAAAATAAATATGAGTCATTTCAGAAATTTTTTTTGTATCACCCCCCGTTTAGGAGCTGTAAGGAGTCAAAAACTGAAAATTTCCTATTTTTAAACACCTGTAACTTGAACACCTGTTAGAATTTTTTTGAAGTAATACACAAAAATTAAAGCTTCAACATCATACTCTTATTTCTGTTAACAACTTTTTTTAATAATATAGGGTTACTTTATAATTGACGAAAGTGTTACTTGATTTTTTCAAATTTTCTAACAAATTTCTTCAACAAATTTTTTCCATTTTGTTTTACTCGATAATTTGAAATTGTTGAGGATATAATGCGTAGTACATAAAAATGTAAATAAATATACAACATAACGGTTGCTTGAAGAATTTTTATTTATATGATATTGATATACATACATACTTATATAATATCATGTTTATTTACATATCGTATATGTCACTGGTGAATGAATGATAAGAGTATAGATGTATATTATATAGCGCCGTATTTACATACATATATGTATTTTATTGTACTTATAAGAAATTATTCTGTCAATGGAATAGTTAAATATAATATAATATAATATTTAAAATTATATTTACTGTTTTGTACTTAGTAAATTTAATATACATTTACCGCTTAGTATTAAACGGTACTATAGAATATTTGAAAAAGTTTTGGATTGATAATCGTTATGTGGAAGGTTAGAATCTGCTTTTGAAGAATGTACATATAAACATATAGTTTGAATATATGTACAACCCATAGTTCTAGAAATTATAAAATTCACCCAAATTATTTTAAAATACTAAAATATTAAAAAAATAATATTGTAAGCAGAGTGACAGGCTGTGAACATACTAACGGTTCGTACGGGTATCTAAGAGTTGACAAAGTCAACTGTATTCTTCCTCGTTTTTTTATTGCATTTCTCTGTCACATAAATGTGGACAGGAAATTACACAGCCTTTCCTGTTCAGGCGTGGCTATAAATGTCGTAAGGGGGAATAACTCTTACGACGTATGTGGGATTTCCATACTTCCTCGGTCTTTACAGCGTATTTCTTACATACTAGGCCACCGAGGCCTCGAACAATTATTTTTGCTAAGTCTTAGAAAATTTTGTTTTTTATCAAATTTTTCAACATAAATTATCCAAAATTAAGTTTTAAAAACTCAATTATAAGGAATCAATTAACTAAAGCTTTGGTAGCAGTACAAAATATAAAACAATGCTCTAATTAAAAAGTAATTAATTCTTCTACAAATTATTCCGAAAAACATTAAGTGTTCGATATAAAGAATTTCGATTGTTTTGAGTATCTTTGAAATAATTATTTCTATTTTATTTTATCTGATTATAAATATTTTATAAAAGGATTAATGTTAAACTTATTATGAGTAACTAAGGAGTAAAAATAAAGAAAGAATTGCGTGTATAGCTCTGTATACGTATTAAAATTTGTACAAAAAAGTTAGCTCTGGAATATACTGATAATTTTTTTTTTACAAATTAACTTTTTTGATTAAAAAACTATAAAAGGACTAGGGAACGTCTCAAAATCCCAAATCACAAAATCCCAAAGTAACAAAATCCCAAAATTTCGGAATTCTAAAGTTACAAAATACCAAATTACATAATCCCAAATTTGAAAATCCCAAAATTACAAAATTCCAAACACAAAATTCCAAAATTAGAAATTTTCAATGTTAATTTTTAGAATTGACTTTCTTCATATAAAAACGTCAAAATTTAAAAAAAAATTAATACTTTTGTAGGAAAGCCTGTAAGCATTGACATACTATTCTTATTGATTTTTGAGTTGGATTCAAAATCAGAGTTTCAATAATTTTATTAGCGGGAGTTTGAAGGTGGCAGCCCCTATTTCTTCTAAATTTATTGTATGTATTTCATAAATGAAAATGCGAAAATTAAATTTTTTATGAAATTGGTATATGTATTCGCGAGATTTTAAATTAGAAAGGATTTTAGAGTTGGTTTTAAAATCAGGGTTGACCCTTTTCCCATAGGATTTATATATTAGTGTATGCCAGACTCTGAATTAGGAGGGATTTTGTTAAAAAAAGGGAGTTGGTTAAAAAAATCTGGGTTGGACCCTTTTCTGGAGTTTTTGTATATATCCGGATTTTTATATCATATTGTCTATTATTTTGATTGTACATGTTTGGATTTTGAAATTTCGGATTTTGACGCATTTGGATTTTGAAAGTTTGAATTTTGATGCATTTAGATTTTAAAAATTTTGATTTAAATATTTGGGTTTTGAAAGTTTGGATTTTAAAATTTGGATCTTGTAGTAGAACCCATGAGATTAAGTCTTCCCATCTACTGTGTTTAATGGTGAGTCACCCTACTTTTTTTTGGAATTATTTTTTGAAATTTCGTACCCAACCCGAATAAGATTTCGCAATTAGGGGTTTTGTAATAAGTTGAAAATTTTTTGAGATTTCGTAATTTGGAATTTTATAATTTGGAATTTTGTGTTTGGGATTTTATGATTGAGATTTTGTGATTTGAGATTTCGTTCCCAACCCATGAGACTAGTAGTAAAAATTAAAATTAAAAAATAACAAAATCAACAATATTAATATTACAACACTGTTATGCATAATATGATATTTGATTAAAAACATATGGAAAACGTCAAGAAAACTATTGTTAAAAAAAAAGTTGTTAAGGATTTCCTTAACAAACAAGTTGAGCAAAAAATTAAGAAAAGAAAAAGAAAATCTGAAGATACATTGTGATTTTTATTTTTATTTTTTGTACTGAGAAATAAAAGTGAAATAACTTATAAATTTTTTTCCTCCTGTTTTCTAGAAACGGTAAAAATCAAATAAAAATTAGTAAAGTCTGGAAAAAATCTAATATATTTATTTGATTTGATGTTATTGAAAGCTAAGTAACTGAATAAACGAAACTTGATTATAAGTAAAAATTATTTAACTTTGATTAAATGAAAGGATAAAGAAAATGTAACACAAAAATAAATTATATATATGAATATAATTTGATATACCTATACATATTTCTGAACAAATTTTATTTTTTTTAATTAAATATTGTACCTAGCATTAAATTCAAGAATTTCTTCTCTCCTTTGTTATTAAGAAATTTTAATAAATTTTAAAAACTTTTTTAACAATTAATTAATTTGTCTGATTTAATCAACTTAATCAAATTTTAATTTTTAATCAAACGCTAAAAGAATATGCAGAACTGATGTAGGCAGAAATTGTGGGCAAGAAGTAGAGATAATACTACACATGCTCTGCCAATGCCTGATGTTGGAATCCCAAAGGAAAAGAACCTTAGATGTGAGCTACTGGGAAGATTTTCCAAAGTAAGACCGTTTAACAAGGGAACCATCATCCGATATTTTAGTGGTATAGTGTGCCTCAATAAAGCTCTGCAATAAACGAGCGTCTCATGGAGTTGAAGTTCAAAACGAATGGCAAGGCCCAGATGTAAGAATAGTTGTCTATCGACATCAACAAAGTATAAAAAAGTTCTAATTGTCTGTAATATCTACAATACTGTTATCAAGAATACGCATCTATATCATGAATACTGTTCAGAATTTTTATTATTTATTACTTTATGTATAAAAACGAAAAATGGAAAATAGATATTTTGAAAATAGATAGAAAATGAATTATCAAAAAATTTAACAATCGGAGTTAAATTAACATTTTAGTGATAGTTTTTAATTGCGTTACTGTACACATTACATTAAAACACATGTTAAACCCACAGCTCAAAAAGATATCATGATGTTTAAAAATATTTAAATAACGATTTACAGTAAAAAATTTATCTTTCTTATAGAAAAGTAATTAATTGCTTTTTCTCCATTAATAGCAAAATATTATATAGTTTTAAATTTAAAATGCTGCAATCTTCTGTAAAACTTTGTTGTTATTCAATGCTTAACGGTAAATCCTTCACATTCATAGTACTGATTGGGTAAAATAATATTTTATACCGTATTATTTTTTTTAATTTTCATATTAAGTCACTAAAAAAATGGGCATTTTCTCCTAGCAAAAATTAAATCAATTTAAAATTTTTAACTTCAAAATCTTTTAGAGCAAAAACTAAAAAAAATATAGAGATGTAAATAAATACATTTAGAAAATTTCCTTTCTCATGCTTTTAAAAACATTTTTCAGAATGCTAAAACTTGTTTGTAGCAGAAGTTATGGATATTTTAATCAAAACAAAAAAAAAAAAGATATGCACTACATCTTTTTTAAGGCCCCAAAGCTTTGAAACTATTGGGCCCAGAATCTAGCTCCAATACAAAAGTTTTGTCTCCCCATTATTTTTTATAATATATAGAAGAAAGATTAGAAATTATGTTCGTAATTAAATTTTTTTTTAATAAATTTTCATTATTTTCACTTTATATTAATTATAAATTGCAATAATTAAATTGTTTTTAAATTCGATAAAATTTAATCAAAATCTGTTTTTGCAAATGTATATATTTTAAAGATAAAATTTTATATAATATGTAATTACCAGACTTTTCATTGGATCTGTATTTATTTGACACATATAACTACCAGAATCATTTAATTGTACATGTGATATGTGAAGTTTCCATGTATTATGACCATTATGTGTCACTGATAATCGAGGATTTAATGATACCATATGTGTATGAATACCTAAAATCGCTTTTGAATCTGATTTAATCCATGCTACCTGAAATTATATATAATTTATATATACATATATTGACATTCAATTATACATATATTTTAATTAATTTAAATACATATATATAACATCTAATTAATAATTTATAAATTGAACTTATTATTATAGTAATATAATAATAATAATAATAATAACAATAAATAATAATTAGAAATTAATACAAGATTACTAAAATTGCAATGTGTTCCAACTAAAGTGGAAACAAAATCCTTAAATTTATGACATATGTACACATTATATTTATATGTATATATGTTTCCTATATTAGTATATACAACTAAATGAATTATTATTATAATATTTAATTATTAATAATTATTTAAAGCTTATTGTTAGAAAATTGTGTAATTTGTCAATAAAAATGTTATATGAATGAAATGATTTTGTATTGGAATAATAAGGAAAAGATATGGTTTATATTTTTTTTTTTTATTTCCTATTACTCCACTAGAGAGTATAGGGCTTCCACTTGAAAGTCTTCAACCTTCTCTGTTTAACGCTTTTTCTTCAATCAAACTCCAGGACAAATTGCATCTGCTTATTTCACCTACGACAGTATACGCTTCCATGTCATTCATTTATGGTTTATATAAAAAATGATATATATAATCAACATTTCAATATTTTGTAGTAAACAGATTTACAATATTATTTCAAAAAAAGTGTTAAAATAATACATTTATAAGTATTTTATGTATATGAATGAAATAAGAAACTTCATTTCATAAATATAAATTTAAATCGTCATTGAATGGCACAAGAATTGAAAAAAAAAACACATATTAAAATCGCTGATAAGTGAGATCAAACGACAAAAACCGAGAGGGTATTATGGTTAATTGACTGTATCAATTCTAGGATACAATACAAAATTTCATATATTTGACTTAATTATGTATCGAAATAAATTTATAATTTCGGATTTGTATGGCAGCACCTCGTTACATCAAACCAAATAAATTCTATGGAAATTGATGACATATACAAATTGATTATATTTTAAAAAATTTCAAATTTCTAGCTTAATTAAGTTTATTAAGATATGAGGATCTGAATGAACCAAATTTTGCACAAGTCGTGGTATAAAAAATTTAATTTTTTTGACAAAATTTTAAATACCTATCTTATATAAACACTCAGGTATGCTCATATTAGTAATTTTACAATTTAGTAATTTTATATATAAATATTTTAGAATTTATCGTGTTCTTTATTGCATATTGTATCTATATTTTTCTTATCCAATAATTTTTTTGTGATTTTTTTTACCTTTAAATTTATAGCTTTTAAACTTTAAATAAATATTAAAACAAAAAAAGTTATGCGACAGCTACCTAAACCTGTTATGCGAACAAAATTGCAGAAAGAAATCGTTGGCATAATTTAACTTCTTTTCACAAAATTCCAAATACATTACCTTCAATAGATACTGAGCTATTTTCATATAAAAATCTAAGTTGTATGGCAACTACTCGAAACGCCTGCTCGAACTTACTTAATTTCAATAGTGAAACTAACAATTTTACAAAAGTGGAATTGTAAAAATTTGAGAATACTAAAGCTCCACTATTTTTTGAGTATACGGACGTAGACATATGGTTAAATCGAGTATATAATGACTAAATCGATTTTGAGCAACAATATTCTTTGCCATATCTATCTAGCCTTCTTTAGGATGTGACAAATGTGATGGAAAATTTACTATACTCTCACAACTACGTTTGTACTGTTATAAAACTCAGATTTTCATAATGAAAATGTGTCATAACTGCAAAATGACATTTAGGTTTTTCTACAAATTTCCTCTAATTCCTCTTAATTTTTTGAGTTTAACTTCCAGTTATTAGTAGATCATTTATGGTTAGCAGATCATTTTTAGCATATTTTCAAAAAAAACTTGAAAAAATGTGCTTATTAGTTTTACTCTGTCCGTCTGTCCGTCACGTCAAGCGTCAAACGTCAAGAAATAAGCACGTCAGCCCAACTAAAATTTCTTCGCTGCCGAAATTACATTATCATATGATTGGAATTGTGTTTATTACCTTAAAATTCCAATTAAGGCAAATATGATTTATTGATTTGATATTATTTATTTACGTTTTCAAATACCCACCATAGCTAGAAATTAAAAGGATTAGAGGAAAATTTTTAAGCTAGAAGTAAAATTGTAAGATAAAAAATCTGTATAAATGAACTTAGAACAAATTTTTCTATTTTCTCTTATTTAAGAAATGCTAAAATTTAAAAATTGAAAATGAGCTCTTTTGAAAACCCTAAGTTTTAGGCCAATGGAACTTTATTGCCACTTTTAGCTTATTTTTTTAAATGTAAAATTCAATAGTTGAAGTTTAGGCATTTTTCACAGACGTAAATAAAAGTTCTTAACAAAAAATTGTTTTCTTTAACCTTTTTCTTGAAGAATGAAGTTTTAGGTCTTTATTTTCCTTTTAGACAATATTCCAACAAAAATTAAAAATATTTAATAGCAAAGTAATTGCAATTTTTAGAATATTATATTAGTTTATTAGATATATCTTTTTGGAATTGTTCCCCTATAAAAATCTTTTACTTTGTCATATACTGGTCTTGTTGTGTATGACATTTTTTTTAAAATTATATTTACTTTATCATATTTGGAATTTTCAGCAAGTCTAATTCGTAAAAAGTTTTCTTTCAAAAAAAAAAACAAAAATATATAGAAAGAATGTTTTACCACAGTAAAAATTTACTTTTGCAAATTAACTTTGTCCCTATTATTTGTTTGTGAATTTTCTTTTTATTAAAAAATTATGAATCGCTTTCTGAATGTCTGAAGGAAATAATCATTTGGTTATGTTTTATTTTTTATTTTTTTTATTGGATTCAATGAAAGTGTTGTTATAAATTCATTTTTTATTTAATTTTTATAAATCGTCAAAATTTTCTATTAGTATAGCTATATTCTTATACATACATATACATATATAAATATATATTATTATTATGTGCTTTACTTCTTTTTAATAATAAACACGTATTTTTCATATAATTTTTTGGTTATTGTGTCCTTAATAAACAACAGTCTGTATATCTATCCTTTATAATATATATATGTGTACATGTATATATAAAGAGAGACACATATTATATATTTAATAAAATGAACAAAATTTAGTAAATAAAAAATATTCACATACAAACAAAAATATTATGGTAGGTATTCATAGTAATTTTAAGCCTATTATGATTTTATTGTTATTGAAAAAAATTGCTGCAGGACTTAATCTGATTAAAAAGTATATGCAATTTTCATATCTTATACAAGACTTCTGTATTTATTTTATTTTTTTTCTTTACTATGTTTTTAAATGAATATATATATACTTTTTATTTTCATTTTATTTTAAAAGGTGTTTCCATCATATACTTTAATTATAGTTATTTTACTGCATATTTCTTTAAATACTTTAATTTTATATATTTCAGGTAAATCTAATATTATAAGTTCTGTTTTGGAAAATCTAAAAATTTATAAAAATCAAATAGAATAGAATTGTACATTATCTATTTGTACATTATATTCAAATAAAATAAAATAATGTATTCATTAAATAATTTGGGAAGAATTAAATCTTTAAGAAAATTAGGTAATATGGCAGACGAGTTAAGTTTAAAATTTAAAAATAGAAAAATCATGTTATTATCTGTTGTCAGTCAGTTGACAGTTCTGTGTGTATATATATCTACGGTAATTTTTCTATAAATTACTTATTTGTTAAATCGATTATAGAGACAACCATAGCGAATTTGACGTTTACAGATTATTCTTTTCGATTATGCATTTTTTTTTGAATTCTAAACTATAATTTTGAAAAAAGTACAAATTGTAATGAAAATTCAAAAAAAAAATTTAATTTTAATTTTGATGATAAAGAAGTAAAGTAGTATTTTTGAAAAAAATTAGTAAAATTATTATATTTGTGTTGCTGTAAATTTTGAATTCAAAAAATTAAACCAAACATTTTATATATTCTATACAAACCAATATACTCACAAACCGTAGGATATTTTCTATTAAAACTTGGGGTGTGCCCTAACAGATCTGGCCTATATTAGATCATACACAATTAATTAGACTCTTCTCCTTCAATCAAAGATATAATAAGGGTATAAACGGGAAACTTTGCGATCAACAGACATACTAAATATATTATTTTATGTGCCTCTCTTGCTCACCTGTGCCTCACCTGTTATGTCCATCTCTTGCTCTAAAAAGAAGAAAGTTTCTTAGGAAAATTAATTAGGAGAAAAACTGACCAAGGGTATTAAAACGCTCATAAACTTGCCTAAATATGCATATGCAGCATTTTTCCACCTACATCTACCTATCTATATTGTATAAAAAATCCAATTTATTTACATTTTCAAAATTCAAATTTTACACAACCTTTACACATAGCTTTGCGGTGAATCATTTAAAAAATTATAATTTTAAACTAACAGTAAAATTACTACAAAATTATAGAAAACAAAAACACTAATTGTAAGCAAAAAAAAAAAAAAAAATGACATAATTTTTTAATAATAGTGTTATAGGAAAGTCACGTCCCACACTATATTCCTTTTAATGTTTACTAGCTTATGTTTTCTTCTATACTTTTCGAAATGCATTAATATTAACATTTTATATAAGAATATTACATATTTATATATACACGTATATGTATAATATTCAATCTTAATTTCAATTTAATTTTATATATGAATTTTTTTTTATATATATATTTATATACAAATGTATATACATTTACATATAGTAGATATATTTTTGCTTTTCAATATTCTACAAATGAAATAAGAATTTAAGTGATATTTGTTTATTATTCATACATGTGCACATACAATTATTATAATATATGTATGTATATAAATATATATGTATACATATTAATGTAGATGGAACATGTGAATAAAGTTTGTTATGGCAGTAAAAAAGAATACCATAGAAAATTTACTTACAATTGCAGCAAAAAAATTTATAAATTGATAAAAAGAAAAAAAAAATTCAAATTCAAAAAATTAAATAAAATAATAAAAAGGAATTGAAATAATAATAAAAAATTAAGTTCATATTCTTTATATTTTTTTATATATATATATTTTTTTTCATTGTTGATGAGATCTTTATTAAACTTAAAATTTATTTGCAGAAAATTAAATTCAAAAATTATAAAAATGGGAATAAATCTTATGATTGTTGGATCTATAGTAGATGACAACATGAATGCTCTCCCTGTTGTTAAAATTACACACTAAATAGTATTCAAAAATGAAATTAAGTATTTTTTAAAGAATTTAAAAAGAATTTAAAACACTTTGTTATTCAAATGTTAAGAGAATAACTGAACTAAAATAATTAAAAACAAAAGGTTTTGACTTCTTTTTTATTATAAACATTTTATAGTACTTAAGTTTAAAATTTAACAAAGTATAGAATGTAAAACAACGGTTTTAAAAAGTGCACATTTCGAAAAGACAATTCAAACTGTTTAGAATTGTGACTTGCACAAAAATTTGAAAATTTAAATATAATAAGAAAAAACGTGAAATTAGGACTTTTCTGGAATTTTGAGGGGCTGTAAGACCGGAACCCTATATAACTAAGAAAAACCGTTAACACACGTAAAAATATATTACTGGAGGGAATTTTTATGTCTTGCCGAAGAAAAATTTGTACATGTGCTTAAGATACAGATGCCTAAAACTAGCAAATTTTCAATTTTTGAGTCCTAAAAGCTCTTAAACAGGGGCTGGTACAAAATAATTTTCTAAGGAAGCTTATACTAACTATTCTAAGAAACTAATTAAAAAATATTAAGCGGAAGTATCGCTGCAGAACATGAAATATACGGGCGGAACATAAAAATAGGGCTTTTTAAAAGTTTGAGGGGCTGTAGTTCCTTGATGAATGGGGCTACATGAAGAAGTTGTTCCACAAAATTAATATTTTTATGAGACCTACACATGATCAAAAATTTTTTTCTCTATCTTTAACGGTGTAAAAGTTCTGTAAACAGACGGACAGACGGACAGACGGACAGAGTGAAACTAATAGGCACATTTTTTCAAAATTTTTTTGGAAATGTGCTAAAAACTGAAACTAATCCTGATTTATACATAATTTATATACTAAAGTATAAAGTAGCTAGAAATTGACCATAATTTTAAAGCTGCCTCAAGTTTTACCGGTTTTCAATTAGCGGAAAGTTGTAGAGTGGCAAAAACTTTAAAATTCTCCGAGAAAAAGAAAATCTGGGATTATCTACAATACCCTATTAAAATTTACTTTAACAACAGGCAACAATGTAATAGACTTCTATCGATATGCCAGATATGCCAGATATTATAATTTACATCAATTCGAGTACTTAATCAATTTACAGCACTTTGTTATAAGATTCCAATGATTTAATTAGAAAAAAAAAAACAGATCCGGTTTATCACAATAAGGCTAAATTGATTTAAGTTTGTAACTGTAGCTCTTTCTACCTATCTATCATACCTATTATTAATAAAAATTAAAAAAAAATTATAATAATAAATAAAATGAACCTTGAAAATTTCATTTCTGACCCCTATTTTACACAAAATCTATAAATATGTTTTATAAAAGCAACAATATTTATTTTATAATATCGATATAAAGTAAAAATTCAAATATTCAATAAATTTAAAGAGTTAATATATTTTGTTTTTTTTTCAACAAAATTAATATTCAAAAAAACAAAATGATTTACTTACTCGAAATTGTCCTAAATTATTAACAACACATGTAAATTGTATATCTCGACCCTGTGTTACCGTCAGATTATCTAATGTTGACAGAAATTCCGGTTCAACTTCAATACCTTGGTTATGTCCTGTAACAGATAGAAAATGAAAATACAAAAAATTAAAAAAAATTAAAATTGAATTAAAAAGAAAACATTTGATTTAAAATTATATCGTTTTTATAATAACAGTTTATTTTAAGTTATAATAAAAATAAATATTTTCAACTAAAACAAAATAAATCATATTAGCTCCAATAAGTATGCAATTATTATATGATTAAGTAAATATACAATACCAATTCACTTTTTTTTTTTGAAGATTTTGAAGAGGAGCTTTTATAAGTAATCATTGCATGTGTGGTAACACTATTCCACCAAATATAGTTGGCAACTTAACCTTTATTATGAAACTTGTATTTTTTTATGAAATATTAATGAAAAATTGACAGAGTTTCATAAAAAATATTGTTAGCCCTAAATTCTCAAAATTGAAGTATTCACCAATTATTAAATACTCATTCAGTATATGTCAGAAGGACACATATTTATGAAGGACAAGTAAAATATATAATAGAATATTTTTGAATAAAATTAAAAGTAATTAAAAAAACCAAAAAAGAAAATATACCAAAATTCAATTTTTTTTTTTTTTTTGTTGTGTAACATTTCATATCTGGTGGAATATTTAAATTTCAGTTAATCAAAGGTCGTACAAAAAAAACACCAAAAACAAAATAATAAAACCATATATTTAATAATATTGTGTTTATCAGTGTGTTACACTATACCAGTACATTTGGTTTCGTAAATTGAAAATTAAGGAGAGTAAAAATTGAAAAAATAACCAAGTAAAAAAGTTTACTTTTGACCATAACTACATATAACAAATGTTCAATATCATCAGTATTTTTTCATATTATTAAGCCTGTTTGTATATTTATTTAACATACACATGTATGTAGAGTACAATATTATATGTATGTATACATATGAATGTCGCACAGTTTAAAAATGCTCATGCATATTATTTTATTAATATGATTTATATACACTCTCAACAAAAAGTTTAAATTAAAGTAAATAAATTCCTTGCTGATACTGTTGAGTTAAGAAATTCTGGGGTAATAAAA
Source organism: Poecilobothrus nobilitatus (assembly GCA_947095535.1). Lineage (NCBI taxonomy): Eukaryota > Metazoa > Arthropoda > Insecta > Diptera > Dolichopodidae > Poecilobothrus > Poecilobothrus nobilitatus. Next base: position 186,919,124 of record OX352774.1, on the reverse strand, counting down.
TTCAGTACATACAATATAAACAATTAAATTATTTATGTGGTCTGTAAAACATTATTTACGTGTAATAAAAAAAGATTTATTTATCTTTTAATCATATACAAAAACTTCGATGTACATGAAAATCGCCAAAATTTATATAAATTTTTTAAACTGAATAGAAAAGTGCAAAAGAAAAACATTATACAATTTTGGCTTAAATTTTTATGCAATTATGCTAACTCTTGTACAGTCAAGAAAACGTAGTCTTCCTTTTTTGTAAGAAAAACTGAATTTTGCAAGGAATTTCTGCCAAGGCAGAGCAGGGAATATAATAAAATTTATAAATGTGAAAAAGTGATTCTAATAACTAAAAATTTTAAGCAATTACCAAATATTTCGTCTCTCTCCACTGGTGATCAGAGTACGTAATATGAAAACGGCATATTGAGTCAAATGCATAAAACTGATCTTCAATTCAAATATCATTTTTCAAATAAAAACTATCAATTCAAACGTACTTTTTGTTAGAAAAAATAGAATTTAAGTTCAAGTAAAGTGTTAACTGGACTAAAAAAACGAAATTCTAAACAATTTATAAATGAGTGAGTTGGCGTTCCTCAAAAGAAAATGTTGTAAATTAGAATATTTTATTCTTCCTAAAATAAGAATAATAGAAAAAATAAAGGATTTTGACTTCTGTGTAAATATTGAAAAAACTGTCTTGAACTTTTAATTAGTAATGTCTGTATATATATATATACATATACATATGTGGTATTGATTTAACGAACTTTTTTTTTTTTGATTTTAGCAGATATGTTTAATTCTGTTTTTTTTGTTTTTTTGGTAAAAAATTTAAACAAATAAAAATTTTATTTATTTAAATCTGAACCCGTTTAAAATTTAACGATTTTAAAAAAAAAAATTTTTTTATTACATTTTTATATTTTTAAATAAATATCCTTTTTAAATATTAATTTAATCCGTTAAAATTGAAAATATTTAAAACATTATAATGATATATATATAATACAAGAATTTTTATATCACTATTAATATTCAATACATAAAAAAACTATGAATAAAATATTAAATGGATCTTTTGTTTTTGGTTTTGTGACAGAGATCATAAAGGATTATTAAATATCAGAAAATTTCATATATTATTATTTATTTTTATATAATTTTCAATGTAAAAAATTAAATCGATGTGGTAACATTTAATTAATAAGGAATTAAAATAATAAATGTTTCATATGTTATGTAGTTTTAAAAGTTTCCTATTACCAATTCGAAGTAAAATATTTTATTAATTGAATCTTTAGGTAAGAAATGGGAGCGTATCAAAATTCCAATTTAAAAAATTTAAAATTATACAATCTCAAATTACATAACCTCAAATAAAATATTGCAAAATTAAAAAAAACTCAAAATAAAACTTTAATGGGGCCATAAAATCAGCGGATTAAACCCTCCGTTTTATGTTTTATTGTTTATACCCGATAGGATCGGGTATAATAAAATTATTCCTGCGTTTGTAACATGTCGAAATAAGCGAGCTAGATATATCTTCAAAGGTATGGATCGGATCAGAAAAAAATTCTAAGTCGATTGAGCCATGTCCGTCCGTCCGTCAGCACGCTAACTCAAAAACTAAGAAAGCTAGAATCTTGAAATTTACAAAATATTCTAGGAGCAATTTTTTAGGTTCCCTATTTTTTTTTGGTTGAGTTCCGACCAAAACTTCGGGTAGCTCTCGAACACCTAACTTTTAGATCCCCACGTTTTTTTTGAAATAGAAATGAATGAAATTTTTACTGCTGATAGATGTCACAAAAATATTAATTTTATTTTTAATAACTTTTTTTTGTAGCCCCACCCGTTACGGAGCAACAGCTCCCCAAAGGTTCAAAAAAGCTCTATATTTAAATTGTTATAGCACAAGTTGTATAAGGTATATCTTCATTTTGAAAACGCCAAACGATTACTGCTTTTATTAGTATATATACTAATAGTATTAGTATATTTATAGTATATATACAATAAATATATAGTTGTGGAATATGGTGTCTTAATTTACCGTTATGCGAAACTAAAATTTTGCAAAATCCTTTAACCCTTCTATCTTCTAAATTTTGATAGAAGTTAGATCTTTGGAAATAAGTATGAGTCATTTCAGAAATTTTTTTTGTATCACCCCCCATTTAGGAACTGTAAGGGGTCAAAAACTGAAAATTTTCTATTTTTAAACACCTGTAACTTAAACACCTGTTAGAATTTTTTTAAAGTAATACACAAAAATTAAAGCTTCAACATCATACTCTTATTTCTGTTAACAACTTTTTTTAATAATATATGGTTACTTTATAATTGACGAAAGTGTTACTTGATTTTTTCAAATTTTCTAATAAATTTCTTTAACGAATTTTTTGCATTTTGTTTTACTCGATAATTTGAAATTGTTGAGGATACAATGCGTAGTATAAAAAAATGTAAATAAATAAACAACATAACGGTTGCTCGAAGAATTTTTATTTATATGATATTGATATACATACATACTTATATAATATCATGTTTATTTACATATCGTATATGTCAGTGATGAATGAATGATAAGAGTATAGATTTATATTATATAGCGCCGTATTTACATACATACATGTACGTATTTTATTGTACTTATAAGAAATTATTCTATGAATGGAAATATTTTTAAAGAAATATTGCAATGTATGGCGATGTACTTATAACAATATAAATATACTACGCACGCATTAATATAATATAATATTTAAAATTATATTTACTATTTTGTACTTAGTAAATTTAATATACATTTACCGCTCAGTATTAAATGGTACTATAGAATATTTGAAAAAGTTTTGGATTGATAATCGTTATGTGGTAGGTTAAAATCTGCTTTTGAAGAATGTATAAACATATAGTTTGAATATATGTACAACCCATAGTTCTAGAAATTATAAAATTCACCCAAATTATTTTAAAAAACTAAAATATTTAAAAAATAATATTGTAAGCAGAGTGACAGGCTGTGAACATAATAACGGTTCGTACGGGTATCTAAAAGTTAACAAAGGCAACTGTATTCTTCCTCGTTTTTCTTAAAAATTTGCAATATTTTTCAGAATTTTTCTATTAAAAAATTTTAATTAGAATCTATGAAACTAAGAAAAAATGTTTAAGGGGCCTCGGTGGTCTAGTGGGTAAGGGCGTATGATATACGTTGTAAACACCGAGGCAGTATGAGTTCGAATCTCACACACCTCGTAAGAGTTATTCCTCCTTACGACATTTACAGCCACGCCTGAACAGGAAAGGCTGTGTAATTTCCTGTACACATTTATGTGGAAGAGAAATGCAAAACAAAAATGTTTAGAAGAATAAATAAGTAACAATATGATGTTAACCCTCTACTTTTAGTATCTTAAAAAAAATTTCAGTAGTGACAAAATTACAGATGTTTGACCAACAATAGTTCAAATTTGAAATTTAGCAGAGTTCTTAAAGAAACAAAATAATAATAATTTAAAGTCTAATAGTAATAATTCAAAGAAATAAAGATAATATTCAAGGACTTCTCAAAACCTTTAATTTCACAAAAAATCCTTTTTTTAAATATTTTTTTTTTGTTTTTACATATGTACAAAATTCAAAACAAATTAATTAATTTTTTCCCTCAAATATTTCTGTAATAAGAAAACATAATTACTTTATATGACCACATCCACACAAACTTATTCAATAAAATAATAATTAAACTAAACATATTATATTAAAAGAAAAGCAAAATATTTTATCTATAAATAGAAAATTTAAACTAAATTTAATTTAAAAACTTACCTTGAGCGAAGACACATATTGATATAAAAATTGCATATACACCCAAACAGAATTGTACAATTTTTGTACCAATATTACATTTAAAATTATGACAATTTCGACTTTTATTACCACCACCCATATTATTTTTACAAATTATCATTTAAAAAAAAAAACAAAAAAAAAACAAAAAATTTAATTTTTTGTTATTTGAAAAAATTAAAATAAATAAATTTTAGAAAATTAAGAAATTGAAATGAAAAATTGATATTAATTTGTATGCATTTATTGTTATGTTGAATAATATTTGAAAGGAAATTTCGATTGTCGTCGTTCTTTTTTGTTGTTTTTCCATTCAAATTTATAACATTTCATCTAGAAAATAATTTTCTATTCTTCTGTTCTTGTCTTTTTATTTTGTATCCTTTTTTTTTTTTTTTATTTTGCTCCTTCTTAGTTTTTAAATGTGTATTCAGCTGACCTGAAAAATTCAAAAAAAAAAAAATAAAAGACATTTATGAGTAAACAATCATATAAAGTTGTATTAAAAACAAAAAAAAATATATAGAAAACAAAAAAGAGACCGAGAGCATTTTCATATATTCACTAACTTTCAATATAACTAAAATTGTTATTTTTGCATGAATATTCAAAGTAAATATAAAAAAAAAAAAATATTTAAAAGCAAGACCTATGTAAATGGTTCACAATCAAATTAAAAATTTTCTGAATGTTAACATTAACTTTTAAAATAAAAGAGGTTAACATTAACTTTTAAAATAAATAATAAGATAAAATAAGAGTTTTTTTTTAATTTTTGTATTTTTTACTTGGATTCATTTCGGTTTTTTTCTGACTTGCATTGAACAAAAGGTCATTTACTGAATAGAAAAATAATTTTTTTTTGTTTTTATTTTTGACAACCACAAATTCAAATCAGTTCATATGTGAATTTGCATAACAGTGGTGGCAACTATAATCATTCAGAGAGCTCATTAGCTAGTAATAAGGAGCTATTGATAAGTAAAATTAAAAGTTTTTAATTTTAATATCTAAAATCCGGTTTCAATAAGAACATTAATTTTAATATGTATAGTTATTTTATCGCCAGATTTGTCAATAATAAAACGCTATATGAAACCTCAATTCAGACTCTTTCTAAATTTCTATATTTTGAAAAGCGCTAAAAATTTTTTCTTTTAATATTATATGTTTTTTATTTATGTTAGACGCCAGTTATAGCTTTTATTGAAATGCTTCCGGAAAATGTTTATTTTAAATTTTTTTTGCAGCAAAGACATATAAAATTTAACAGAAGTGTTGATGTAATGATTAAATAATTTCTAAAGAATAAATTCAGCCGCGTATTTTTAAATGTTAAAGTAAATATTTAAAATAAAATCAATTTTATGATTATGTAATTATTTTCCTGAACAGCTGATCAGTAATTTTGCATAATGAAATAAAATTGTTCCACTCAATCAATTTACACTAAAATTTTATTTTTTTATTATTTTGTTTATTAAATAAACTAAACTTTTTTTTTATTCTTTATTAGTACAATTTTTTAATAATAATTAATAAATAAATTAAAATAATAAAACTTTATTTTCCAAACATCGATATAATTGTTGACAACAATTTAAATTTCTTTTATTTTTATTATATACTATTGTTATTTGCCATTTGATATATAATTTTACTGACAGTTTTCTGTGATTTCTATAATCGTCTATACGGAAAAATATAGAAGTTTTCAATGAAAAGTTTTTTCCGTATCCATTTCAGTTAAAGCTATAACTGACGCCTTATATGAACATTTACTAAAAACTTAAAGGAAAAAATCCTAAAAATATGCAAGAAAATTTATGTAATTATATTCTTCAATTTTAATAGGGCAAAAGAAGGCTCCGTGATCGAGGGGTTAAACACGTGGCTTATTATTAACTGAAGAAGTACAAATTTAGTGTAAATATAATATAATATAAACAAAATAAATAATACTACAGCGAAAATTAATAATAGTATTCAACCTATAATGACCTTTAGTAGTCGATAGTTTAGTATAATTGCAAAATGCTATGTGATTTCTATGCGATTTGTAATAAATAAAAAAAAAAAATAGCATATCAAGTGATTCTTTAGTAAATATGAAAGGTATGGCAAAAGACATTTTCAATCATATATAACTATTGAATCTTTTCATACCAAAAAATAATCAAAAGACATTATAGAATTTTTTCATACCTTAAACATAAAAAATTTTTACTGTTTTGTAAAAAGCAACAAAAAAATAGAAATAAAATACAATATACCAATATATATAAATTTAATTTGATACATTTATATAAAATACATTCTTAAATAATATATAATGTTTTTAATAAAATAATTTTTTTAATCTAGTCGTCCCTGGTTAATATCTTTGTTATAGTTAAGCCTCATTTTGGACACATATGCACAAAATATTTAATGTTCAAAAATAATGGTCAACTGAAAAACAATAAATCGGAAGTAATGCCAAAACCAAAAATGAGTTCTAAAAAATGAAATTATAAAAACGAAGACAATAAAGAACAAAATGGCAAAAAAAACAAAAAATATATAAATTGTTTGGTACGTTAAGCATTATTTTATATACATATAATGTTCATCTTTTTAAACCAATTCATTTTGAAGACTAGAACTGACCAAAAGATATTTTAAAAGTAAAGGAGTTACTATTCTTTAAAAAAAAAAAAACTTAACTGAACTGAATTAAAAAAATTTTTTTTTTTTTTTTTGAATTTCTTTGTTTAAAAAATCGATTTTTCTTTTATTTTTCATTTATAATAAAAAAAAAATAAAAAAATTTTATTTTGGAAGAATGGAAGTTATGTATCTATCAAATTCACACGTGACTTGAAAACTTAACTAAATAGAATAACAAAAAAAAGTCTATAAAATTTTTTTTTATTATGCATTCTGCATAAAATGCTCCTTAAAAAGAAGGATATGGATCTTAAACATGTGTGAATGAGTAGAAAAAGGAGTTGAATCTGAATTTTGTTTTTGTTTTTATTTTGTTTTGGTTTTTAGAAGTAAAAAGTTCAAATATTTTTTAGACTTCTCTTGCCGTTCGTTGAGGCAATTTATCGAATCAACACGGTATATAACAGAGAATCTTAAAATCTATAAAAAATTAAAAAGAAAAGGGAAGAAGGATACACTCTAGGAATTTAATTTTTTTTCTTTTTTTCTTTGTTTTTTATTTTAAAGATTTATCAATTTATTATTGTGTCATAGTGAATTGGAATCGATAGTTTTAGAAAAGTAGAATTATAATTGAAATAATATTTCTTCAAAGTTAAAAAGTTATGGGAATAAAGAATGAAAAAAAAAAAAATTATTTAGAAAATTGATTCTTTTGGTGTAGAAAAAAAGTTAAAGTTTTGCATTTTTAACTTTTAAACTTTTAATTTAAAATTTTATTAATAAAAAAAATAATTTTAATGTTTTTTTTTTTTTTTAATACGATTTAATATTTTTATTATTTAGAATTATTATTGTATGCTCATACTTGATGTATCTTTAGTTAATGTCTTTTTTGGAATACTTTTTAATGCTTAAAATAATGATTAGAAATTTTATACAAAAATATATTGTTATAAGTAATAAAAGGCTAATATTTTCTTGAGCATTTATTATTATTTTTAATTTTAATTAACAAGCGAATCTGTATAAAAAGATAAAATATATTTATTTATTTGATTTTAAGATTACATATTACATATCACATAGAAATTAAATTACAACATAAACGTATTTATGCTTCGATGGCCGATTGGTTAAGCACGTGGTTTAGTAACCCTGGAAGTACGTACTACTGCAAAGGTAGCAAGTTTTATTTTAAATAAAAAGGAAATTTACTGAAGTTGCAATATTTCTTAACAAATCTCCCTTCTTGCCAAATATATAATTTAAATAATATATAAAAACAATATAAATAATATTAGGTTCTGTATATTTTTGTTTTTCTTACACGCTAGCCAAACTCCAAGAAGAATAGCCTTATATTTTCGAATCTAAAGAGGTTCTTTTTGAATAGTTGCAAATTGTATGATGGGACATAACCGACGGAGGGAAATACATTAGATGGAAGCATTTTCCACATTATAGTAGTTCTCTCAACAAATCAGTATCTATAATCCGTTTTAAACCACCTAGAGATTTACACGGAGTAGAAATGGGTAATTACAGCATCTCTTGATTTATGTTAAAATTGTTTGAGAGGAAATTTTTTTTTTTTTTTTCTGTATGTAGTTGAATACAAATCAGTTTTTGTGATTAATTTCAATTATAATTTATATAAAATACTAATAATTATTTTTAAATAATCATTTTTTAATTAGATTAAATACTTTAAGATATTTTTTTTAAAATAATTTAATTTTTATTTGATTATTATTATAAATAATATAAACAATCATTCATAATTTTATATTAAAATTATTTTATAAACTAAAACTAATAGAAAATGCACAAACGATTTTAATAAATAAAAATAATCTATTTTCAAAAATTTATTTAATTCAAATTTTAACTTAATTAAAAAGAAAAACACAAATATAGAGAATTAATTCACTTCAGAATTTTATTTATATTTTACACTCTAGGCAAGAAAATAAAAATTATAAAAAGTTTAAATAAATTTTATAAATAAAAATTATTTCAATTGAATTGAATGAATTTTATTGTTTAATCTTAATGTTATCTACAAGGAAGGAAAAATCATAAGAATCGATAATTTTATTTTAAAAAATTAGTTACATATCATTATAATAGAGTACTAAAAACTCCAGAAAATTTTTTAATATCACATATATTTTATCATAATCAAGAGTACATTAAAAAGACTTTGTTCACTGGCTTTATAGCCTCCAAAAATTTTATCTTTTTGATCCAAAATGGTTACATTTCAAAACCAAAGTCATATCCCTATATTATTTCACTATAATAGACGTGCCACATGCAAAAAAAAACAATGAATACGATTCAGGCAACATTAATGGAAATAAGTAATTGCTCCCACTTTTAGGCTGGGAGCAATCTAGATCAAATTAAGTAGGTTAAATAAGTTAAGTTAGGTTAAGCCATTTTTAAATTAAACTAGCAGATATAATAATAATTTTTTTTTTTATTTTTTCCATTATATACTAGATAATAATAAATTAACTAATTTAAATTAGATAGATATAAGGCAATCTAAATTTACACAAATGAACAAAACAAAAAAAAGTTTATTTTAAATGTTAATACGGCTTAAAACTGAACTGTTCTGTAAACATTTTTTAGGTTACGTTTTTACTAAGATTTATATAATAAAAAATAAAGTTTACAATAATAATAATATCTTAATGTTATAATGGTTAATGTTATAATCATTCGTATTAAAACTTCCTACAATTTTATCCTAAAAGTATGCAAATTTTTTCTTGTTTCCTATTTTATCTACAATGCAAGACAGTCGGGGCTTCGGTAGCCTAGTGGTAGGCGTGTGGCGTATTAACCGAAGGAGTGTGGGTTCGATCCCTGCACAGGTCGTAAGTGTTTTTTTCTTTATATACCCCCCTTACGACCAAATATAATGTAAAATATATAGTATATAATATAAACAAAATAAATAATATTAGTATGTAATTTAATAATAGTATAAAAACCTATAATGGCCTTAGTAGCCGATGGTTCAAAAAATATTGCATTACATTTATGTATGTAATATTACTATAAATAAATAAATAAATAAATGCAAGACAGTCGTTTTACCCACTGTTTTGTTAAATTATAAGTAATTTTATATTTTACGATTTACGAAATGGTTTGAATCATTTATTGGTTTAAAGATAAATTACCTTTGAAAGTGTCCACGTTTTCGAGTTATGCTAAAACAGTCTAACATTTTATTGATTAAAAAAACATGAATAGAATTAAAAGATATTGTTTGGGAGTGCGGTTTTAAATTCTGTACAGGTAGCAAGTTTTATTAATTGAAAACAAATCCCTTTTACCCCATGCTACCAAATATATTGTAAATAAATAATATATAATATAAATAAAATAAATAATACTAATGTATATAAATTAATAATAGTATTTGACCTATAATGGCCTTAGTAGCCGATGATTTTGTGATATTGCAATATCCTATGTGATTTTGTAATATTAATATAAATAAATAAATAAATATATAGGTATTGGTGTTGACGGGGATTTGTTTTTTCATCTAATAAGACTAGTAAAGGTTAAAATAATTTCATTTGTAATTTATTCTATTCTTTCTAGCTAAATTAAGTTCTTATAAAATTTTATAATTCAATTTATTATAAATAAAAAACCAAAATTGAAAAATATTTAAAGTTTTTATATAAAATGTATACTTAAGTGTATGTTTCGTATAGTAAATTAAAAAGAAATAATATATATAATAAAAAATAAAAAAATATCTATAGATATTTTTTAAATTGAATGAAAATTGATTAAAATAAAAAGCAATAAAGAGAAATAAAAAGGAAAAAACTAAAATTTAAATTAAAATAAATCAGTGATATATTTTTTGAATTTTTAATAAATAAAAAACTAATAATTAACATATTTTTATTCATAAACTAAATTATACTTATTTTTTTTTTTTTCAATTTATTTCAATATAATTTTGAAAAATCAATTGCAATCATAGTTTTGTTGTTGTTTTTTTTTTTTTTTTGGAGAAAAAAAAAGTTTTTTTGATCAAAAATGTATAAAATAAATAAATTTCATTTCTGAAAATTAATTAGACACTTTGTTTAGAAAAATTTTTAAATTTTCAAAATATAAATTTAATTCTTTTATTCCGTTATTGAATTATCTAAATTATTTTTGTTAATTATCAATGGCTAAAATAATAATTTTATGGTATTTATTTATTGTATGTACTTTTTCAACTTTGTTACAATTGTTACTCTATTCATAAGTTTTTTTTTTTTTTTTTGATAGTTCAAAGCCGAAATATTTTCTTTTTTAACAAAAAATTCTAAATTTTGCTTCTAAAAATAATATTTTATAAGCATTGGAAAAACATGTGAAAGACTTTAAAGGTAACTGCTTAAAGTTGACAATTGATCAAAAATAAATTTCTTCAAACATAAAAAAATTTTTTTTTTTTTTTTAAATGCAGTTTATAACCAACACAAAAAATGCAAATGCTAAAACAGTTTAATTCAAATTTTTAATTCGAAAAATAATTCAAAGAAAACTACAATAACTTACACATACACATATATTTAATTAAAAAACTCTAATTAAATTTTATTTAAGATTTTAAATTTAAAATAAATTCTTTTTAGTATAACTATATATAATCGATAATTTAATTTTCATGTTCAAGAAACTAAAACTTTATCCTTTAAATTTAAAATTATTTAATAAATTCACGTGCAAAATTATTTTGTCTTTTAACGATATTATAATAAAATATATTTTTAGCATCATTTACACACCATATTATTTGGGAAATAAAAAGGGTTTTTATGTAGGTATATAAATTAAAACATAACTTTGTCATAATAATTTTTACCTTTTTCAACATATGAAAATATGTTAAGGAATTTTTATTTTCTATAAGTATATGAAAATTTTTCAATTTAAATTTAAAAAAAAAAAAAAACATGTTTCGAAATATTTTTCTTCAACAAATTACTTTATTCCAAGTTAAATTATTTATTTCATAGAATTATGTTCTAAATGTGCCTTTTTGGCAGCCATTTTAACTTAACCTAACCCATCCTAAGTCAAATAATATTTTAATTTCTTTTTTTATTTTTATTAATTCTATTTTTTTGGTTTTTAAATCTATAAATTTACCAAATCACTCAAAAATACAAAATATTCTTAATAGTTTAATAGTAAAAAATTTTAAAAAATTTAATTTTCGAAAAAATAACCTTAAACTAAATTTGGGATTAAGAATTTTGTCAAAATTTAATTTTTTTCGATTAAAAAATATTTTTATATTAAAAGTATCATATAGACAAAACATTATCAACATAATAATATATATGTAAATAGATAGACAAAGATAGTATTTACTATTTATGTATGCAATAAAGAATTTGTATATATGTATATACAATTTTTAGCACATTTTCTAAAAATTTTGAAAAAATGTGCATATTAGTTTCACTCGATAGTCCGTCCGTCCAACTGAATGTTCACAAAACTTTTACACCGTTTGAAATAAAGCAATGAAATTTTATCCCTATCCATAGATAAAAAAAATTGCTAAAAAAATAATTTTGTGGAACAACTTTTTTCGGTAATCCCACACGTTACAAAGCTACAGTCCTACAAAGTTCGAAAAAGCCCTATCTTTAAATTATTATAATACAGGTTCTATAAGGCATATTTTCAATCTAGAAACGCTAAATGATAGCTGGTTTTATAAACTTAATATATATATATATATATGTGTGGCTTTGCCATGCAGTATTTTAATATACCATTATGTGAAGTGAAAAATTTGGACCCCTTCTATCTTTCAGACGGTTTAATTTAGAAGCTTAAAAATTTTGAGAGGAGTTAAATCAATATGAGTTATTTCAGGAAATTTTTTTGTGTCGCCTCCCGTTTAGGAGCTATAAGGGCCGACACAAAAAATTTAAAATTCTTTATTTTTAAACACCTGTAACTTGGGCACATGTCCAATTTTTTGTGAACGAATATACAAAAATTAAAGCTCCAATATTATATTTGTCTTTGTGTTAATAAACACTTTTTTGAAAATCCTTGGTTTTTTCCATTACTTGTTTATTGTTATACAAAATTTTTGAAAAATAAAATTTTATATTATATTAAATTTTTTTGAAAAAAAAAAAAAATTATTTTTGTAATTTACCTTTTAGATTGAAAAGGAAAGCTGCAGACAAAAAATAACCTTGTAACCCTATACCAAAAATATTTACAGTCGTATATATATATACATTTTATCTTTTCTTTTATATTTATATATATTTATAATTCCATTTAAGTTAATTATTTAAAGGAAAAGTTTTTTTTTTTTTTTTTATTCTATTAATAATGATAAAGAAAGACATTTTCATTTTCAATATAAACATGGTTAATATATAAAAGGATATGAAAAAAGGAAGGATAAAATAGAGGAAAAGAAAAAAAAATCTGTAATATAATTTTTAAATAAAAAAAGAACCTTTGAATGTTATTATATCATATATATTCATATGATAAAATTATTATGTATATTGTATATAACACATCGTGATTTTTAAGGAAAAGATACAAAACAATTTCGTTTCACCTACATATATGTATGTATGTAATATATTTATGATGTAAATAAAAACTAACTTTTTAGTTGTATATTTTCTCTTTGTATATTATATGTGTTTTGACTTGTATCTTAATTGATATAATTTGCTTCCTTACCTCTTACAAATAATGTATTACAGTACGGTATTATCAACCGAATTAATTATATAGTTTTTAGATGGTCCTTAATTTCATTTAAGATATCAGCAGACATTTACGGTATCATATTTAATAAAAGCTAAAACAAAAAAAAAACAATGAGAAGTAAGGGGCAAAAGTAAAAAAAAAAAAGTAAAAAGAAAACTATAGTAAGTAATAGCAGAATATGTAGGAAATTACAAATTTTGAGGTTGTTGCATGTGTTTGAGATGAAAAATCATCAATTTTTGTTAAGAAGTGAACCAAAATATTTGAAATTTTCATTTAAATTGTTATATTGAAAAATTGAATGTAGATTGCGTAATTGAATATCGTTTATTATGTAAGAAAAAAAAAAAAATATATTTTTTGCGATACTTTGTTAAAATATAAAAACATTGAAAAAATAAATTTTGCTAATTATTATTTTTTAAAAATAAAATTGAAAAAAAAATAATTAATATTGTTATTTTTGAACATTTCATTGTGTCTTAATATGAAATACTATACTGTACATTTGGTATTAAGATATATACGTATTGTATTGAGTACAAGATTCTGGTTTAAAAACCAATAAAATATGCTCTAAATGAAATATCTTCAAATTCTATTTTTCGACTGAATCAATCAAATATAATAAATATACATAATAAATTAAAACTTATATTATAATAAAACTTCATATATAATCATATAACAACAAATATCTGTAAAATTTATATCAGCAATAAAACTTGTAAATACACACATATAGACACAAACTAAAATATAATTTTTAATATTTTTCTTTCTGAAAATTTATTTTTATAGTTTTTGATTTTAATCAACAGCTTGCAAACGTTTCAAGTATATAGTTATTGACTTTGCGTTAAATTCTTTAGATAAATTCTATAATTATATAATAAAAAAAAAAAAAAAAAAGATCCTAACTAAATTTTTATTCCCAATTATTCTTATTTTTTTTTTTCAAACTTTGTTATATTGCATATTTTTAAGCTCATAACACATAATATACTATATATATATATAATAGTATGAAATCTCTAACAGACAAAATAAAAAGGATTCGTTTTTATTATTTTCTTTTTGTTTTGTTTTGTGCTGGTGTTTAAAAATAACGGACGTCGAAAATATTAGCATTTATCTTTACATTTAAGTATTCACTTCCTGTAACAACACTTCATTCCAATTTTATTCTTTAACTTCTTTTTCTTTATCTATATAATACCTGTAGCTCTTGTTGTACAATTATTATTCTTTTATTTATTTATTTGTTTTTTTTTTTTCTATTTCTTGTTCTTTGTGTCTGTTCCTTTTTTCATTTTTTGTTTTTTTTTTTTTTTTTTTTTAGAAAATTTTGATGGAGAATTTAATGTTGAAAAAGTATATGAGTAATAATAAAATATGCAAATAAAATTTTGTGTAAAAAGGCCTTTTCTACAACGTTTTACTTTCTTTTTTTTTTGTCATTTTTTGCTTTTTTTTTTTTTTTATTTGCCTTCAAATCGATTTAAAAAGACGACTTGTTGCTAAAAATATTTTTTTTTTTTTTTTTCTTATATATTTTCTTTTTTCTTATTAGTATGAATATAATATAATGTAAAATGATATAGTTATATAATTCATTAGATAGAAAGAGATGGAAAAACTTAAAAAGGAAATAAAATTAAATAAAAAAAAAAAAAATTGTATGAAAGTTCTTTTGTATAGAAGATGTGGCCACTTAATGACGACCTTACAACTTCTTAATATAGAAAGTGGGTAAACAAATATGATTCTATAATAGGATCTAAAGTTCCTCAAGTTTATGTATATAAATAATATATATATATATTTATATTCAAGAAATATATAAAAGTATAGTAAGAAATTTTGTAAGAAGAGATTTCATAACAGATCATTTTTACAATGTGTTTAGTACCCAATACATATTGGGTTTTGTTATTTTTTTAATAGTCATTTTAATTTTTTCATTTTCTTCTATTTATTTTTTTCTTTCTTCTGGGAAGTAATAACTTAGTTCTTGATATTGATTAGATGTAGATGGTTGAAAATGGTATTTAATATATTTATGAACTGTGGAGATATGTTTATTTACAAATTTATATATATATATATATATATATATATATATGTATTTACATTTTATTAGACAACGGAAGTATATGTTGTTTTTAAAACGGAACATTAAATAACCATCAAGGAAGTTATTAAAAAAAAAATAAAAAAAATTATGAGTATTTATTGAATTATTTTATAAATTGTTATTGGTATAGAATTATTAAATTTAAAAACTTATATTTTTAATATTTTTATTTAAATTTATTTTTCTCGGTTTTCCTTTTTTTTTTTTCATAATTTATTGTTTGCATAAAATACACATATACAACAAATGCCAAAAAAAAAAAAAAATTTTTTTTGATTATTTTATAAGTCTACAATAAAGTAGACCAAAAAAAAAAAAAAATAAGGAAAATGACGTGATACTTTTCTTTCTTAAGAAATACTAGGGTGGAAATATAATTTGTAAAAGAAATATTAAATATAGATTTGTATATTTATAGACCCAATTTATTTATTTTTTTTTTTTCATTTACGTTTGTTATTGAAAAAAATTCAATATTAATTTGAATATTTAAATTTATTTTGTATAAATAAATAAATTTTTTTTTACGATTTTTTTGTTTTTGTTATTAATTTCATTTAAATTTTTTTAAAGAAATATTTTCATTTCGATATTACTTTATAGGTACTTAATTATGAAAAATTTTTAATGAAAATATCTTGTAATAATTTTAGAGTGAATTTGAATTAACCGAAATAAAAATTTTTAAAAATTATTTATTTAAATGTGTTATGTTTACTAAAAATATGCAGCTTGATTCTTAAATACAATATACAATATTGAACAATAGTATACCTAATATATAATTTTTTTTCGAAACGTAGGTATCTGAAACTTGTGCCATTAACCTTATATTTAAACACAAAACTAAAATTACAAGAGGACAATATCTTTGTTTTCGTAATTATTTTATTACCTCCCTCCCGCCTCATTCTTTCCCATTTTTTAGTATCTCCAGTTTTATTTAATTTTATTTTTAAATTTTATTTGGAATACCTATCTGATTTTAAAATTTCACACGTATACATTATGTTCTAGAAAAGCGTATAACACTGATTTTCTAACCAACCTTAAAATCATTTTTATTCAGAATTTTTCATATTTTACATACACGTACACATTATGAAATCCTTAACGGTGAAAATCCTCATAAAAACTCGCTGATTTCATTAGACTACATAACTGGCTATAAACTCATTCATATGAAATAATTTTGCAACTTCGTGAAAACGTGCTGCCCTCACTATCCTAATCCTTAACTAATAAAATTTTACGAAATTTTTAGGAAAAGCATGATTTAAAAAAAAGCACGGTTTTCTTAAACTTACAAACTTACAATTAATATTTTCAAATTTAATTTTCACACTGATATATTATATAGTTTATCCACTTTATCCACTTTAATAATTGCCTTATAAAACACTTTCTGAGGGAATAATTTTGAAATTCAAATATATATATTTTTAGAAATAACATAATTCTGAAAGGAAAAGGGCCCACCTTTTATGGGTAGATTGATTATACCTAATAAAGATTAATAAAAAAAAAAAAACAAAATTCATAATATTTTCTTTATATTAAGTAACTCAGTTGCTATGAAAAACTTTACGAAATTTCTTCGTAATTTTTGTTTAAAGCAAGGGGTTATAATTCTTGTAAATGCAAAGCAAATTGTTTTTCAAAACGCACAGATCAGTAAAAGTAAATTTTTTAAATTATAAAACAATAAAGCTATACTTACATTTATATATATATATATGTATAGATAATTGTAACATTCGATAAATCTGAATCTCTTTAGATTTTTTGGTTGCTAAAAATTCTAAAAAAATATCAAATGATTTAAAAAATGTCAAAATTGAATTTTTTCTTTGCTTATTCTTTTTAAATTCTCACATATGCATTTATATGTGATTTTTAGAAAATCTTTTTAAAATCTAAATTGATTTTTTTTTTTATAAGTTGATTTACTAACTACACAATTGAAACTGAAAATAAAGCAACTGTCAAAAACATTCTGAAAGTATTATTGTTTTACTATGAAAAGTAAAGCTTTTTTGAAAGCAAAGCAACTAAAAATAAAAACATTTGGATTTTGCCTTAAAACATATTATAATTTGAAAGTAAAGCAAAAATAAAAACGCAAAGCACAAAGCAAAGCACTTATTATAATGTAATGCGCACAACACAGCAACACTTTTTACTTTGTTCTTTGTTTTTTTAGACCCTGCTGATTTAAATGGATTCGAGCAAAGTTGAAATTTTTGTGAAAATTGATAATCAAAATTGTGGAATTTTTTTTTTAGAATTTTATATATGTATAAGGAAAACTGTGAAATATAAAAAAACCATTTCTTCAATTTTAAGGAAATTTTATATAGTTAAGAAATTATTTAAGAAGCTTAAATTTTTGCGCTAATTAATTTAAAAAGATTTGAACAGGTGCCTAAGTTAAAGGTGTCTAAAAAATGTCTAAAAAATTTCTTAAGATCGCAAAATTTCAATTTTCGAGCCCAAATAGTTCTTAAATAGAATTCGCCTCGAAAGCAGAATTTTCTGAGATAACTTATGCTAATTTTGGAAAATTTTTCTTCTCTCGAAATTCTTCTATCTGACAAAAAATTTTATTTTCATGTAACGGTAAAATTAAATAATAAATTTAAAAAACTTGTATAATTTTGATATTGATAAATGTAAAAAAAGATCATGTTGTTTGACGTTTTTAGATTGAAAAACTGTTAAGTAGAACCTGATATATTCACATTTAAAAATAGGGTCGTTTCTAAATAAAGGATCTATAACTGGGTATTCGTTGGGCTACATAAAAAGTTGTTCTACAGTTCTCTTAAAAGAGACCTATGCAAAATTTATAATAAATATGAGACCTATGGTTAAAATTTCATTGCTTTATCTAGTGTAGAAGTTTTCTAAACAGATGGATGGACAAAATGTCCTAAAAATTTATCTATATACAGTCCTTATTTTTGTTTAATTTATACATTTCAATATCTATACTTTTAAGTATAAAATTATGAATATTGTCCTGAATTACTGTATTATGATGGTAAGACAGAGTTTATTATAAAGTTTTTAATAAAATCTCCGTTTGTTATAAACATTTTTATTAAAATAATTGAAAATGTTTCCATTGTTCTCAATTAAATTACAACTTGTATCTTTTCTTTCATTTAGTATATTTCTATAGAAATTTGATTAACAAGAAATTTAAGGATTAAAATGAATTGTTTTTCTTTTTTTTATTATGAAAATCTTATCTAAAAATGAAACAATTAAATTTTTAATAAAAACAAAATGGAAATAATTTATCTCTATTATGTTCTAAAGGAAATTTTAATTTAAAATGTTGTGTTAAAATTACCTAAAACACTTTAAATGTTCATTTAATTTAATTTTCAAAAGTTCAAAAATGTTCATGTCTCTTGAAATGATTGTGTTTATTAAGTTTATATTACTGCAAGAACAAGAGTATTGCTGGTTTTAATTATATTGCATAACAGTTACTAATAACCCATTATTAAAATTTAAGTTAATAATACACAGAGGTTTTAAAATTCAAGGCTAATGTTTTTGCAGATATTGTATTTTGTATATTCATATAATAAAATATTTCTTTATACATATTTTAATTATCTACAAATAGGGGCCTCGGTGACCTAGTGGGTAAGAGCGTATAAAATACGCTGTAAACACCTAGGGAGTATGGGTTCGAATCCCACACACTTCGTAAGAGTTATTCCTCCTTACGAGATTTACAGTCACGGCAGAAAAGGAAAGACTGTGTAATTTCCTGTTCACATTTATGTGGCAAAGAAATGCACTAAAAAAAAAAAAATTATCTACAAATACAAAAATAATAACATGATGTATACGTGTAAAAATAAAACCTAATAAAAAATTGAAAAAAATCTAATATGAAGAAAATACAAACGTGTCTCTGAGAAAATGAGACGTAAAGTACAAAACTTAATGCCGATTTATGTTAGTGGATATTAACCAAACGTTATTAAACCAATCTATAAAAACAGATCCATTTACTAAGAGCACTTTCATCTAATAACTGGCCTTAGAACTTAGGATACCAATGTAGTCTAGACAATCTTTCAATTTTTCTCTCTAAAGAATAAAGAAAGTTCGTCAAAAAGAAATATTTAAAAAAAATCAAAAATAAATCGGAAAATAACTAGAGAAAACCCTCAAAGAAACCAATAAATTCAAAATAAATTCGTTAAAGAAGATTATTCAGATCCATTAGTTTAGACCCTTTGAGTATAATTTCAATTTATCATATGCCTGTATTTCATTTGCCTGTAGTGTTATTGACTGTTTTTTTTTTCAAGTTGCCTGTATTGTCATTTGACTGTACTTCATTTGACTGTATTATCATTTTTCACTATATGTATTTTAGTTGAATGTATTTCATTTGACTGGGATTTGGGAGTTGGTTATGGGATCGTAGAGTTGGTTATAAAATCAGAATATCAACATTTTGCTTAGGACGACTTTGGTGGTGGCAATCCTTACTCTTAGTCCTTTGGTGGCGGCAAATATAGGACTTTGGTGGTGGCAAATATTTGGTTTTTAAAATATGTGTGTAAAACATATAAGTAAAGAGGATTTTACAGTTGGTTACAAATTAAATCCGGCAAATGGAATACAGTTAAATGATATACAGACAAATGATAAGCATACAGTCTTGCGATAATATAATCCTTATTTAACAATCAACTTAAGAAAAAAATCTTAGGGCCAGTTTCACCGCTTATAGATAAACTGGGTAATAGACTAGTCGGAACTTATCTTATAGATAAATCATAAATTTCTGTTTCACAACTGTCTGATATCTCTAATCTAATAGATAAAGTTTCCGATAATTTATCAGGCATTGGAGTAGTGGAGCCAGTTTCTATTATGGATATTGAAATCACCAACCACAACAATTTCAGATTCTGGATTTAATACCAAAATTTCATTAATCTGGTTGATGAGATTTTCAATCTCTGAAATAGACTCCGGTTCACTAGAGTTTGCAGACCTGTATAAGTAACATAAATGAATGACGTGTCTAGCAACAGTAATTTTTATCCGGCAAACGCCAAAAAATTTGTCTTCAAGAACAGAAAAAATTTATATTTTTATAATTATTAGTACCTCTGCAATATCACACAGAAATAGATTACTATTAGTTTTACGTTATTTTACAACAGGGTTCTTTTTGATTGTGGTAGATTTTCAGTGGTGTCAGCAAAGCATCTGCTACAAGAATAGTAGGCCAAGTATCTAAAGCAATCGGTAAATTAAGACCTTTGTAAAATTTTCGCCAAATCTACAAAATGTTATAAAAGAATTTTACAGGGAGAAAAAGCATCATAGGTGGCCTGGTTCATGTAATGATCAAACAATTTTCAATAATTCCTTTGAAAAACAGAGACTAATTAATCGAGAATTTGGAAATTGTGTTATTTTAGGAGATAAATTTAATGAAAATAAAAATTACTTATTAACATCTTTACTGAAATTTACAGCCCTATCTCTTTTTTTTAACTTCTCCATTATGAAATAATGGGAAAATTAAATTTTTGTATATATATTTTGAAGTTTTGTATTTATATTTTGTATATTTTCTTAAAATTGAAGTTTAAAATTTTGACATTAAAAAATTATTTTAGTCATTTTTAGAAAAATAAAATAATCATTCAATTCATCCTAAAAATATACAATTTTAAAACGATTACGTTATCCAGGAGATAAAGTTATCAGCCAGATAATTTATTATTAAGTTTGACTGTGAAACAGAAACAATATTATCTAGAACTTTTATCTATCGGATAGCTTATCTAGAAGATAGCTATTTAGAAGTTTATCAGAAAGCGGTAAAACTGGTCCTTAGCATTTTTCTAATACGGTTTACAATAAAATCATTCCAAAATTAATTTAATTTTATTAAAATCATATTTTATATAAAGTATCTATAAAACAATTTTCTTCTTTTATTATACCCTACACATTAAGTATAGGGTATATTAACTTTGGTATGGTGTTTGTAACCACCAAAAGGAAGCGAGTTAGGTATAGACATGTATATATATTCTGAATCAGGATCGCCGCCTGAGTCGATTTAGCGATGTCCGTCCGTACGCACGATCACTCAAAAAATAATGATGCTATCTTGATGAAATTTATACTGTAGGTTAACAATGACTAAGGTAAGGCGGGGATTGTAAATGGGTGAAATCGGACCATGCGTTCGAGTACCTCCCATACAACTCCCAAAACATAATACGCATATTATCGAAATTAATAAAGATAGAAACTTCAAATTTGGTACTAGGGTGTTGTTTCCTGAATCTCTGATTTGTCCAAAATTTAAGATGAATTAGAATAGTTGTTCGGGTATCTGCCACACAACTCCTAAGACCAAACAAGCATATCTTCGAAATTAATAAACATATAAACTTGAAATTTGATATAAGAATGTTCTACCCTGTTTATGTTTCTAAAATTTGAGATGAATTGGGGTGGTGGTCCGCGTGCCTTCACATCCTTCCCAAGACCTTACAAGCATATCTTCGAATTTAATAAAGATAGAAACCTGAAATTTTGTACAAAGGTTGTAAAAGCATTTATTTTTTTTAGCTTATATTAAATACCTAACTAAAATAACTTATGGATTTTTAATTTAATTTGAATTTTTTAGGTGTAGGGTATAAATAAGTCGGTTGCATCGACTTACTGTTACTTTCACTTGTTTAAAATTAAAAATGTAAAAAAGAAAATATACTACTCCTTCTTAATTTTTAACATTATAATGTCATAAACCTTTTTAAACGTTTTTAATAAAATTCTTAACAAAAATCTTAATTAAATTTAATTTACTCACAATTCCAAGAACTTTTTTATTAACTTAAAAAATTAAATCTAAAAATAAATTTAGTGGATTTTTTTTTTGTTTTTGTTATTTTTTTTAATTTCCTGAAAATTCTTTTTAAATTTTTCTTTTTTCTATATTTTTATTGGATTGGTTCTATAAAACAGGTAAAAAGTTCTTGTTATGACCTCGAACATATTTTAAAAAATTGTTTTTAAGATCTAGCAATTAAACATCCTTACATCCTTATTTAAAAAGAAAAAAAAAAAATTAAAAGAGACTGAAAATTGAGAGGATCTAAAGATTTTTTTGATTAAAGGATTTTACTTTTGTGATTTAAAAAAAATTTTGTTCTAATATTGTTTTATTCTTGTTGTGTTTTATTTTTCAAGGAAATTAATATCAATAATAATAATTAAATAAAATAATAAAAAATAATTTATAGTCTTACAATTATTATATATTCTGATGGTATTTAAAATTTAAGAAGTCATCTCCTTCTGGTTTTTCTTCTTATTAATTTAATTTTTTTTTTTTTGTTTTATTTTTTCTATTTCTTTTTTTTTTTTTATTTCTAACCTCATTAAGGGATCTACCAATCAAAATTAATACCATCATTATAAATAAATTTTAATACTACTTATATTATATAATATATTTGTATGTATATGTATATATTTTTTTTTGTATAGATTCTTATAATAAATATTTATACCAGGATAAATTAGTTATATTTTTGTGTTTTTGTATTTTTATTATTTTTTTTACAAAATATAGGAATAAAGTTAACTTAAACTGAACTATTTTCTATAAAATTGATCTTAATGATTTATTATTATTTATTTATTAAGATTTATTTAAAGTTATATATGTATTTCATGATAAGGAATTAAATATGTTTTTTTCTAGGACAAATTAAATTGGTATTAATAATATAAAATAAAAAAATGTATCCTTAAAGTGTAATTATTATTAATTATATAGATTTATATAATAGATAAATATAAAAATATACTATATATATATATATATATATTGTAACAAAATTTTATAATATTTACTTACAATATTTAATTAGATATTTTTTTTAAAAATTAATTTAAGAAATTACTTTAATAAAGATTTTAAAGAAAAATATGAATTTTAAACAAAATTTTATGTAAAAAACAACATAATATTGTTTTAAATGGTAAAAAAAAAAAGAAAATATTTTAAAATTATTTCAAATAAAAAATACAATTACAGTTAAAAAAAATTAAAATACATAGTTTTAGATTAGATCAGATTATTTAACGGATATAAGTAATACTATACGACGTAAATCTATTGTGCTCCCCCTAAACTGTACGTGCTGTAAATTTTCTTTCCATTTTTAATACTACCGTCAAATTTAACTACATTTGTGTAGAATTTGTGTAGTGTCCCGACAGGAAGCTTAAAGAAATTTTAGTTTGCTTTTACTGAATAATAAGATTTTTCCAAATCTCTTTTAGTTTTTGTTTTTTAGAAGCTTTTTAGTGTAACTGAGTCCGGATATTTCACTCCATAGTTTTCTGCTCTTCTATTTTGAGTACTTCTCTTATTTTGTGCTTACCTAAACATCAAACATAGGTAAATACTAAATAGATAAATACGTGTGCATTTGTAAAGGAAGTTGTAGGTCTTTCTTTTTAAGTCTATCTGCTTCACTATTTCCTTCTATACCTAATATAGTAGTATTAATTTTACTAAACACTAATTGGAATTTAATTATTTCCGAGTTTAATGCTTTTATGACTGATTGACTGTTTGGTAGAATAGCTATCTTTAAATCTTTTGTCAAGGTTGGATTGTACGCAGATTGGATTGTAGTTTTACTTATCATGCTTTTTTAACTGAATTTGTTGAAATTTCTACACTATACATTTCCAAGTTTATTAACTTCATAATAAGTTATTTAGGTTAAAATAAAAAAAAAAACAAGTAAATGTAACAGTAAGTCGATGCCACCGACTTATTTATACCCTACACCTAAAAAATTCAAATTAAATTAAAAATTCATAAGTTATTTTAGTTAGGTATTTAATATAAGCTAAAAAAAATAAATGCTTTTACAACCTTTGTACAAAATTTCAGGTTTCTATCTTTATTAAATTCGAAGATATGCTTGTAAGGTCTTGGGAAGGATGTGAAGGCACCCGGACCCGGGAGGTACTCGAACACATGGTCCAATTTCGCCCATTTACAATTCCAAACTTACCTTAGTCATTATTACCCTACAGTATAAATTTCATAAAGATAGCATCATTATTTTTTAA
The DNA here is from genome assembly GCA_947095535.1 of Poecilobothrus nobilitatus. Lineage (NCBI taxonomy): Eukaryota > Metazoa > Arthropoda > Insecta > Diptera > Dolichopodidae > Poecilobothrus > Poecilobothrus nobilitatus. The sequence goes on along the minus strand of OX352774.1, from coordinate 186,894,517 downwards.
GTTATCGTGCATACGGACGGATGGACATTGCTAAATCGACTCAGGAGGTGATCCTGATTCAGAATATATATACATGTCTATACCTAATTCGCTTCCTTTTGGTGGTTACAAACACTATACTAAAGTTAATATACCCTATACTTAATGTGTAGGGTATAAAAAACAGCTTTATTTAACTAAAGAATAAATGTAATATATTTTATATGATTAATAATTTTGTAGCTCTTCTGTCTTCTTTATGCTGAAAACTAGGAACTTGAAAGAAGTATGATCCTTCAAAATATAGCTTTAAATTACATGAAAAATAATTTTTGGATATCGACCCGTTTAGAAGGTATAAGAGGTCAGAAATTAAAAATTTGATGTTTTCAGACAGTTATAATTTGAACCTCTTTGCCTAAAGATAAAGGAGTTGAAATTGAGTTGAGTTAATGGCTTTTTTTAAATAAAAAGTGTTTTTGTTTAAACTGAAGAAAAGGTCTTTTAATTTTTGAATGTTCTTTATAGAAAAGGTTCTTTTTTACAACTATAAATTAAACTATTTAAATTAGAATATATTGATTTATTTTTTATTTATTTATTTATTTATTTCTTTTATATAAACTCAAAGAGCACTAATGCTCGTATAAAGTGCTTCTACATTCAAAAATTTTAAGTTTCAACAAGTTTTATTACAAAAATAGGCAAGATATAATTCAAAAACAATTATTATAAACTAGTAATCACAAATGTAATCCAAAACAGAAAAAATAAAGCAAATTTAAAAAAATAGCTATACAATAAATCTAATAATTATACAAGTGTGTAAATAATAATAACAATTCACAATAAAATAATTCATTCGAAACAATAAAACAGAAAAGATAAAATGGAAAAAATTTAGATAACTATTAAAATCATAATCGAATAATTTATATTTTATTAATGTAACTTCTTCATTTAACTTCTTTGTGAACTTTACACTGTTGTTCGTTATATTTTTAATTTCAGTAGACAATTCATTAAAGTTTTTAAAAGCTGTATTGTATATAGTTTCATGATTGTTGAATCAGACTTTTGATGATATGATTCTTAACTGAGTAGAATTTCTGGTGTTGTGAGCGTGGACTTCATTATTTATTATCGGTATAACTCTTGAGTTAATTCTATTTGTAGTAATTAAATATACATGTGTTGCCAATTTACTTTTTACCAAAAGGTGTAAAGGTAAAATATTGAGTTTACTGTGAATTTCCCGAGTTGACGTTCTTATTTTATATCTATATAGAATGACTTTATTTTATGCCACTTGTAATAAATTTAGTTGGTTATTGTAAATATTACCCCAAATTTGAATGCCATAAGTAATTGCAGAGTGAAATATACTGAAATATACCGATCTTTTTAGATTAAAAGGAATTCTATCACCTATCAATTTAAAGATCCCTGCCGTTTTTCTTGCTTTTTTCAGTTGCTCCTAAATTTGTGGTTCGAATGTGAGGTTATTATCAACAATAACACGTAAATATTTATAGCTATGTACTACTACCTCTGAATTTTCAAATATTATTTTTAAATGATTGTTAGCTTTTTTCCTAAATAACATACATTTAGTTTTGCTTCCATTTATTGTTAGCGACTGTGGTTCTTCATCCAATTCTGTACCTTAAACATATCTGCATTTATTTTTTCTTCTAAATACCTACATGTATCATCTGTGTTTACAATAGCTAAGTCATCTGTGTACATAAATGGTTTGCCACTTAATGCAGTGTTTAGTAAGCCGCTTATATAACAGACATTATTTGCATATAGCACATAAATTAGTCAATCATTTTTCTTTTCTAATTATATACTCAATTATTTATTTATTTTAAGATTACATATGAAATAAAATTATGCAATATGTATTATTAAAAACATTGATTACTGAAGACCAATTATGGCCCAAATACTATTATTAATTTATAAAATAATATTTATTTTGTTTATATTATGTATTTACACTATATTTGGTAGTAGGGGGGATTTATTTTCAACTATAATACCACTCAGATAGCCAGTGTATGATTTTAATCCATACTTCCTCAATTTATTATACATTTGGTATAAAGTTGAATTTTTAAGAAAATTATCATCTTTTTAAATTAGTAATTTATCTTCAAATTAAAAATTCTTGTTACTGGTATACAAAATTTGAACCTACACTGCCTTTATTAATAGACCATATACTTATATATTATTTTAATTTATTTTTTAATAAGGCTGTTTTGTGGACATTGATAATAATGATAAAAGAAGTGAGATTAGATTACGAATATACTTTTATTAATTGAATTGATCTATCCAACCAATGACGTAGTTGTTAAGAACACCGGCCAGTTCAAACTCCGCCTGGTTAACATAAATTAATAAAAAATAATATAGATTTTTCTTATAATATGTAATATGTAATATCATATTATAATACATAATAAAATAATAATAAAACAAAATCTTGTATAAGATAATAGATCTCATAAAAATCAAAAGAAACGTCTTATAATCTTGTACAATAGCTACAACCAAGTAATAAACAACTTAGTTAAATTAATGATTCCATCAGAAACTGAAATTTTGACAAATATGAATAATAAATAACTTAGTAGATAGATTAATGCCTTATACTTCTTATAAGAGTGGGAAGGAAAAACAAAAATTTAATTGATCTGAATTAATTCGCATTTTTTATTACTCCATGAAATGTGTAAGTATAATTGCAATCAATACAATATTGCATCTCTTTAAATATTTTGTTATAATTTTATACATAATAAAAATTATTTCTTTATATTTTGGATATTTGAATATTTGTTTGTTAACCCTATCGTATTTAGTTTATATGTGAGTTATAAGCTTTAACTTAAAATTCTTTAAATCGATTTATAAGTTTTATTACAATAAAAGAATAATTCTATACTTTTCACTTATATTTTTTAAATATTAAATAATTTTTAATTTAATTGTAATTCATTTTTGTAATCGTTTAAATAAATTTTATTGAAAATTTTATTCAAATGAAAATTTAAATTATATCAAAAATACTATCTGCACCATAAAAAATATCATGATGCAAAATGGCTTGTTTTTTAAATTATTTTAAATGATTTTATACAAAAATATTTTTTTTATTTTTTTGATTACAGTACAACCAATCTGACTAATCACTTTATGATATTATTTTAATTATTTACAATACAATTATTTTATAATGTAAATAATTATTTCAAAACACTTTAAAATAAAACAAAACAGAAAAAAGAAAATTACTGTATAATTTAATTTTATAACACGTTAATATTTCATGTTATTTTATTAAAAGAGTATTTAATAATTAAAATGTGGTGAAAATTAAATTATTTACAACATATTACATATATACATATACGTATATATAATCCTATACATTCATATAAATTATGTCCTTACATTGAAATCATCATTAATATAAGTACTTAAACATATTATTATAAAAACCAAAAATTTATAACACTTAAAACAAAATCCATATTTCATTTTATCCCTTTAATATTTAAAAAAAAATATTCCAATATAATAATAATGAATATATAACACCATAAAATTAGAGAGGACATTCATTTAACAAAACACACAAAAAAAAAAAAAAACGAAAAGGATACAAAAAATTGTTTTTTCTTTCCACAAAAAAATAACAATAAAAACATTAGGATCAGACAAATTATTTTGGTAATTAATTTTATTTTCTATTGTTACTTTTATTTTGTTTTTTTTTTTTTTTTGTTTTTTATGGTAATGGTTATGTTTTCTAATTTATTTATTTAAATGGTCATCAGACAATATCTTAATTTTCATTGAATCCTTTTAACGTTCCATGTCCAAAAAATAAAAAAAATAAAAAGGATAAAAGTTTACATTAAATCAACAAATGTTTTAATTTAGCATTTAAAGTATTACAGTTATAAGAAAAAAAAAAAAATAAAAACAAAAACAACCAACAAAATCAATTATCCTTTAAACTGCTGTCTTTAGATATCATCAATTTTTGAAGTAATAAGAGTTTTCTGATGAAAAGATGAAAAAAGGAAGAAAAAAATTTTTAACATTTAAGTATGTCTAGTATTTTTTTTTTAACTTCAAAAGGTAGAAGAAGTGTATAATAGTAAAACTTGTAAAAAAAAAAAACAACTACAAAAGCAATTGATAAGGATTAAATTATAGAACTATTTAATTATATAGAAAATCTAGAAAGGCAGTTTAGACTCTTGTAATTCTGTTTTTTTTGCGGAAGAATTCGAATAATTATTTTTAGTTTATTTCTAAACTTAAATTAACTTAAACTAACAAGAAAATTTTTTTTATTTTTACATACATTCCGTTTCTTAAGCAATTTTCTTAAGAATATCCTATATTTTCTTTAAAAGTTTAAAGAAAAAAATTATAGTAAATTGTTTATTTTCACTTTATTTTTAGTTCAGTTTTAGTAGTTTTAATCTAGGTCAAATTTAATGAGATTTTCATTTAATTTTCCCAACAAATTTTTTTTTTGGTTATTTTCGTTTTTTTTTTTTACAATTGAAATTTAAATGTTACGAAAAAGAAAAACAAATCTGTGTTAGAAAGAAACAAAAAACAAAAATTATAATTAATTTAACATTTTCAGACTAGTCAAGTACCCAGTGCTACAAGGCGGTAAAAAATTAAAAAAGAAAAAAACTAAATAAATTACTTACAAAAAAAAAATATATATATATATATATATATATATATACACATATACATAAAAAAAAAGTATTTTCTTTCTATTTCACTTTTTCTTTTAAATATTTTTGTCTTATTCAGTTGTTTTTGTTTTTCTTTTCTTATTCCAGCGGTGGTGATAATTTCATATTCATCCTTGGATTTTTTTTTATTTTTCTGTTTTTCAGATTTTTTGCTTTGCTTTTGTTCATTTAAGGATAAGAAATTGTCATCTGCTACTACTTTTGCTGTTGTTGCATCTACTATATTGCTGCTGCTAACAGCTAGTTACATCCTTTTCTAGGTAAAAAAAAAAAATGAACTAAAGTTTTACTTCCAAAAACAAAAAAAAAAACTTACACAAACTCTTTTTTAAAAAAGATAATAAAAAGTTCATGAAATACATTACACCAAAAAAAAAAACAAAAATGAAAAAAAAGGAAATGGTTTGAGAAAAGGATGTAAAAGAAAAAGAACTGGGCATCGAAATCATACTCAGCAACTAAAACAGATAAAACAATGAGAAATATGAGTTCTTCAAATGAATGGATAATGCAAGTATGTGTATGTGTATGAATCTTAAAAATTAGCGAGTTTTTTTTTTTTTTTTAATATGATTTAAAAAAAAATAAGAAAAATGAAAATTATATGCAAATTTAACCATGAATACCTACCAAGAAGATACTACAGAAACCAAAAAATGTGTAAATTAGAGTACCATTTGGAAGGCGGACATTAAACTTAGGGGTGTTGGTAAAACGTGTGTAACTAACTTCCTACAGAAAGAAGCACAAAAAAAAAAAACAAATTGTTATTTTAGTTTTCGCATTTAATAATGCAAGAAAAAAAGGAATGAAAGGAGTTTAGAACGTGCAAGTTGTAATATCTTCAGTAAATTTTTGTTAAAATTTATACGATAAACTTATGAAAGTTAACGAGCACACAATAAAAGGAAAACTCTGTTTTTCAATCGTTATAATAATTTTCGTTTTTTACTTTTGTTTTTATTTTATTTTTTTTTATAACACTAAATATGCATTATATAATGCATGTACATTTCAGTTGACATTACAATTACTAAGTGGTTTCAAATTATTATTTAAAGTTATTTGAAGAAAAACTTAACTGAAAAATAGCTTGAAGATTTTTCTGTTTTCATTCAGTTTTAAATTTTTTTTTTTTTTTGGTTTATGAAATGGAACGATTGTTTCAGTTCTAGCAATTTTATATGAGAAAGTGTTAAAGAAAATAAAACAAACTAAAACTATTGTCGGTGTATTAATAATAAAAGTAAAATAATTATTTCAAAAGCTTTTAAAAATTGAAAATTTACAAATTTTAATTTTACAATTACATTCAAATATTTGAATAAAAGTTTTGTGTTTTTTTTTTGTATATAAAAATGAAAAATAGTATTCTGAAAAGTGATTGACCGGTTCTTAAGATTGTGCTATTTAAATATTATTGGATACACAATACTTTTAGTGGCACATTGAATTTATTATTTATTTATATAAATGTGCCAGGTAGCTATAACCCCTATTTCCTGGTAGGAATGTGGGGTGTACGTGATATAATGATATATAAAGAATTTACATATTGCGATATATGAATATTTTTTTTTTTATATTATAATTATTGTACCCAGCCGGGAATCGAACCCGAGACCTCTGGCACATTGAATTTTACAAAAATATAAATTTAGAATAAAATAGTTAAATAATGTCGACATTAGAAAAATAATATAGCAAAAAGACAAAGAAAGTTCTCTCAAGAGAACAGATATGAGGCTCTTCACGGAAATTAGCACACGCTATCTGATGCTAAGAGGTAGAGCGAAGTTTAACCTATAAAGGAGATGTGGGCAGGAAACGGAAACAGTGTTATAGGACAGTGCTTCCTTCTGTAAAGAAGGGACACCTTGGGAGATAAAATAGGAGAGCATCTCTAAAGTGAGAAAGTTCAACCAGGGAAAAATTATACTATTCATTATGGAAACAATGGGTCGCAGAGTCTAGACGTTAAGTCAATTATTAGTTTTTTTGCGAAACAATAACAATCAAAATCAAGAAGCAAATTAAATCAATAAGAAAAATAGATCTAGAAAACAAATGTCGTTGAACCGTAGTGTTTAAAACAGATTAGGAATTGAAAAAAAAATGGGAATACATGTGATTGGATCTCGTAATTTCACAAAATCTAATATCAAAATGATTTAATTAAAAAGTGTGTGTTTTTAATATGATTTATAACAAAAGCATGACAAGTTTAAAAATTATATAAACTAAAACATCAGTAGATATATGTTAGATGAATGTCGATTTTAACTTTTATATTCCAATTTAGTAAATAATAAAAAAAAATATAATGTATCATGTATTGATAATTAGCAGCAGCGGTATTAATTCAATTTAGTTATAAAGATAGTCTTTGTATATAGATTATCTTTACCTTATTGATCATAATCTAAACACAATGGCTTGAAAGATTTATGATTTACCTTTTTGTTAAATTAAACAAATTTTTCTCTTTTATTTAGAGTATCTCAGAATTTTAAAGTATCCTGCTTTTTAATATTTAACATTTTTTATTCTATTTTATTAAATAATATTTAAATTTGTACCATTCTTAGTAATAATTCACATTTTTAATTGCTCAGGATTAAAAAGATTATAAGTATATAGTAAGTTGATTTACATAATAAATTTAAAGAAAAAACAAGGTAGAATTTAAACCAATCATTTTTAAAAGTACACATTTCCAAAAGACAATACAAATTGTTTAGAATTGTGACTTGCACAAAAATTTGAAAATCTCAAGAAAAAAATTGAAAATAGGACTTTTCTGGAATTCTGAGGGGCTGTAAGTTCGGAATCCTGCATAACTAAGAAAACGCGTTAACCCATGTAAAAATATATTACTGAAGTTTTAAGTTACCTAAGTTACAGATGCCTAAAAATACCATATTTTCAATTTTTAAGTCCTAATAGCTCATAAAGAGGGGGTGGACCAAAAAAAATTTCTGAGCAAAGTTACACTAATTCTAAAAGTTCTTTCTGTCCTCAAAACTTCAAATCCCTATCTCAAACCGTTCCGAAATTATGAGGGTAGAAAAATATTGCAAAATTTCAAATTTTTAATGGATTTCACATAAGGGTAAATTTAAATACTAATTTTAATACAAAAGCAAAAAAAATTGACAGATTGAATTCAGATTGAAATCAAAATTCAGATTGAAAAAATGTTAAACAGAACATGAGATATACACATTTAAAAAAAGGACTTTTCAAAGTTTAAGGCTTTCCAAAGTTTGAGGGGCTGTAGCTTCGTAATGGATGGCGCTGCATGAATTTTTTTCTCTATCTTTAACGGTGTAGAAGTTTTGTAAACAGAAGGACGGATGGACAGAATGAAACTATTAAGCATATTTTTTCAAAATTTTTTTTTGGAAATGTGCTAAAAACATTATTACAGTGTAATGCAAATAAACATAAATAATATAATATTAGGTAATTAAAATTAAAATATTTATAAAATTATTTTTAATGTAACAAAACATAATACATTGTGGGACGATAAAAAAATAGAAAGAGAAAGGAGATAAGAACTTATATTTACACAATATTAATTTTATGATTTTAGATGACCACATTTAAAATAAATAAATAATTATTATTATTTAAATATATATAATGAGTGACATATATATTTATATATATATGTATAATGACTATCACATTTTCTAACGCTTCCTTATTATATTTAATTCTTGCTTATTATACCCGTACGACGATCCTTATCGTACGGGTATAATAAAATTGCTCCTCCGTTTGTAACACCTCGAAATAAGCTAGCTAGATATACCTTCAAAGGTATGGATCAGATCAGAAATAAATTCTAAGCCGATTAAGCTTTGTCCGTCCGTCCGTCCGTCCGTCAGCAAAATAACTCAAAAACTAAGAAAGCTAGAGTCTTGAAATTAACACAAAATATTCTTACAACAATTTGTAGGTTTACTATTTTCTTTTGGTTGATATCCGACCAAAATTTCGGGTAGCTCTCGAAGACCTAACTTTTAGATTCCCACATTTTTTTTTGAAATAGAGCCATGAAATTTTAAGTGCTGATATATATAATAAAAATATTAGTTTTATTATTCACAACTTTTTCTGTAGCCCCACCCGTTGTGGAGCTACAGCTCCCCAAATTTCGCAAAAGCTCTATATTTAAATTGTTATAACACAAGGTGTATAAAGAATATTTTCAATTTGAAAACGCCAAACGATTACTGCTCTTATTAGCTTTAAAAATATATATACAATAAATATTTACTAGTGGCATACAGTGTATAAATTATTATACATTTGCCGCTTAGTATTAAATGGTACTATATAGCACATTTGAAAAAGTTTTGGATTGATAATCGTTATGTGGAAGGTTAGAATCTGCTGTTGAAGAATGTGTAAACATATAGTTTGAATATATGTACAACCCATAGTTCTAGAAATTATAAAATTCACCCAAATTATTTTAAAATACTAAGAAATTAAAAAAATAATATTATAAGCAGAGTGACAGGCTATGAACATACTAACGGTTCGTACGGGTATCTGAGCGTTGACAAAGGCAACGGTATTCTTCCTCGTTAAATATTAATTTGAAAAATATCAGAAATTAATAAAAAATTCGTTTCAATAAAGAAACTAACGATCAACAATGAAGTGCCGAGATCAACTGTCTATGCTCTTCTCCAATTTGAATTTTCTATCTTTTTGCTTTCGTAAAGTTTAGCCATCAATTAATACAGATGAATATATAATAATTTTCCGGAAACACAATTTAAGCCCATACTTTGTGCAATTTTAAAATGCTATTTTAATTTTTCCTACTTTGATCCCGAATTTGTTTTAAATGTCAAAGTCTGTAATAAGAACTTGATGACGCATATTACATGTCAATGTTGAAGGATATTTTAAATTATCCGTAACGTATCAGTGCCTTCAAGGGAACTGTAAAACAACATTTGAAAATTAATATTTTTATTTTTTTTATTGCCTAGAAAAATAATAAATTTTATATTTTGACTTTTTAAATAACTTTCTATTTTCTTTAATTAAAAAAACAGGAAGTTTCTATTTTTATATCGAGTCCGTTTTAATATTGACTGCATAAATATAAGTATGTAATTTGTTTGGATAATTAAATCATATAATAGTTGTCAAGAAAATATACGTAAGGCTGAGATTATAAGCAATTTTCAAATATATCAAAAATAACTTTAATTTTTTTTTTTTTTGAAAATTCGAACAAGGAAGTAAAACAATATTAATATTTTATTTCATTTTAAAAAAGTTATCAGTTCAGCTAACCATCAAATCTAACTTTTTAATAACATTTTTGTGTCTACGTTTAAAAAAAATGTATTCCTATACCCTATTTTTTATTCTAATACCTTGCCTTAAAATAACTTTTCCATATCCATACTATCAATAAATGTCCTTAAATGTACAAATTAAAAAATGTACAAATTAGTTATATTTACTTAATTATTATTATAAGGTTTTTCCCACTGTATTCACGATCTTAATAATTATTTAAAGACAATTCCAAAATTCATATACTATTATTCGTAAAATCTTAAAAAATATTCGACTATCATGTGCTAATAAAAAATTTAAATTCTTATATATTCTCATCCTATAGTTAGTCTACAGAATCTTACAGATTTATATCATTTTAAATTTAAATTTGATAAAAATGCTGCCAACTTTTTGTTTTAGTTGAAGTAAAAATCATTGAAAAAGAAAAAGGCATTTTGTGGTAAAAGTTTACAGCAAATTATATATTTAATTTTCCCTCAATATTTAAACAAAAAATTTCCTTACAAAGAATTAAAAAAAAAAAAAAAAAACACAAAATTGTTTTCATGTTAAATCCTTTTAAAACATTTTCCTTTTTTGTTTATGAGTTTATTTTATTTGCATACATAAAATCTTAAATTTTACATACTATTTGAATAAATACATACGTAAGTGTTATAATATATACACAGTATGTACATAAAAAAGTATATAATGTCTAATTTGAATGTATATACATATAGATATCTATAAAAAATTCTTTTAAAAAATATTTATTTTCATCTTAAACACAGATCTAAATTCAACACTAATTTTTATAACTTCACTTAAAATGAGATGTAATTAATTTCTTACAAAACATTTAACAAAGAAAAGCGTTATCATTAAATTTATAATAATAAAGACATAATAACATTTAAAAACACTAACAAAAAAAAAAAACACATGAATATAAATTTGACGTTACCAACTTTTTAAATATACCTATACACAGTTTGAGAGATGAAAGTTATCACTCAAATTTCAGATCAAGATCAAAAATGTTAGCAAGAAATAAAAATATAAAATTTATACGAAAATTTTATAGTAACAAAAGGGGTTGACTTTGGTTGGAACATTAAGAAAAAACAAAACCTATGTTGCAAATGAGAAAATAAGAGGCCTTAGTGACCTAGTTGGTAAGAGCGTATAAAATACGCTGTAAACATCGAGAGAGTGTGGGTTCACATTTATGAGCAACAGAAATGCACTAAAAAAAAAAAAAATGGGAGAATAAACATTTTAAAATAATACTATTTTTCGTCATAACAACATTTGGCGAAATATGGGAACTTTATCTCTTTTTTATAGTTATTTAGTAGGTTACGCCACTTGCTAAATGAATTTAAATCATTAATACCTCCTCTCATATAATTCTAAAGAAGCACAAGAGAGGCAGCAGGTTCCCATATCTACACTACAATTAAATTTCAATGTGATTTAAAACTGGTTATGGAAACTTATTTGTTGCGAGAACTTCTAAAATATAGAGCATGCTCCCACCAAATGTGTTCCTCTCTGTTAGCAATACTCCATTTTGCCTTCCAATTACTCCATTTTGTGTTTGATTTTTTCTTCCTTCACTTTCTTTCCGATTTAGTCAAATCTAAACCAACAATATGCAAAGGAATCCTTTTCTAGAGTTTGGCTAGTTCGTACAAAAAAAAAATTAAGAATTATAAGTTAATTAGAAAACTAAAAGAACAAAAAATTATAAAATTGAACGGCAATCTGATATTAAAGCGAACAGGAGATAAAATGGCTAGGCAATAATTGTAAAAATAAAATAAATTAACTTAACAATTTAAAAGACCCACCTTACCAAAAAAAAAAAAAAAATTAAAGAGACTTTACCAAAAATTTAATATTATTGCTGCATAACAGGTAACAAATTGTTCTTGTAAATTTTACAGTAAATTATTCAAAGAAATGTTTCTTAGAAACTTGTTGATATGTAACGTGAAGGGAATTATGTATAATAAAATAATAGAAATGTGTTGTTTAGCAATCCATGAAACGAAAAACAAAAAAAAACCTCTAAAACAATGTTTTTCTAAACAAAATATTGCCCCCAAAAAAAAATTGTAACATATTTCTTTTTAAATGTTTATCACGTGAAATGATTGAAATATAATAAGGCATATAAAGCGCTGAATATTCTTTATTTGAAAAAATTTTCTATCTCTTTCTAACACATATATTTATAGTCTTTTTTATGCTTTTATATAAAACCAAACAACAAAAAAAAGAAAGAAAAAAAAACTCTAAAAGAAATTTTTATTTATGTATGTCAGAGTTTTTGTTAAATATTACAAATTTTTGTACATACACCCCCTAAAATTTTTCTTTTTTTTTTTTACTTTTCTTCAAAGAATTTTTGTAAAAACAAAATTTTTTTTACACACATATATTTACAATATGAATATCTTGTATAATTGCATAAAGTCATATATAGATATACATATCTATAACAAAATACTACATATAGATATATCTATATATATATATATATATATATATATCTTAAAAGTAATATTAATTATACTTTAAGTCTTATAAGCTTGAAAGGTGATAATAATTTAATAATTATTATGATGGAATAAAAATTGCATTCCATTGAGTTTAAAACGACGACTAAAGAGAAAAGTAAAATTTGAAAACAGAGAAAAAGTTAACAGAAAAAAAGAAAACATAATAAAAAAAATTCCATTATAAAATATGAGCTGAAGAAAGTTTTCCAAGATGAAAATTTTATCGACAAGAGCGAAAAGAGTATACATATTAGTCGGCTAAGCAAAAAAGTTTTTGTTCAAATTTTATTTGAATAAAGTTTTTTCTTTTTCTTCTTATTTTTTTAATTGTTACCATTTTTCATCATCTTTGTTTTTAAATTTGAGAACAAAAAAAAAAAAGTTGTAATCAGTATTAAACGTTATTTATAAATCGTAATGTTTTAACAAAAAAAAAAAAAAAAAGACTAAAAATATTCAAAATTATTTAATCCATAAATTTTTAAAAGTTTTTTTTTTTTTGTTGTTTTCGTTTTTATAGACAAAATATCTTCAAGATAAATTAAAATAACAAAACCAAAAAAAAAAAAAAATATCTTGAAGAAATTAAATTTACGTTTACAGTAGATACATTAATTTTTTTTTTGTTTTTTGCATACAATTATAAAATAAAAGTGAAATTAAAAAAAAAATATATATATATATTTTCACAAAATTTAAACACGTTTTTTAGAACACATTTTATACACTTATATATTTTGTAATATGTGAAAAATTTTTCAAAACAATTTAATACAAATTAATTTACTAAAATAAGTATATCTGGCAAACGATTAATAAGTATACAAATATTTTCTTTTAATATAATATCTTTAAAAACTTTTTTTAACATCTAATTTGATCTTATTGTTAGATCTACTTTAAAGATTTGAAATCTACTTTAAAGATTTGCTGATATATTTGACAAAGCGAAAAAATTTTTATTATGTGATAACTTTAACATGTGATTTTTTATGTATAGTCCTATACAAAATATATAATTAATATTAATAAAAGCTTATATAGGGTGTTCAAAATTGAGGTATCATTTTGATTTTGATTTTGCCGCCATTTTTTTTCTACCTGAAATTTTTATACGAAGTTTCTTTAGGTATATTCTAAATACATTCCGGTTAGTTAATATGGAACGTTACATGAAGGAACAACGTGTTTTTGTTATTACAACATTTTTTAAAAATGGTAAAAGTTTTCAAGATGTAATTAGGAAATTTCGAACAAAATTTGGTAGAGAAAATGCTCCAACAAATCGTGCCATCAAGCTGATGGTTGATAAATTTCTAGAAACTGGATCTGTTCTTGATAACAGAGGCAACATTTATCAACGTAGTGGCCGTTCAACCGAGAATGTAGCAGCTGTGAGCAGAAGTGTTGAAGAAGATCCAAAAACTTCCATTCGTCATCGTTCGCAGCAATTAAACATCAAACCATCCACATTATTCAACATTTTGCATCGTGATCTCCATTTAAAGGCTTATAAGATCCAGCTGACGCAAGAATTAAAACCAACTGACCATGCATTACGTCGGCAATTCGTTTCTTGGGCAATCGAAAAACAAAAAGAAAATGAGAATTTTTTTAACAAAATAATCTTCTACGTCAATAAACAGAATTGCCGCATTTGGGGTGAAGAGAATCCAAGGGTTATCTTAGAGCAACCAGTACATCCACAAAAAGTTACGGTTTGGTGTGGTTTGTGGTCAGGAGGAATCATCGGACCATATTTTTTTGAAAACGCAAATGGAAATGCGATTACGGTCAATGGAAATCGCTACAGGGAGATGATCCGAAGCTTTTTGTGGCGGGAAATTGATGATTTGGACGTAGAGAATATGTGGTTTCAACAGGACGGTGCCACTTGCCGCACAGCAAGATAAACAATGGATCTTTTGAAGGAAAAGTTCGAAGATCGCATTATTTCTCGTAGAGGAGGAGTGATTTGGCCACCAAGATCGTGCGATTTGACACCGTTGGATTTTTTTTTGTGGGGTTTTGTGAAATCGAAAGTATACAGCAATAATCCCACAACAATTCAAGAGCTTAAAAACAACATTAGCGAGCAGATTTCAACCATTGAGAACAGTTTATTGAACAACGTGATTCAGAATTTTGGTAAAAGATTGGAAGCCTGCCGAAGTAGTAGAGGGGGCCACTTGGCCGACATAATTTTTCATTATTAACCGGAACCTATTTGTAATAAATTAAAATAAAAATATATTTAATATTTCAATATATAATATATTTAATATTCAATATTTCAATTTCAAATAATATAATTAATAAAAACAAATATTTTGACATTGTGTTTTTTTAACTTAACCCATATATGTAGGTATATTTTTTTGGGGTATATTAATTCTTGGCTTTTAGATAAATCCCCTTTGCCTAACTTCATTTAATAAAAAAGGTAATTTTTTAAAAATCATTTTGAAAAAAATGTCCAAATATCAAAATCTCACTTTACAAAACCTGTAGTTGGAAAATTTTCATAATTCAAAATTTTCAATATACACACGGACATATACGAGTACACAGTTCTAAACAAGTAATTTCGAAATTTTATTAATAATAAAATTTAAGGACTGGGGAAATATTTTCTTAGTATGCTTTGAATTTTGCCACATATTTCAATTAATACGTAAATAGACCTCTTATTGAACGGTTATTTTCAAACATATCTATTTTCAGCAATCAAATTTCTAATTTTTAACAAATTTTTAAGAAAAAATATTTGATTTGAATCAAAAAAGTCCAATAACTATTATTGAATTTCAGAATTTGTGATCCATACATAATATTATATGAATCACAATATTAATTTTGATGGAAAGTTCAACAAATAATTTTGTGAATTGCAAGAAAATTTTTTTGCACATTTATTATAAATTTTAAAAATCTATCTTTAAATTTTATTTTTAAAAAAATTTCAAAATTACATACATACATAAGTACATATGTTTTTTACATCAGGTTTACAATTCATTTCAATTTTTAAAGTAAAAATATAAATTATTTTTTATATTACATCATAAGTACATTATCACCTCAATGGAAGCTACGAATTTTTATTAGAATAATCATGAATACTTATTCCAATAATAGCGAAATACAATGAACACATTTTTTAGCTTAATTTATTTTTACAAAATGTACTTCCATACACAATTTGCCTGTGATATATGATATGATTTATATTATAGTATATGTGTGGTATGGTTTCAGGTTAGATCTAACACCGATCCGACCTAACACTATAGATACGGAGCTTTATGTGTGTATAATAATTGATAGTAATAGCTATTATAACATTATTGTATAGAAAAGAAATATAAAAAACGAGGAAGAATACAGTTGCCTTTGTCAACTCTTAGATACCCGTACGAACCGTTAGTATGTTCACAGCCTGTCACTCTGCTCACAATATTATTTTTTTAATATTTTAGTATTTTAAAATAATTTGGGTAAATTTTATAATTTCTAGAATTATGGGTTGTACATATATTCAAACTGTATGTTTATATGTACATTCTTCAAAAGCAGATTCTAACCTTTCACATAACGATTATCAATCCAAAACTTTTTCAAATATTCTATAGTACCATTTAATACTAAGCGGTAAATGTATATTAAATTTACTTAGTATAAAATATTAAATATAACTTTAAATATTATATTACAGTCATACCCCGGCTAACGTTGCCTCGCGCAAAGTTGTTTCGCTGTAACGTCGGTCTACCATTATAATCATACCCCACTGTAACGTCGTGTTGCTTCGCTGTAACGTTGCTTTTTTTAAATTATTTTTCTATAGTTCGAAGCAGGCGGTGTTATTTGAAAATTTTTTTTTTTTAGCTTCCCGCTGTTGAAGTTTTTGTTTTAATTATTGTTTGTGCATAAATGATTTAACTAGCTATATATTTTGACAATTGTAAAAGATAAGGATAAATATAAGCAATATGTTAAAGATGCAATGATATACATTAGCAATACATATATAATTGTATACTAAATGCTATTTTAATTTGTTTTTTATATTACATATTCACTTTATATGTATTAATATGTAATCTTTATTTTTATTTTAAAGTATAAAATGAATTTATAAACATACGTATGCAATATGTATGTGATTATATGCATACCATTTTAATTTGTTTTTTATATATTTGAAAATATACATTTTTTTCTACGAAATTTTTGCTTAAAAATTATTTACATTTTAGTAGGGACCCACTGTACAACCCTATACGTGAAATAATTAAAATCTACGTGTTGTAAATTTTTTCCTCTTTCTTTTATAATAACTACCCCCCACAACGTTGTTTCACCTAACGTCGTGTTTTCTTGGAACCAATTAACGACGTTAATAGGGGTATGCCTGTATATTATATTTAAATATTATATTGACAGAATAATTTCTTATAAGTACAATAAAATACATACATGTATGTAAATACGTCGCTATATAATAAACATCTATACTCTTATCATTCATTCACTAGTGACATATACGATATGTAAATAAACATGATATTATATAAGTATGTATATATATTAATATCATATAAATAAAAATTCTTCGAGCAACCGTTATGTTGTTTATTTATTTACATTTTTATGTACTACGCATTATATCCTCAACAATTTCAAATTATCGAGTAAAACAAAATGGAAAAAATTTCTTTAAAGAAATTTGTTAGAAAATTTGAAAAAATCAAGTAACACTTTCGTCAATTATAAAGTAACCCGATATTATTAAAAAAAGTTGTTAACAGAAATAAGAGTATAATGTTGAAACTTTAATTTTTGTGTATTACTTCAAAAAAATTTTAACAGGTGTTCAAGTTACAGGTGTTTAAAAATAGGAAATTTTCAGTTTTTGACCCCTTACATTTTTTTACACCCCTTATTATTTTGTGTAAATTTCAAGATTCTAGCTTTCTTAGTTTTTGAGTTAGCGTGTTGACGGACGGACGGACGGACATGGCTCAAAAGTCTTAGCATTTTTTTCTGATCCGATCCATACCTTTGAAGGTATATCTAGCTCGCTTATTTCGAGGTGTTACAAACGGAGGAGTAATTTTATTATACCCGATCCTATCGTACGGGTATAAAAATACGTAGGTATGGATACTTAACACTACATAGCTCTATAAAATAATATAACATTGTATATTATTCATATATTTCAATATATGTAATTCATATTCAAAGTATATGTATAGCAATAGCATATATTGTATAGAACCATAAAATTCGAAAAAAAAAGAAAAAAGGAGGAAAATAAGGCTGATATATTCCGCCAAACAAAAGTATTTAACCCTGATTTTGTAACCGATTTTAAAATCCGTGCTAATTATTTTTTTAAATGTATATATAATATGCAGTGGGCTCCACATCCCCGCTAAACAAATTATTGAAAAACTAGATATTTGCTATATAGCTAACATTTTGTTAAGTAAAATATTTGCTAAGTAGCTCATTTTCAATCTTTTGATAATTGGACATAGTCGAATTGGATACTCGTTATCTGAGTTTTTACAACGGTTTTACAACGGTCTCGGTTCGGTTTTACAACGGTCAGTGAGAAAATCACTTTAATTACCCATATTAAAACCAAAATATAAGGTGTAGCCTTTAACACAAATTTAAGCTTGATTTAAGCTTGACAAATTTAAATTATGAACCTTGGAAAGAATTGAGTTTGGTGGAATACTAAAAAAAAAACATGTTAATGTTATATGGTTATACATAATAATGTATATACATAATATGAATTATTAACTTTCAGAAACACCGTGAGATTGCAAATGGTTCTACAAATTCGACGTACATACGCATAAAAAACAACATTAAAAATTTTTTTAAGGTTATTGTACAGATCGTAAAAATTATTTTATTTTAATTTGTTTAAAAAAACCGCAGTTCGAATGTGGTATAAAATCTGTTTTTCGATTTTAATCATTCAATCGAAAGGGCTCAGATTTAAACCTCGTCTGGGTCAATATATATTAATAAAAAAATTAAAAAATAATATAGATTTTTCTTATAAAATATAACTAGTATAATATAATTAAATAAAAAATAAAAAAATGTATACGTATAATTAATATCATATCGAAACATATAAAAAAAAATAAAATAATTCTTGTATAGGATGACAGATGGCGATCAAATAAAAATATTTATTTGCATTTAATAGTTTTGTACAATAGCTACAGTCCAGTAATCAACGGTTTATTGAAACAAATAATGCTAGAAATTGCAACTTAGTCAAATATGAATATTAAATGATTTAGCGAAAATTGTCAAACAATCGAAAAATTTTTAAATAAGCTATAGCTATTGGGAGCTACTTATTTGTAGCCACCAATGTAAATTTTTTAATTGTCATATTCTCAAACTATTTGAACTTTAGTTAATTTCATATTAACATGCGTTAACAGGTTTTCTTAATTAGATAAAGGATTTCCTAAAATTAAAGAAAAATTAAAAATTTTAGTAAAAAACAAAAATAAATGCCAATTTTATAATATGCATACATACATAAATATATAAATGTCATTTTTAAAATGTTCGCCTTTAAAACCTGCTTTAATTTAATATACAAAACATAACAAAGGAAAATTAAAAAAATTTACATAAGTATTTGTTAAAAATCTTCTTCAGGTATACATATATACATATACATATGTAATTAAAAACTGAATTTAAAAAACAATTGTTGAATTTAACAAAAAAAAAATTAAATTTTAAATAATGGCTTCATACAAATAACTTCAAATAATAACAAAACAAAAAAATAAAATAAATTTAAGGCAACAACATTTAAAACAAAATTCTTAATTTTCATTCATTAGACTGAGTAGTTAATAAAAAACAAAAAAAAAAAATGTTTTTCCGGTCTTTAAATTGAATATAATTACATTATTTAAAATAAATTTTTTTGTTCAGACAAAAAAAAACACAAATAACACTAAAAAACTTTCTATAACTTTACTTGTCATACACACAAGTTTTATAAAGTTTTAGTGATTGTCTCATTCAAATGTCAATTTAATAAGTCAAATAAAGTTTCTAAAAATGTATATACATATATACATATATATGTTTTGCTTTTAATATTATTGTTTTTGCATTTTATGACTTTTCACAGAATTGTTTATAAAAGATTTTTTTTTTATTTAATTTCTATTAAAGTATTTAATTTAACTTGTGTTAAAATAATATTGCAAATGACTATTTTTTATAAATGAATAAAAAACAAAAATAAAAAAAAAGTTATGTTTAAATTATTTGATAAAAAATACATTATACTTAAAATTAAGATTTAAATTCATATGAAATTATAATTTTTTACTAACCGTATACCATAATTGAATGTTCTTTAAAAGTTTAATATGTTGAGTCTGGTAGTTGTACAAAATTCTAAAATATGGTTAACAATTCTAAGCAATCATCAAACAAAACAAAAGTTAAAAAATATTGGAAGCTTTTTATACTGAATACCCAAGGACTAATATCTTAGTATATTCGCATATGTAGCTTAAGATCAAAATAAAATGATTGAAAAAAATATTTCGACACTTAAATCATATGTGTATGTTCTGATGTACTTTGATTATATCATTCACGAATCACGATAAAAGGATGTAATCGTATTATCCTTTATTTTATTATCAGTTATTGCTAATCATTTAATATATTTAATTCGAAATATTTTATCTTAAATCTAAATTAAGGAAAACTATAAGAGAAGTCGCAGAATACAATAAAAAAATTAAACTCGCCTTAATGCTTTATAGAATAAACAGTAAAATTACTGCATTCTCACAGTTTATTTCACTCGCGGGAATGTTTTGATTGATTTTTCAATAATCTAAAGTTTGAAATTCGAGAAACAACACAAGAAAAAAATAAAAATAAAAAATTAGGGAAGTAAAACCAAACGGTCACTAGTATTTGATCGACTACGTATAGTTTTTAATAATCCCAGAGCAGCGCTTTATGTTATTCAAAAAATTAAACAAAAGTGGTACTGGCAAGAAAATTATATTATGTAACTAATTTTATCATTTGAAACTATGCAATTAAATATTAATCTTTTTATTTCCACTTGTTGTTTGGTAGAAGGGACAGGCCTTATATTTATAGGTCTTGCGCGCCGTTGTACAAACTTATTTCTACTTGCTAATCTAAAAGTATTGTAGGGGATTAAAAAGATTTTGAATAAAAGCCATAGATTCACTCACATTGATTTTATTCATTAAAAATTTCAATCTCATGAATTTATCAATATTTCTCAATGTTTATAACAAAACTTACAGAAAAACTTAAGTGATTTCCATGATTTAGATAATAATAGATATTGGACTTACAAAAGAAAAGAAAGCAACAATTCTCCTAAAGTAAACATATAAATTAATGAATGAGTAATTATTAGAAATTAATGAATTTCATTTATTATATTAACATTTCACCAATATCAAAAAATTCAATTTTTTTTCCCATAAGTATAAAATGTAAACAGAACTTTAAATTTAAAATAGGAAATGAGAAAAAAAAAACAACAACAAGTAATGAAAATTCAAATGCACAAATAATACTTTAAAACTAAATGCGGTGATAGAAGGAAACAATAAAAGCAGACAAAATGCATAAAATGAAAAGTAAAAATAAATAGAAAGAGACAACATTAGAATCCTATTATGGTTTTTAAAATTTTTCATTTTTATTTAATTTTGTGTTTTTTTTTTTTGTTTTTGTTTTTGGTACAATTTTCATTCTGCTAGTTTTAGTAATTATTTAATACTTTTGTTGTTCTTTATTTAATTTATTTTTGTTTCTAATTCAAAGAAAAGAAAAGTTGAAAACTATTTAAAATTATATTTATTTGTAAAGCAACTATTTTACATTTGATTATATTATTTTACATCATGATTATTTGGTACAGAGTGTTCAGAAAATGTTTGTACATAATTAAAATTTATAAGTTGAAAGTTTAATTTAAATACAAGGATGTAACAATTATTTAAGTTATATCGGATTATATTATATTCAGATAGTGTGTCAAGTAGTTTTATTAAAAAAAAAAACTAGGGATGTGTAAAATCTAATAACACCATTTAAAAATCTCACCTATACATTTTTATGAGTAATTAAAAATACATAATATCAAAATTAACAGAAAATAAATATTATATTAAAAATGTGTTACAGCTACCTGATTATATAAATGTACTACAAACAAATAAATTGCCTATTTAACTAAATCTTTGCACTGAATTGTTTATGCAATTCAAAGCTAACTGTGGAGTGGAAGTAGGGAACAGATTACACAATACGTTTAAGTTCAAAAAATTATTATTCAGAGCGTTGAAATCTAAACGGAAAATATGTAAAATAACTTTTATTCTATAGCATATAAAATAGCATTCCAAAACTAGACATCTATATTGTAAGTAGAGCATTCCTACTTACAATATACACATATATTATATATATATGTATATATGTATAATTATACATAAATATAAGTATATCAGTAACAATGTCTTCAGTTAGAGTAAATATGGTATATTATTTTTAATTTTTAAACAAGAATTTTAATTTTCAAAATAATTAAATAACGAACAGACTAACAAATATATTTTAAAGAATATGAAAAGTTAAACTAAATATTATATTTTTAAAAATTTGATAAAAATTATTTTTCTTTTTGAACATCATTAAACATGAAGCTGTTTCTTATAAATATAGCGTTAAATATTATAAAATTCATTCCTTTAAGGGCATTTTATTATTTTTTGCTTTTGTTTTTATTTTTATCTTTTGGTCTTTGTGGAATTTTTAGCTTTATGGCAAATTGAAATTTGAATAAAACCAAATTTTCTTTGTGTTGTATAATTTAAAGAATTTAAATTATTTTTTCAATATTTTTCCTCTTTTAATAAAAAACAAAAAAAAAAAAAGAACAAAAACATTATATTTCATAAATTTCTAATCAGTTAAAAATTGAAAAATTGAAAAAAATAAAGGGTTCTCCCAGTTTCTTCTTATTTTTTTTTAACAGTATTTGTACATCTTTAAAGGATGCCTATAAAAAAAAAACGCAATTTTAAGAGAGGTCGAAAGGTCATTTTTTTCGCGTTTTCAAAACATTTTAAAATGCCTGACAACATAAATAAATCGAATTCTTAGGAAAAAAAAAAACAAAAAACAAATGGAAAGAAAAAAAATTTTAAAAAATTTTTTTTTTTTTGAAAAAGTAAAAAAATTCTTTTCAAAAATTTAAATAATTTTCTTTTTTTTTTAATTTTGGTTGTGTTTTTTCTTTTAAGTTTTGTTCTATTGATTGTATTTTTATATTACAAATATTAAAATCCATCATTTTCGTCGTCATTATTCAACAGCATCATCAAAATCATAATCATTTTAATATTTCTGAATCAGTTATTGTTATATTGTCTAAAAATAAGAACAAAAAAAAAACAGATAAATAAATTGTTGTTTTTGTAAACTGATTGATTGATGTTGATATAAATATAATGAATATTATCAAATTTCATCATCAACTTTATGAATGGTATTTCTACTATTAGATATTTCATTGTAACTAAATGATAATGATGATCAAGATAATATAATAGATTATACATACCTATATTATAGTAAAACAAATTCATGAAATTGAGAACTAATTTTAAATAAACCAAAATTACAGGAATGAACAATATAGTGGTTATATAAAACCATCAAAAAAAATTTTTATTAAAATATACCCAATTTATATATATACATATATTATATATATATATTTATATTTACATATATATAATAGAATATAATACTATTTTTGTATACATAATATTTAAAATTATATTTTATATAATAAAAATATTCTATCAAAATTAATGAAATTCTTGAATCTGTAGATATTCCTTTCATTTTCTGCTATATCATTTTAAATTCTATAAAGTTACCATATTTTTTGTTTTTTATTTTATAAAATTTTTTAAAGTTGTTCTAGATATTTTTTTTTTTTGTTTTTTTAATTTTTAAATAAAATAATTATCAGTATTTATATATATATATATATATATAATTAAAATTCCTTTAAAATTTTATTAATACATATTAAATATTTTTTAAGTTATTACCGTTATATTTTCATTTTATTTTAGTGTTTAATAAATAAAGTGCTTGAATTCTTTCCATCAGTTTTTTTAAATTTTACAGATTTATTTCATTACCATTCAATATACAAAATGTATAATTTATTATTGTGTTCACACTTCACATTATTCTTCTTAGAATGTTCTCTTTATTTGCTTATCTTATATCTATATTATTTTTATTATTTCATATCTTTATATGCTTCGGGAGTCTCTATAATTAATAAATAATTGGCCACTCCCATTACTCTGTTTTCGTTCAGTTGAGTAAAGCCACTATGATTATTTATTCAAGCAATGACAATTTATTTGACATTTATTTTTTTATTTATTTTTAAAAAGATTTGTTGTTAAAAAGTTAAAAATTCTATATTTCCCCATCTCAATTTTTATTTTCGATAAATAAAATATTAAAATAAATAAAAAACGTTTCTCATAGCAAAATCTCATATATAAATTTTGCTGCAAAACGTTCAGTAAAATTTTTTTAGGTACTGCAATTCATTAATCATTCAATTGAACGCAGTCATTGGTTTAGTTTGTTTGGTTAACAGTCGTAATGCTGATTCTCAAATGAATAAGAAAAAATTCACAATAAGAAAGTGTAATCTGCAAACGTTAAGATCGCTGCTTTTTTTTCTTCAACCGATCCTACAAATAAGTAATTTGTAGTAAAACGGTGCAGGTACATTATATGTTCAAAGTTATAATGAATTTGACATTACGTTAGTAATCGAGCATTGAATCTATAAAGCAATCGAGCTAGGTATAGATTCAAGTGAAAGGATCAGTTCAAAATTGAGTTCTGAGTCGGTTATGCTATGTACATATACCTTGCTCGCCCGTCTGCACAATAACTAAAAACATAAAGCAGCTAGAAGGAATCTGAAATTTTTACAAAGTCACTTTTGTAAAATTGGTAGTTTCGCTATTTAAATCCAGCAAGTTTGGCCGGACGATGATGACAAGTTACAAGGTCTAGAGAAGCAGCTTCAGGTAGCTACCATACAAATTCTTTTTCTATGTAATTATAATTTATGTTCTCATAACTTGGTACCTTATAACAATAGACATCTGATATTTTCTCAAAAATGATCTCGTTTAATCGTAATAACTTCTTAAAATTAGGTTTATCTCAACATATTTAAGCATAAAATAAATATATTAAGCATTATACCTTTGTGATTCCTTAAAGAAGATGAAATATATATGGAAAAGTATATATTTTCTTACATAGGATTCGATTTGAATCCCGAGTCTTTTTAAATGCATGCGCACAATAACTCAAAATAATGGAGTCAGGATTCTTAAGTTTTTGCCATTTCATTTCAATCTCTGTTTTGCTATTGAAATTGAGCAAATTCAAAAGATGAATTCGACTGGTTGCTATATACAACTTGTTTTTATGACATTTTCAAAAAAAAATTGAAAATATGTGCCTATTAGTTTCACTCAGTCCGTTCGTCCGTCTATTTTCAAAATTTTGAAGACAAGAAAAAGATAGAGAAAACAAATTTTATCCATGGATACGTTTCATAAAAAAATTAATGTTGTAGAACAAATTTTTCATGTAGCCCCTTCCACCACGGAGTTACAGTTCCTCAAACTTTGAAAAAGCCCAATTTTAAAATGCGTATATCTCATGTTCTGCTTAATATTTCAGTCTCAAAACGCTATTTGACAGGATTTTTTTTTACCTTTGTAAATCAATATCAAATTTATACAATTATTTTAAATTTACCGTTATGTGAAAACAAAATTTTGTATTGTTTTTCCACCTTCATAACTTCGGCACACTTTTAGATAGGAACTTGAAATTTTGAAGTAAAAAAGAACTTTTAGAATTAGTATAAATTTCCTCAGAAATTTTTTTTTGACCATCCCCAGTTTATGAGCTATTAGGGTTCAAAATTTGAAAATATACTATTTTTACGCACCTGTAACTTAGGTAACTTAAAGCTTGAGTAATGTATTTTTACGTGGGTTAACGATTTTTCTTAGTTATATAGGGTTCCGGACCTACCGCCCCTTAAAATTGCAAAAAAGTTTTATTTTTACATTTTTCTTATTATATGAAATTTTTAAATTTTAATGCAGAGTCACAATTCTAAAACACTTTGTATTATTTTTTGGAAATGTGCGCTTTTAAAAACCTTTCGTTTGTATTCTACCTTTTTTTTTATAGGGTCAATGGGTCAAATGCATAAAATTGAGCTAGAACTCAAATCTCACTTTTACAAAGAAAAATACGAGTTCAAGCGTAGTTTTTGTTTGAAAAAGTGAAATTTGAATTTAAGCTCAGTTTTATGCATTGGACCCAATATATCTACATAAGCTGAACATTTAAAATTTAATTTAACGGCAACGACTTCTGAAAAATTTGATTAGCCTAACGGAGATTCAGACAAAAGATTTATATGCGCACTCCTTGTTACTTAAAAAATTTAGACATCGAAAATTTTATAAAAGATGATCAAGTTTTTTGGTAACAACTTCTATAAAATTAAGTTGGTTTGACGTAACGGAGTCGAGTAGCTATAAATCTATCATCCAACATTTACATAAATACATTTCTGTACTTAATTTAGTTAAATATATCTTCAATTTTTTAAAAGCCATATTATTTAGTGTAAAGCAGAATACAACTTGACGGTTTCTTTCTTTTCTATATATAGAGTCGCTAAAGAATTCTCTTGAAAAGATTTAATTTATTGAACATACTGTTCTAAAAGAAAGTACCAAAACCTTCTGCTATTCTTTTGCTTTGAAAAGAAGAACGTGTCGGGAAAAATTTTTCTTAAATAACCTTTTCAATCGAAGGTGGGCTTAATCAATTCACAACTCTTTGAAAGAAGCTTTCAATGCTTTTAATTAGGAGAAAATACTGATTCAGGATATTACAACAAGTTTAAACTGGCCTAAGTGTGCATCTACAGGCCCTATCTCTACCTAACTACCTACCTACATAAAATCAGGATAAAATTCTTCATGAAAATATAACAAATGAAAAAATTTCCGTTCAATTAATTCAATCCTTAATTCAATAAAAATGTTAATTTTTCCAAATATACATAATATTATATTAAAATTAACAAATTTAAATGTTATTTGATTTAAAAAAAAAAATCAAAAATATTTAATTATGTGGTTAAGATTAAAATGTTAATATATATATTTAAAAAATTATTTAAAAATTAAATTTGTTAAAATTGTAAAATAATTATTATTAAAAGCGTGATAGCCGCCGAGTTAATAAAATAATCAATAAAACATAAAATAGTTACACAAAGTATCTTTTAAATTGTAATAATGTAATTTTTATGTAATAATTATTTCCATTTAAAAAGTATTATATAATTGATTAAAGAGTTTTCAGTAAAAAATTAAATTAAAAAATATTTATTTTTAAAGCATTTTCAAAGTATTTCGAAAAAAAATACATACTATTATTAGAATCGTTCTATTTGTTCGTCAGAAAAGAACATTCGGTTGTCTTTGAATGAAAACTATATTTTGTAAACAAAACTTCTACAACGTTTTAAACAAAGCAAACAATTGATAAATTTTGAAAAATCACAGCCTATTAGAGCATTACAGACCCTATGAAGTTACAAAAAGTTCTATCCTCAAATTGTTCTAAAGTCAATACACTGAACTGAACTACACTGTGCTACACTGAATTTTTTTTTTTTCAATACGAATACGTCTAACGTCAGATAATTAACTAAAGTTTGTAACTAAAGGCAGCCTCATCTAAAAATTTGAAACATTAATTTTAATTAGAGTTAAATCTCTAAAGATAAGCATACATTAAGTTACAAATTTTTGAAATTTTCCTTTCTTAAGAGTAATGTGAAAGTCGAATGACGTGATATTGTAATTTTCCCAAATTTTTGACACCTGTTTACTAAAATGTCAAACATTAAAACTTAAATGTTATATAAAACGAGGAAGAATACAGTTGCCTTTGTCAACTCTTAGATACCCGTACGAACCGTTAGTATGTTCACAGCCTGTCACTCTGCTCACAATATTATTTTTTTAATATTTTAGTATTTTAAAATAATTTGGGTGAATTTTATAATTTCTAGAACTATGGGTTGTACATATATTCAAACTATATGTTTATATGTACATTCTTCAAAAGCAGATTCTAACCTTTCACATAACGATTATCAATCCAAAACTTTTTCAAATATTCTATAGTACCATTTAATACTAAGCGGTAAATGTATATTAAATTTACTTAGTACAAAGTAATAAATATAATTTTAAATATTATATTATATTATATTTAAATATTGCATTTACAGAATAATTTCTTATAAGTACAATAAAATACATATATGTATGTAAATACCGCGCTATATAATATACATATATACTCTTATCATTCATTCACTAGTGACATATACGATATGTAAATAAACATGATATTATATAAGTATGTATATATATTAATATCATATAAATAAAAATTCTTCAAGCAACCGTTATGTTGTTTATTTATTTACATTATTTTGTACTACGCATTATATCCTCAACAATTTCAAATTATCGAGTAAAACAAAATGCAAAAAATTTGTTGAAGAAATTTGTTTGAAAATTTGAAAAATTCAAGTAACACTTTCGTCAATTATAAAGTAACCCTAACTCTTAAAGTAATATACTCTTATTAACAGAAATAAGAGTATATTGTTGAAGCTTTAATTTTTGTGTATTACTTCAAAAAAATTTTAACAGGTGTTCAAGTTACAGGTGTTTAAAAATAAGAAATTTTCAGTTTTTGACCCCTTACAGCTCCTAAACGGGGGGTGATACAAAAAAAATTTCTGAAATGACTCATTATTTTCAAAGATCTAACTTCTGCCAAAATTTCAAGTTTCCAACTTAAACCGTTTAGAAGATAGAAGGGTTGAAGGATTTTGCAAAATTAGAGTTTCACATAACGGTAAATTAAGACACCGTATGCCAAAAATATATATTTATTGTATATATACTTTTAAAGCTAATGAAAGTAGTAATCGTTTGGCGTTTTCAAAATGAAGATATACCTTATACAACTTGTGCTATAACAATTTAAATATAGAGCTTTTTTGAACCTTTGGAGAGCTGTAGCTCCGTAACGGGTGGGGCTACAAAAAAAAGTTATTCAAAATAAAATTAATATTTGTGTGAGATCTATCAGTAGTTAAAATTTCATAGCTCTATTGCAAAAAAAATGTGGGGATCTAAAAGTTAGGTGTTCGAGAGCTACCCTAAGGCTTGGTCCAAACTCAACCAAAAAAAATAGGGAACCTACAAATTACTCACAGAATATTTTGTGTAAATTTCAAGATTCTAGCTTTCTTAGTTTTTGAGTTAGCGTGCTGACGGACGGACGGACGGACGGACGGACATGGCTCAAAAGTCTTAGAATTTTTTCCTGATCCGATCCATACCTTTGAAGGTATATCTAGCTCGCTTATTTCGAGGTGTTACAAACGGAGGAGTAATTTATTATACCCGATCCTATCGTACGGGTATAATTATTTGTTTTCTTAAAATTGAAATTTCTTGTTGCAGAAAATATTCTATGAAAAACTGTAACTTTTAATTGAGGAATTTAAATCGCATTTCAAGAATTCCTTATAATTTTAAGATATAACAGTTAAATAAGCAGGTCGTAAACAGGTGGAAATAATCATACAGTACTGTACCAGATTTTACAACTATTAAAAGAATAATTTGAGAGCATTGGAGAGCATTACTTGAGAGTTTAAAACATGAAATTTATAAAAAAAAATGTACTTATACAAAACTACTATGTAGCTACAAAGACAATGCCAATGTCACTTTTAAAATATTACGAAATTGTTATAACTATATAGTTTAACTGATTAAAAATCATCATTTAAACATGGAAAGAATATGGTCTTAAATGGAATAATAATAGAAAACATTAAAGAGAAAATATTTGGAGATCTATAAGAACTATAAGATACAAAAGAACATATGATTTAAATGTAATTCAAAAAAAAACAAGAACAAAAAAAAATTATTTTGCAGTGAATATTATATGAAAATTTTAAACAATTCACATATGAACACCAACCCCTATACATTATACACACATATAATATATAAACATATTATTAGATATACATATTTACACATTGATGTCAATTGGCACATTTAACATTGAAAAAAGAATAAGATTAATTAAAAGTGATGAAGATTATTTTTGTGGTTTATATTCTTTTTGTTTTTTCCAATTGTACCGACCGAGTGCCAAAAATATTTTTCAAGATAATAAAATTTCAATTTCATTTTTAACTTTTATTCTATTGTAAAATTTTATAAATAGTACTGTAATATAATGTAATGTATATTGTGTTCAGTTCAGTTTTATTTCCAAAAGAAATCCCTGTAAACTTTCATTTTCAT
The DNA here is from genome assembly GCA_947095535.1 of Poecilobothrus nobilitatus. Classification (NCBI taxonomy): domain Eukaryota; kingdom Metazoa; phylum Arthropoda; class Insecta; order Diptera; family Dolichopodidae; genus Poecilobothrus; species Poecilobothrus nobilitatus. Next base: position 186,864,214 of record OX352774.1, on the reverse strand, counting down.
ATGATATTTTTATTTTTTTTTCGGAATTGGAGCATTACGTTCTTTTGGTAAATGTTCAAACAACAGGAGAAAATATAGTAATAATTATTCTTTTATCTTCTTTTTTTTTTTTTTTTTGTGTTTCTCCTGTATTCTTTAAGATAATTTTTAATTTTTTTTTTCGAATTGGTGTCGGAAACAGAATGATATATTTGTTAATATTTATACTACCACAACTTGTAGAGGAAATACACTAGTTTTCAAGAATATAATAAAAAGGAAGGAACCAAAATAGCAAAAGAGAAAAAAAATACAAAAATAAAAACAAAAATTTTGAAAATGAACATACATAATTTTTAGTGACAAAAATTATTTCATTATTCTTTCAGTATCTCATATTATAGAGCAATAAAATGGGAGTTTTTTTTTTTTTCCTTTTGTTTTTTTTTTTTTAATTTTTATTTAAAATATGTAAAATAAATGACAGTTTTTTGAGTCGTTGAAATGTAAATTACAAGTTGTTCTATCAAAAAAAAAAAAGAAAAATAAAGAATAGAGCATTGAGAATTAAGGATAAAACAAATTCAATAGAGAGTTCAGAGTTAATGTTTTTAATATTATTTTTAAAGAGTTTTTGTTCACTGCCAAAAGAAAATTTTGTAACCTATTATCAAAATCAGCTTTCAAATATTTTTTAATGTTTATTCTAAAAAAAAAATTTTTTTTTTAGCAATTTTACACTTTGTATTTTTTTTCATCTCTTTATTTTTCCACTCTGATAGTTTTTTTTAATATTACATTTTAGTTTTTTTTTTTTTTTTTCATTACATATTTATTTTATATTTTCTTTTTATTTCAATTCCATTAAATTCAATTTGAAAAATAGAGTCCTACTTATACACTTGAGTATATAACGAAATCATCATATTTTTTTACATTGAATATAAATTTTGACTTTAAATAACAGATCAGGGATGTTAAAATGTTAGAATCAAAATAAAGTTCCATGACGTTTGTTTAGAAAATAAAAGTTACAAAGTTTACTTTCATTTCTCTAACTCAAAATGTTTTCTTAGTGTTTTACAAAAAAATTTTAAGTATATAGAGGTATATATTTTTTAATGTAAGGAAAAAATATTTCTTTTATACATGTTCAAAAATTTTTTTAATAAGATTTAAGGTTATATAGGCTTATGATTGGTTTTTATTAAATGTCATTTGCATTTGCTGTCATTTGTAAAACAGAACAATAATTAAAGTTGATTGACAAATCTATTTGGAGTAAATTTTAATCAAAATATCAAACAGAATTGTGTTTGTAGAGATTTAAAACTTTAGGATACCTCATGGCTAACATATTCCCAAGTGGATGAAACAATTTCGAAACATAACATCGAATTTTTTTAATTCAATAATACAATTTAAGTTTCTTTAGTATTATATTTTTAAAATATTCTTTATCTTAACTTTAATTTACATTAAGATGATCACTTAACAATTTTCGAGAAATTAATTTCTATTTAAATATTAATTTGTTTGACTGGTAAGTTAGTAAAAATTAGTTTGAAAAAATTTTTGTGAAATACTACATCAAACAGAATTATATTTCAATGATTTACGATTTGATTTGCCATATTCTCATTTGCATATAGATAAAATTTATAAAATATTCAAATACTATCCAATTATATTTGACGGTCATATAATTTCTTTAATTCAGACATCCTTGACTGCAATATAATGCATTAAAAAATAAAATAAAAATTTCCTTTAATTTTTTATTTTATTTTGTTTTTTTGTTACATTTCACATATGTGAAAAGATTTGTACGTTGGAGAAATCACATTATGAATATAGTGAAAAGAAAAACAAAAATTGAAAAGTTGTATAAAAAACTTTAGAATCCATTAAGTATATTGGCGAGAAAAGAAACATATGTTATTGACCTTCTTTTCCCTTGGAACAATATTTGTTTTTTACAGTTTTATTTAATTTTTTTTTTCCGAAACAAATTTTCCTTCTAATTTTGTTTTTTGAAACTATATTTTAAAGTAGTCTGGTTTTAGGAGACAGATATTGTCCTTTCCATGATTAGAGATAAAAAGAAAAATAAAAAAAAAAGAAGTTTCATATAGAAAAGGTGAATATTTTATGAGAGTACGAAATAGAGAACTAGAATTGAAAAGAAGATAAAAAAAAAAGATAAATAACAAAAATAGAAAAATTTACCGAATGTTCCTTCCTCCTTCTGACGCAATTTTTTTCAAAAATTTTGAATTTCATTTTAACATTAATTTTTCAGTTTTTTTTTTGTTACGTTTAAACTTATCTTAAATAAGGCAGAATGTAAACCAACGGTTTTTAAAAGCGCACATTTCCAAAAGATATTACAAGCTGTTTAGAATTATGACTTGCACCAAAATTTTAAAATTTCGTATACTTAAGAAAAAATGTGAAAATAGGACTTTTTTGCAATTTTGAGCGGCTGTAAGTCCGGAACCTTATATAACTAAGAAAAACCGTTAACACACGTAAAACTATACTATTGAACCTTTAATTTTTATGTTTTGTCGAAGAAACATTTTTACAGGTGCCTAAGTTACTGGTGATAGCAAATTTTCAATTTTTGAACCGTAATAGCTCATAAACTGGGGCGGTACAAAAAAAATTTGCTGAGAAAACTTATACTAATTCTAAAAGTTTTTTCTTGTCTCAAAATTTCAAGTACCTATCTAAAAGCGTACCGGAGTTATGAAGATATAAAAATCATGCAAAATTTGGTTTTCATATAACGGTAAATTTAAATACTAAATTTAAAAAACGTATATAATTTTGATATTGATTTATAAAGGTAAAAAAAATTGCAGTCGAATGGTGTTTTTAAAAAATGGTGATTGAAAAAAATGTTAAGCAGAAACATGAGATATACTAATTTAAAAATGGGATTGTTTCAAAGTTTGAGGATATGTAGCTCCGTAATGGAGGGGGCTACCTGAAAAAGTTGTTCTACAATATTAATTTTTTTATGAGAGTTACCCAAGGATAAAATTATTTTCTCTATCTTTAACGGTGTAGAAGTTTTGTAAACAGACAGATGGACAGAGTGAAACTAATAGACACATTTCTTCAAATTTTTTTTGAAAATGTGCTAAAAATAAGGAAAAAATCTAATTTATTTTTTCTTTACTCTATTTGAATTGGCAACAAAAGGTGTTGAATGTTTAAAGTTTTAACTTTTTGAAGATAGATAGCAAACAATATTTTCTATGACAGTTAAAATTAATATTTTTAAATAAAATTTTTTAAAACCATTCTTATTTTTCTTAAATATTTTTTTTTTGTTCCATCCGTTTAAAACTTAAAGATTTCAAAATTAATTTAAAAAGTGCATCATTTAAACAGTAAAACATTAAATTTCAAAAGTAGATATTATTGATATCTGTGCTCACAAGCACAAGTAGAAATCACATTTCATTCTTAAACTTTAGTAAAATTAGTCGACTACAAGTTTTTGTTTTTAAATCTATATTTTGCATATTGTACAAATATTTATGGAATTTTAAATTTCTTTTATATGTCTAATAACATATTATAGAACTAAATACTAAAACAAACTAATTGCCTTCAATTAAATTAGACAACGTATTCCCCTCCGATAAAAATAGTTCATTCTATAATTTAGAACTTTTCAACAACAATATGTTCGTCTCCAATTTACCTATACCAAATTTCCTCTATCTTCCTCCTATTTCCCTCCAATACCACTATCTCTCAAAACTACAATAATTTAGTATAAAGAAATCTTTAGTTTGTATAGTTTGGGTAGAGTGTTGAAAAAAAAGAAACGAAAAAAAAAGATTTAAGCCCATTTCGTTCTGTAATGTACGTAATTTTATAAATGCTGGCAAAAAATGTTCTGAGTTTAGATATAACGAGGAAGAGAGCAGTAGAGTTGACTATGGCAACTCTGCGATAGCCGTATGAACGTAATATATTCTGTTTCTATATAACTTGATCATCTTTTAAACAATTTCAGATGTTCTAGTGTCGATGTTATATCTACCGAGATATATTTATGTAAATTGTGGAGTTGTATGACAGCTACCAAAATCTATTGCACCAGTACAACCAAATTTTATAGACGTTGTTGCCATAAAACTTGATCATCATTTGCAAGATTTCAGACGCTTAGCTTCATTAAGTTTCAAGAGATACAAGAAGCCTGAACCGGCTGCTCTAGATGAACTTAAATTTACAAAAGTTTTTGGCATGTAACTCGACACCTCTTCACAAAATTTCAGATACCTAGCTTCAATAGACACTGAGTTATTTACATTTAAAAAGAGAAGTTGTATGACAGCTTCCCAAGCTTCCAAGAAAGAAAATTTTATGCTAAAAATTATAACAAAATTTTAGAAAGACATTGTAAGTATCTTAAAACAAATTTTAACATTAAATATTAGCCGGCTTTAAATTGATTGCAAACATCTATTCGTCGAAAAAACTACAGTAGATGGTAACTAAGTACTAATGTAGAGTTTACTACCAAAATTCTTTCCTTGAGGTTAGCTCCTTTGTTATAATTGGCAATAATTTAAAAAAAAATTATAAGGTTTAAAAATTACACTTTACCCTAAGGTTTAACTTTCAAATTACCCTTCAAAAAACTATTTTTTCACACTTTCCTTTAATTTCTATTATCTATACTACAATACTACAATAAAGTAAAACGCAACCAACTTCCAAAGACACCAACTTCTTTTTTGCTAGAATTTAAAAAAAATAGAAAATCCTGTAATAAAAATAAAAATTAATTATGTTAATAAAAATATTTAGCAATAATTATTTATCCTAGATTTTATAATCATTACATGAAAATTTTTTTTAACTTGACTTGAAAACAAAATTATTTATTTACATGCAAAAAAAAAAAAATTTAATTTTTTTTTCCTAATGTTAAAAATTCAAAAAAAAAAAAAATTTTATCCATTTGTTAGAAAAACATAAATTTGAATTATATTTTTTAGATTTTCATTTTTTTATATTTTATTAGAATTATCTCTTTGAGGGCGTTACGTCATAAGTTTGAAAATCATAAGTACGAAATCAAGAATGATAGTACGAAAAAAAATCCGTCATTATGTCATAAAAAAATTTTTATGATTCTGTCTCTGTGTTAGATAAAAACTTTCGATAAAAAGAAATATGTATATGTTATTTAATAAAATTTTTATTTTATACTAATTAATATTGTACTAAACTGATCTAATGGATCTTAGTATCAATTTGAAATTTTATTAGTTCTTGTTTTTGAAATATATTGTGTGTAAGAAAAATTGTCAAGTGGAATTTTATGGTTAGCTAATACGAAATCAAGGTTTTATTTGCTCTTGCCAGAAAATGTATACTTATTACTTATGTTGTCTTTTTTTTTTTTAATTTTCGAACATAGGTACATCATTTTAGTTTTTTAACATAAATACGAAAAAATTATGTGAATTTTGTCTTATGTCTTATGTCAAAAGTAAGTAATAAATTTTATGATATAAGTTTTATGACAAAAGTACGAAAAATATCGAGAAATATTGCCCCGTTTATGTCATTTTTGATTTTTGAACTTAAGACGTACCATCCTCTTCAAGTCTCTTTGCTTCTAATTTTATATATTATATTTATTTTTTTTATATTTTACATAAATTTGATTTTAACCAAAATTTTGTCCAAATCTTTCTATGTTAAATTCATAAAATAATTGTTCAATCATTCCCAAGAATTAAGGATAACAAAAATTTGTATATTTGTTTTTATTTTATATTCAATTGTAAATTCAAAATTGAATAATAAATATTGCCAAAATATAATCTATTTTGAATGATAAGTTAATATCAAGATATGTATTTCATTTAATATAAAATTCTGAAATTCAAATAAATATAATTTTGAATTTCCGTTTCCTTTACCAAATGACATTGGTAAATGAAATATGTCCTTTAGTAAATAATATGTGAAAAATTAAATATCCTGAAGAATTGCAACTAAATCCCATAACAATGTATTCTGATATTTACTACATTGTTTTACCACCAAATCAAAGTAAAAATATTCACAATATTGAATCTTTGGCATTATAATATTATGGTGGTATACATTTAAATTACTATAGTAGTATGTGTACGGTTGTACGGTGTATTCATCATTCATAAAATTGTTTTTTGGGGAATCAAAAATTAACTTTCAAAGGAATAGTTTTAATACAAAAGGCAAAAAAAAAATATCCCAAAATAAAAAAAAAAAACGTGAATTTTTAATTATTTTTATGTTACAATCTATTTCCCAAAAAAAAAAAAAAATTAAAAGAGAAAACAACATATTTGAAATCTTTTGTAACAAACATATTGGATATATTGGATATAAAAATAATATAATACAAATTTTATCGTTAAAACTTATTTTCAGGATGCAATCGCTTTTCATTTTCTTTGAGTAATTTTTTTTATATGTAATTCTTTATGTATTCTATATGTATAATATTTACATATGATACAGAATTGAACATATGTATATATTTTTATATATAAATGAATCCGTATCGTGACAGTTTTCTATAAAATATGATTTTACATTTAAAATTAAAAGATATAATATAGTTGTACATATACATATATAAGAACAAAATTAAAATAAAAAAATGTTTTTTTACTTACTCAATTTTTTAGTACATTTTTTTTATTAAATTTTGGAAAAATACAGAGTATACTATTTATGTACCTTACAATAAATCTTATAATACACTAATTACTATAATACAAAATTTCATTTTGGATTTAAATAGTTATAATTTAAATTTCATTTGTGTAGATTTAAAAAAATCAAATAAGTAATATTAGTTTTAAGACCAATTCAAAATTTCAGACCTCTTCAGACCAATTCAAAATTGATGCTGGTGTCCCAATTGATACAAGGAACTGTCCTCTTCTAGAGACTTTTCCTAATATTTATAAACGATCTTTTAAAAATAACCTCCAATCCAATCCTTATTTTGCAGATGACAGCACGTTCGTTGCTTCTTACGAAGACAACCCTAGTAAATATTCGCTTGAGCTAAATCTCGATTTGGAAAAAATGTCAAATTTGGACAAAATCAACAGAGTCGATTTTAACTCTCAGTGCTGTTTAGTCTCTCGGAAAAGAAACACTTCGATCCCAACTTTAACTTTTCAAGGGGAAGTTTTGCAATATGCGGGTGAGCTCAACATCTTGGTGATGGACCTAAATCAAAAATTAAGTTGGTTCAATCATATTTTTGGTATAGCTAAATATGCAGCTAGGTGTATGGGTTTTCTGTATCGTTGTAAAGCCTTCTTTTCATCTTCTGATCTACTTAACATCTATAAAACATATACAAGACCAAAGATGAAGTATAATGCACATATTAGGGCGGGAGCCTCCAAAACGGCATTAGGATTTCTCGACAAAGTGCAAAATAGAGCAATTCCACCTGATCTCCGTCGACTTACAGGAACAATTACCCTATTTTATAGCTACGTTATAAGGTTGGATTCTTGTTCTAACGAGATTAAAAGCTTGATGCCTCTTCTCAAAACATTCCAAAGAGCAAAAAGGAGAGCTTCTGCTACGCACCCACTATGTAGTTAAAATTCCCAGATGGCATAATTCGGCTTATGAAAATTCGTTTATAGTACGAACATCGCAAATATGGAATCATCTTCCACTTCATATGTTGCCCAGAATTGGTAGTGATTACATTTACAACGTGCAAAGATTCAAAGTGAATATTAACAACTTTGATCACAATATGCCTGCCAAGTGGAAATCAATTTTCATTCCCTAATTTAACTTTGTCTGACCAGGCAGTACATAAGTACTAAAGATAGTAAAACCTATAACCTATAGTGTCTTTCGATGATTTCCACCTACCCTCACAAAAACAACATTGTTTTTGAGCAATGTTTGATTTTTTACGACTATAAAGATAATATGTGATTCGAATTTTTCAAGATGTCCTCCAAAAATATTTTGGAGCCAAGAGTGAGCTAATTTAATTATATCAATTTTTTTTGTGAAAAAGATAAGAGATATGATCATGGTTAAATAAACTAAAGTTGTGCACTAGATTATTTTTAAATATATAACTTTACAGTTAACAGATAAATTTTGAAAAAATTCTTATTTTTGTTAATTTTTATGATATAAACTTGGAGTTAATTATAAGAAAGTAGATATTCTGTTCGAATACAACATAACAACTAAAGCCAATTTATGACTAAATAAGGATTTTTCTTAATTTAATAGCTTATAACCAGTTCCTCTAATTTTTAAGTTTTTTAGTAATTGCTTATGTACACTGCCAAACCCTACTCTCTATAAAATTAACATATGTATAATTCAGATTTTACTTATGTCGGTTTGATGTTATGTTGAGAACCAATGAGAAATAGTAACTTTTTCATTAAATTATTTAATTCATTCGATTTCTCTTTTTTAGATAATATTTTATAGGCAAACATTGTGTTAGGTTTGCTTCAAGTACTTATTATATGTATGCAAGTATATAAAAAAATCTAAACAAATATATGGACATTTTTTTTGATAAAATAAATTTTGATATGGCAAAAATAAAAAATGAATACTTTTTAATCCGTGTGTGGATCATAGGTATAGATAAAAAAATGTTTTTCAATATGGTTTTGTTTTTCAGAATTAATCTTAAAAATATCTACATATGTATATATAAAAATAAAACTTATCCATAGTTATATATTTACATATTATATTACGTAGTTAGAAAAATTATACTTTGATAAAAAAGTATATATTTTTTTATTTTAAATATGTTTTAAATTAAATAAAAATTTTTATTTTTAATTTTTTAAATATTTGATTTTTTAAAAATCTTGTATTTTTTTTTCTTCTTATTTGTTTATCAAATTTTATTAACACGTTAAAAGCCGAAAACTATTTAAAATTAAAAACAAACATTGTACGGTAAAATTATTGCAATTTCGAATACTTTTTATGGATTATACCATAAAAAGGAATTTTTTAACGCTTTTTTCCACAATTTTTTTTTATAGCGTAAGATCGACGTGATAAAAATTGAAATTCTATCAGTTATCTTATAAGATCAGCATTTAACATGTTAAATAGAGTAGATTTTAAAAAAATAATATTTTTAATATAACTAGTGATTTGTAACATTAGATATGCTTGTCTGTATAATATATAAATTTAATTTTGTTTTCAAATAGAATATTTATATAAAAAGAAATGCACAACATCTGTTATCTGTCAAAATTTTCTTCATATTTTAAAATTCCTAATGCAATAGAATTTAAATGACTTATTTAGCAGAACAGGAAAAACATGAAAAATTTTGATAAACACTTAAAATAATGATGGTGTCCAACCGAAAAGAAAATATTTCATTTCACGATTGTATTTAAATATTATAGAAAATATAATATATATATATTTTGGGTTTGCTACATTATCTTTTATGTTAAAATCTAATGCGACAAAATCTTGCATACAAAATCTTGCTTTGGAAAATCTTTTAAAACAAAATCTTTTTTCCAAAATCTACTGGGACAAAATCTTGCATGTAATTCAGAATGTGACATATTCTTATATATAAATATTCTGAAAAAACTGACAAACTTGCTTTTGAATCCAACTCTGAAATCCTTCTTAACTATTTGTTTATACATACTTTAAAAATAAAGCCTAAATGCTTTAAAAATATTTTGCAAAATTTTGTCCGTGAAAGATTTTGTAATGGAAGATTTTAGAAAGATAGATTTTCTAATGCAAGATAAAAAAGAAAATTTTGTACATATCATACCGAGTGCAAATTTAATAATGTTCAATTTTAAAATACGTGTGGGCAATTTACACTAAAAATCATATGGTTTTTAATGAAAATCATTATCTATTGTTTAAGCCCCTAAAAGTACGTAATCACTAATGGAAAAAAAAATAATAGGGATCTCGCTGGTTGAGTGGTTAAGCATGACGTATATTAACCAAGGGAGTGTACTCAAACTCTACTAAATACTCAATCCTGTACTTAATGTTTAATTTATAATTCCTGAATTTTTAATTGAAAGGAAATTCAGAGAGCAAATTATCTGAAAGGGGAAATTGTTGATTTTTTTTAATTGGTCTATTTTTTAAATTACTATAACTACTTTTTCAGTAATTTTTCTTGCAATTAAAAAAAAGGCAAAAGACTTGCTACGCTACATGTGCAAAATTTAAATCTACATTTGATCCATTTATTCGTCTTAGTACGCCATTTGTTTAAACGCTCGGCCGCGTGGAGTCTTTTAAAAAATCTTAATATGTATTCTTTTAAAATTTAGTATTCAATAAAATAATACTTGTTTAAAGCAGGGTTTTAAAAGTGCCTGTTAATTGTAAAAGATATAATCATAATATTACATTTGACAATGTTGAAAGTTATTAATTTATTAAAAAAAATAACAACTATTTCTGGACATTCACTATAATTGTAATAAATATATGAATATAGAAAAAAACTAAATATTTTAAATTGAATTTAAATTTTTTTTAAAACTAAAATTGAAACAATAGAAAAGATGACGTGCCTTCCACCGAACATAATTTAGATGCAGCTTGTATCCTGTTAAATGGACTGAAATCCATAGAAGTAAAGTCCGTTTTTAAATATTGAATGAAACTTAAGTTCCATTAAAGTAGAGACAAAAATTCCATAAAACTTATGACCAATTTGCTATAAGACATAAGTTTCATTGAAATTATGACAATTTTATTTGAGTCATAGTTCCAACGAACGAAATAAAGTCAAATTGAAATTTTGTAAATTTTTTGGAAAAAGCGGAAATATATAATATGTATAATACATATTATATGTATGTATATGGGTATATAAAACTTCACCGAATTTAAATTTTGCTGAAAAAAATGAAAAAAATAAAAAAGTGCTATAAAATCAAAATTGCACTATATTTGCACAAAATATTTGATATATAATTTCCAACAAAAAAGTGCTGAACTTATGTCCATTTTACTTGAGACTCAGCTTCCAACAAAAAATGATCAGAACTTCCATGGAACTTAAGTCCATTTAGAAATTGTCATAAGTTTAATGGAACTTAAGTTGCAGAAGTTAAGTCATCCCCCGAATTAATATTGTTTTTTTGCAAAAACCATTAGGAATTTAGAGTCAAATTAATAAAAATAAAAAAAAAATAAATAACCTATAATTTATAATTATAATTTTTTAAGAGCGCCTACCATCCAATTAGGCCGAAATATTTTTTTTATTATTTTTTAATTTTAAATACCTATGATTACAAAATACTTAAAATTTTATTATTAATTTTTATTTTAATGAAAATAAAAAAAAAAAAAAACATTTTTTCTATGTTTTTAAAAGTGATTTATTTAATGAAATTTTTTTAAAATAAAATTCAAACTTATTCGACACAATATCAGAATTTTATCAAAGGAAATAACTAGAAAAAAAAAATTAGTTTAGAAGATATAAGGGAAAGTTTCATATTGCTATTGAACGAGATAAACAAACTTTTTACGGTTCGATAACTTTTAGTTCTGAAGTCGCCCTGAAACATTTTTTTTTTTAACAAAAATATTTCTTTTATCGATAATACATTATTTGTTCACGGTATGCCTTAGTGGTCTAATGATTTAACAAATGTTTTACTAATTGAGGAAGTTCTTACTAACCTCTGTGATATATAATATTAATATAAATAAATAAATTATTTCCTCATTTTGTGTTAGTTATGCAATAGTATAATATTAAAAAAGATGGAAGATGTACCTAGATATATTTGTAATTCATTTTTTTTAGTTTTGTCAGAACTTTTTTAAATTTTTCCGACTTTTTATTAAAATTTTTTTTATAGTCGAAAAATGTCATTATTTAAAAACAAAAAAAAAAAAAATGATATTATAAAAGAAAATAAAAGAAAAAATATATATATATATGTATATATGTTGATAAGTATCAAAATGTAAATTTTTTGTAGTAAAGTAACGACTGACAAACTATAGAATTTATATTTTTTATTAAATTTATTATCTTTTTAAACTTTTTTTCCCCATATATTTATTCTGAAAATAAAAATATTTTTTTTTTATTTTCATTTTTTTCATTATCATTATATTTAATATATGTATCAATATTAATATACGTATCTTAAATTTACCTTGGTTAACTAAATTAGTATTGTGTAGTTTCAAATATATGTATAATTCAAAAAAAAAAAAAAAAAAAAAAACAAAAACTAATTGTACATTTAAATTGATTTTAATATTTTATTTTTTAATAATATATCTTGGAATTAAATTCAGAAAATTTTAAAATTATTAAAAATAGCAAAAAAAATATCTAACAGATCTTTTTTGTTACAATTTATTATGGTTCAATAAAATATAAAAAATTAAATGCAAAATATTAAGAAACAATTCATTTTTAAAATGTTCAAAAAAATATAAAATCTTCTATCTGAAATTGCATTTATATACGAAATTTATTTAAAAGTACTTAAAATATTTATTTATAAAATTTATTTTATGTAAAAATAAATAAAAACAAATAAATATAGAAATTAATAATTTGTAAGTTTAAAAAAAAAATTAAAAAATTTAAGAAAACCCTTTTTTTTTTTGCAAAAAGCCTGGAAACAGGATTCAACATTCCATATATTCTTATTTGCAAATATTTTAATTTTTTATGTGTAATAAATACCTATTTTAAATATTAATTTTCAAAAAATTAGAATAAATAAATTATTCAGTAAAATTTAATAAAAAAATAAACATTTTTTGAAAAAAAAAAACTGTTTATGTTATCATTGTATATTAAAGAATTTAATTTTAATCCAAATATATGAAATTTTAACTAATTGTTTTCTAATGCTCTTCCTTTTTCTTATCTCCTAATTCTTATTAATAATTAATTAATATTTTTATAATGAAATTTTTGAAAAAAAAAAATTTATAAAAAAGATTTTTCATTAATTTTTCGATTAGTTTTATACCTCACAGATGATTTTTATAAAATTTCGTTTAAGTATAAGACTAATCGAATTTTCAAATTAGAACTATAGTCTATAGTCAATTCAATACTACATGCTTAGTTATGTAGTTAAGAGTCGAGTATTAAAAAGGAAAAAGTAATTCTAAAACAAAATATTTATATTCTTGTTAATAAAGTACTAATACATAAAAAAAATATTTAATATATTGTATTGTATTTAAAGTTTAACAAAGAAAAAGATTTATTTAAATTAGGTAATAAAGAAGATATTCATTGATTCATTGAAAAATTGTAAGTAATATAATGTAATATTTAAGAATTTGGTAGAATTTTAGTTCATGTTATGATGATTTTATAACATGATAAAAATTTCATTAATAAATCATTAATATTTCAAAATTCCTATAAAAATGCAACTATTTTTAAATGTTATCATCATTTTTAAATGTTATCATCACTTTGACATTATATCCATTAAAATCGTATTAAAAACTTGAATATCCATTAAAATCATATGAAAAACGTGACCACTTAAGTTTAAATATAATAATATTTTAATTACGTTTACATTCGTCATAAGTTTACATTCGATTGACATTCGAAATGTTATAATCCCTTTTAGTTTTTCATTTCCTATATGTTATTGTTTTTATGCTTTTAATAATAATATGATAAATACATTCTTTTAAGCAAGTAATTCATGAATAATAAATGACTTCAATCTCAAAATAAAAACTAAAATCCTCTTTTCTTAATAATTAAGTAATGATCGCGAACAAAATCAAACATCAAATTCAAATATAATCCCTATATTATGTTAAATTGTAACAAAATGCAATTGAATAGCATTAATTTTAACAACATTTGAATTAAAGAACTAAGATTTGAAATCAATTCTTTCAAATGATTTTGTCGTTTAAGTTAATTAAATACTGTCTACAAAAGATCAATGATCATGTATTCTATATTTAAACAACAAATTTTTATGAACAAAATCTTTAAGCAGAAATTAATTTTAATTCACAATATAATACATATATAGTTTAGTAATTTTATTTAACAATATAACAGTATAGACATATAATAATTAAAAATTCATTAAATTTCTATCATTTATTTACAATCATTTTTATGTAACAAATTAAAATTTACTTACTGATCAGCTAGTTCTAAAATTATTATCGATCAGTTTTTTTTATTTTTTTATTTTCACAAAATTTTGCTTCTTTTTTTCCAACTTTTACTGATAATTTTTCACCCAATGTTTATATATATATATATATATATATATTCTTTTTTTATAATTTAATTTTTAAACACTAAATATAATTTTAAATAATTTTTGTGTAATTTTATTTCATTTATATTTTTTTCCATTAAATTTTTAATATTTTCCACTTAAAAACTTAATTATTTTTCTCTTACTTTTATAAAACATTCTTTTTTTTTTGTTACTAAATATTTTTTTATCAATTAATTTTAAAATTTATAAAAAATTTTTTCTTATTTTCAAAAAAAAAACATTATTTTCTTCTTTCTTTTTTTATCTGAACTGATCATGAACAATTACATTCGAAAAAAAATTCAATATTAAAAAGAACGGAAAAAGAGATAAAAAAGTGAAAAAGAAATACAATAAATAAAGAAAATCAAAATATTTATTGTTTTTTTTTTTTTTTGTGTTTTTTTTTTTTATCCGATAGTTTTTATTTAAGACAAAAAAAAATCGAGACCGAACCTAACCGCGTGGAAAGCTGTTTGTAACTGAAAAATATTATCAAAAGTAGCGGCAATAATAGAAAAGACCTCAACAATAAAAGAATCGTGTGTACCAAAAAAAAAAAAAATAAAAATAAACAGAAAAGAGAAAACAAAAAATCCTTATAAAATATTTCTATGTATATAATAATACTAACAACAAAATTTTCTACAACAGAAGAAGATAAATATAATCAAAAAGAACTGTAAATGAAAATGAAACAATTAAATAAAAAAAAAATAATATTATTTCTGATAACATACAATGCTTACATTTTTACTGTCATAGCAGTTTATCAGCAATGAATTTTATATGATATTGAATAACAAAGCATATTACCATAACAGTATAATAGTAGTGTACATAGTGTGGTAACAGAAATGATTTATAGCCGGAAAATTTTACAAAAAACAATACAAAAAAAATAAAGTTTGTATATATATATTATATACACATAATGAAATGTAAAAAAAAAAAAAATAAATAAATAAATAAAAGACTAACGCAATATTGTGGAACCTAAATTAATATTCAATTTTAAAAATTACTTTATAATATACTCAAGGATACCGGGTACATTCAATATTAACTTGCAAATAATATTCAAGAACATTAAATGTTATACAGAACAAAAATGTTATACAGAACTGTATACAGAACAAAAAACATTTTTTTTTTTGTTTTTACGAAAAATTTTTCTGTTTAAATATCTGTAAAATGATTTCTACATTGAAAATATGTAGATGCACATGCAAGATGTAAAATATACTACATACAAAAAAAGAAATGTCATATATATTTTACATTCGTTCCACATTTTCTTATTAATATAACAAGAGTAAAACAATTTAAATTCCATATTAAAAATATTAGTTTATTTTTGATTTTACATTAAAAAGTGTAGAATCTAGAACATATTCCGCATTACAAATTATTCTATTTTAATTTTGCAGAATCCACAAAGATATACAAAATATTGTTAAAAATTGTGTGCAATATAAAAGAAATATTAAAGAAAACATAGAAAATTCTCATAGAGTTTGCGTGATACTCAAAGGTATTTTCTTAAATTGTTTATTATAAAGTCTATGTCAAAAAAAAAACTAAAAAAAAAAATATTAAAACATTTGTAGATAAAAATGAAAAAAAGTTTATGATAACAGTGCAAGTTGTTGTTTTTGTTACAGAAGTTTTACTGTTAAGCACTTTTGCGGTAATTTCAACGTGTTTTTTTGTTTATTTTTGTGTTATTCCTAAACACGTTGTGTGGTGTTTTTTTTTTTTTGATTATTTTACAATTTTCCCTTTTTATTTTGTTTCATACCATTTTCTTTGTTTGTTGCGACCACCTGTTATTGGTAAAAGAAAAAAATAAAGATACAGGTGAAATAACAATTCACAATATTGCGGTTTTTCTTGTGTATTATTTTTATAGTTTTTATGTTTTTTTTTTGCCGTTGTAACGTGATTTTTCTTTACAATTTTTTATTTAAATAAGTACACATATAAAGTGCTATAGAAAAATTCAATTGGTTTTTTATTATTCAAATCGTGTCGTCAGTTAAGAATAATATTTTAAACATAGAAGGTAAAAGAAAAAATAAAACAAAATAAAAGGGGTGAAATTGTTTTTCCATTCATTTGTTTTTATTTCTTTTTACTTTTTTGTTTTAAAGAACAGTTTAAAAGGGTGGATTTTTGAAGTGTTGATATATTGGAAAATTATTGACTTTTGATTTGATTGTTATTGTTTTGATTTCCGTAAAAACAGTTTTTTCTTTTCTTTTACTTGTTACTTTAGTTTTTTTTGATGCGAAAATAAAGTGACTTATTATTACAGTAAGATACAAAGATATGTTTTAGAAAATATTACTTACTTTAACTTTTTTTGTTTTTTTTTGAATTTATTAAAAAAAAAGTTCTATATTTTGAAGTGTTTTTTAACGTATATACTTTAGAACCAGAATTTGGGGATTTAACATCAGAATTACCAATTTTAATTGTAAGTAAAACTAGAAGAAAACTTGTACATTCGTTGTTTTGACTGAATAAATTTATTTCTGACTAATGAAATAAATACGAACGAAACGAAATTTTTTTTTCTTTCCAATTGTATAACGAGCATAAGCTACTCCACTAAGTTATATATAATTCATAATTGGCTAACCTTCAGTTTCTGAAATCAGTAGTTTCACTAAGCCATTGATTACTTATCTGTAACTATTCTACTAGATAATGAAACACAAATATGCTTTTTTGAGCGCCGTCTATTATCTTATACAAGAAATATTTTTTATTTATATTTTACAATAGGTTACGAATCAGTAAGAATCTGACACTCATGAGGAATTCTTGTTGTCTTTTGAAGATTCCCAACTTTCTTAGGAAAAAAAGAATTGTACGATATATATATTAATTTTTATTATATATATACTTATATTAATTTCTTTATATTTTCATTTAATTATTTATTATTTTAAGGAAAAAAAATAATATTATAGATTAAAAAAATGTAGTTATAAATTGTTTTTAAATTATTGAAAATTAAAGCCTGATAAAGAGTGATTTTTTTTTTAAATTAAAAGGTACGTATAGTAAGTTTCACATTGCACAGTTGTTCTTATGAAAAAAATTCATTTCCATAATTTGTTATAGTATAAAAAATACATGACATACATAAATATTCTCTTAATATTAGAGAATATTACGGCGCAATGCTTAAATCACCTTTATTTTAGTCAAAATATTAACAATTCAAGTGAGGCAATATCTGAATAACTAATAACCACCTAAACCTATTGTCTAAAATTCAAAGGATCTATAAAATATATGAACTGGTATAACCGTACCGTAATTCAAAATGCCGTTATTAAAAGAGCCTTAAAATAGAGCCAGAAAATTATATGGAAGGACGACAAATCAAAAGAAAAAAATTTTATTTGTAAAATCGAAAGGATGAAAAATTAAATAAAATCACAATAAAAATATATTGCAAAAATTCTTTAAAAATTATATAAATATTTTCAGATTGTATTTTTGTAATATTTCTAAAATTCTAATTAAATTTTTATTGTGATCTCTTAAATTTGATCCACATACTATAATGTCATCTATACGAATAGAAATTCAGCTTCTTGGAAAACACTTCAAGTGACTGAAAGCATACGCTGAAAACTATTTGTAGATATTTTCAATCTAAATGATAATCTCTTAAATTGTTAATGCTCTTTATTTGTTGAAAATGCTGTCAATTGTCTAAATTTCTGATGTAACGAAATTTAATGGAACGAACTTGTCATATCCAGTATAGAAAAATATTTTGATTAACCTTATTTATCCAGTACGTCATCTAATCTTGTTAATAGAAATTTATCATCTACAATTTTCTTATTTAATGATCTGAAATCTACTACTAGTTTTCACTTCTTTTCTCTATCTTGGCTCTTTTTAAGAACTATTATTATTGATGAATTGTATGGACTTGTAAAATATTTAATTATATCATCTTCCTTTAATTTTGAAACTTGTTTTTCAATTTCTTCTAATTGAACATTAGGTGTATATATATATTTAATTTTAAAAACATTGTATTTTTGTCGAAACATTGAAAACTTATCCTTTAAATCAAAAATTAAATTCAATAAATCTTTCATAGTTATCAAATTTTATATAAAATAAATTATTTTTTTTTTAATAATTTCGAATACATCGAATACATAATATATGAAAAGAAAATGTGCACAATTTTCAAATTTACGACAAAAATCATTTTTATTTCTCAAGGTCAAAAAATTTGACTACCAAAAACAAATTAGAAAATTTTAATATCACGAATCAAACCATAAAAAAAAAAAAAAACAAAAGAAAAACAACAGTTTATTATGACTTCCTTTTAAATTGAAAATTTTGTCATGTGTGACTAAATCTCAGATATATTACTTAAACAAAAGATGGGAAAAACTAAATTTCAAGTTATATATTTTATGAGATTTTAGTTTTTTGGTGCATACAAAATGTAAAATTTGACCTCTAAAACAAAATACAAAAAAAAAAAAAATATATGATTTGTGCACAACACACGAATGTAAAAGTTTTTGGTTATTTTCAAAATTTAATTGAAAAAATTATACAGAGTGAGTCATTTTTAAGATTAATAACTTTATTTGTTAGTAATTACAAAAAATTAATGCGTATTCATAAACAGTAAAGCGTATAAATTAAATAAATAAAGAAATTATAATAAATATAAAGAATTTAAACAAAATACTAAGGTATAAGTAAAGAAGACAATATTAAGGAATTGTTTCTACGGCTAAAACCTCAGCTTTTTTTTTTTTAATTGAATTAAAACTAGTTAACAGATGATTAACAGGATCTGTAAACACATTGACAATTGAACATGACATAAAACAATTAAAACATATAAGAAAGAATTATTTTATGCATATATCTTTACTATAAACTCTCGATATTAAATTTGTTAAAAATTTTTATCAAATCAAACCAACTATATATCCCAGATCTATTATACACTCTTATTATAATAAAAAAAAAAATAAAAAATCATTCATAATTGAACACACTGTATTACTTTTAACATTACATTTCACTTTTTTATAATATGTATGGTGTATTAAACAATATGTGTCAAGAAATCAAAACTTCTCTTACTTATACATGCATATGTACAAATATTTAAAAAAAAAAAATAAAAATAATAAATATCTTAAATTCCATTTAAAATTTCACTTCATTCATTTTTGTTTTTAATCTTTGTTTTAAAATTTTTTATTTTTTTATTGTATCTACTTTTTTGTTTTTTTTTTTTTTTTACATATTTTCAATGATTCCTCCTGCCACATCACATGTATATTATGTATATATGTTTTTATCCCACCCTCTTTAAAATTAAAACTCTGTACTTTAGTTCTTTCTATCTTCATTCTATGCCTTAGTTTAATTCAACTTATTTTTTATTTTTTGTAGAGCTCTATGATATTAAAGAAGAATAAAAATTAAACAAAAATAAAATACAAAAGAAAAAAAAAAAAGAAAGAGAAAGAAAGATAGCAAAGATGACTGAGAGGATAATGGAAAAATACTTGGACATTTCTCACAGGATTTTTTTTTTTGTTCTTTTTTTTATGCAATTTTTTGTTTTTAGAATTTACTCATATCTTTGACAATTTTAAAGTTAAATATACATATTGGTATATATATATATATATATATATATATATATATATATATATATGTATTTTTAAAAGATTCTTTTTATAATAAGAGGCGATACTACAATATAATAATATAACATATGGGAAGTGTATTGTTCAATTTTTACATACCCAGCCGTAATAACATATATGGACATACAAAAATGTATACAATTATATAATATGTTTTTATATAATATATATATATATATATATATAGTATATAAATATATAGAAAAAATGAAACTTTTTAAGGACGCGAATAGAACAATATAATAATATTGCATTGCATATGTTAAGGAAACAAAAAAAAAAATGAACACAAAAATTCGGAAAAAGGAAACTGTGCATCATCGTAAATGACACAGTGAAAAAGTATAGACAGAAAAGAAAAAACGAGATAGAAAACAATTTTTATATTTTGTTAAAAGTAAAAAATAAAACAACAACTCAAACTCGTTGAGAACGAAAATGAAAATTGAAAAACTTGAAACTTTAAGCATTATTTTTACATTATTTAAAAAAAAAGAAAATTTTCATATTTGTTTTTTTTTTCTTTTTCATTTACAATGTACATATATGTATATAATATATCATTTTTCATTCTTTAAATAAACATATCTGTATAAATGATTTTGCATAATATAAATGATAAATGTTTGGGTACAAATTTGTACAATTTTTAAGAATTACATAATTTTTTTTTTTTTTTTGCTTTTTTGAAGTATTTAAATAAAATTTGTGATACATATATGAATGTAATTAAAAATGAGAACTTTGTGCGAATTGGCAAAAACTTTTATTAAAAATAAATTAAATTTTCGTTATGAAATACTAAACTTGTTTGTTATAGACTAATGATGCATCACAAAAGTCATAATTTTGTAAACTACTCATTTTTATCAAACATGTTTTACTTAACTTTTAATGCTGTTGCCTTTAGCACCATAATTAAACCTTATTATTTATTATTATAAATTCAATTATAAAATATTTAATTATACCCTTATTTAATCCTATTCAAAGAAAACTATCGACAATAAAGGTAATATTAATAATGAGTTATAAAAAACCATTTTATTGAAACGATTCATAAAAGAAAATCAATTCTGTCGGTTCAAATGATGAAGTGATCAAATGATTTAAATTATGAAAATGATGAAATGATCTAAAGTCTTTTTATACAATCATTATAACGAAATACTAAATTAAAAGTTATGGATTCTTTATTAATTATTTATTTACATACATACAAACGCGATTAATGAACAAAACGATTCGATTAATCAAAGAAAATCTATATAGAATCTAGAATTCAGCAATCTAATCAAAATATCGATATAAGTATATAGATAAAAATATTCACCATCAAGATCTTGAACAATAAATTTCTAATTATGTCTAACAAACGGTAAAAAATATTCCAAAAAAAAAAAAAAAATTACCGAATTCAGACTTGTAAAAAACCACATATTTGGTAAAAGAAACGGAATAATGTAAAATCAAAATCTTAATATTACATGAAGAAAACCCGTGTTCAGCACGCCTTGTAATGTAACTGTTCAAAATATATAGATTTATCTTATTTCTATCTTGTATAAGCATCCACAAATCTTTCTAATTTATTAAGTCTATAGAAAGTTCTCCTTGATCATTGACTCCTTGACTCAATTTAAATAGCAAAAATTATTAATACTAAATAATAAAAAAAAAAATTTAACATATTTGGTAGTTAGTCGAACAAATAAATAGAATATTATTTTTAAATTTTAATTTGAATTTTACGCGCATTAATGATAACACCTTTACAAATGAATATCAAAAAAAAAAAAAATTGTATTTTCCTCCTATACAGGTATGACTTATTATTTTTTTTTTTTTTTTTAGCAATATCTTAACAAGCAAGACTACAACATGTGTACATGAAAAACAAGAAGATTTTATTTTAAATGTTTCTTTTTTTTTTTTTTTTTTTCAAAATCAAATTATCAACTTCCTGTCTTTTTAAATGATACAAAAAAAAAAAAAAACTGTAGGATTATAACACTTTAACTACAATTGCAAATAGGTGAATACATATTCATAATTTATTGTACTATCTATATATGTATATACACTGTTATATTATATTTTATATATATTATAACATACGATTTTATAATGACAAAATGTCTATCAAAAGAAGAAGACAAAAAAAAAATGTATTATTTTTTTCTTTGTCTTCTTGAAAGTTTAGTAATGTGAATGTGAATGTGAATTTGAATGTAATCTAAAAATAAATATAAATAGTTTTCTGTTTTTTTTTTTTTTTTTAAAGAGCCATCGAAACTAAAAACTATAAAATAAATATGTATAGAAATATGAAACATAATATAACAAAAAAAAAAAAAAAAAAAGACAAAAAAACAATAAAATAAATAAATAAAAAGTTTTTTCTTTAAGTTCTAAATCATTTAATATTTTTTTTTTTTTTTGTTTTTCAATGTTTTGTTCTTATAACGCGAATTTAATTTTCTGTCTTTTTTTTTTTTTATTTTCATTTTATTTTATTTAAAATGCAAAAAAAAAAAAAAAAGAAAAATTTAAATTGGAATAAAAGGTACTTAGTTTCATAATAATGTACAACTTCTTAACTTTTTTTTAGTACTCTTTTTAGTTTTTTTTTTTTTTTTTTTTTTCTGTTTTAAAATCCTTTAGGATAATTTAGTCGCAATTAGCATAATTTATAAACTTTTTTTTTTTAAATTTTTTTTTTATTTTTCTTAAATTGATTTAAACAATAATTAAACTTAATTGTAATATAATTTTATACAATAATGTACTTCTTTTAATATTTAGAAATTATCTTAAATAATGGCATTAAAAAATTATAAAATTCAAGAAATTAATTTGATTTAATTAACTATACATATATTTTGTTAATAAAATGGAAAATGATAATTCAAAATATTTAATTATTAAATTAATAGAAAAAGTTATACAATCATAAAAGTTTAGAGACTACATTTATACTTCTCTTGCTTTTAAGAAAGATTATGGGATATGATGATTGTAGTTATACTGCATTATGCAGAGTAAAATCATTTATCATAAGACTGCAAGGGAAAAAAACAAAAACAAAACAGCGAGAGAAGAGATTCAAACTATTATTTAAACAAGGAAGGACGTTGAGTAAACTGTTTTAACTTCTGGATACCCCCCCCAAACATAATTATACGTTGCTTCTATAAAATTTAATCAGTTTTTTTTTTTTTTTGAAAATTTAAGGTACCTATCTAATTTAATTAAGCTACTGAAATATATTTTTGTAAATTTCGGAGTTGTATGTATGTTGATACTCAACTACGCTGCGCCAAACTACTTCGCAGAAAATTTGATCATCTTTAACAAAATTTAAGGTACCAAAATATTAGCATATAAATTTCATAGCTACTTAAATCTGTTGCGTTAGAAGGTTAACGGTATATCGCAGTTGAAACAGTCGTTGGCATAAAACTAAAATTCTATTGACACAATTTTAAATACCCAGATTATATAAATTTATAGTTATACTCTCATATAAAGAAAGAATATGTATCACAGCAATTCAAACTGTCGGTCCAACTTGTTCAATTTCAATATCGAAACTGGCATTTTTAGAAAAATATTACATTATATATAATTCAGAATTCTAAATTTTATTGTTTTTTCAGTTATTGTACGAACGGTTTGGCAGACATACATATAGCTAAATTCGCTCAAAATTTTATCCTGAAAAAGAATGATTACATGCTTTTCCATATCTATTTCGTCTGCGTCTCCTTTAAGGCGTCACAAATGTATTGGTAAATTTATCATACGCTGAGAGTATTTGTGTAAACACAAAATGTCAATTAAACACTGTTTACATGAGCGATGGTGTTAGTCAATTTTAATTTTACCTAAAAATTTTGTATCTTATTTAAATAGTTTATTTTATTATATTAAAGAAGGTTTTTTTTCACTTTATTGCATTTTATTTAAAGATTGTGATCAAAAAATGACATACATCTTTATTAAAATTTACTAGTTCTTACAATACAAACAAAATAAACGCAAAACAAATTCAATAATTAATATTAAACATATAACTAAATAAAATTATTAAATAAATCTTTAATAATATAAAAGTTTTAGTTCCAAAAAAAAAAAATCCAAATTAAATAATTTATAAAAAAAACTCAAAAAATAACTCAAGGTAATAAACATTATTTTAGAAATTCATTTGGTTTGAGTTTCTTATACAATTTATAAATATATTAAATTGAGATAAAATCTCTTGACAGAAGCTTACATAAAAATCAAAATATTATTCAATTTTTATATTCATTAGAACGATTGTCACAGGTATATTAAAATTGCTTCTCCGTTTATAAAACGTAGAAATACGAGTGGTAAAATATTGATGCACCTATAATAAGGATCGGATCAGAAATGAAAAATGAGTCGATTAAGCTTTGTTCGTCCGTTCGCCCGTCAACACAATAACTTAAAGTTCTTAGATAGTTAGAATCATAAAAATCACCCAGAATATTTTTGCATAAATTTGTACTTTTGTTGATTAAGATCCTATTGTCTATTTTGTTTTTGGTTGATATTCGACCAAAAATTTCGGTTAGCTTACGAAAAACTAATCTTTTTATGTTGAAATTTTTTATAGAAAAATTTGCAATGTTATCTACAATTAGAAAGTATTTGAGTTAAATTAAATTTTTATACATTACGTGTATATGTATACATATCCATATGATTATAAAAGAAAATTTTTATTAAGTAGAAAATGTAGCCGTTGCTCGAAAAATTCATTTATTATTCTGAGTTTTGCATGTGTATCTTGAATAGTGTACAATATACACATGGTGCGTATAGTTCTTCTACAAAATCCCAACTTACAAAATCCAAAAACTCAAAATCCAAAAAATAAAATCCAAACACCACAAAATTCAAGCCCGGCAAAATCCAAATCCAAAATCTCTGGCTGTTTTTAGTAGCTGCGTTTTTTCTACAATATTCCACATTTCATATTGAATTAATTAAATAAATAAAATTAAATAGTATTCATTTAACATGTATATTACAAGAACAGGGGTATTGAAAAAAGGCGGAGGCTTCCGTCCCCAAACTTCGCCAAAAATATTATTAAAATCTGATTTTGAAACCAACTATAAAATTCTTCTTATTTATTTTTTTACATAGATATTTTAACAACAAGAAATTTATAATGGTGGGGGCTTACACCCACAAACCCCCACTAAAAAAATTATTGCAACCCTGATTTTTTAATAAACTTTAAAATCCCTCCTAATTATTTTTTCTTAAATACATATCTGAATTTGACTTTGAAAATATTAGAGGCTGCCGCCCCAAATCTCCGATAAACAAATTATTGATATCCTGATTTTGTATTCAATTATAAAAAGTCTCCTAAACCTCATAAATTATTGTGTAAAAGGCCTATAATCATGATTTTGTAATCAACTATAAGGTTATAGGATTTTCTGCGTATTGAGTGTGAAACTTTTAAAATGTATGTAAGAAATAAAAAAAAATATTAAAGAAATAAGGCGATATGTATATATGTTGCAATATTATGAAATATATTTTATGCATAAGATACTTTTTCCTAGTACTAAGTACAAGTATAAAGAGTACATATTTTAACGCTAAATATTAAATGCTTCTGAATAGCATAAGTGATATAACTTTAAATTGATAATCGTTAATAATCGAATAATTATAGTTCACGGAGTTCATTTTATGATTCAAATTTATGGATGCATACAAAATTTTTATTTTGGTAAAATTCCGAAGTTCATTGTTCCGAAAATTTCGAAAAATAATATGCTATAACTGGTATATCGTACTGGTTCGTACTCATATTTTAGAGTTGACAAGGGAAACGGTGTATTTTTTCTCATGTTTAATTCAATTTGATTTTATCACTATGTACGAACTACATATATTCCAACATTTCAGAATTGGCAAAATATTTATATTTTTCCACAAAAAGAAAAACAAAAACTGCAACAAAAAAATATAAGAAAAAAAAATACATAATAAGCCAATAAGCCCTATCTATTGTCTTTACTGATTTACTAGAAACACATGTAAATACTTAAATGAATATGCCTACCTTTTTTTTTTTCTTATTTTGAAATCAATGATTTCATTTTTATGGAATCTTTATTGTAACATGATGACATGTATTATACTTCACAATTTTTATAAGAATACCCCAATTTTTTAACAAACTTTCTTTTTAAAAATTCTTTTAAATCTATTTTGGAAAAAGACAAATCAGTTACCCACCACTTTTATTAATAATATATGGATGTTTGTATGAGTATTACATGAAATTGAAATCATAATTTTTATGGGTCGCTTCCCCAAAATAAATTTTTAAAACTTAAAACAAATATATTATAAAAGATAAAATTGTCATTCTATAACTCTTTAAACATATATTGAACAGAGAATGAAAATTTAAGTAAGTCAAGAAAAAAAAAATTAAAGAAGAAGAAAAAAGACTTTTAAGAAAATCCTCTTTTACTCGTTTGATGAGCTTATACTAAGCCTCATCTTTTCTGATTTTTTTTTTGTTTTTCCCTCTTGTTTTTTTTTCAATGATGACAACACGTTTATCACTTAGGTACATGGTCGGATCTATTAGAATTTATATATATATATATATATATTTTTTTTACATTTTTAATACGTTGATACAAACATAATTATAATGTGCCTACCACCTTTTTTTCAAAAAAATCTAGAAAAATGCCAGACAATACAATATATAGCAATAAACTTAGACATGGTAACAAAATAATTCAAACAAAAATAAGATCTTCAAAAAAATACACATGAGAACTGAACTAAAAGTTAAAACTATCGGCTTCGAGGTGGATATGAACATAACTTACCCAGTTTACATGTGAAAATAAAAATGATTTTTTAAGGGCGGATTATAGAAAGAAAAAATTAAATTTATTAACATAAACAAGAACTTGAATCACAACAAACATATAAAAAAACATTCATATACACATTCACATTCAATACAATAATTTTCTAGCAATTTTGAGAAGCAATCAAAAACTATGATAACTGTCGAGTTTAGGCTTGATCCGACAGAGGAAATGGAGGTGGATTTATCACACTTTACAGAAACCAAAGAAAGAGCATAAAAACAATAATATAAACAGAATACGGAAGGCATGAGATGGCAAACATACTAAAAGAAGGCAGCACTAATTGGGGCAAGTTCCTTAAAATAAATACCCCAAACACTTTCTTTTGAGCCGTGAAATTATTAAATTAAAACAAAAAGTTGGTTTAGGTTTTTATTTTTATTTATAAATTTTAAATTTAAATATTTGTAAAGTTTATTTTAGTTGTAACTATCGTCTACCTGTCCTTTTTTTTTTTGGTTTTTCCTTAATTTTTTTTTGTTTTATTTTTTTGTTAACATTCGAAGTTTTCCAATGTATTTTTATATATTTTGTGAATGTATCTACATACGTACATAGTACATAAACTATAGAAGAGAATTTTTTTTGGTATAAATAAATTGATCTTATCCTGTATAATTTTTCAATTCTAAATTTTTTCTAAATGTTAAATTTTCCTAGTTTTTTGTTTCAGCTTTTAATGTTTGGTTGGTACTACAGATGATTATATGATGGGGTACTATACAGAATATGATAATATGATGAGGTTGATGATTACATGTATTGTAAATGTACAAAACAAAAAACAAAATAACAACAAGGATTTAATTTTTTATTGTTTTTTTTTTTTTTTATAAATGGGTATTTATATAAAAACAATAAATGGTATGAAAAACAATTTGATTGTTTTTTTTTTTTTTTTTTTGCTGTCTTTATTTTTATTTTGAGAAATCATCTGAAGGAGCGATACTTGTCATGATAATAAGGGTAATGTTTTATATATTATATGTGTATGTATATGTAATAATTCTTTAATAAAATCTCTGTACATTTAAATTTTATATTGTTGTTCTTATTCAAATTTTTCAACCCTTAATATATTGTATATATACGGAAAAATATTTCAAATATCTAAATGTGTATATGTAGGACAATTTATTTATATACATATTATAATATGATTGTCAATTCATTGACTCTTGAGAAATATATATGGTTCTACTTTATTAATACTTAAGAAGGATTCTATTTTTACTGTGTATTATGTATTTATAAATACATATTATATATATATATATATATATATATATGTATGTATTTATAATATATAAATATAAATTTCTTCAATTTAAAAAAAAAAAACAATAAGATATTTAAGAACATTTTGAATACAAATTGAGTATACAATTTTAAAAATAAAATTTCAAAAAAATATATATAACTATATTTATATAATATACAAAGAGTATACATATAAATTAAATATAGCATTAATATATAAATAATTTTTTTTTTATTTTATATTATAAACAATAAGTTTTGAGTTAGGCTCCACCAAAAATTATCATTATATATTTCAAGTGAAATTTAACCTAATTATTAAATTGTCATAAGTCTAATTTGTAAGTCCTTTATTCTTAAGGTATTTTTGGAAAAGAAAATATTTATAATTGAAGCATTATCTATTTGTATTAAATTCATATTGGAAGGAAGAAACAAAGAATTTAATAATAAATGATTTAATCTACAAGATTAATAATATCTTTCATAAGATTCATAATCATAGCACATTTTATTTAAAAGTTAACTAAAAGGTAACTAAAAATTACAATTTTGCACGCATAATTTAGTTACACCCATAACCAAGTCAATATTATATTTGTTGCAGTGATCTCTCGTAATTCAGAAACTCGCATATGCATATATCTAAATAATCTATAAAAGGCGTATAATCTTGATTTTGAATTCAATTCTAAAATCTCTCAAAAAATCCCTGAGGCCTTAACCATGAGACAAAAGTCCCATGGGACTTCTGACATGTCACCAAATAAAATTCAGTCAAATGAAATACAGTCATGATAGTAACATTTGTGTTACTCTGTGGGCTTTAATTCTTTTTCGAAATGGACTTAAAGCCCACGATCTAGTAGAATTAAGACCCGTGGGCTTTAATTCTTTTTTTGAAAAGGATTTAAAGCCCACGGTCGTTAAGTCCAAAAGTTTTGGAATTAAAGTCCGCGGGCTTTATTATCTCGGGCATTCTGTTACTGCACCACTATATTCATGTAATTTCCAAATTCAAATAAATGCTGATAAAACCGATTCATTTTTAACATATTCAAGAAAATAGTAATACAAGAGTACTAATTTTATTTGTATTAATATTCAGAAGGCAAAAGAATGTGATAAGAAATAAGGTAGAATATAAAACCAAAGCTTTTTAAGAGTGCAAATTTTCCAAAAGACATTAAAAACAGTTTGAAATTGAACTAAATTATAGAATTTTACATATAACAAAAAAATTGTCAAAATCAAGAGACACTTTCTTCAACTTTAAGGAAACTCTGTATAATTAAAAAAACCTGTTATCACATGTAAAAATATAGAGAGATACTCATATGTAACTTAAGCTAATTCTAAATGATCTTTTTTGTCCAATAATTTCAAAGTTCTAACTAAAAGTTTAATGAAGTTATAAAGCAAGTAAAATTTTTCTTCATATAACGGTAAATTTAAGCACTAAATTGAAAAATATGAAATTTTAACTAAATTACAAAAATTTTGATATTGAAAAAATATCTTGTTGTTTGGTCAAACTTTAATAGTGTAGAATTTTTGTAAACAAACAGGGGGACATGTGCTAATAATAACATGGTCATTACGTGGAAAATGAAAAGATGACCATACATATTTATATTTCCAGAATGTATGTTATAATTAAGAAGTTATCACAAAATGCTTTATTACGACCAAATAGTTGCCATCAGGATAGTAATTATAATTAAGCTTATTCACAAAAACATCCTCTTGCCATTTAGGAATTCAATTAGAAAGATCATATTATAGAAGTTAAGTATAAATTTTTTGTTTGTATACCAAATGGTATAACATAAAGAAAATACTATACTTGTATATCAAATGGTTAAAATATAATAAATATGATATTTTAAGAATTTTATACTTTGCGTTTTTTAAAAAAATTTAAAAATTTAATAATCTTCCAATATCATGTTCTACTTAACTAAAGTATTGAAAAGAAAAAAAAAAAAATTATAACAATCAGTGCTAAAAAAAAATCTTCTTTTACAACAAATCGCTACTATACATTAAATAAATTTTCTGATTTATTCGATTTTAAATAAAACTTATTTTTTTTTTTTCAAAACCATGTCTTATATTATAATATTTAAAACTTATATTTTTTCTATGATAAAAATTTCCGGAAAAAATCATCTCGTTTCCTTAAAAAAATTTTATGGATTCTTTTTTTTTAATATAAAATTTTTATTTCTTTATCTTTTTTAGTTTCTTTTTTAGAAATAAACTTCTGTTAAAAGATTTTTTTTTTTTAAATATTTGATTTCTTTTTATGTATTTCAATTTTTTTATTTTTATTATTTAAATCACATAAATCATATCACAATTGAACTAATAAAATAAAAAAATAAAAAAAAGTTACAATAACTGTGAAAGAAATTGAAGTAGGAGCATTGACTATAGATTCAACTTTAAAGAAGTAATAGAAGAGACTTTATACGGAACGAAGTAGGTCCTAAGTTTTATTCGCATTTTTGTTTTTCTTTCTTTCAAACCATTTAAAATTGAATATGAAAAGAACATAAAATTTTTCTTTATATATATATATCTCTTTTACTCTTAATGTAACCTCAATATTTGAAGTTGTAAAGAAATGAAGAAAAAAAAAAAATAGTTAAATATGAGTAGATTTTTCTTATAAAATTTTTTTTTTTTTTTTTTAAGTTAAATTTTATTGAGATTTAAAAAATAAAATGTTGTTTTTTTTAAATTTTTTTTTCAAAAAAAAAAAAAAATCCACATAACAATGAACAAAAAATTTTATGATTATGGTTGGCATTTCATATTTTTGTTTTATAATTTTAATTTTTCTTGGAAAAAACTTTTGAACATAAATATACGACTTTATTTTACGGGAATATAATATAAAATTTTTAGAAATCGAAAACTTACCATTTTAAATAACAATTTAAATTGATTTTATTTTTGTAGTAGTGTAAATCGATTTCCAATATAGTCAATTTTTATATTATTAAAGGAATAATTTTTTTTTTTTGTTATATAATTTTTGTATTTTGAATTAGTTTTTAGATTTTTCACAATAGAATTCGAAAACAAATTTAGAGTAATTTGAATTTAAGTTATTGTCTACAAAAAAATTTAGCTATATAAAAATAAAAGAATATACCTAATATAATTTGAATTTAAATTGTTCTACATCAAATAGGATTAAATAAATATTTTTCATATTAGAATTTTTATCTCAGAATCTCAAAAATAGAAAATATTGTAAATTGGTTTTTTGAGAGGTAACACTCTTAGAATAATATGGTCAGTTTCTTTTAATTTAAAAAATAATTATCATCTTCTATTAAACGTTGGTTATATATGATTATGATTTATTGATGGTTCATTGGTTTTTTTTTTTTCACTTTCACAGAAAAAATGAAATTAATTTGTCAATAATAAAATCTTTTTGAATTGAAAAAATTGATATATATTTTTTTGATTATTTTTTGTTAAAGAATTACCTAATTATTGTATTTGTTTATTTTATAAAATTTTAAAAATATTTAAAAAATAACCCATGACAATTAAAACAGTAAAATTAAAAAAAGTAAAGTATCAAATATTTCAATTACGTCTCAAAAAGTCGACCTTACTCGAATTTTAATCGAATCGATATTAATCGAATGCATTAAGTAATATTTTGTTGTATTCTGACGAAGTTTCACAAAATGTAACTTTTTTTTTCTTTGTTTAAGAATTGCTTAAACAAAGAGCTTCAGAGCTTTAATAAGTGTTAGTATAGGTAATTAAAACAAAAATAAATTAAATATTACAGTTTATTTTTGTAAGGTTTTATTTGGTTGCATATGTTATTCGATTTTTCCAATCGATGAATTGAATAAATTCTACATAATATAAGAATTAAAATTTAATTTGAAGATTACCAGTTTTCAAAAAAAAAAAAAAAACCAAAACAAAAATTTTAATGTAACATTTTTAAAATGTAAAAATTACTAAACAAAATAAAATTTTGATAATTTCAAAAAACTACCCTTTTAAATGCGATTTAATTGAAAACAAAAAATTTAAGTTAAAAATTTAACACAATCAGTATTAAACTTTAGCATAACCTTACCTATAAATATTTGATTATTCTGATTCAATTATTCATTTTTTTTATTTACGAGAAACGGGGGAAAAATGGAAAATCACTCAGTTATAATGCAACTGCATGAGATTCTTCTAGGTATTCTTAAACTTTAACCAACTAAAGTCACCTCTTTAAAATCAAACTTTAGGATGGGTAATTTAATACAAAAAGGCATAATGTACAGTTTGTTTTTGAGGATAAGAATGTGGGAGGAATGAAATAACAGTATATATAGGATGAGTACTAATTCATACATTGTAATAATCACAATTTGTAAAATAAAAAAGCTCGTCTTCTTCAGTTACTTATAGTTAAGTCATATGGCACATCATATATGACCCAGATAACAGATTATTTAAATTTCAATCAAACCTCAAATGATTTTAAATGGTTTTTATATTTCATTAATTGGTTAATTTTTATATGTAAAGTTTTAATCTTATTTAAAAATGTTTTAATTTATTGTGAACTATTTTGACCAAGATAATTGGCAAAATAAACTAAATATAGAACCTTAGCTTAAAATACAATATTTTTTTTTTACTCCTTGAATAAATTATTTAATTTAATAATAAAAATTTTTATCATTTTTAATTTTTTTTTTATTTTTTATGTTATTTTATATGTCTTGTATGTTCTTAATTAGTTAAATTCATCAGAGAGTATCACTATACAAAAAATAAAATTTTTTTTCTCAATTAATTTAAGCAATAAAACCAATATAAAAATCAATAAAAATTCTTACATACATTATAGTTTATATACATATCTATATTTTATTTTATATACATATATATATACGTATATATAAATACAAAATTACCTTTATCATATTATATTAACAATATCAATACTACAAAACCATTAAAATTATATTAAAAGGAAAAACTTTTTGACAAAATTGTTAAAATATCAAAATTAAGTACTGCACATAAATATACATATATATAATTTATATATGTATATTGAATATAATGAATGTGACAAGAATGACAAGTCCATTAACCAAAATCTTATATTTCAAACCAATTTAATAAGTAAACAACAAGAAACTTTTGAACTCAATTTCAGATAAACAAAATCATATGTATATGTATGTATGTGTATCTAATATTATGTACTTTGATTTTTTTTTTTTTTAAGAGTAAATATTAACCGATTTGATATTTTTAATATTAGATACATACATATTATATAAAATATTGCAACAATTTAACATTTTTTACCTCTTCTTTTGATTTTGAAATCAATATTTGATAGCTTAATAGTGATGGTCAGTATTATCCTGCCTGATTTCTTGTCTTCATGTTTTTCTATTTTTTTTTTTTTTTTGGGTTGTTTTGTTTGTTATTCTTTTAAAGAAAATATTTACAAAACTAATGGCAATATCCTTTTTGACATCAGATATAATGTACACAAATATTATAGATGTTATTTAATGTTAAACAATGTATCTACAAATATATATACAATAGGTTTCACAAGTGAAGATTAACAGTATAATAGGTAAACTGATAATATAATAAAAAGTGAAAAAGCATACTGCAAGGATTGTTGCATTAAAAACGCAACTAAATTAATTGGAGTTGAATGATTTGACATTTATAATAGCCTTGGTATAAACATGACATTTAATCAGATTTTCATCAGATCTTTAACTAAAATGTCTAACATAATTTTTATGATTTTACTATTTAGGTATAATAAGTATGAAATAGGTAAGAGTTTTGTGTTATTTAAAAATATTTTTATAATTTGGAATGCAATTAAAATTTTTAAATATCAATTTTTAATTTCGAAAAATATACAAAATTATTTATTTGAAATTTTCTAATGTGACATTTGTGGTGACTAAAGGGATGGCCTGATGCTTATTTTGCTTCTTTTACTTTTTTACTTCCCTCGAAAACTTTGACAGCTAAAATGAATTACATTATTTCTTATGGTACTTGGCCAAATGGACAAAGTATTCAAAGTAAGTAAACGTACCAAAGTACTGAATTTTCAAATTCCGTGCTTTGCGTTGAATACTTTGACATTTGATATTTGAATTATTTTAAATGACATTTGATAGTTTAATTACATAAACATTAAAAAAATTTGAATAGGTGAGAAAATTTTTAAATAGGTGGGAATGTGATTTCGTTCAAATATATTATCTTTAAAACAAAGTTTCAGTTTTTCCCGTGGTATTCAAATTTCATAAACATGTTAGTTTTATTTTTATTTTTCTTACTTTTCAGGCAGAGAAACTGATTGTTATAGCAAATTAAAATTCTAATTATAATAATCTTATAATTCCAAATATCTTGCATCATTAATATAGAGCTACAGATTGTGTTGATAATTTTTAAATTAGATCGATCAAACTATCTTCAAAATCCCAATAGACGATAGGAAAATTAAACAATTACCGTAATCTCTTTTAAGTCCAATAAAAAATTCGTTCGTAATTAATTATCAAAAAACAAAATAAAATATAAAGATGCATAGATTCATATTTCAGAGAAGCTTAAAATTTTGTGAACGATGCCAGATAGTATGAATCTTTCTAATGTATCACCTTGTATATATTAGATATCTATTAGTATTTTATTATATTTATTTAAAATAGATAATAATAAGAATAGAAAATTAGAATTAAATTGTTGAAAAAGAATATATTTTCCCAGAAGATTCTTTATTTTTATTATCTCTGGTAAAAGAAAATTATGTTGAAATTTTTGTTTTAAAAGTTTCTTATTTTTTTCCTATTTTCTATTTTTTTAATTCAGTTCACGTACATTTTATTTATAAATTTATTTTTTTTTTTTGTTTATTTTAAATACTTTTTTTTCTGTTGGTAGTTTGACTTTTTTGATTTATTGCAAATTTATATTTTTTAGAAAAAATAAAAAAAATGTTGATTTTACTTTAACAAATAGAATGGATACCAATAAAAAAAAAATCTTTGTAAAATATTTTTATAGATTTGTATTATAAATAAACTAATATGTATGTAGAATCGTGCAGTGACACAATGGTGCAGCGTTAATTCTTTTTTGAATTGGAATTAGAGCCCATAATTAAAAGGAATTAAAATCCGCCGGCTTTAATTCCTTTTGAATTAGAATTAAGACTCACACTGTTTTTTGTTATTAACTGGAGAGAGTAATATATAATATGTAGTGCAAACGCATTAGGAGAGGTTTTAGAGTTTTCTATAAAAATTGGAGTATCTCCTTTCCAGAATAATTACAAATATGTATATGTGCGACATTCTGAATTGGAAGAGATTTTAGAGTTAGTTACAAAATCAGGGTTATATGCTTTTTCCAAAATATGTATTTATAAGTAATACTCCTATTATCAGGGATTTTGGGAGGGATTTTAGAATTGAATTCAAAATCAGAATTATACGCTTTTTACAGAATATTTAGATATATGCATATGCGAATTTTGAATTAGAAGAATTATATACATATTCTGGAAAAAGCGTATGACCCTGATTTTGTAACGAACCCTAAAATCTCTCCTAATTCAGAAACTCGCATGTGTATATATCAAAATATTTTGTAAAAGGCGTATAATCTTGATTTTGAATTCAATTCTAAAATCCCTTCCAAAATCCCTGAGGCCTTAACCATGAGACAAAAGTCCCATGGGACTTCTCACATGTCACCAAATAAAATACAGTCAAATGAAATATAGACTCATGATAGTAACCTTTGTTTTACTCAGTGGCCTTTAATTCTTTTTCGAAATGGACTTAAAGCTCTCGATCTAGTGGAATTCAGACCCGTGGGCTTTAATTCTTTTTTTAAAAGGATTTAAAGCTCTCAGGCTTTATTTCCTCGGACGTTCTGTCACTGCACCATGTCGAATATATATATATATAAATATTAGTTTATTAATGTAATATTGTAAAAAATACAAAATATATTTATTTTTTTTTTATATTTTTATTTGATTTGTAATTACATAGCTAGAATGAATAATAAATTGATACATTATTGATAGTTTATAACAGGTAAAAGTATTAAATGCATAAAAAAAAAACTTTAATATTTTGATAAATTTTTAATTTCAAAAATTTTAAATTAACACAAAATATTCATTCGGGAATTATTTCATCATATTTTTTTTTCTCTGCCACATAAATGTAGACAGAAACTACACAGTCTTTCCTGTTCGGGCGTGACTGTAAATGTGGTAAGGCGGAGTACGACGACGTGTGTGGGATTCGAACCCACACTCCCTCGGTGTTTACAGCGTATTTTATACGCTCTTACCCACTAGGCCACCGAGGCCCCTATTTCATATTTTTATATTATTTACTCCTTTTTATTGATCAAGATTCAGTTTCTTGAATTATTAATTTTACTAAGCTCATAATTTTGCAAAAATAGTATAATAAAAATATTATAAAAAATAATAAAAATATTATAAAAAACAAATTATTTTATTTGTGCGCCATCTTTTATCTAGTACGAAAAATATTTTATTTTATTTATTTATATATTATATTAAGTTTTTCTTTATATATTTATAGCCCATTATTCTTTATAAAGTGACTGATTAATAAAATACTAATCAACATAAACCGATTAAGAACTAAAGTTTCAACTGATTTCTCATATATATGTTTTAACCCATGGCCAATACAATCGATTTTGGAAGATTTTTCAATGATTATATAGTAATAGTTAAATAAATGAAAAACCTTACTAACTACAAAACATTTCCTACTTATATAAAAGTAATTATAAACATTGTACCTATAAATCTTATTAAACGAAAATTTTATAATAAAAGCAAAGATAAAAGCAGTAAAAGTTAAAAAATTTAATTGTTTAACAAAACTTAATTGAATACTAAAATTAATAATTTTTTATTCCGTAAAATTGATACTGAAGTCCATAGGTTTTTTTTCGACCGTAGCAAAACTTAAAATAATACATGGATTTTTTTAGTATAATTACAAATATTTCATTATTTAAATATTATTAAATTTTTTTTTATATTTAAATGAATTATATTAATATTATTTAGTTTCTTAAACTTTTTTATTTTAAATGGTATTATCTAACATTTTTTATCTCTAGTAGCAAATTAATTTGTAAAGGTATCAGTTTCATAACTTTATCTAAGTAATATATACATAAGGATGTATACTTTATAAAATTACTATACCTTTAAGGACTTTATTAATCAAAACTCATAATCGACAAGTGTTGACACCAATTTTTTTTTTTTTTGTACAACCCATGTAATATAAATGTTAAAAATCATTTTTTACCCTTAGGACATTAAAATCAATCAACATTGTCAATGTATCTGTTTTTACTTCAATAAGTCAATTTATGTGTCACTTAATATTTAAGAAATAAATATATGAAAGAAAAAAGAACTGCATATATATTTTTTTATAATACTCAAGCAAGTGCGATATTGTGTTGATGGACACTCACTATCACTAAGAAAATCATATTTATTGCCTAAAGTAAAAGTTAACACTAATAAAAAAAGAAGAAACATGACTATTAATTCTTTATTGATGAATAGAAACCAAACTTTTATCTTTTTTTATTCAATACAAAAATAAAACAATATTAAACAAATTCCAATATTCACGTCCAAAAGTACATTTTTTTACGATGAATCAGAAAAGAAAGAACTGTAATAAAATCATCAAAAACAAAAAAAAAAAAAACAAAAAAAGTGAGAAAAACAAACATATTTATGTTCCGTTTAACTTTACCACTTAGTTCACTTAAGATTCAGATATATGTATGTATGTATTTATGAACGTATTATAAAATGTATACGTTTATTTATTAATTTTTTTTTTTTGTTTTTGAATCAATACAATAATTTCATGTACATCCTTAGGGCTGTACTAACCAGAAAAATTAAAGAGTCAATAATCCTGTTATTTTCAATAACAAAAATGATGACAAGAACAGTATAATATATAGTGACAAATCTTTTAACACACAATTCTTGGAATTTTCAAAGGAATTTGGAATTTCAATGAAATACCTAAACAAAACACAAAACGGAAGAATAAAAATAATAATACAGTTATTTCATTTCAACTACGTTTCATATACAATTTCAGTTATTTCAAGAATAAGTAACTGTTATTACCGTGAACAAAAACAACTTAATTTTTTTTCTTCTTATTTTTAAATCTTTTGTAACTCTAATAAATTGGTTTTTTCATCGCATTAATAACATAATTAAATGCAACTAAAATCTTATGAAATTCCTACGGTGGGGTTTATTTTTTTCACCATTAAGAGCTAGAAGAAAAAGTGTAGATAGACAAAAATTATTTTTTAAAAACCATTCGTTTTAAGTTGTTTACACTTTTAA
Organism: Poecilobothrus nobilitatus; assembly: GCA_947095535.1. Taxonomy (NCBI): domain Eukaryota; kingdom Metazoa; phylum Arthropoda; class Insecta; order Diptera; family Dolichopodidae; genus Poecilobothrus; species Poecilobothrus nobilitatus. The sequence continues at coordinate 186,825,456 of OX352774.1, read as the reverse complement.
TGCTACACATATATATTTGTTGGGATGAGAGTATGTATTTGTAAATTTAAAAAAACCAAAAACAAAATTTTCAAATATTTCTTTTAAGAATTGCAAGAATTATGTCATTTTGATCTCATATTTTAAGAATTTGTATTTCTAAGATTCTACAAAAATTTTGGTTTTCGTTTTACTTAAGCAATTCGTTATTGATTTTTGCCTCAAAAAAAACTCACTAAAAATAAATTATGTAGTAATTTATAATTCTTATATAATTCTTTGATGTACATATGTAGAAATGTAAAAAAAAATAATTAGAAAGGATTTTAGAGGTGGTTCAAAATCAGGATTTTGATAATTTGTTTAGCAAGGACAGCAGCTAGACATTTTAGGGCAGCAGCTCCCACTATTTTATATTTTTTGATGATGAAATATGTATGTAAAAAAAATTATTAAGAAGAGCTTTAGAGTTGGTTACAAAATTATGGTTTCAATAATTTATTTAGCGTGTCCAGGAGATACCACTGTTTTATATTTTTCGATGTTGAAATATGTATGCAATAAAAATAATTAAGAAGAGCTTTTCTTGTTTTGGGATTTTTTTTTTTGTGGATTTTTTTTTTTTTTTTTGTGGATTTTGACTTTTGGATTTTTATTTATGGATTTTTGTTGGGCTATTTCTTCAGTAACCTTTAAAAAACAAAATAAAATAAAATTAAAAAGTAATTTAAATTGTGAAATAATATACGCTTTTCAAATAGTTGTACTATTGAAAACAGAATTTATTATCTATTTCGCTAATTTTTATATATTAATAGTCGACATATTTTTAAAGGGATAAAAATAATTTTTAAAATTACCCAAGGTAAAATATTTTTCAAATGAAAATAATTGCAAATTTTTGCTATATTAAATTAGAATAACTATATTAAACATTATTTTCAGAAGCCATCAGATATTATCGAAAAACTCAAAACTGTTTCTTTTTTTTAAGAAATCATTCTAATATTTTCAAGGTTGCATCTTGTTATCTTCCTTTTTATAGCACGTGAGTTATAAAATATATATTTATTTAAGGACTTTTACTAGTATTTGTATAATATAAGTTACAAAAATGTAAACCTTGCTTTAGCATTTTGAATCACTTAATAGATTGAAAAAAAATTTAATCTTCCACTACCTATGTACCACATGAATTTAATTAAGAACACGATTGAATAATGCGCTCCGGTGATAAATGGTGAATTATTCAACAAAAATCAAAAAATATACAAACATTTTAAATAAAATTTTTTAATAATTCAACATAAGTCTCGAAAATGATGACTCTTGTTTTGATAAAAAAATTTAATTTAATTATAATTATTTTATCTGTGAATGTTTTTTACCATTTTTTTTTTAAATAGAATATACAAAAAAAATAATTATCATAAAAAAGACCACAAAACACTCATTTTAAATGAATTGAAAGATGAAAAAGAATACTATATAAACATACATATTGTTAAATAATTTATATGTATATAATGATGTTTATATTAAATATCCTTAATTCTTGTTTTCAAATGTAGGGGTGTGTTGTTGTTTTTTTTTATTATTTATTTTATTGTTAATAAAATCCATTCTGTTATATAATATTATGTAGTTCTATAAACTACACAAAATATATAATAAATTTAAATATATATATATGAATATAATGTTTCGAAATTGTATGAAGTAACAATTTCCGAAGGAAATAAACGAATTAAATTAGATATATGAGAAGTTATGTACGTGACGGAAAAACGTTTCAAGCTATAAAAAAAAAAATTTGAAAAACGAGTAAAAAAATAAAATTTTACCGAAAATCAAAATGTTTTTTTTTTAGATATATATTTTTTATTTTATAGGTATATATTGTATACATACTTATATGTATATTGTACACATTTCTTTTAAACAATTCGCAACATATGATTAAAGATAGTTGTGGGAACAAAAAGTTCTAAAAATACTGCTTATATAGCTTCTCCTAATTCACTAAATTTCAGATACCTAGCTTCAATAGAAACTGAGTTATTTTCATTTAAAAAGAGAAGTTGTATGGCAGCTACCCGAACCTTTTGCACCAGCACAACAACATTTTACAAAAGTTGTGGCTATAAAAGTTGATCATCATTTTTAAGAAGTTCCATGAGATGCAAGACGCCTGAACCGACTGCTCTAGACCAACCAAATTTTATAAAAGTACACCTCTTTACTAAATTTCTGATTTCTAGCTTCAATAGACACTGAGTTATTTTCATTTAAAAAGAGAAGTTGTATGGCAGCTATCCGAACCTGTTGCACCATCACAACCAAATTTTACAGAAGTTGTTGTCATAAAAGTTGATCATCATTTGCAAAATTTCAAATACCTAGCTTCAATAGATACTGTACTAAGTTATTTCCATATAAAGAAAGAAGTTGTATAGCAGCTACTCGAACCCGGCGGCCGAAAATACTAGATTTATATAGCGCAACTAACAATTTTACAAAAATGACGTAAAAAAAATTTCAGCCTCATAGCTCCTTTATTTTTTTAGTATCGTACGAACGGACGTACATGGCTTAATCGACCCAGAATTCGATTCTGAGCCGATCCATACCTTTGACACTATATCTAGCTCGACTACTTTAAGATGTCACAAACGTAATGGCAAATTTATTATGCCCTTGGGCCTTGAACATAGTTCATACGGGTATAAAAATTAAAAATATCGCAAAACTATTTAACCTGGTTTGAAAATTATTCAGTTATTTAATGCACCGGATATCAGAATTTCTAAACGTCAAAAAATATCCGTATATCTGAATAAACAGTATAATATACGATTATTTTATAGGAAAAAATTGTTTTATAGGAAATTTTCATATAATATATAGGAAATTGACTACTGCGCTTTCAAATGAGCATTCAAATTGCTATTCAATGCACCAATTATTACATTATTACGAGTATCTTTTTGAAAGTATTATATGTTCCTGTATTACATTTGATTACACTGTCACTGTGATTACATTTGAATTTCATTGTTGTTATGTGTATTTATTTAAGTATTTTAGAGTGCATAATATATAGTGTATTAAATTAACTGAATAAAAAAATATACCAATTTAGAGTGCTTATTTTTCTTCTACTTCAACTTTTGATTTAATACATATAATATTTGAGACTTCATTTACTTATTCGTTTTATGTAATACATATATGTATGTATATAATATAAATATATTACATACATATTTATTTTTATTATACATATTATATATATAAGTTTATAGAACTTTGATTTTTCTATATTATAATATTATTTTAAACGTGCGTAAAATAAAATACACAGATACATTTCTGTAATTTGCATGCATATAAAATAAAAACTTATAATTTTATCAAATTTTACATGTTTTTTTTTTTTTTTTACAATGTTGATAAAAAATTAAATTTGAAATACATATACATATTATATATTTTAATAATATTTTTGAAGTTATTTTGGTAAAAAAAAAAATTAATTAAATTTTATTATGTGCCAATAGTATAATTTCAAATTGAATTACACTAAAAAAAAATCTGATAATGTCATAAACATTTTTCCGTAATTTATCTACATATTATTTAAGTTTAATTAAAATTAAATATAGAATTTAAAGTTTAGATATTATAAATTTTAACAATCAATAAAATTTAATTTTTCTTTTAAAAAATAAGTAATTTTATTTATATATTTATTTTTTGGTTTTTCCCTCACCACATACAATGTGATAAGGAAACGTTATTAGTCTCATTTTTTGAAGTATGGTTGGATAAAAATTAGTACTTAATTTAAATACTGACAAAAATTCCTTTGAAAATTATTTCAAAGTTTTCATTGAGCCCTGATTATAAAAAAAGATTTTTGATAGATTTTAATAAAATTATATTAACAACAATATTTATTAAGTATAAACTCTTCTTCATATTTTTTTAACTATGATTCGACGGTAAATGCATCCGTTTAACTTTCTTATATATGCAGATGTATAAAGACAATTAAGTATTAGTAGTTATTAAAATAACTATTTATTAATTTATTTAAACAAGTGTTTTGAACAAATCACAGATATTAGACTTTAATTTCACTTATCATTACCTAAGTCATGTTAGTTGAAACTAATTTTTGCATCTATAATTTAAAATATCTTCAAGTTATAATATTTATATACAAACGAGAATATTCGTATTAGATAATATGATTCCAATAATTATATTTTCGATTTCAGTTTAGATTAAAAAAAAACATCCTGAAAAGTTCTCAGATAAAATAACTTAATTATTAGATATTAAATTTAATTTAATTAAAAACTTATAATTTTTTTTTTTTTAATATTATACCTTAAAAAACCCCTAACTCTCTACTGAAATCCAAAAATATAAAATTTTTCAAAATAACCCTTTTTTTTTTTAAATATTTTAATTAAATACACATATATGGTACAACAGTTTTTAGCGCATTTCCAAAAAAAATATTGGAAAAATGTGCCTATTAGTTTCACTCTGTCCGTCTGTCCGTCTGTTGACAAAACTTCTACACCGTTAAAGACAGAGAAAAAAATGTTAACCATGAATAGGTCTCATAAAAAAATGAATGTTGTAGAACAACTTTTTGATGTAGCTTCATCCATTATACGGAGCTACAGCTCCTTAAACTTTGAAAAATTGCTATTTTTAATTGAGTATACCTCATGTTCTGCTTAACATTTTTTTAATCTGAAAACGACATTCGACAGGAATTTTTTTTTACCTTTATAAATTAATAACAAAATTATACAATTTTTTTAAATTTAGTATTTAAATGTACCGTTATATGAAAATCAAATTTTGCATTATTTTCTACCCTCATAACTGCGGAACGCTTTTAGATAGGGACTTGAACTTTTGAAGGCAGAAAGAACTTTTAGGATTAGTATAAGTTTGCTCAGAAATTTTTTTCCCACCACCACCCAATTAAGAGTTATTATGGCTCAAAAATTGGAAATTTTACTATTTTTAGGCACCTGTAACTTAAGCATCTGTACAAATTTTTCTTCGGCAAGAAAAAATATATTTCGGTAATATATTTTTACGTGTATTAACGGTTTTTCTTAGTTATATAGGGTGGGTTCTGGACCTACAGCCTCTCAAAATTGCAGAAAAATTCTATTTTTACATTTTTTCTTATTAAATGAAATTTTCAAATTTTTGTGCAAGTCACAATTCTAAACAGTTTGCATTGTCTTTTGGAAATGTGCTCTTTTAAAAACCGTTAGTTTACATTTTACCTTATTTTTTTTTTTAAATTATTCTTTGTTCTTTGTTATTGGAAATCGATAAACAAATTTTTAATATTATTAAAAGAATTTATAAAAGAAAAAATTTAACTAAAAACAAAATAACAAAAATTTAATCAATTTAACCCAATATACAAAACAAAAAGATATTTTTATATACTTACTATAATTATTTTCATTTGAAAAACAAATCACAAGTGCAAAAAAAAAAAAAATAATATTTTTCTGACAAAAACATTGTTTTACTTAATAATGTTTTAAAATTAAATTTGAAAATTTTATTTCAAATATTGATTCAAATTATATAAAAAATAATACATAATAATATGTATATTGATTTGAAATACATACTAATAAAACAGGATACCAACAGGATATTGATCATCTTATATATACAATTAATTTATTTCTGTATATGCTTTTATATTCATTTGTTTCAACAAGTTGCTAATTCATAAAATTTTGTTCAGATTCTTCTCTTTTTAATTATTAACTTTTCAATATTCCTTTAATTTTTTTTTTTTTTTTTTGTTAAATAATAAAAATTCATACAAAATAAATAAATTAAGAGTATTCTACACTTTTCATTCTTTTTTGATTTTTATAAAAGTCATTTTATATTTTCAATATAATATAAATATTTAGTTATAAAGTCAAGTAAAATCTACTCCTTAGAGATATTATGTTAAATTTTACACGGTTTTATTGGATAGTTAAACTTTAAAAAATTTATGTAAAACAGAATGAATTAAGCAGAAAAAGTTAAGTTTCCATGTTCTATATTGACGCTTCAGAACTAATAATTAAAAAATGACATTTTAAAGGTTTTTCTTAATAGCAAAAATATCGAAACAAAATGTTGGTATATGCAATTTAAAGAGCAAAAATTTTCATAAAAGTCGCCAAACACTTTTTATATTGTCAAATCTATGCAGAATTTTATTTTGCTAAATAGATACACTTTTATTTAATATACTAACACACAAAATATCATTCATTCAAAACTAAGCTTTTGCAGAAGTTTTAAATTTTCTTATACAGGGTATATAAAAAATATGCAAATTTTTGCCAAGTACATAATACATATTAAACCTCTAATATCGAGTACCATACATTTTTTTTCTACGATTATGCTACTAAATTTATTTAAACGAAAAGGACAAAAAAAAAATATATTTAAAAGCAAAGAAAAACTGTGCAGTAAGGGAATATTAAACTTTATTTTTATAATTATATTAGTTTTTCATAAGAGTTTTTAAGAAACAAAAATTTATTAAAAATTATTAAAATTTCTTTAAGTTTTGGATAAAAAAGAAAAATTTTTTAGACAAAAATATATCTATTATGCATACGATTTGTTTTCTAGACTTGAGTCTAGTGTAATGCATGCTAATTTGAGAATATAATATGGAATATCATATAGACTCTTAGCATTAATTGATTTTATATACAAAAAAATTGTCATCTAAAAGTATCTAAAACTATCTTTAGCTATAATTTAATTAAAAATGATAAAATAACGGTATTAAACAAACACATAACAGCAGATTCTTCAAATTTTATTCAAAAAACAGATTATTCGTTTAATTCATTGTCAAATTTTTCTGTTTGTTCTTACCGCTTTGTTCTTCCACTCTTCCATATAAGAAATGACAAAATACATGGTTGACAATGAACTTCATTGCAATCAATTCAATCTACAATGAAAGAAGTGCGTAAAATTGTTTGAATTGAAGTAGTCACCATTAAGTTAATATATCAATTATTAATTTTGTATGAACTAAAGTTGATGATAAGCTATGACATCCTAAACTCTGAAAAATCTACGATCTTGAAACTTATTGAAACTAATTTCGATATTTTCTAAATGAATATTGCACCGACAACTAAAAAAAAGAAGGAAAATATGATTCATATACATACATATTATATTAAAAAGTTTATTATTTTACAGACAAGAAAAGTTACATTTTCTAAAAAAAAGAAGAAGAAAGAAAATTAGAAACAGCACTTTATTACTTGAACATCAACTTTTTAATTAGCTTTATAACCAACTATAAAAGACCAAAATATTTATTTACTTAAATAGTTATAAGAGTTCATGGAAAAATAGTAAGAAAAACAAGAAAACAAAAACAAAATAAAAAAAATTTAAAGTCAGAAAAATGCTAGATATGCTTTAATCAAAAATATTTATATAAAAGAGTTAGAAAATTTAATTTTCAGGAAGGAAAAACTAATTTTTAACAAATTAATGAAAAAAGAACGCTTCAAACCACCATCTTTTTAAATTTTTTTATCAATATGAAATTAACATATCCAAGACGGTTGCGTAATCTCAAAAATCTCAGCATATTATAATATAATGGCTAAAATAGTACTACAATATATTTAATATATTTAATTAAATTTCTTTGAATCAGATAGATTGGAAAAGTTGTATTAACAAATCACTATTAGTAAATATGATGCCGAACAATCAATCATATCTTATAGTAAAAAAGCAGTGCAAGGGAAATAATTTTTGTAAGAGTTATTTAGTGTAAGAGTTTTTATATTAACCTATATATATTTAGGGTCTGGTACGAAAATTCGGTTTCCAAAATCCCGCCAAGATATAATCCGGCGTTTTTAGTTGTTTTTTTTTCTATTTATTAAAAACTACAAAAAGCAAATTTGTAAATTTTTTTGAGAATCTCACAATTATTATGCATATGTATATATAAATATTCTGGAAAAGGCATATAACTCTGATTTTGAATTTAACTCTTAAATCCCTTCTAATTCAATATATCACATTCACATACATATAAATATTCTTGAAAAAGGGTTTTTGTAACCAACTCTAAAATTTCCCTGAATTAATTTTGTTTGTTTTTTTAATATTTCAAAAATATAAAAATATTTATTTGTTCTGTTTTTCTATAGAAAAAAATAATAATAAATAATTCCATATGTAGCTACATATTTTATAAAAAAAATTTTCTTATCATCTTTACCTCTAATAAAAAATAAAAAACCAACCAAATTACAAAAATCTAACCAAAAAAAACGGCATTTTTTATAAGAAAAACGGGATTTTGTCTTGGCACGATTTTGGAAAGCGGTATTACGTCCCGCTCCCATATATTTAGTATATATTTATTAGTAATAAATAACAAGGAATCAATAAAAATTACTGAAGTAAAGAAAATATAGTTAATTTGATTATAATCAATTTTCATTTACTGTTAAAATCTAAACATAAATATCGGGAAGGAAAAATATTTAAAAATAAAAACTTAAAAAAGTAACGTCAGACTTTAAAATATGAAAACATTTTTATTAAAAAGAAACCTCAATATCAAAGTAAATAATTTTAACTTTAAAAGTATGAAAAAATTCTCTTCTTATTTTGTTACATTTCACTTTAACTTATAAATTTATAACTGACTTTTTAAAAAGAATAAAGAGTGACGGCTATTTAAAAAAAAACGGGTCATTGTTTATAACATCCTTTAAAATTTCATGATAAATATTTTTACGCTTTATAAAGTAAAAGTAAACAAGGCAAAAATAAACTAAAGGTTTTTGAAGATGCACATTTTTCAAAAGACAATAAAAGCAGTTTAAAATTGTGATTTGCACCAAAGTTTCTAAGTTTTCTTCGAATTTTATATGTATGACGAATTGTGAAAATGGAAAAGATATCTTCTTCTTAAGGGTTTTAAGGAAATCCTTTATTAAGAAAAACTCTTAACATATGTAAAACAATAATGTTGGAATTTTAATATTTAAGTTTTACTTTGAAAAATTTGTACAGATACATAAGTTACAGGTGCTTAAAAATAGTAAAATTTCCATTTTGTATACTTATAATAGCTCTTAAACAGGTGGAGGTACAAAAACAAAAATTCGGAGGTAAATTATGATAATTGTAAAAGACATTTCTTCCGTGAAAAATGAAAGGTTCTAACTGACAGCCGGAAATGCACTAAATTGTGAAATTTTTCTTGGAATAAATTGTATATATAAGGAAACAAGACAGAATGTAAACCAAAGGTTTTTAAAAGCGCACATTTCCAAAAGATAACAAAACTGTTTAAAATTGTGATTTCCACCAAAATGAAAATTTCATATAAGAAAAAATGTGAAAATAGGATTTTTTTACAATTTTGAAGGCAAGTAAAAATATATTACTGAAGCTTTAATTTTTATACCTTGCCGAAGAAAAATTTGTACAGGTGCCTAAGTTATAGATGTTTAATAATAGCATATTTTGAATTTTTAAGTTGTAATAGGTCTTAAACAGGGGGTGGTATAAAAAACTTTTCTGAGGAAACTTATACTAATTCTGAAAGTTCTTTCTTCCCTCAAAATTTCAAACCCCTATCTAAAACCGTGCTGGAATTATGAAGGTATAAAGGCTTTTTCAAAATTTGAAGGGCTGTAGTTCCCTGATTGATGGGGCTATATAAAAAAAAGTCGGTCCACAAAATTAATTTTTTTATGAGACCAACCCATGGTTAAAATTGTTTTTCTCTATCTTTAACGGTGTAGAAGTTTTGTAAACAGACGGACGGACGGACAGAGTGAAACTAATAGGCACATTTTTTCAAAATTTTTTTAGCAAATGTGCTAAAAATTATGAAAATTCTAAAGACATTTTCTTTAATTTTAAAGTAATCCCACATAATCCAGAAAAACGGTTAAGCGGTGTAAAAATGTAATATTAAAACTTTTTTTCATATAAATTTTCTAAAATTTGAACTGGTGCCTAAGTTACAGGTTTTTAAAAATAGTAAATTTTCAATTTTTTACCCCTATTAGCTCTTAAATAGGAGATGATACAAAAATATTTTCTTAGATAACTAATTCTGTAAAATCTTTATCCTAGCAACTAATTCTGAGGCGCTCTGTATGATCCTCAGAATTCTGCGTAGGATCTTTTTTTCTTTAAAATTTCAAAGCTCCATATTATAGAAGCGGAGATAAGAAGGAATCAAAATATTGTTTTCACATAACGGTTAATTTAAATAAAGCGAATTTAGAATAAAAAAATGCTAAGCAAAGTTTGAAATATATATTATATAAATTTAAAAAAAGAGCTTAAAAAAACAGAGAGAGGGACTGTATAGCTCCGTAATGGGTGGATTAAAAAGATAATACATAAAAAGATTAATTTTTTTATCAGACATAAATTGTCAAAAAATATGGTTGGTTAAAATTTCATTGCTCTATCTTTTGACCTTGTAGAAGTTTTCTAAACAGACAGAGAGACTATTGTATGAGTGAGAGTGAAATTATTAAGCAAATTTTTCGAAAATGTTTAAATAATAATAGCTAAAAATAACAATTAATAAATTTAAAGGTAATAATGAAAAAAAAAAAAAATAGATTACACTTGAATTTCGGTTTGTGTCCTTTATAAATATTTTGTATCCAAATTTTTTTTAAGTTTTATAAGTTTTAACAGTTTGTCACTTCTTGTACTGTTTTACTTTATTAAATATTTTCATTCATTCACAATTAAAATTTATAAATACCATAAAATTATAGAGATTCAATTTCCAAAGTCAAAGAAAAAAAAAGCAGAAACAGAAAAGGGACTTAAAAAAATGACAAGAATTATGATATAGATATAAATTGTCACAAAACATTTATTAATTATAAAACATTGTAAAATTTAGTAACTTTATATAATTTTTTATTCTTAAAGTTATTTGTTTTATTTTGTTTTTTATTTTTGTAATATTGTACAATTAGTATAAATCAAAGATTATGTTTTTGTTTCTAAAATTATAAAAAGTTCTAAAATTGAATTAAAAATCATATAAACAATAGATACCAATATTTCAATTTAATTAATTTTATTTTGTGTCACCTTTCTTTGGTTCCAATTAAATATAAAAAACAAAATAAAGGGGTTTAGATTTAAATGTTAAAAATATTCTTAAAAATAATAAGTCTTTATCTATATTGATACGATAAATATAATTCAATATTCTTACAAACTAATAATATTATTCCTTAGTTTTTTTTTTTGTTTTTTCCCCCTGAAAATTCCTCTTATTTAGTAAAATCTTTTTTATTACAATAATTAGAGTACATTAAGATTCACAGAATCAACCCAGCTAGTAAATGCGATAATAATTCTTAATCTTTTTCCCTTTCCTTAATTATTTGGTTATGATGTTGCAGTTTATGATCAAGTCACTGTTTCTTTTTTCAAACATCCATATTTCAAAAAACATTTTATTATTCCTATATGAATATTTTGTTTGTATATATATTTTTCGTATTCATATGTACATAAATGTATATTTTCTATGCATTTGAAAATTTTGCTTTTATGTATATTTTATTTTTGCTTTTAAAAAAAGAAAATGAAACGAGGAAGATTGCAGTAGAGTAGACTGTGTCAACTCTGGGATACCCGTATGAACCCGCCGTTAAGTACCGAAATATTATTTATGTTAATTTTGGAATTTGTATGATAACTAACCAGACCTGTTGCACTAAATTATTATTAGTGCAACAATTAAAATTTTATCGTTTTTTGTAAGATTTCAGATGCCTAGCTTCATTAATTTCCAAAATGTGCAAGCTACCTGAACCTGCTACTCTAGCACAACCAAATTTTACAGAAGTTGTTAGTGCACAACTCGACATCTTTTCACGAGATTTCTGATACTTAGCTTTAATTGACTCTGAGTTATTTTCATTTAAAAAGAGAAGTTGTACGGCAGCCACGCAAACCTGTTTTACCAGCTCAACCAAATTTGAAAGAAGTTATTACCCTAAAACTAGTTAATTTTTTATAAGATTTCAGACGACCAGCTTCATTAATTTCCAAGATGTGCAAGCTATCTGAACCTACCGCTCTAGCCCAACCAAATTTTCCAAAAGTTGATGGCATTTAACTTGACACCTCTTCACTAAATTTCAAATACCTAGCTTTCTAAATACCTAGAATTTGATTCTGAGCCGATCCATACCTTTGACACTATATCTAGCTCGACTCCTTTAAGGTGTCACATACGTAATGGAAAATTTATTATACCCTCGAATATAGTTCATACGGGTATAAAGAAATGAAAGAAACGCGATTTTTGATACACTTGTATTTAAATAAACAGAAAATATGTACGTGCATATATGTATGTAATAAACATGTACACAAATATTAAACTATACATAAAAGTTTTATATCTATTACCAAACAATATTAAATTTTTCCACATCATAGATAGTTAAAAAATGTGGTTCAAAAAAATTTTCTATTTAAGATACAACATACGGAGTCCTTGGAATTTCATAAAAATATATATATGTGAATACATAATAGTATGGTTCAGGTAAGCAATAAAATACCTTTTTTTTTTTTGGTATACAAATTCAAATAGGAAAGGAATACTGTTTATTTACATATGCGATAAAAAATAATTTAGGAAACATGTATATGTATATAATATGCATTATATACATTTATATTATGTACATATAAAAACTTTTATTAAGAAAAAGCAACATAATGCCGTTGTAAGATAATTTAATTGTATAGAACTGTCAGAAAAGATAAAGAAGGACACCGTGATATTGCATATAATAAAATATTTTTCAGGGACAACTATTTTTGCTAAAGTTTTTTAATTTTTTATTAATTTTTTTTGTTTTTCTTTTTTTCTTTACTTTTCAAATTACAATATCATTGTTCAAAGTTTCAGTGTTATTATTGCTTTTTTTTTTTTGCAAAGCAAACTTAATTATATTGTATTTAAAAAAAAGCTATAATTATTTTTTTTTTGAATTGACAGTAAATAGTGATAAAAAAAACAATGAATATTCAAAATGTTTTTTCCAAAATTAGAATTGAAAATTTTAGTAATTCAAGATAAAAATTTAAAAATATTTTATGGATGGTTTTATGTTGCATATATACGATTTTATTTCTATTTTATACATCTTTATACATCATTTATTTTTAGTTTTAAATCGAACATGTTTAAAAATATTTCATAATTTTAGAATTTTTAATACCTATGTTTTATTTTTTTAAGAAAAAATTTAAGCTTGAGCATTTTTTTTTTTGTGTCCACACTTATTTTTTATATTTTTATGAAAATTTTAGCTGTAGGTAATGTGTATGTATATTTTACAGTGACATCTAAATTACCAGGCAATCTTGTAGAAAATTTTAATCGAAATTTGAACGAAGTACACCCGATAATAATGTTCGTAAAATTTCTCTATTTTCTAGCATTCTTTTTCTTTTGTTCTTATTCAGTTCATATAAAAATTAAAAATATGACTTCGCTTTTTTATTTTTTAGTTTAGTCAGTACTGAGTAGTCAGGGCTCAGTGTGCTTAAGTACTTTAATCGAATTGGGTGTGTATTTTACAATTTCAGTAGAGTTTTTTTAAAACTCAATTTTGAGCATGCAAATGATTAAATTTTTTTAAATGATTTTCACAGTTAATAGAAAATATTCCAAATTTTATAAAAATAATATCAGTTATTATTTTCTACAGCAGAACAATAAGATCCTTCAAATTTGAGTTGAAAAATTCTGTTTTTCATACTAATTTGGATCTTATTTTTTAAATTCTCTCTTTACGCGATTGCTTGTATATAACCAGTAGTGTATGGGATACAAAATTTCTGGATTTCAAAAGAAAACAAAAAAATCATGATTCTAAACATACATATATATATGTATATGTCATATTGTAGTGTAGATTTTGTAATAGCAAAAAACGTATCCAAATATGTTTTTGTATTCAAAACTTAGCGGTAGGTCATAATACGAAGTGTGTTGCTGAAAACTACTAAATTATAATTATAGATTTTTTTTAATAAACATTAAAAATTGAACCTTTATCTGTAAAAAATACTTAAATATAAAAAAGAAAAATTTTTTTCTTATTAATTAGTTTGCACAGAATTTTATTTCGTTCGATTTACACGAAAACTTGGTATACTAAAAAAAATTAACAGATATTTCATAATAATAAAAAAAAAAAAAAACCAGCCCAATTATTTTTTTTTTTACTCTTCAAATAAAATATTAAATAAAAAAATAAAAAACCTTAAAATTTTTACAACCTTAGCTTACCTACGGTCTTGAATTTTATCACTTTTTATTATGGACAACATTTAAACCCATTTTTATGTATGTACACCATAAAAATGGGTTTATTGCACTTTATGCATGCATATGATGTTTTTTTTGTTATCCTTATAATTGCAAAAGCCACAACGCTTCCGTTTCCAGTTTTGTTAGCCTTGCGCTTGCTCAAAAATTAGTCTTTTTGAAATATTTTCCTAAGAACTAACCCTTTTACTTCTCAAGTATTTTCTTAAAGTTGAAATCTCATATCATATCAAAAAAAAAAAAAATTGAATTGTTTCCACAAGTATTTATATACTTACAAATCGCTTTCTAATACTCTTTTTTCTGTTTTATTGCTTGAATATGTGGCAGTATACTAAAATACAAATTTTTAAAGGAACCTCGGTGGCCTGTGGATAAGAGCGTATAAAATATGCTGTAAACTTCGAGGGAGTGTGGGTTCGAATTCCACACACGTCCTAAGAGTTATTCCCCCTTACTACATTTACAGCCACGCCTGAACAGGAAAGGCTATGTAATTTCCTGTCCACATTTATTTGGCAGAGCAATGCATTAAAAAAAAATGTTTAAATGCATGCTGTAAAATTTTTGTACTTGTAGCAAAAAGGTTAAACTTTTTTTTAGTACACTAAAATTCTAGCTTCAAAATTTTCAATATAAATCAAATTCTGGGGTAGTCAAAAAATACGAAAATTTAATGAAAATTATTCATACAAAATAATGTTTCACACCATATTATAATTTTAACTTTAAAATTTTATATTTGTTCAATTGTTTAAGATCTCGAAAAAAAAACCATATTTATAAATTTAAAAAATCATTTTAAGTGAAATTTGAATAAGTGAAATTTATTAAGTTTTCTTTTCCCCCCTCATTTAAACACTTAAATTTATTCAGAAACTAAATTTGTAAATTTAAATCCTATATTTAAAAAAAAATTAAAATTAAAATAAATGTTATCTTGATGATATAAAATACAAACATAAAATACATAAAAAAAAAAATTTTAGTTTTTCACAACTGTCATATTTTGTTGACAGCTACATATATATAAAATAAAACCACAAAAAAACTATATTATATTATATTGAAATTTGTATATTAATAAAACATTATCTATTTTTGTTTTTTTATTATACATAATATATTATAAAATAACAAAAATAAATATTCAATTTTGCTTTGCTTGATTTTATTGAAACAAATGAAATTTATTTTTTTTTTTTTAATTATATATTTTTACTATTTTAATTATAATTTTTAAAGCGAGTTACGAAATATTAATATAATTTTATAGAGTTAATCAATTCAAAGTTATTTAAAATCGGGCATTAATTATAAATATAAAAATGTAAATATTAATAAATTACATAATTATTTAATAGAAAAGCAAATATGTTATAATAAAGCAGTCTAAAGAAGAATACGACTTTTATTTGAGTATAATTGTACACATCACAAAAACATTTTAAATACATTCAAATAATTTATTAAATCTATATTTGTAATTTATAATAATTTATATATCATAATCTAATCTATATCTATAAGTTATGCAAATAAAAACTTTTTTAGTTTTCAGATCACGTGATCTGTTATACGCTTAAAATGCAGGGGATAATTACAGAAATAATTTGGAATTTTTAAAAGTAGTAGTTAATAGTGTAAATTTTTGTTTTAAGAATGTTTAACCCATTTTTTTTTTTTAAATGATAAATTTTATTTTTAAGTCGTGCCTACTTCAAAACTAAAAAGCCTACAAACTAAACTGATAGTGGGCTATAAAGATAATTTGATAAGCTTTATATTCTCTTTTTAATTTTTCCAACATTTTCAGTAGTTCTAATTCTGTAAACATAACTCCAAAATAACATATTTTAAAAGTTATAAGTCTTTAAATTCTCATAACTCCTTTGGGGTTCGAGATAAACCGCCTCCTCCCAAAGAATTTTTTGTTCGTTGTGATGCTCTCCATCACCTCCTGCTCTATGTAAAAGTTAACATGGGACACCCTGTATATCATTCAAGTAATATATACGATATGTCGAAAAACATAATTACATATATAATATGTATGTATACCAATAAGATATATATGTAAATATAAATTCTTCAAGCTACAGTTATACATTTTACGTTTATTTCAATTTTTTCGTATTACATATCATCCTCGACAAATTATCGATGGATACAAAAGTATCCAAAGGGATCAATTTTTGGGCCGGACTTGTTTAAAATTTATATAAATGACATTATTTCCTTAAAACTAAACGGAGTAGTCCAACTTTATGCGGATGATACTGTAATAAAGTATGCTTGCGTTAATGAAACAGAGTTAAAGGATACTCAAATTTCTTATTTAGCTGCTATTAATGAGTGACTTGTGAAACATCGCCTCCTGTTGAATTCAACCACAACTAAAGTTTTGTTCTTTGAAAATTAATGTTTTAGCAATAGTAAAATTATTTTTAATAACCAAAAAATTAACATTGTTAAGCCTTTTAACTGCTTAGAGGGCTAATTATAGATAGTAAGCTTAAATGGTGTGACCATTCAGAACATATTGCAAAAACAAATAGCTTCCTACGTTTTTATTTGAAAGAGATTAAAAAAATATTTAAATGAGAATTCGCTTTATTGCATTAACTCATCGTTTATTGTATCAAACTTGGTTAACATAAACCCTGCTTGGAGTAATTCACTGGCTATTCACTTATCAAAGTTAGATAAGCTTAACAAAAAAGCCATTAAAATAAATAATCTCCCTGTAACACATTCATCTCATTTACTCTATACAGGTATCTTAGTCTACTGGGAAAAAGGAGCTATATGTGATTTCTTTCAAAATAATAAAAAATTTAATTAAGTACAATTTAAGGAAAGGAATAAATCCAACTTTTATTTATCTCTATTTAAAACAGACAAACAAAAGCGAAGCTACTTATATAATTGTTTGAAGCTCTACAATGAGTCAACACCATTGGTAAAGCAAATAGATAGCATAGTGGTGTTCAAAAGAAAAGTGAAAGAATTATTATAATACTTTGATGAATACGTTATAATACTTTATAATACTTTTAATGTTACATAAAGAACAGTAAAATAGAATTTGTTAAATAGGAATAAATTACTAACTTGTTACTAATTTTAATTTTAAATACAAATATAAATTGGATTGTAATGTAAAGTAAAAGCTTAATTTAAGGAATTATTTTATTTTTATAAAATATTTTTGTTTTTTCTTTTATTAATTTGTTAAATTTAATTTTTTTTTTATTTATTTTTTTTTTCTTGTTTTATTTTGTATAATGTTATTTAAATTAAGGCCCCTTTAAATATTAATTTAAGAATTTATAAAATTATAAGACCAAACAGCTGTTAACGTTACGGATATCTAATTTATTCTTTATATTATGTTATACTGTTTAGCAAAAATTGGAAAAAAATTGTTAGAAAGTTTGCTAGAAAATTGAGAAAAAGCAAGTCACACTTTCGTGAATTTTAAGGTAACCCTATATTGTTAAGAAATATTTTTAACAGAAATAAAAATATTATGTTGGAGCTTTAAATATTGTATATTACTTCAGAAAAAATTTGGGCAGATATTTAAAAATAGGGAATTGTCAATTTTTAACTCCCTACAGCTCGTAAACGGAGCATGATAGAAAAATATTTTCCGAAATGACTCATACTCATACAGAAATGGCTCATACTTATGTTCAAAGATCTAACTACCTAAAATAGGGGATTTTCAGTTTTTGACCCCTTACAACTCCTAAACGGGGGAAAACACAAAAATATTTTCTGAAATTACTCATTCTTATTTTCAAATATCATTTGAAAGATAGAAGGGGTCAAGAATTTTCCTAAAATTGAGTTTTGCATGATGATAAATTAAAATACCGTTTGGCAAAAGTATATATTTACTACATACATATTATAAATAGATAATAAACGTAATTATCGTTTGGCGTTTTCAGATTAAAGATTTACTTTATAGAACTGGTGTTATAACAATTTAAATAAAAGGATTTTTCGAACTTAGGCAGCTTTAGCTCCGTAAAGGATGGGGCTACAGAAACAAGTTTTTCCGTAAAATTAATTTTTTTACGATGTCTTTTTTACGGTTACTCTACTTCAAACGATGTAAATCTTTTGCAAAATTTTTATGAAAAATGGTGAGACGAAAAGACGAAAATTGTTCGAGAGTTACCCGAAATTTGGGTTCTCTGGAAAATATCTTGAAAGATCTCAAACAAAAAAAAAATAGTAAACCCACAAATTGATTCAAAAATATTTCGTGTTAATCTTAAAAGTCTATATAGCTTTGTTAGTTTTTGAGGTATCGTGCTGACGGACAGACATGTACAGAAAAAGTTTCACCGAATAGTTAGTTTTATAGTCTACTTAAATTTAAAAAAATCGTTAAAAAAATTTGCTAGAAAAATTTAGAAACAGCAATTCACACTTCTGTTAATTTTAATGTCGGGCGTATATTGCTAAGAAAAGTTTTTAACAGTAATAAAAATATAATGTTGGAACTTTAAATTTTCTATATTACTTCAAAAATATTTGGACACGTGTTTAAAGATAGGGAATTGTCAATTTTTAACTCCCTACAGCTCGTAGACGGAGCATGATACAAAAATATTTTCCGAAATGACTCATACTCATACCGGAATGGCTTATTTTCAATTTTTCAAGTTTTTCACTTAAATCGTTTGGAAAAGATGTGATATCTTTAGGTTGTAGGTTGAAATCTGAGTTGGAAGAATCATATATAAATCATAGTTCCAGAAATTTATAAAACTCTCCCAAATTATTTTTATAAGCTGAAAAATTAAAAAAAAATTTATTATTATCAGAGTGACACGCTATAAACACAATAACGGGTTCGTACGGATATTTAAGCGTATTTAAGGGTATTTATTAAATATAGATAAATATATAATTCATTTTTTTTTTAAATTAGTTTGATATATAAAACATATGTTTTATTAGATTAATGGATACAAATAAAAATGATTGATAGAAAAGTATATAACATAAATATAAATGTACTAAACTATCAATATAATTAAATTAGTTTTTTAATCATTTAATTACATAAATAATTAACCATTCAAAAAATTAAAAGTGTTATTAAATTACAAATATTATAATAAACCAAAAACCATTAAAATCCTTTAAAAAAAAAAAGATTTTCTTATAATGTACGGTAATACATAAAAACTATAAATTTTAAAAATAAAATAAAAAGATTATCAATTATCTCTTCATTATTTTCAGAGCAAAAATAAATAAATAAATATTCATATACGCAAAAAGAAAAATATGTAATAAATTTCTGAGATTATTTAAAGTATCTAAGAGTTTTTATATTTTATTACTGTTATTATAATCGAAATCAAATTGTTTATATGTATTTATTATTAGGATTTTCTAACATTCATTCTTTTATTCTCTCTTTTTCCTTGTTTTCCCTATTTTTTTTTCCTTTTATATAAGTATTTATATTTTAAGATATCAATCAATCTAATTCGTTTAATTACAGGAACATTAACATTTTTATTTGAGTTTTATTTGCGCATTTATTATCTTACATTTGTAACAATATTTGTACACTAGTAAGTATGTAGGTATATACATATAAATGGTTGATACTTTTACCAATAATGTTAATAAATTATTTTCTTTGAGACCATTTCTATACAATTTGTTCATATTTCACTATATACATTATATATGTATATATAAATTTTTTTTTTTTTGTACCTACTACCATTATAACTGCTTTTATAAAGCATTTGAAAAGAGTGAATAAAATTTATCAGTTTCTTGAATTGAATAATAAAAAGTATTTTAAAAGACCTAAAAGTATGCAATGGTTTGAAGAAAAACTTTAAGGAATAAAATATTTTTTTATTTGGGGCCTAGGTGGCCTAGTGGTTAAGCACTTGACTTATTAACAGAGGGAGTGCGGGTTTAAATTCTGCAGAGGTAAGAAATTTTATTAATTGAAAATAAATCCCCTGTGCTACCAAATATAGTATAAATATATAATATAAACAAAACAAATAATCTATAATTATATAATTTAGTAGTTTTCAGCCACACATTACGTATTATGACATTCCGCTGAGTTTTGAATACAATACATATTCGGATACGATTTTTTTATTACAAAATCTATATTTTCATATAACATACATATGTATGTTTTAAATAATGATTTTTTTGGTTTCCTTTTGGAAGCAAGAAATTTTGTATCCCATAAAAATGTTTGTAATTTAGATGTCACGGTAAAATATAGTTACACACCAACTGCATGGCCCCTAGTATTAATGTATAAATTAATAATAGTATTCGACTTATAAGGGTCTTAGTAGCCGATGGTCTTGTAATATTGCAATATTCTATGTGATTTGTAATATTAATAGAAATAAATAAATAAAATTCTTTCTTTAAACGAAGGAGTCTGAGTTAAAATTCTGTAATTTTTCTTAACAAATCCCTCATATAAAGTTGATATATAATAAAATATAAAGGCAAGTATCTTATATGCACCGATAGCCTATCAAAGTCTTCGAAATTATAAGAAAAACCACAAAACGAGTCCGGTCCGATAAACTTTGCAAAACAGCTACTTATTCAACTAAAGAACAAAGTTAAGATCATGTTCTTAGTTGTAATAATCGAATCGCTACACTTCACACATTTACGCCTTTTTCTAAAAATACAATAAACCTTGAGGCACCCAAAATGACACTTAAATTTATATAAAGTAAATGGTCAGTCTATATATACACTCCAATACAAAACAATTAACATCCTACAAACAAAGCAGCACATCCTTCTAGAATGCACTGTCCTTTTATTTTTGTGTTTGATTTTGTATTCACTAATAAAACATAAACGCCATTTCCTATAAAAAAATTTCTTATATTTTTCCTATTATTTCGTATATCTTATTATACACGACAATTTATTTTACACGTTAGATAGTTTAGAGCAAAAGACCTATTTTTCTCCTTTTCATCCATGGTCACTATTATAAACTAAATCATTTATATTAACAGTTTTTATACTATATCTTAATTTTATTTTATATTGTCCTCTTTTTCTCACACAGAATCATCATTGAAAGTTAAATCAAAAACACACAACAATAGATTTCTTTTATTAACATTTTTACTTTTTATTTTTTGCATTTCAATATTTCAAATTGTATAATTTTAAAATAAACACACAATTGTAACTTTTACTTAAGAAGATAAAACAAAACAGAAAAGAAGAAAAATAGGACTAAATACAATTGCTGCTTATTGTTAAAGATATAAAATAAATATAAGAGAAGTATTATCTTAACAAAATAAAGAATTGAAAAACAAGAAGAAGTGTACAAAAAAGAAACAACACAACACTAATATTTGTTTTATTTTTTTTCTCTTTTCAGTTCAAATAAAAATAAGAAAAAATTGTTCATGTAAATGTATCTAAAGATACAATGTAAAGTATATGCAGACACTATCTTGTATACATATATAGACTGAACGTAACAAAAATTCAATTCAATTTTACAAATTTGTTTTAACTAACTCTTGTCTTTATTTGCTTCAGTACACAGACCGACTTCTTCATTTTATAAATGAAAAAAACAAAAAAACAAGCGAAATAAAAAAGGAAGAAAATAAAAAGATATTTTACCTTAAGGTGAAATTGGTTCTTGTCTTGTGTACACATACGAAATATATTTACAAAAACGAAAAATAAAACGAAATGCCATTATCAATTTTCTTAAATCATTCTGCAGTGACTCTGCAATGTTCTTTGGCTTAAAAAATATCTCAAGTGTTTTCTTAATATTATATACAATTTTTTTTTTTTGTTTTTTGTGTATTTTATTTTTGTCATTTCTAAAAACATCTTCAAATTTTTGTTTTTATTTTAACATTTTATTATAATTTATCTATAAGATAATAAAATTTAATTTTTATTTGAATTCTTGGAAACAAATTTAAAGTAGAAACTTTGCAGATCTTTGCAGATACATTTAGTTAGTCCTTTGTGGTTATAGAAGAAGAAAAAAAGGTAAATAGATGTTTAATCTTATACCTTATGTTCTGTTTTTTTTTTTAATTCAAATTATATTAATGGAAAATTGAAAAAAAATAAATAAATAAAAATAAAAAATGATTTTAAATGCAATAAATATCACAAATTGAAAAATTGTTAAAATTAGAATAATTTTTTTTTAAATTACAATTTTTAACTCTGTGCCAATAAATCTTAAGATTTTATCGGTCAAATCTTCAAGTTTTAGTACAAAAGAAATAAGAAAAAAAATCTGAAATTGTGTTAAAAAATTAAAAAACAAAAAAGATAAATTTGAGAATTTGTCAGTTTTCTATCTCAGTCACTATCATGCTTTGAATACTAGATTTAATGTTAAATTTAGTAGCAAACAAAAGTTCTAACAAAAAATTTTTCAACACTTTCATCTCGACTTTGCAAAATTTTCCTTTCAAGAGATGGATGAAACTTAAAAAAAAAAAACTTTAAACAAATGGTATTTTAATAACTATTTCTGAAAAAAAAAAACAAAAACAAACAAAACTAGAAAGCGAAAAACTTTATGGAAAAAATTTCTTTGAAAAAAAATATTTGTGAAATTACAAAAAAAAAAGTTTCATTTGCCAAAAAGTAAAACTTTTCAACGAATACTCTGACTTAGATAACAAAAAATAAATAAAATTAAAAAAAAAAAAAGAACAACAAAAGTAAAAAAAAAAAGAAATTTTTTATTGTATATATTTCTAACGATCTTAACGTCGTCAAGCAATTCAAGCATATGAAAAAAAAAACCAATTTTAGTAATAGTTATAAGTGCTTTAGAATTGATAAATTTTCAAAATTCCTCAACCTCATTAAAAGTTTTAACCTGAATGCCTAGTGGCATTTAAATAATTTACTGGTCAGTATAGCAAGTATCGTAAATTGGTTGAAATTTAGTACCATTTGTTTAACAATGCTAACACTTTTTTTTGTTTATTCCTGAATAACCTGAACCAGCATTAAATTCACCTTGTTATGTTTGCATAAATACATTACAACAGTTAAATAACAATTTGAAAAATATTGAGTACAAAGACCTGGTACAAAACATCTGAACCTTCTTAAATTTCTTACAGGCATTTCTTAACACGAAATTTAAAAACTGTAACAGATAAAGGCCTACACATTAGTAGTCCAATAGCAATTACTTCTATAATATATAATATTGCTCTTCTCTAAGAATTTATAAAATAACATAACATAGCATAACATAAATATCTTTCTTCATAATTACCTTCCAAATTTTTCCCCTTCAACCTCCATAATCCTTATAATCCCAAACCAAATTTTCCAAACATCCTTCCGACATCCTTTCCACATTCCTTATTTCCAAAACCAAACTTTGCATTATGTCATTATGTATTAAAGGACACATTCTAAAATTTGATTTTAAAGAACCTCATGCATTTTCTTTGACTGACTCTCAATGTTTTCCACCGTGCCTCATAAAAAAAAAAAAAGTAAATACATATTATGTTATTAGTATAAAAGAGAATATTTCAAACATTATAATATATAGCTGTTTTAATAAAGCTACATTAGTTAAAGAAATCATTTTCAATATTTAACTTTCATATGATCTTACAACATGACACCAACTATATCATCATGATGCAAAAGGACAACAAAATTCTTTATTTTTGAACATTATTTTACAGGAATTTACCACTTTCACGTACGCTTCCTTTTTTTATTTAACACATTAAACTATTTTTTTTTTTTTTTTTTTGTGTCCTAGTCGAGGTTTCCCAGTTTTTCAACCTTTTTATCTTGTTTTTTTTTTTTTGTTTTTTTTTTTGTAACACATAAATAACTTCAACATCTTCCCACTTAAACAGGATATTACAACAATATTTTAGTTAAGTGAAGAGAGAATACCTTACTTACTAACATACATATATAATATGTTTCATATATAAAAATAGATATTAATATAATATGACAAAAGAATAGTAATCCTTTTAAGAGGGTCAAAGAAGTAAAGCTCAAAATAACAACCATTAACTAACGAAAAAAAAAAAAATTGTTAGAAAAAAAAAACACCAGAAATGTTAAAGTTGCATTGGAAAAAAATAAGGGTGAACAAGAGTAAAATAAAAAACAAAATTTTTTTTCTTCCATAGTTTTTAACCGAAACAATAGAATATTTTTAAAACTTTGTACATACATTTAAATGAAAAGCCTATCATACTCTTTATGAGCAGAAAAAAAAAAAAACAAAAAAAAAAAAATTATCCCCTTCTAAATTATATTTATTGACCCTTTTCTTGCATATTTTTCATTTATTTTCATTATTTTATCATATAGGTTGGTTAAAACACAACTAAAGCATAATTTACAATGTATTTTTCCTTGTAAATATACTCTACTTTTATATGTATAAAAAGAAGGGACATGATTAGTTCACCTCAACATTTATTGTAAATGAATGATTTTTAGAAAACAAAAAAAAAAAACTGTAGTCTATATTAAAGCTATTGAGTGTAATAAAGAAAATAATTTTTGAATTATTTTAAAAGTTAATTCAAAAAACATAAAAGACAAAAAAAAGGTTCAAAAGTTGATAATAAATTAGTTAAATCAATGATTGATAACTACTTCCAATTGAATGAATTAATAGATATATTTTCCAAAAGACTAAATTTTTAAATCTTTTCCTTTCATTTTTTTATTTTCTTTTGAACATAATAAAATTTTCTATTATTTTACATAAGAGCTATTGTAACTATGTGAATTAGAATAAGATTATAAGAAAGTATAAAATATCTTAAGAACCATCAAAAAATTAAATATTAGTAGATCTAATTGATTGAAAAAAAAAAAAAAAAATATATCTTTAAGTGAAAATAAAACTTTTTAAAATATTTAGAATATTAAAATAAAAAATTCTCTATTTCTGTTACTTTTTGTAATTTTGAAAAATTTGTTGAAAAATGGTTTTAAGAACTTTAAAGTTTAAAAGTTTTCTTTCAGCAATAATTTGGGACAATACTTTTTAAAAAATATAGTTTGTTTTCGGATAAAAATATATTGCGGGTTTTGCAGTTATTGTAGTACTTTATAGACCCAAAGCATCTGAGTGTTTACTCAAAAAAAAAAATCTGATTTATTTTATATCTACAAGTTATGTAAAAATCTTAGGAGTTTGAACGGTTTTCTCACTGAATCAACCTTATAACAAAATCAAAATTTTTAAAAATCTACAATTTTCCTCAAGACTTTTGATTAAACCTTTGATTGTAGGATAATTCTTTAAATGCACATAGCTTAAAACAACCTTAAGATTCTTATAATTAACTTTAGAAATTATATGGATTTTGGACACCTTTAATGCAACTAAATAAATTATTAATAAAAAAATAATAATATTAAATTTTCATTCAAATAAATTCGGATTAATTGTCATTTCTTTACCATTGCAAAATCAATTTATCTTATATTAAAACTTAATATTTTGGAAAAGAATTTTTCTTTTTTTTTAAATGGCATATAAAATAAATTAATAATTCTGTTTATTTCTTATATTTTATTTTGCTATTTAAATCCTTCAACTATAAAAGTGCATCAATTTAATTTTTCTCTTCTGTACAATCAAATTTCCCAATCGATTCCTTTCATTATATGTTCATACATAGAATTTTTATAGTCAAAAATGAAGAAATGAAAAAGTGTTAAAACCAACAATAAAATTAAAAAGTTATAAAAAAATAAAGTAATTTTTAAGTAGAAAAAAGAATGAAAATTTTGCATCAGTATAAAAAAATATCAAATTTTCAGTATAAAAAAATATCAAAAAAATATAAATTTTCATCAAAAAAAAAAAAAAAATTCAATCCGATATGAAAATACACATATTATAATAAAAATTGAAAAAAAAAAAAAAAATAATGGTGCATTCATGTTTTATGATCACTTTTTTTTTACCATAATTTTATTTAATAAAAAAAAAAAACGGAAAGCAAAAAACGGAATATTTTGCTTTACTTGATAGAATTTTGGGATATAAAATATTTCTATGTATAAAGAGATGAACCAAAAAACAAAAAAAAA
This sequence comes from Poecilobothrus nobilitatus, assembly GCA_947095535.1. Taxonomy (NCBI): domain Eukaryota; kingdom Metazoa; phylum Arthropoda; class Insecta; order Diptera; family Dolichopodidae; genus Poecilobothrus; species Poecilobothrus nobilitatus. The sequence continues at coordinate 186,798,869 of OX352774.1, read as the reverse complement.
AAAAAAAAACAAAAACGTAAAATTCAATCAGGAAACAATGTCGATATTACCTTTCAGAAAATATTCAAGTTATTTTCACATTAGTTTTATTAAATCGGTAAGAGAAAAGAAAAAATGAAAACGAAAATCATGCTAACCATAAAATTGAAGAAAAAAAAAAAAAAACACTAACAGAATTGTAATATAGTTGCAGAAAAATAGAATTATATTTTTACCGCAAGAACTTTTTCGTCTTGCAGTTTCAAAAAATATATCCCCTAAACCTTATAAAAACTTAATTGAAAATATAAAAAAATCTGACAAAGGCCAATTGATGCTTTTGATCTTTTTTGATTCTAAGCATATTATTTGCACTTAGAGGAATCGGAAAAATATTTATATAAAACAATTTTATAAAAGAAATAAAAATTAAAAGTTATACTCAAGTCGTTGGCTTCAAAAGCCAAACCATTGGCAGGACATACAAAAGTGACAAAATTGCTATGAAATTCATTAAAATCAAGGTGATCCAATAGAAATTTTTTTTTAGGACAATCTTAATATATTTTCATCATACTCCTTCAATTTTGGCACATCCATCCCTATAGCACTATATTTTTGAAGATTATCACTAATAAAGCATTAATATAGCGATTAAAAGCTTGAATTGAACATTAGAATAATATACTTGATCCTTAGAAAAATCCCTTGATTAAGCGGTACATTAGTACTAAGGACAAATTTTATTATATATCTTATATTTTGAATCAATTATTTCATAAACCTTCCGATAATTCCCACTTACTCACGCAAATAAAAAAGTAAAAATCTACCAATTATTTTTTTACAAATGGAATTCTGAATCTAATACCAATAAATTTAAAATGTACAATTAATTCTATAGTAAAAAGAAAGGTTTATATAGGCACAAAAAAAAATTTTTTTCCTAATATTAAAGGTTTATCAATAGTTTACGTATAGTTTTGTATGCCACTGTATATAACAAATAACAATGCATATTCAATTGATAATTCCTTGCTCATACATGTATACGTATATTATATTGAATGTATTAAAAAAAAAGTAAATCCCTTATTATTTTTATAGCTTCCTTAAATATTTTTCTTTGAATTTTTATATTTTATATAAAATATATTATATATCTTACAATATATATAATAATATATTTATATTATATTTATTTTTCGTCATAAAACCAAGAGAATATAGAAAATATCCACTTCAATATATACATATTATAATATAGATATATAATAAAAATGCATTTCAAGAATGAAGTCTTATTCTTTATAGCTTTATCTTACTTACTTTCGTTTTCTATTTGTTTTCTTCATGTTTTCTACATATACAAATGTAGATATGATTCTGTAATAATGTGCTATGGATAAAATTTAATTTCTTCGGGAAATTTATTTTTGCTGTAATTTTACAGAGCTTAAATTTTCATTTATTCAAATTTATCCATTTTTTTGATTTCATAAAACTCTCGAATATATAAAGCAATTGTAATGATTTACTTAATAGATTTATTTTTAATTTAGTATAAAATTCACTAGTTACAATAATTTAATTCTATTTGAATAGAAAAATTTCAAAGAGATATAGAGATGTACCGTACACCATCAAAGAATCTAATTAGACATTCTGCCATATCACTTTTTAAAATATACTGCACTTAGAACTTTTTACCACAATTTAATTCTTCTTTAAATCGAGTCAGTATTGGTTTACTGTGTTACGGTTTAGTGTTTACTGTGAAAATTTATTAATTAGAATAATTAGTCAAATATTTTTTTCTAGAATAAAAAAAGCATTCTAATAATCAAAACTTTTGATAAAAGTTCCAAATTATTTTCGTAATTTTGGTCGTTAAAATCTTCTTTTTTTTTTTGCGAGACTAAATTCCCTTTAGTCTTGGAAACCCCACCTTCCTTTTAAACCAAACATTAGGTTAGAACATGTGGTACAATGTACTGTTTAGTTTGGTGATTGGGAAAAGAGGTGTAAAGGAATAAGAATAAAGGAAATTGGGAAATATAGGAATTTAAAACAAAGTTGTTGATTTTCTTCTTGAATTTATTGATATCAACATATCTTTCTTTTTTTCAAACACGTTATGATTGCCAATTTTAGATAATACTTCCGGCGGCAAGCTATTCCATATTCACGCTGTACGCATTACAAACGAAATTCCATGTGAGAATCTTTTAAGTTATACGGGTTATAATTAGGGGTTAGTCTGTGCGAAAATTTTTTTTTTGAATACATTTAATTTTAATACGAGTGATTTAAAATATTTTATTTCAAAAATTTGGTAACCTGTAATAAAACCAATTGTAATAAAATGAAAAACCGCGAAAATTGCAATTTTGTTTTTAATAGAACATTGAAATTGCAAAAAATAGTCAATATTGAAGCTGTAATATTTTGAAAAGGTAACTATGAAAAATTTTAATTCCAATTTATTAGTACTTTACTTTTATATTATATGTGTAAAAAATATAAAGCAGGAGGAAATCAAAAACTGAAAAGTGAAATTTTTTATCATTTTATTTGAGACATAACTACCAACAAAAAGCCACCAGAACTTCAGCTATGAAACTGAAGTTCATTTAGAAAAAAAAATGAAACTTAAATTTGTTTAAGGGGCAATAAATTTCATCAAAACTTTTACATACTTATGACAATCTTAAGTCAAATCCAATTTATTACAGTTCACCAAAACCTCATTTTAATTCAAAACATTACACTTCTTTTTTAAAAACCCTATACACTCTTTATTTTACTATTTAATTTAATCTTAACTGCTTTACATTTTGAATTATTTTCAAATATATTTTAGTTTCGATTTTTACTCAGAGCACTGAGCACTATACACATGATCAATTTTTATACACAAACATTAATTAAAACTATAAAAATTAAAAATATACGTATAATATTGATTCTTATTTAAAAATTTTCTTTTTAAACCATTAAATTACAAATTTTTCTTTCTAATAAAAATCAATTTTCTAACATAAAAATTAGTATCTATGTTGCAGTAAAATTTACTCTAATAATTTTAAGGTTTAAAATTTTATCTATATATATACAATTTTTCTATTAAAAAATTTAATTTTTAAAGCAAAAAAACTTTAAAAATTAAATAGAAACACGTTCACTTATTATCCTTGAAATAAAAAAAAAAAAAAAAAACAATAAACACAAATAATGATTATATCAGAACCAGAAATAAAATCAAATCAAGCTGAAGCGCAAATAAACACTAAGTATACACAAACAACTTCTAAAATTATAAAGAAAAAATATAGGCCAAATTATGTTTCAATATAATAAAGTTCAATCGATTGGAAATCTGTCTGTTGAATAAATGATGGTCAACAACCAAACAAAACAGAAAGCATAAAACAAATATCATAGTACAAAAATCATTAAATGCAATCACATATGAAACATAACACACACTTTTTTTTGTTTTTTTTTTTTCAATAAATTAACTTAAGGCATTTTTAGAACCTTTTGAATCTGATTATTTCAAAGTATTTCAATTAAATTTAATATTTGTATACATAGAGATACATACTCTCAAACATATAAATGGGTCATATAAATATTTAAGGCATATTGTTCTATCTAGAATCAAGTAATGGTAATTTATATTCAAGTCGTTAAATATACACTGAAATACAAACAAAAAAAACAAAAAAATTGCATTTTCTGTTGCTTTTGTTATTTTATCCTTAATTTTTTTTTCGCGGATTTTTTAATGTAAAACAAATAAAAAGTGGCCATTAAATATGGTGTATTCTGGTGCGAGAACTAACAATCATATAAACAAATTTGTATAAATAAAGAGAAGCAAAGAGATTGGGTTTACAATACAATAAAATGGGTGAATATTCAATATACGCATAGTGTATGTCTACCAATTTGTGAGTTGGTTTTCCCGTCAGTTTTTTTTTTTTGTTTGAATTTTTTTTTTTCCCCTTTTCAAAAATAAATAATAATTCGTTGTTTTTTATTCTTTTGGCTTATATGGGATAAAATAATCATCATGATCAGTATCATCATAGCCATTTGTATCATCATCATTATTATATATAGCTGCCAGCAACAGTAAAGTAACATTGCATAAAGATGACTACATTGCACCGGAAAAAATTAACAAATTTGAATGCATTTAATCCCTGACCATAATCCTTTTTTAAACAAGCTACCGCTAAAAAAAAAAGGATAATAATATAAATGAAGGACAAATAAATAAAAATCACCAAAAAAAAAAAAAAAAAAACATATAAAAATATATAGGGAAAAAAAATCACCACAAAAATCGTTTCTTTTTTTGTTTTGTTTTGTTTCAATAACAATAAAATACAAAAAATAAACAAATATAATAAGTTATATCTGATAATACTGGGATCCATTACTTATATTAAATTTTAATTTGTTAAGGAAACTTTAAAGCAGTATGTACAATTAATATTTGACATTGTTTTTAGTAATTTATTTAATTAATAATAAAAAAAAATTTAAATTCATTTTAAATTACATTCAGAGTTTTAAAAAAAGTTTCACCTTTTAATTCCAGTAAAATATTTTGTAATGATAGTTTTAATAAATATGTAATTGTTTTTTACAAATTCGTAAAAAAAAAGTAATTACCGTCATTAAAAATGTATCCACATTACAAATACGATACGATAATTAAATTCTATCGTTTTCTGTATGAAAGATCGGCATATTGATTAGTAATTTAAAATGAAAAACTTGATGATTCAAAGGCTTACCTTACATTGATAATGAATTATACTAAAGTGAATATTGAAGAATCTTTAACCTTGCAAAGTGTAATAAGAGCAAAATACTGGCACAGTTTTTAAAATGTTTTTGTATATACTTGTTGTGAAGCAAAAACGTGAAATTAAAAGACATTTATTTTTAAATTATTTTAAATATCTCACACTACGGACAGCTCCGATAAAACAACCAAAACCAATATGGTAATCTTAGAAATTCGTATGAAAAAAAAATTTTTTGATCCTAAAGTCATGGTTGCCTTAGTGGCCTAGTAGGTAAAAACGTATAAAATGCTCTGTCGAAGTATAAAATGCTCCAAGGGAGTGTGTTTTTAAAACCCACACACGTCGTAAGAATAATTTCTCTTTGGCAGAGCAATAAACTAAAAGAAAAAAAAAAATTTATATATACGCCTAGAAATATGCAATCTAGCTGTTCACACCTATTTCCTACACTTTTATTAGCCCATCAAGTATTTTATTTATTCTAAACGATATTATTTTAATTGAATAATAAAAAACGTTTTTACAATAGACCCTAAATTTAAAAAAAATAAAAACATACAACAGAATTAAAAAAAAAAAGATAATAAAAACAGAACCAAATCAGAACATATTCACAGCACGTTTGTTTTATTTTTTGTTTTTTTTTGTATATTTGATAGCAAGTATGTACAATTTTATGTATATGCACAAATATATTAATATATTATTATATGTAAATTGTTTTTATTTAAATTTCAGAAATTTCAATTTATTTATTTTTTTTTTTTTGTTTTTTTTATTTCAATTTTGTTGATTTAATTTCCATTTTTTTAAATATTGTTGGTTTATTTTATTTTATTTTTTTTTGTTTCTGTTAAATAAAAAAACAATTATTATAAATTTATTTTATATTTTATACATATTAAATGTTTGGAATTAAAAATAATAATAAATAAGTTGAAACAAAAAAAAAAAAAAATTACCAACACTAGCGTTAAATATCGTAAACATGTAGTATTGTTGACCGATTAACGAACCATTTATAATTTTTGTTTTATTTTTTAAAGATCATCATCATAATTATCATTGCTATCATCATTGTCAGAATCATCAGTATTAACTACCATCAACATCAATTATAATAAAAAGAATAAAAAAAAATATTGTAGTAAAGAAATTAAAAAAAAAAAAAAAATTCGAAAGTAATTTTTTTTTTGCAAAATACCAATATTTAAAATGTTACGTTACATTACGAACATTAAAATTTAAAACTAAACTTTCATCATTAATTGTATAAATTTATGAAAGTAAAAATAACCGCGAGACTTTGTACATTTAATGTTAATTCGTCAAAGCTTTAATTTAAAATTTCAAAATTTTAAATTAAAGTATAATAAAAGTATCTATGTACCTTATCTTACCGTTATCAGCTCTTTATTATAAGACATAAACAATATAATGAAAATTAAAATTTAAAATTATAATATGACCTAAGATGTTAAGTAAATCTTAAGTAAACCTAAAAAAAAAATTTTTTCAAACAATTTTCACTCTTTAATCAATTTTAATATGCAGTTTTTCTATATATAATTATTTAATTTTAGTACCCTAAGTTAATATGAATTGACGATATACGAGGTCGTTTGAAAAATTAATATTAAATTAGACGTATATAATAAAAACAATTATATGAAATTAAAATTCGTAACAAAATATGAAAAGTACAGCAAGAAATTGCAATGAAAAGTTCAAATAGACGTTAATTTAAAATTTAATTTTAATTTGCTTAGTCATTTCTAATGAGTTCGTTAAAACATATCAAAGTCTAAATACACAAAATCTAAATTTAATTCAATGAAAATTTGGAAAAATAACAAAATTATGAGTTTTCATTTTCCAGAATTGTTTTATAACATTTAAAGACAAAAAATTTTTAAGATCCACTCTAGAAGAAAATTTTTTTCTTAATAATTAAGTAAATATAATCTACCTTTGACAAAGAGTCTGAGAATTTTTCTTATAAAAATTTAATTTTAATACACAAGAATTTGCGATGTTCTAATAGTTATAACATCGCAAAGCCTTTAAAGCCTTTATAAATTTCAAAATTTTTATGTTATAGATTTTTATTGTTCGAAAATATTATACTGAACCAATTTAATTTCATATTTTTTATTTAAACATATATGTACATATATATATATATATATATATTATTAAATTGACTCTTAAGTCATGTCTATGAATGGAATTAATTTATTCATTTTTTATGCATTTCCGATTTTTTCTTTAGAATTCAACACAAAAAAAAAAAATAAAAAATGTATTTAATATTATTTATTAAAATTGATTAATGTTATATTGTAGGGGAATTATGAATTTCAAAAAATAAAGAATTATTAATGATATTTAATTCATTTTTTTTTTTTTTTTTTCAATATTAGGTGAATAAATCCATATTATTCTGCCCGTTTTTTTTTTTTTTTTTTTTAATTTAATCAATATTTTTAATAATTATAAACTTGCATTTAATTAAGTGAAATAATCTTATAAAAATTCATTTATTTTATAATTTATTTAAATTAATAAACTGTTTAAAAATCATTTAAAATTATTATTAATATATAAAATAAAATGTAAATATAGTAAAATACATGAAATTAATAAATTTATTCCATTTATGGAAATGTAAATATGAAAAGAATAAAAATAAAAATAAAAAAAATAAAAATTTATAAAATAATTTTTTACCTAATTAAATTCATTAAACAAATAATTAATAAATAATATTAAAAATATATTTATTTATAGAAAAATAAAAAAAAATTAAAAATTTATATTATTTTAAGTTTGTTAACTTTAATAATTAATATACTTCGAACATAAAAGAATGACAATATTTTTTGTTTTTTTTTTTTTTTTTGGTTTTTAATTAATTTCAATTAATAAATTTATTTTAAATCTTTTAATCTTTATAATTTTTATGTTCAAAAATTAAAAATGTGTTTCATATTAAATATTATTAGTTAATTTATCCAAAATTTAAAATATTAAAAAATTACATAATCAAAAAAAGTATAAAATATTTTACTTATTAAATATAAAATGATGAAAAAAATAAATATTTTATAACATCATATCAGAATTTTGTTATTCTAAGAGATATCATAACTAATATTATAGTGACAAAATATCTAAGAATGCCGAATGTACATCTAAGAAATATTATTTTATTTTATTAAAATTAATAATATAAAAGAAATGAAACAGCTATAACGATATAATCTAAGTTAAGATAAGATATTATATTTTTTCCTTGTTATTGTGCCTCAGGCAGCCTCACCTTAGGTGTACGAAGAGAATGATTTGTTTCACAATAAAAGTACCTTATTCCTTGAGAACTAATTTTATTCTGGTTTATTTAATTAAATTCAATCATATTTATACTAAAATTAACATTTAACAAACAAATACAAAATTATTATTTTCAATACAAAAAATGTCTAATAAGCAGTTATTAAAAATTATATTATTATCACCGTAAAATAAATTAAAAAATAATTTTAATGCATTGAAGGAAATTTGATCATTTATGCGTGTACTTTTAACCTTTTCAGGTGTGTATGTTAACTTCTATTATATAACAGGCGTAAACTTTTGCAACAATAACATTTTTCATAGCAAAAACTAATACTGCACATAACAGAAAAAATGAATAAAAAAATTTAAAATTTGGTTTGGGTATGTAATCCTGAAAATCAAAATCCCGAAAATCAAAATCCCAAAGTTTGAAAATCTCGCATAGGTTATAAATATTCTGGAAAAGGGGAATACTCTAATTTTGAATCCAACTATTATTACTTACAGTATGCCCACACATAAGTATTTACAAATTTCATTTGAAAAAACTAAATTTTTACATTTCCATATGAAAAATAATTAATTTTGAAAACCCCGCATACAAAAGTATTAAATTTTGACATTTTAATGTGAATTTTATACAAATTTAGACATTTTTATGAAAAAAAATTTATTTTTGATGGAACGGAGACTGTCGCTCCAAAAACCCCTACTACAAATTTTTTTTTTACTTTTCTTAGTGTTATTATCTACGTTTTTAGGTTTATTTTATTCTTATTCTTATTGTAAGAAATTAAGCATTCTTGTGATAAAGGGAACATAGTTCTCAAAAACGTTTTTAAGATAAATAAAAACTATATTAGAACAGAAAGATATTTCTTTTTATTTCATTAAAAAGTAACAAAAAACGAAAAGGTGTTAAAGCATAGTATTCAGATTATATCTCAGCTCAAAGACAAAAACATGAAAAATATGAAAATTTTTCGGATATATAAAATTTTGACTATTTGAAGAAAAACTTTACAGATAGAAATTTTTTTTTTGTTATAATTGTCATAACCAAAAATATTAAATTTTGTAAACAATTGTTTGTTTTGAAATAAAATTTAATTCTAAAAACGTAAATAAATAATTTTATTGTAAAAAAAAAACGGAATTTCAAAATATTTTTTGAAAGATGTGAGAAAAATTAAAATTTTTCTACCTAGGTAGAAAAATATCGGGAAAAAAACTAATTTTTTTCTCGGTTTGTGTCTTGGAGTATATATTTTTCTTGGCGTACTAAGCTGTGTACTATTTGAGAAAAATTGAAAAAATTTATTAAAAAGTTTTTGCCGAGAAAAATTTTGACATAAAATCCCATATAAAATTATATTTTTTTGAGCTGAGATATAATCTGAATAATATGCTTAAGTGACAAAAAACCAAATTATATTAGTATCTTACTAGATTACTAAGATACCAGTATTATTAACCAATATTATTTCTAGATTACCAGACTGGCGTATGCTACGCCGGGTTTATCTAGTATAAAATAAAACACTAAAAACATCATTTATTTTGCACAAAAAATTGTCAAAAAAAAATCTTCACTCAAATATCTTCATACTAAAATGGTATATCTAACCGTTTTTGACATATAAAGAATAGAATCTTTCATTATTCTTTATATCACTTTCATTTTCTTCATATCTCAAAAACGGTTAAAGATAAAAAAAAGTTATTAGGTACTAATTATTGGACTTGAAAAGCTTTTTCGAAATATGCTATAAAAAGTACAAATACAGAGTGTTTCAAAAGAAAATTTAGTTTGAAACATAATTTTTTCACTTCAAATCATTTTGAACCGTCATAACTTTGTAACTGTTATGATATGGGAATCATTAGTACACTTTATCTGATAACCTACTCTACAAATCGCTTTTTTTTTTATTTCCCTAACTATAAAAATCTATAACTTTTGAATGGCCTGCTATACCATTCAAAAGTTATAGATTTTTTTATGAAAGGTCGCTAAAACATCTTTAACCCCTCATATCTTGAAAAGGATCTAGAATAGACCCTTCCACTCCCTCTCCAATACAATTTTTTGTTTGTCTCGACGTGCCAGATCACCCATTTCAAGGAAGATTATCGAGTCGGAAACACCCTGTATATTTGGCCTGATTCATATAATTTAACAGAAATTTATAATGAAAAGATCAATTTACCTCTGTTAATCTCACTCCCATACAATTTAAAATTAAAATGTCCTTTCCTTTTCCATTTCTGTTTTCCTTTTATTATTCCTGAGCAGTATAATGCTATGCAATTGGATTATTCTAACTGCGGGGGAAGGTCTCCCTTTTAGAGAGTAAAGCTCTCTCACTACGAGTACGAAGGCAAACGGCTTAGATTTTCTTGATGTCATTTCAAAATTTATATCACAAGAAAAAAAATTGCCCATTTTCTATCAAGTTAGATGGTAATTAAAAGATTACTTAAATAACGACAAATAAGTCAATCTGTTTTTAAAAATATATTATTTGGACAGTATTTGGATTTGCATTAATTATAAATGTTTACGGAGATCAAAATTGAAGTAAAATGTAGAAAGAATGAAAGTGCATTCTTCATACAAGATTATTTATTAATTTTTTTTTAATTCACTGTGCTACAGAAAGACATCTTATAGTAAATTCTTCCACTCATTTTTTGTTATCAAAATATTTTGGGGTTTTATTATTTAAGGAGTAATTGTGTTTACTTTTAATTTTTTGATTTTAGGGTCTGTTAAAGATTGTTAGATGAATGAAACATAGGTTAGTTTATATCTAATATATTTCAATTAAATTTGACTGATTATTAAAATCAAACCACTATCATTAATTTAATAAGAAATAAAATTCATTTAAATATGCATTCTAATCAAAAATAATTTTTTAAAATTTTTGTTTTTTTTTTTGCAAATAAAATTAAACTAAATTTTATTAAAATTACATTAAAATACATAAATACCTCATTAACAGAAATACATTAATTTTTTTACATTTTCTATTAAAATTTAAATTATTTCTAGTATTTTTTTTTTTTTTTTATACTAATACCACCATATTTAATATGCAATTTATATAATTTTAATATCAAAATTGTAATTTAAAAAAAATAAACAAAAAAAAAAAATTATAATGATTTATGATTACATGAAACATGCATTTTATATTTCATAAATTTAAAAAAAACAATTCTATTTCTTTTATTTTGTTGCTGAATATTCAAAATTTATTTTTTTTAAAAATTAAAATACAAAAAAATTATCTATGGTAACATATACTCTAAATTTTTCTCTTTCCTTTTTTCCTTTATAAACAATGTTTATGCATATATTTAACTCATCCTCTAAATTTTCCACCATATTCATTAATTTCAACCTTCATTTTTTATAACTTTGCAAAAGTTTCTACACACGAGCGACCCTCTTTGGACATGAAAAAATCAAAAAAAAAAATAAAAAAATAAAAAAAATTTATGAATATTTTAGTACCCTTTAAATGAAATTTAAATAAAAAAAAAAAAAAAAAAAAAAACAATGATAATAAATAATAGGAGTAAAAATTTAATTGAAGAGAATAAAAAAAAAACAAATATTTTTAATCAAGGACTACATTTTATTTGTATACGGTTAATATTTTGGGCGCGAAATTAAATTTAACACTAACCAACAATTGACTACATTTATATAATATGAATATATGAGTTTTTGATATCAAAAATTTTAATAATAATCATATTATTTTTTAGTACTAGTAAAACGACTAGTAAAATAAACTTAATTTTTTGTACCGCTAATACAATAGCAATAGATTTTCATATATAGTTGCTTTTTGTTTTGTTACTCTTTTTATCTCTTATTCAATATTTCATATTTAAGATAAGAAGGACGGATATAAATTTTAATTTTAAACATAAATCTATGATAGTTTATATCTATAACGAAAAAAACAAAACCTATGATTAAATTTGTTGCACTAAATAAACGCATACAAGATATTGCAAAAATAACTTCAAATGTAGTTGCGAGTGGATGAATTAATGGCACTGCAAAATAAATAATGCGAGAAAGTAAATTTTAATTTCTTTTCAAACAAATTAAAAATCATTAAAAATTATTTCAATTCATCTCTATCTTATTTATTGTAATAAAAAATGATAAATTATAATGATTAATATAATTATCCTGATAAAAATTAGATAAATGGACCTGTACGTATGCAATTTTAAAATGTACAATTAATTAAAATTATTTCAAATGTTTCAAAAAGCTTTTCTAAAATAATTTTCTTTCAGTTACGTAATTCAATAAAATTAATTTGAAAAATAACTTTAATCTTATTAATAAATTAATAAAAACGAAAAAAAAAAAAAAAAAACAATTGAATTCATTATTAAAATGAAAAATAAATTTTAAAATAGAAAATAAAGATGTGGGTTAATTTCATAATATTGTATGATACAATTTACCTTTCTTTTACCTAACCCCTTCCTTTTTTTTGTTCTGTATTCGAATGAATTAAATTGAATAATTTTAAAAATAAAAAAAAACTATAAGTGAAAAAACAAAAAAAAAAAAATAGTTCGGACCATTGCAATTATCTCTGCACTGCATGTTGTCCTTTTTGAACTCATTTTTCAATTATGTTGTATATGTTGAATACATTTTATTTCATTTTCACATTTTATTTTTATTTTTTTTTTGTTTTTATTTTTTTTTGTTTTTATTTTTCTGATTTTTCTCCGGTTAGGAATTACACCAGATACCACGCACTAATAAATAAATGATGGAGCTCGTTAAAAGAAAAAAAAAAATTATATGTGTAAATATATTTATGTTGTAATAATTTATGAGCTGTGCGTGTAAATTGCTGATTAAGTGTAAAATTTTAATCGTACAAAATTATAAAAATCATTTTTTTTATAATAAAAAAAATAAAAATATAAGTAATTTTTTTACCCAAATAATGGTGTATTTAAATATTAATGTTTTTATTTAAAAAAAAAAAAAAAAAAAAAAGTCATACAATAAACAATAATATTTGTTATAATTTTACTTTTAATAAACTTTTTTAAGGAAAAATTTCCTAGTCTATATATAGAGGTATGTATATAGACACATTATATATTTAATTTAAGTACCTATTGAATAAATGGTTTTGTCTAATGACTTCGCCATCGCCATATATGTCAAATGCTTTACTAGCTTTTTTCTGCACAATGCATTATTATTTATCAAATGTTCAGCTCTATGCGTTTTTAATGTTTAAAAAAGGTATGATTATAATCAGTGAAATTCCAAGAATTTGCGTATAGTTTTCTTTAATAAATTTCTCTTCTTGATCTTCCGAATAACCTATATTTATTTTAATCCACTTCACTTTTCACTAAAGATGCTTTTTTTCAATTACAAGTAATTATCGTAATTAATAAACAATAAAAATGATTTATTATATTTGGCAATTTTCTTTTTATATAACCAACTGATCTCAAGCAACTGTTCGCTACTCACGGTATAACCATTATAATTTAAATATTTATACATGACTCATTTTGAGTGTAAATATTTTTCTCAAGTATATTTTGTAAATTCTAAATTATACTTGTTCAATTTTTATTAAAATCTAAATAATTCCTACAAATTCTTATGTATATATGTATTTATTTATTTATTTATTTATTTTTAATATTATTGAACCATCGGCTACTAAAGGCCATTATAGGTTTTTATACTATTATTAAATTATATACTAATATTATTTATTTTGTGTATATTATATACTATATATTTACATTATATTTGGTCATAAGGTGGGTATGTAAAGAAAAAAACACTTACAACCTGAGCAAGGAATGGAACCCACAATTCTCCGGTTAATACGCCACACGCCTACCCACTAGGCTACCAAAGCCCAATGTATATGTAATGGACTTCGGCTTATTAAAAATAATTTAACATTTTGCATACTTTTAGGATTAATCTAAATATTTTATTGATTTTCATTATAATATTACGATGTTCTATTTAGTAACATTTTGTTATATATTAACTATATGAATATTAAATTTTACAGTGTATTAAAATCGCCATGGTTTAAATAAAAAATTAAATAGTAGATAAATAGGGTGAAATATTAGTATAATATAAAAAGTATATATTATATTTTTTTTTATTTTGTGCTCGTATACGTATAGAAAATTTTTGATTTCAATTCAATAATATTTAATTAAATGTTGTTATGTTCCAAAATATTTTACAACAATAATATTATCAATTCATTTTTAAATAACATTTGCTATAATGTTTTTTTTTTTTTCTTCTTAATTTTATTTTCTGAATATGTACACAATGTATATGATTTTTATTTTATTTATGTTTTCATATATAAATTATGATAACAAAATATTAGTATGATATTATTTTGTGGGGTAATTTTATATTATTCCAAAAATAAAAAAAACTGAATAAGTAAATTTAATTTTTGTTTTCAAAAATTTATTGACAAAAAATTGATTTTTAATCCTGCTGATTATTAAAATGTTTTCAATATGAAATAAAATTTTTATAATATTATGTATAATTGAAAGTTACGTTTAGTTAATGATATATAAAAGCTAAAATGTTTAATTATCGTTAGATATGAGAGGAAAATTTTTAAAAATTTAGTGTCTTATTATAATTAAAATAAATATAAATAATAACTTTTTTAATAGTCTAATGAAGTTTATTATGAGTTAGATAATAAATTTAATAATAAGTAAGGTATGAAATTATTTTTAAAATTATTTTTTTTTTTAATTTTGTTTAATTTATTGCATTGCAATTATTGATAATATAAAATAGAAAATTATTAAATATTGTATAGTTATGATAAATTGCACATAAAATATTTTATAAATTATATAATAATGTCTTTTTTTGTTAAGTTTTTTGTTACATTTTTTTTATTTAATTTTTTATGGAATTTTATATAAAATCATAAATTTTAATTATAAATTAAATGATTATTAAAAAATAATTTTGTATTTACTATTAATTTATTTCAAAAGATTTCATTTTTAATTACTACACACATCAGTATTTGTTGTTAATTTTCGAGTAACGTATAACAATCTAATTGAATAGTAGTTCATAATATAGTTTATTATATAATTATATAATTTAGAAATTTAAGATATTATAAACTTTCAGAAATTGGCAAGAATTTGAATTTTTTTCTTATTTTTTTATAATTTTTCTTGTTTTTTCTTCTTTCATGTTTGAACTAATAATCATATACAAATTATATAGATTATATCTTATTCTTTTGAACCTCTAGAAGAGTTATTCTTTTGAACCTCTTTTCCGTCTTCCATATAAAGTAATAAAAAGAAAAGACAAGAATTATTCAGCGCCATTTTTTTGTAAAATCTATTTATACAATGCCAAACAGATAAAATCGAGAGTGGGTACCCAAAAAAAATGAAAAGAAAAAGCTTAAAACACAAAAAGTAATTTCGTGCTTGATGATCGAACTATATAAGATCTTTTTTGTTTTTTAAATTTCCAAAAGTAAATTAGATATTTTATGAAATTACAATACCTATTTAAACATACGATATTCTTAACTAATGATAACATATGAGAGTTACCGTATTCCTCTTCCTATTATTATTAAAACAAATTAAAATATCTTTATTTATTAATTCTCTTTCATTAAGAAAATCATTTTAAAAATGTTTTAATAATGAAGCTTAAAAATTCTTCAACCTTTATAAAAATTATCAACTTTAATATAAAATCAAATATCTTCAATTCTAAATTTTAAATCAATTTAAATTTTTCTTAAGTATATTTTCTTAAGTATATTAAAATTATTCAAAACTTCTGCATAAATTTGAAATTTTTAAAATCGCGTTTTTTTTTTATATTATATTATTATATCGTCCAGATATAAATATCTGCCGATATTTTAAGGACCCTTTTGCCTATAGCATGTGAGCCATCTCAGTACAAGTCTTCAATTATAATTATATTTAATATTTTGTTTACATTAGTTTATTATATATTATATATTATTTTTGACCTGACCAGGGTTTGAACCTGCGACCTTTCGCCTGAAAGACCGGTGACTTATGCACTGAACCATTGGTCAGATAAATCGCGTTTTTATTATTTCTAAAAAAAAAAAAACAATTTTGAAAATTTTTATATTTCTTTTCAGTTAAGGATTTATAAAAATGTAATGATTATTTACTATTAAATTTTAAAAATTCATAATACCTACTTTAAATAAATTCTGTTGAACTTCAAAAATCTAATTTTCACAGAATATTAAAAAAAAAAAAAACATTTTTTTACATTCTAAATCAAATCATTATATCAATGTAAAATAATTTAAAACTTAACATTAAATTCCTTAGGGAATATATTAAATCTAATCTGTAAAATATAAAACATTACATATTTGAACAAAAATAATATTTACCACCCCTTTTTAAAAGAAAAAAAAAATGAATTCAATGTAAAATTTTTACATGGAAATTCAAAAAAAAAATCAACGTTTCTCTTATTTACATTATGCTATTCATAAAAGAATAAAAGATATTTTACAGCCTATATACACGTCTTTGAAAAATATTTCAATATAAATAATGAATAAATTCATATATGTATATAGTTATTATATGTATATTATAGAAATTCCGTCATGTTTCATTACATTTGAATAAGACAAATTTGTAATATAAATTTTCTAAATTTCATACCCATTATATTACATAGATTTTATCAAAAGTATTCACCTGTTGATTTCTTCAATTTGAAAATGTTCACATTGGTGAATAATAGGTAAGTGGCAATCAAAATTAAATGAAAGGTAAAAATTATTATTGTTTTTTTTTTTTATTTATTTATTTTTTTTTTTTTCTTTTTAAAAAGTATTTTATTCGTTAAATGACTGTGAAAATTGATTTCACAAATAATTTATTAGATACATTAAGAAAATAATTTTTCTTTTTTGTTATTAAGTTAGTGATAAATTTCACAGAGAATTCTCAATTGAATTTATATTACACCATATATTTTATATAATATAAAAAGGTATAAGAATGGTGAGTTAAATTTATACTACTAAAAAAGAAGTCCTGTATAGAATCTCTAATATAAAATTGAACATAGTATCATTATTTAATCAAGATCATCAAGATAACAAGGTGGTCTTATGAATTTTTCATCAGTTTTATGTAAATATTATAACTTATTAAAATTCTAATACTGCAATTTATGATTTTATTTATACGAACAAGATTGTATGTAAAAGTCAAAAATTTTTAAAGATACAAATATTCAAGGCTTATTAATTTGTCCATTAAATACATTTTAGAATTGTGATTACTTTTACACCAAAATTTGTCAATTTTTTTTTGAATTTTTTTTTTTGGAATTTGATAACAAAAAATTATGCAAAATCAACAGATAGTTCTTCAATTTTAAAGAAACCCTGTATACATAATTAAGAAAATAACTGTCAATACATGTGTAAAAATATAATAGAGCTTTAATTTTTATGCGTAGTGGGTAAGAGCGTATAAAATACGCTGTAAACACTAAGGGAGTGTGAGTTCGAATCCCACACATGTCGTAAGAGTTATTCCCCCTTACGACATTTACAGCCACGCCTTAACAGGAAAGACTGTGTAATATTCCGTGCATATTTATGTGGCAGAGAAATGTATTACAAAAAATAAAAATGTTTATGTTTTATTTTTCTTGCCACTTCTACATGGAGTATTTGGGGTATCCATATTTTCAAGTCATTTATTATTCATATTTAACTAAGTATGACTATAAAATATATTTGTATATATTTTATTTGTACTATGTATTTCATAGTCTGATTCTAGTCTTCTCGGTTATAGCTAGTATCATACTATGAAACACACTGGTACTAGTCTTTTTGACTATAGCTAGTATCAGACTATGAAACAGAAATATTTTTATAGTCATACTAAGTATGCATACTTATTCATGAATAGTAAAAAATATGAATAATAAATGACCTAGTGGATGCCATAGTCTGATTCTAGCCCTCTCAAATGTAGCTAATATATTTTTTATTTGTGCGCCATCTATTATTTTATACAAGAATTTTTTTTTATTTGTATTTTATTATATGATATTAATTATTGTATATGTATATATTATAAAATTACTTATTTTTTATTAATCTATTTATCCAATCCGATGTTCTAACCACTACAACATTAGCTGGATAATTTTTGTGCTTTATTAGACAAATGTGTTTAGGTGTCAATAAGTTACAATTGTCTAAAAATAACAAATTTTTAATTTATGATATATGTAATAGCTCTAAAACAGGAGCAAATAAAAAAAAATTCTTAGAAAGCTTTTAACTAACAGAGTACCGGAGATACAGTAGTAGTGGAACTAAAGTTTTGAAAAATGTTACTTTCATATAATAGTTAGTTTAAATACTTAATACTAAAATTTTATAAAATTTTTATATCAATTTATAAAGCTTAAAAAATTTCCTGTCGTTTCAAGTTTTAAAGATTAAAAAAATATTCAGTATAGAACTTGAGCTATAAAATTGCATGTAAAAATAACACTAATTTTACACCTTTGAGACGATACATAACACAAGTCTTATGGAGCTAAGCTACATAAAAAACTTCCCCTACAAAATTATTTTTTAATTGTACTTATCCATGGTTAAAATTCTATTGTTCTATTATATATGGTGTAGAAGTTTTGTAAATAGATAGAGGGATGAACTTAGTGTGGACAGGACTAATCGAAAAACTAATAAATAATAGAAAAGTAGGAAAAATTTAAAAAAAAAAATTTTTTTTGTGAAAAACGTGCTAAAACGTGAAAAAATTTGAAACAATTAATCTTCTTTGTAATTAAAGCTTTCTTAATTTTCAGCAAAATAATTCTTAAACACTCTAAACTTAAAAAATAATAAGTGGAATTAAAAAAAAACATTTGTAGAACATTCGACTAATTAATGTCTTATAAGAAAAATAACAAAAATATCAAAACAGAATAAATAAAAT
Source organism: Poecilobothrus nobilitatus (assembly GCA_947095535.1). Classification (NCBI taxonomy): domain Eukaryota; kingdom Metazoa; phylum Arthropoda; class Insecta; order Diptera; family Dolichopodidae; genus Poecilobothrus; species Poecilobothrus nobilitatus. Next base: position 186,779,634 of record OX352774.1, on the reverse strand, counting down.
TTAAATTTATATCTCTTTCAACTAAAATAAAACAATATTTTTAAAAGTCCTATATTTCCTCCCATTAGTCCTACACCTAAACCTAACTGTTAAAAAATTCTAAAACGGCCAGTGTTCACTAAATGTAATTAATTAGCTTCAAATAATTATGAAGATAATCTAAACTGAAGTCATTATCATTACTTCTATGTAATATCAAATACAATCTAGAAAAATATTTTTCTTGATTTTAAATAATAATTTATTTGGATAATGATTTATAAAAAATATTAATTTAAGATATATATTACATTTAAATCAATATATGTATGTACAATATTTAATGTATAATATATAAAATAAAAATTTCAATGTCTACTTTATAATTAAAATTCAATTCTGATCCACTTTAATACTTAAAACTCAAAAAAAAATAAATAAATAAAATAATAATAATCTATTCTATATAATAATCCTCTAAAAGTTCTTTAAATTCCTCTTAGAAAATAAAAACGGTCCACTTAAATTTCACTTTTATTCTATTTAATTATTTTACTGCAGAGAATCATTTAAAAAAGAAAAAAACAAAACAAAAAACAATTGAAAAATGAGAACTTAAAGAAAATAAAGGACAAAAAAAAAAAAAATCAATTCTTTTATTTTTTTTTCTGTTTATCTAAGTCGATTTTTTGAGTTTTGATTTCGAGTTTTATTATTAAATACAATGAAATAAAAAAGGAAAATGAAAGGAAAATATGTTATACAGTATTCTGCTGACATTGCAATAATTGGAAAATACTTTTCATTTAAAATTATATATACATATATATATATATATATATACATGTAGAAATAGAAAAAAAATAAAAAAAAAATTAAGTGAAAATCCAAAAATCGATTTCAATATACTAATAAATGGGTGGTGACATCTGTACTGAACAAAAACCAAAAAAAAAGAAACAAACATTCAAATAAAAATACAAACCAAAACAGTACACGTTATTTTGTCTATTATTATATTCTATTCTTATGACAGACCACTAAACATTCTTTATTATTAAATATATTTAAATTCAAAGTCCTTCGAAATTGATTTCTTTTAAATTCTAGTCCTTTTTTTTGTTTTATTTTCTTTTTTTTTTTATACATATTTTTATGATCTTTTTGTCTTGTATTACAAAAGTGTTTTGGGATTCTTTAAATGTTTTTACAATAAAAATACATATACATACACCTCCCTTAGGAAAAATAAAAAAATACATATATGTATAGATATATATTTTTTATAAAATATACAAATTTATATACGCATAAATCTGGTTCTGTCTATAAAAAATGAAACATTTTAACCATATAAGGGTCAATATTTAAAGATTATTTTCTCAAACAAAAAAAAAAAAATATGAATAATGATCACCAAAAAACAAATTTATGGATTAAACTCTATTTAAATCTGTTTTACATTATAATAAACTTAAGTATAAAGAAAACTTGAACAAAAAATTGTGTTTTTTTTTTTTTTCTTTTAATTTTACTATAGATTTTATATTTAAGTATAACCTATAAAATAAATAACTCTTTTTCAAATCTTTATCTTTTAAATACTCTTTCACTATAGTCCATATTTAAATATATAGTCTTTTTCGTTTCAAATCTCATCATAAAAAAAAAACAGATTAATTTTCAATAATGATCTATTGATTTTACAAACTTAAAAAGTTAAAAACTAATAAAGAACGCATGTTTTATCCTTTTAAAAGAAGTTTTTCATTCAGTTTTGTATTTTTCAAATGTTTTTTTTTTTCACTGTTATTTATTATCATTTCGAAGTATATAATACAAATGAAATGAAATGAAATGAAATTGAAACTGATTATTAAACACAATCAAAATACATATACAAAAAAAAACAACATATACGCAGAGAATTTCTTCTTTTAATTTGCCCCTTTCATGGATAGAGTCAAAGTCAATAATAAAAAAAAAAAAAAAGAACAACAATTTATACCAGACAACTTTTATGCACATTTAAATTTCCCATTGTAAATATTGACGGCCCCGGTTTAAGAACATAATTTTTTTTTTCTTTTTTAATATGACCGCTAAAAACTTATCTCGGAAAAGAGAAAGAGGAAAATTGAACAATAAAATTCAGAAAAAAAAAAAAACTCTATTTTAAATTAAATATCATCAATCATTATAGGGAAAAAAAAAATTAAATAACAAAAAGAAAATATCTACAACCTAGAGTGTGCTGGCAGAAATACTCAAAAAAAAAAAATACATATTTTACTATGAAGAGATTCAACAAAAACTCATTGTGGTCAGTCATCCTGTTTTTTTTTTTTTTATTATTCCTATCCTTCTGATTTTCCTATTCATACATTCATTCTCTTATAAAGTTATGCCTATTAAAAATCCCACGCACTCTTTTTTTTTTTTTTTTTTTTTGTCCTTGCCAGTTTTTTTTATTTTAACACACAAATGTAAGGATTTTTGTATGAATATTAAAAAACAAAAAAAAAAAAATTTTAGATCTGGAATTTGAGAACACAACAGAAAACCAAACCCTAAAACATATATGATTATATGTAAGTCTTTTTACTATATGGTGATTTGCGTGCGATACTATAACATCACTTCACTACAGGGAACATTGAAAAATTCAAAAGAATCGAATTAAATTATCTTAAAATTTAAATTTTGGTGCGGCATTTAAAGCATGGATAAAATTTGATTTAAAAGTTTAATTAAGATTTTTTGGGGAAAATTTTTTTTTAAACCAAACCTTGTACTATTTTATTGCATAGTGGAAATTTTTTGATTGAAAATATAAAGTTGTTCGTTTTATATCAGATGCGTCAACTTTTAGAAAAATGAAAAATAATTAATCGATATGATGTTCATTTTAGATGTAAAAAAGCATTTAGTAACACGCTTCAAAAACCGCAACAAGAGAATAAATTTTAACCAATTTGATATGAAAAAAGAAATACGTACATACGAACCATACAATTTTTTATTAAAATTTATTTTCGTTTTCTCATCAAGTAAAAATAAAAAATTTTGTAAAAAAAAAATTTTTTTTTGATGTTTTTTTTTCTATATTTTATAATTCCTACTGACACTTATACTGTGACTTATACAAAATGTTCAACTATCTGTAGCCGCTAAACAAAATTGGGTTACTCAAAAATAATTGATAAAGTATAAAATTGGTTCAAAAAAATCTAAATGCGAAATTATTTTAATTTATAAAAAAAAAAAAAAAATAAAATACAAATCCACTGAAATTATGAAATTGAGAAATTATTTTTAATACAACCTATTTTAATTTTTAATAAACCGTTTATTATACCCTTCACTTTCACTTCAGAAAATTTCTTTAACTCAAAACAAACTAAAATTAGTTTTAAATTGAAATCTTTGAATTTCAAAACAAGAACGCAAAATATCTTAAAATTATCTAAAAAAGAAAAAATATATTAATTTATTAGTGCAGCGGAGCTATTAATAAATTTTAAGAATACAGTTGCAAAATAGCAAAGCTGATAGCAAAATAGTAATAATAATAGACGGTGTCATTGCTACTTGAAGTCTAACATCTCAATTAAAAGTTTCCACATTCCTTTTCCACCCTGTTTTAACCGTACTTTCTAGCTAATATTCCGCGTTAGCAGTTAGGAGTTTCATCCCATTATATTGGCGAAAGAGAGATGATTGTTTAGTGTGTATAAGAATCTGACTCAACCAAGGGGATATTCTTATTCTCTTTAGAAATTTTTATTTTAACCTTAACTATAATCTTTTACAAGCTTGGCATTCTAACATTTTCTTTTATTAAAGTAAAAACTAATTGTATATATAGAAAATATTTTGTAAAATTTGTGAAGATTTGAGACCATCCCCCTTTTTTAGACAAATTCCAAAACGAAAATATTTTTGTTTTTGAAATATAAAAGCAAAGTAAAAAAAACTAAATCCCCCTTTCAAAAATTGTAGTTAACGACCATTTGGAGGTATCAGCCCTCTCATATTTAAAGTACTTTTTTGTTGAAATATGAAACATAATTATTACGTATTTTATTTTAAGTAACTTACAAAATCAGAGTTTTATACGCTTGTCCAAAATATACGTACATTGCAAGATTCTCTGAATTAGGAGTAATTTTATAGTTCCATATATAAGGTGATGAAACGGCACAGACTTACGGTTAATAAACACAAAATCACATGTTCGAAATCAATATATATATATATATATATTTTTAAGAAATTATTTCAGTTCTTGATTACAGATTAATAAGTAGAAGTACCATGAAACTTTTCATTCTGTATCTACGAGATGGTAACATACACAATATAAAAAATTAATTTTTTTTTTTTTAACTTAGAAATAAAGGGAGATTTTTTCAAGAAAAAATGTACAATATTCAAGAAATATCCGTTAAATATATTAACAACATAATGTATATTATGTACATATATATGTATATTAAATTATTTCTATTTACTGAATATTTTGCAGAAATTTGAATATGATTATATACATACTATATTAAATATATACAAAAGTTTTCAGAATCTTTTAAATATGTATTAAATTTGATTCATTCTCTTTCTCATATTATGATAGATGTATTAATTTTGAAACATTTAAAAAAAAAATCTGATATAAGATATGAGGAAAAAAAAAATATATAAATCATAAATTTTAATAATCTGGATTCTAACAAAAAAGTAAATCTTGTCATATTTTTCTAAAAGAAAAAAAACTAAAAAATGAAAAGACTAAAAAATATATATTTTTTTTTTGTTTTCATTCCAAGAAAAAATCTATGAAATAGTGAATATTATACAAAATATACGAAAACCAGACATAATAAAACATTTTTTTTTTTTTTAAATTTAATTTGAATTTTATAAAATGGATTAAAAATAATAAAAATATTATATGATAGCATATATGATTATTTCCAAGAATTTTTCTTCTTTTAAATCTTTTAAATCTTTTTTCTAGATTTTTTTTTTTACCTTAAATGCCTTTCTAAAAATATATTTGTTATAGTTATTTGCCTATGGTGTTGGACTCAGGACTCATAATAAAAAATTGTAAACAATGTTTTAAATACAGAAAATGGATCATGATTTGATACTCTTATATTTTGGACATACACATAAAATTCCTTATATACAGTTTTATCACACCTTTAATATTTAACATAAATATAATTACATTATATTAAATCCATTTTTCACCTTATATATAATATTACATTTCAATTTTTCTATGTAATTAAAATATAAAAAGCCTTATTAATAATTAACTTAATTTTTAATCATACGTTCAGTTTCACTTTATTAAAATTTCATATAAAGCCAATATATGAACTTTAATTTTTTATTGAAAAATTTCCATTTAAAAATACAGCCAAATTAATTATACTTTAAATCCTTAAACTATATATAGTATATATATATATATATATAGTTTAAGAATTCAACTAACAAATTATATGGAAAAAATAAAATGTTACACTATTAAAGTTTTATCTTCAGTACAAAGATTAACTAAAGCACAAAAAACTATTTTGATTTAAAAAAAAAAAATTCGTATGTTCATCTGTAGATACATTTTTAAACTTAATATTTTTTTTTTTCCTTTCCTTTTTTTTTTTTTTTGGTTGGAATTTTCTATGAACTGTAATTATAAACCAATACACTCTTAAAATTACTAACATTTATACTATAGTAAATAAATTAAAGGATTATTAAAATGACATTTCCTCATCAAGACTTTGATACATTATTATTTCGATACAAATTCATTAATACTATCAATAGAACCTCATATATCCTTACTATATAATAATTTTTTTTTTTTTTTTTTATAAAAACAAAAAAAAAATTTCACTTTTACCAGTTTTTATTTTTTTTTTTTAACATTTTATATGCTTTAGTTCTTTTTTATTTTCATTTTCTTTCCAATATATTCTCTGAATTTGTGAAACAATTTTTTATCAAAATGAAAAAGACTAGAAAATATAAAATAAAAAAAAAAATAAAATTATTAACAGTTAACTATAAGATATTTAATACAGATATAGAAATTAAATTAACATAAAAATATAATTTTAGATGGTATAATAAATAGAATATCAAAATTATGGTGCAAGTTTCATTCCATGTCCAGATTCCATTCCAAGGTAAAGCTCAAACGTTTATATTTTGCTTGTTTTCTAGGCGAAAACTTTAAATAGCAGTTCTTTTCGTATTTTTAAGTAATAAAGGCTTCTATATAGAAGAATTAAGGAAGATTTTATATTATTATGAATAAATTTTTATAGGATTTTAATGGTACATGAATTGCTTTTAATATTTGGACCATTTCAAACCATTTGTGTATTACATCAAAATATATAACAACCAATTTAATTCAGCCAAATTAGAAAATTTCAAAAAACATGTATCAGATACAAATTTAATGTAAAATAATTTCAGTTCATATCATATAACTTGTAGATATTTAATACTAAATAAAATATAATGTATTTATATGTAATTATTATGGCATACAAATGTAGGGTTGTGACAAATAAACAAATACTCCAGAGCATCTAAATTTTTCAAAATATAATTTTACATAACATCTTTAGTGATCCTTCGTACGTACAAAATTCCGATTTACATAGGTATAAACAAGAAATATCTACAGTGTAAGCGAAGAAATAAAAAAATATGCACTAAAACATAAGATCCATTTAGAAGGGCAAATAAATGTAGAAATTTTAAAAAATTCCTACATTTCCAAAATACCAATAGATCAAAATAAATGACTTAAAAGAACTATGCTACTAAATTTAGCAATAAACACAGATCACCTTTACGGAGGCCTGTAATTCCAGTATACATATAAGAGTTAATGCTAAATTAATGATTAGTTTTTCAGACTAGTTTTAATATTTTAAGACGAGGTTTAAGTTTCACATAACTGTGTTGCGTACAGTATCTTTCGATGAATCTCACCATCCTTACCCAAAAAAAAAATATTAAAAAAATATTAATTGAATTAGTGTTATTATTCTAAATTCAAAAAGTCATCTATACAAAAAAACAGATTTGATTAAAATAATTGAATATCATTTCATAGAAATTGAAATAAAAACTGATAATTTTAGACAAATTGTTAATTTTGCTCAAAATCAAACCTTTCTTTTTCTCTTTTCCACTCCTATAACAAGTATAGAGTGTACACTAAGTCAATTATTGCTCATATTTAACTAAATTTCAGTTTCTGGAATCATTAGATTCAATAAACCTTTGATTTCATTATTTTTTATTAATTTATATGTGTCAGCTGGGATTTGAACCCGAAATCTTTCTAATGAAAGACCGTTGCCTTAATATCACCTGAACGCCCTGATTGAATAAATTTTGATTACTCCTATGTATATTTTTATTTATTAATTTATTTTAAACTTTAAATACATTTTTAATTTAATAAAATATTTTTGTAATATTTAATGTTTATTAATGTTAATTAATTAATGTTAGTTAACGTTTTGCAACTGAAAAAAAAAGATACAGGTGATAAGTTCAACATCGTATTTAACACTGCATATTATATAACATATTTTAGTATATTTTTTATTTTTGTTCTGAAACCAAATTTACCTATTATTTTAAAATTTTTTTAAACTTAAATTGTAATTTATAATATCCATTAGGAATTCCATCCATATTCTATATTTAAAAAGGAAAAAAAAAAAAGATAAATATAAATTTTACTTTTATTTTCTTTTATTTTTTAGTATAAAATGTACTTACTGCTTTTACTCTAATTCAAGTACACAACACAGTTCTATCTCAATATTAATAGTTATAATATACTATTATAGAATTTTTTTTTTTTTTTTTTTTTTAATGTTTATTTTTTAGTTATATACTGTTCCCTTTATCGAAAATGAATCAAGGGTATTAAAGTGTCAGCAATAAAATAAAGTTAAACTTAACCCGGAAAAATTACCCAATGAAAAAGATAAATGGCATCGTATAAGGAAAAATCTATTGAAGCGGAAAACTACATTACATATTACAACTGGGAGCCGTTTTGACATAAATGTTTATATATATATATATATATATTAATAAAAATTATAAACATATATATATATATACTAAAAAAATGTATTTATATTTAAAAAAAATTTATAGATATTGAAAAAAATAACAACTCCGTGGAAACTTGTATATTACAATTTCAATAAAACAAAAAAAAAATATCGTCATGAAAATAGAAAGCAACATCTTCCTTTCTATCTTTTACTTTTATACATTTCAGTTTTTATTATAATATTTCGATTGTATTGGCATTTCATAAAAATATAAAATAGAAAATCATTTTCTCATTGATTATATTGCAATATACGAGTATAGGAAAACTGTTTTTGGTATGTCAAAATGAAAAATAATCTAAATCTAAATAATGTTGAAATATTGAGTGCGGATTAATAAATTTAAAAATTGGGTAAAAATAAAAACAAAACACCCAAAATTTAATTAATATCCTTTTTCTATAAACCACTAGAATAAAAGTTATCGAGTAGTCATAATTAAATAAAAAGTAAAAACAAAAAAAAAAAAAAAAACTTATAAAATAATGATGGAAAGAAATTAATAAAGTATAAAAACTTAAAATTAACTTTTAAATCTTCATTTTTCATTCCCAATAAATTTTAAGCTAATTACTATTTCTGTATTTTAAGAATTCAATTTTTCAAGAATTTATATAAAATTTCAAAAATTTTTTTATTATCATAAAAATTTTTTAATTAAAATTTAAATTTTTAAAATTTTTAACATATGGTGGATACTTAAAAATAAAAAAAATTATATTAAAGAAATAAACACTTATTAAGAATTTCCAGAATTTAAATCGAGTATTTTGCATTTTATTTACTACTATATATATAATATATTATATTATGTATTAATTTTTTATTTTTTCATATATAAATACTTATTTCACAAAAACTTTTCTCTCTTTCTCATTGCTAATTCAGAGTGACTGTGAATGAAAGTTTAAAAAAAAAAAAAAAAAACGAAAACCAATGGTTAAGAAGAAAAGAATCTCGGATAAAAAGTACCAAATGAATTCCCAAATAATTAACCTACATATAATATATTATATACAATAGTTTCTTCTGAGAAGAAATTTAAAAAAAGTTTTAATAGTATAATTGATAATAATAGTTTCGTTTATAACCGATTTGAGCAGTTAAAATAATATTATTCAAAGCAAATGTAACAAATTTAATTTTATTTGCATTTTTACTGCACATGAAAACATATAAAATGAGAATGCAAATAGGCAAGTAAAAAAAAATATAAATATTTACCTTCATATTTTAAACAAGGCAGAATGTAAACGAACGGTTTTTAAAAGCACACATTTCCAAAAGATAATAAAACTGTTTAGAATTGTGACCTGCAACAAAATTTTGAAAATTTCATATAAGAAAAATTATGAAAATAGAACTTTTTTGAAATTTTGAGGAGCTGTAAGTCCGGAACCCTAATAACTAAGAAAAATCGTTAGCACACGTAAAAATATATATATACTAAAGATTAATTTTTATATCTTGCCGAAGAAAATTTTGTACAGGTATCTAAAAAGAGCAAATTTTCAATATTTGAGCCCTAATAGCTCATAAAAGTCCTTTCTTCCCTCGAAATTTCAAGTCTATATCTATTCCTACCGAATTGAGTTTTCATATTGAAAAAATATTAAACAGAACATGAGATTGCATTTAAAAATAGGGTTTTTTCAAAGTTTGAGGGGCTGTAGCTTCGTAATGCAGGGGGCTACACGAAAAAGTTGTTCTACAACATTAATTTTTTTATGAGACGTACCCTTTGTTAAAAATTTTTTTCTCTATCTTTAGCGGTGTAGAAGTTTTGTAAACAGACGGACAAACGAACTGACAGAGTGAAACTAATAGGCACATTTTTTCAAAATTTTATTATATTTGATATTTAAACTGTCACTACATAACTTATGTTAAATTTAACATGCATATGTGAAAAACGCATTACCTGTATTAGATAGTATGAGCTGTGAACATGAGTAGTTACTTCTGTTTTGTATGTACTCAATAATAGCTTAGTATTTTTCATTTAATATACAAAATTTACAAAAACATTTTCTACTGTTCTTTATTTTCCTGAAATTATTTTAATACTATAGGATTCAACTCTAGTCTTTTATACAAACTTCATTTTTATACAGGAAGAGACAAATTCTATACATAACTTGTGTATTTGTATTTGTGTTTTATTTGATTTTTTTTTTTTTTGACTAAACCTTAAACCTTATAGTAGAACAGAACAATTTTTATTAAAAAAAATACATTTTTTTGTTGACTGACCAGAGAGTTAAAAACTTCGTTTGGTGTTTTTGATTGTGCAAATGTTACTTTATCTTACATTGATCATGAATATTTTGTTTTGTGCCAAGTTTTTTTTGTGATGAAATTTAACAGACTTTACCATTAATACTAGCTTATACTAGCATATTTTCGATGCCATTTTTCATGGTATTTTAGTCTTAGAGGTATTAATATTAATAATTAATTTATTGCCATACAAATATTTAGTATAATGTGCTATATTTTAATTTTTTAAAAGCAGAAACATGAAAAATAAAATTTTCTATTATGTTCTAACCTAATTGAAGCAAATTTAAATATGTATGGATAATATTTTCTAATACATACTGAATATTTTCTTAATTTAATTTAATTGTTTTTTTTTTTTTTTGGCTTTTTGTTCACTGAAAACTTCTAAAATCTAATGAAAAAAACATTTTCATTAAATACAATTAGTAATAGGAAAATTTAATTTAAACAAAAAAACAAAAACTCAAAAAAAAAAAAAATAAATTAATAATAAATTTAATATAAAAAAAAAATATTAAAAACCCAAAATAAATATTAATTGTAATAAAATGAACAAATTTTGTTTTTTATTTTTTTTTGTTTTAAAACTGTCTAACATTAAAATATACAATTTTTGAAATAAAATTGAAATGAAAACATTAATATAATTGTTATTATCCTTTTTTTTTATACTATTTATTTATATTTTAATATTAAATAGTTCTTGGGAAAAATTATAAAAAAAATTAAAAGAGAATTTTTCGCGACATTTCAAATCCCTTTTCTTACCTCTTGCTTGATATCTTAAAATTGAAAATTCTTTTCCTAAATTTAATTGTTAGCCATTCCAGAGTTTTTATTATGTCTTTCTATTTTTCCCTAAAAAAAAAAAAAAACCAAAAATAAAAATAAATTTTTTAAAACAAAAAGTGGAAAATTAAACAAAAAAAAAAAAAAGTTAAACCAAATTAAAGACAATTTTCTGGGATATTAAAGGCGAAAAACGATGGCGATATTTTTTTCTTTATTATTATTATTATGATTATTATAACAATATATACATCTATACTGTATATATCCTACACATACATATATATATATATATATATATATATATATAATGGAGTTGAACTTGTAAAAAAAAAAAAAACAACTTAAAGAAAAATTCAATTTACTTTCATAAAAATTAAAGGATATTAAGGATATAATTTTTATTTAACTTAAACTTTCACCTTCTGCTTCCTCTAATATTCCATTTTAAATTGTTTGGCTATATACACTTTATCTTTACTGGTTTTTACTTTTTCTTTTATATTTTTTCTTCTTTATTTTACTTTTTTGTTTTTTGTTTTTTTTTTCGTCTTGGCAATGATCTGGGATTATGTTACAAGTTGTTTTAAAGCGTTTTTAGTTGGCCTTTTTTTAATGGTTTATCTTTTACAATATGTTTTTGATGTCTTTTATGGTTCGATCTAAATATAGAACATAGAAATGAAAGTAATTGTAGAAAAAATAAAAAAATAAAATAAAAACAAGTGAAACAGTGGTTAAATAGTGGTTAAAAATCGTGTTTATTATCCGTTACACTAAAAGAAAACTTAACGAACAAAAAAACATCTAATGATGAATAAATTGAAAAAGATGAATAATGTTGAAAAAAAAAAAGAGTTTTTAAATTAATTAAATTATTACTTAATGGATTGTAATAGACGAAACAAATAATTAGATAAAGTTGGTTATAGTTTTTCGTGATTTAGTGTAAAAGATAAAAATTGATTCACTATAATTGTTAAGTTTAATTTAAACTTTTATGATATTTTTTCCATATAATATGGTATGGTATGGTAAGAAATATTTCCAATCTTGTGATCAGATTTTTCAATCTATTGATCAAAATTTGAAATTTGAAACAGATTTTTACCTCAATTATTTAATCTAACCCTTATTTTATATCAATATTTTAATATTACTTTATAATTGTTTTTAGTGTAAAATCAGTCCTCTATAAACCGTATTTTATCTTGTCACTTAAGTTATGTTTACTTAAAAACAAAATTAAAAGAAAAATATTAAAGTCAATAAACATTTAAAAGATACAAAACAAAAAAAACAAAGTAAATAAAAATAAAACAATAAATGTTAAGAAAACATTTAAAAAATCTCAATACCGGTACAGTAGCAAAAAAAAACAAAGAAAAGTATTGATTTAAGTAAATAGAAAATGAATTGAGGGGTGACAGTATATATACACACCAAACAATAATGAAACATTTACAGTTTAAAGAAAATTATTTTACAGTTATCCTTTAAAATTTGCTATTATTGTTTGTTATTTTTGTTACACATTTTTTTTGTTTTTTTGTCTTTACAAAAAAATAAAAAAAAAATATATTTATATAAAAATAAAATTTTGTTTCTGAGTTTTTTTTTCTTTCATTTATATGATTAGATAAAATCTTATTTTCCCTTTCTATCTATCATATTGTTTTTTTTTTCTCTTTCTATCAAGATAATATTTTTTTTTTTTCTTTTGCCTCATTTTTTTATTTATAAATGTTCATAATAAGCCCAACTCTTGGGGTATCATTAAGTTGTCAAATGAATTGTAAAATAATCATCTATGGACCGCCCCCCCCAATCCAATATAAGACAAGATTTCTTATAAATGTACATATAGGTTCTAATATATATTTGAAATTTGTTTTGAATAATATTTTGTTCATCCTTTTGTTGTATTTGTATGTATGTATGTATGTATGTATGTGAATGAATGAATGAATATTGTTTTTAAAAAATTTTCCTATTTTTGATAACGCGAATTTTATTGAGTAAATGATTGGATATTATAAGTGTAATTGAATGTAATGTCCTTGTTAGAAAGAGAAAGCAAATAATGTTATTAAGATTTTTTTGATTTTTTCTTCTTCTTTTTTTTTTTTTTAGTTTTTTTTTTTTTTTTGTTATATTGGCCTTTGTTTGGTTCTCTGATATCATTAAGATTAAATAAAAGAATTATTATTTTAAATAACCAAAAAAAACAAAACAAAAAATTAAAATAAAATATAAAATAAAAATTAAATTCCAAAAAAAAAGATTTTCTCTCTACTTTTAAATTGATTTAAATTGGTTTGACATTTTATTTTGTGCCTTCACAGATAAGCATTGAATGATGATTATTAAGAAATGTAATGGTTTGAAAACTTAATAAATTTTATTGTTAATGAATCTATATGACAATAATATACAAATATAAATGGTGTCTGGATATAATATGTATATATATATATATATATATTGCATATAAGTATATGTATATATTGTAAAGTTTTGAGATACAGATGGTTTAGAAAAGGTAATGGCATTATTTTATTATTATAATATTTTTTTTTTTTTTTGTACAAAACAAAAAAGATAAATTTAATATTTAATTGAATTTACGAAAAAGGTTCTATTGATATTTTGTTTTTTTTTTTTTTAGAATAAAGAATTTTAAATAAAGTTAGCAAAAAACAAAAAATGTCATTTAATGAAAAAAAAAAAATTTTTTTTTTTTGTTTAAAGTAATTGGAAGAAATTCTTCAAATTGAAAACAAAAATGTTAAGAAATGTATTATGTAATACAAATATATAACAAAATTCTTATATATTTATAATTATTTTGTAAATTATAAGTTGATGATAAGATAACTTTAGGTAACATTTTTTTTTTTTTAGTAATCGTTTTTTAATGTATCTATATATAAGATTAAAATTCTAATTAAAATTAGTTGCAATATATATGACAATAAAAATTTAACTATTAATAAACTAGATTATGTTTATTAAAATTTCACAATTTCAGCTCTTTTTAACAAATTTTTATATATTGTATAAATTGTACATAAATAACAATATCAATAAATTGTTAATCTTTACATAATTATATTCATGCTAATCGAAATGAATTATTACACTATAGCATAAAATTAAAATAAATTTTTGCGCCAAAAATCTATTTTCTATGATGTCATCAATATCTAATATACAATAAAAATAAAACAAAAAGTAAAAATTTATATAAAAAAAATCCTTGTATATATGCATATCCTTGTATTTAATAGAAAAAAGAACATCCAAAATCCTTGAACATTTTTTTCAAACTGTTTTAACAAATTTTAATTTATCCTATAATATAGTTTCTTTTATAAGATTTATATTTTTCTTTATTTCTATTGGTTATTTTTTTCATTTTTACGCAAACGCTTACAAGAAAATAGCAATAAAATAAAAATATTTTAATAATGATTTTCAATACGCTAGTATAGAAAAATTTCCCCTTATTGTTTAATTTTTCACTGCAATTTATTCTCATTTAAATGATAGATTGTGGAATCTGTAAAATATAATAAAAACATAAAAATGAAATTTTCTCTGAAAAAAGTGCATATATGTATACAACAAAATGACTTTTTATAAAGAGAATTTATATACCTATACTTATACATATAATATACTAAATCAGGATCAAACAAACAAGGAAAAATGAAAAAAAATGAATGAGAATTGCACTTGAAATCTTATTTTTATTAATTGATGAATGATTTTATTATCAAAAATCTTTTAGTAAATCTTTTCTTTTATACATACTAAATAGACAATCATATTATATACATATGTATGTACTTATGTTTATACATATATATTTTTACATAGAAAAAAGAAAGAAAAGGTAATTTGAAAAAAAAAAATATATATATATATACATATATAAATGAAAAACAGATACAGAGTGATAATCAATTTCACAAATTTAAATTAATTAATTAATTAATTATTATAATTAATTAAATAATTAAATATTTAAAAAAAAAAACAAAATATTGGATTTGTTGTATTTTGCACAATAAAATTTTTTTATGTAAATATTTTTAATTGTTGTTTGGGAAATTTCTCCAAATTGGAAAGTTAATTTCAAAACTTTAAATTACTTCTTCTTAAATTGAAATTTTAAGAAATTTGAGACATTTTATAACAATTTGATTGCATTAGTTAAAATTTTAATACATAAATGAGGAGGTTCAAAAATAATACGGGACAAGTGTATTATATGCTTAAATATATGCTTTTTTTTTTTTTGTTAATTTCATTAAGGATTACGTCTTTTTTGAAATCAAAAATAATTTGAATGATAAGCCATGTAAAAATCCTTTATCAGAGTAGTTATATTTTATAAAATTCAACTCCATGCTTTTGGTTTAATGTTTGTTTAAATATAAACTGATCAAATAAGACACAAGTGATTGAACATTTTATTTAATTACGATCAAATAAGGCATACAGAATTTAAAAATTTATTTAATTAGGATCAAAACGAGAACATTCTACTCAAAACATGCAATTAATATCGCTCCTAGTTCAAAATTATCACAATTTTATTCTTTGTTTGAAGATCAAATCGGATAATGATGCAATAGAGTTAGAATATTCTTTATTGATATTTTTAAGATCAGTAAAGTTATATTTTTCAAAAATAATACTATTTTTCTCAAGAGTGGGCAAAAAAGAAATTTGTAAATAATTGACAGATTAATATTTTTTTGGTTTATAAAAGATGTCTTCAAAAGACTTCCTGCCAACTGTAATTTTTGTCGATTTGAGAAAAGTATTTTTTTTTTTTTTTTGAATGCATTTCTCTGCCACATAAATGTGGACAGGAAATTATACAGCCTTTCCTGTTCTGGCGTGGCTGTAAATGTCGTAAGAGGGAATAACTCTTACGACGTGTGTGGGATGCGAACCCACATTCCCTCGGTGTTTAGAGGGTATTTTATACCCTCTTACTCACTAGGCCAACGAGGCCCCAAAATCACCAAATATATTTAAAACATGGAAAACATTCATAGTTTTATAACTCAGGAAAAATACAAAGGTTTTTATAATCAATGATTTGTAAAAATGTTTAATAAAAATATCGAAAAAATCCAAAATTTGAAAAGAGTTTTTACAAAACGAGCATCAGCTGTAAAAACTCTTTCACAAGACTTTGTGAAATTCTATAATAATAATAGTTGCTTGGAAAAATAGAAAAATCTATTAAAAGAAAAGATTTAAAGATTACCTAATAACTTAACAGAGGTACATAATTAAAAAGAATACAATTGTTGCAGAAAAAAGGAAAATGTTAGCAATCAGCTAGAAAAACAGTTTGAAAAAGAATGGATGTCAAATGAAGATATACAATTTTGTAAAGATATTTGATTTGATGTTGAATAATCAAATATGTGATGTTGAATAATTTACGATTAAAACATTTTCTAATAATTTTATTTACCTTTTTTTAAAAATTTTAATTTTCATTTAATTTTTGAATACTTCATAGAATAGCACTTTTCTAAAAGTTCTCTTATCATGCTCATTATAAAAAACAAAAAAGTAATATTCAATTTTACTTTTACTTTTTCTTAAAAAAAACTATTAGATAATTCAAAATATTCGCTATTTACATGTCACACTTCTAAAATTGCTTCTTTTCAAAACTGCAAAAACAACTTTTCAAAAATCTTTCTGCAAAAATGTTTAGAGATTCTTTTTTTTATTTTTAGAAACTTATCAACTTACTACATCTTTAACTTCTTTAAAAAAAGAAAAAACCAAATCCTCTTAATACAACTAGGAGGTTTGGGATTTTAAGCTGATTTGGATGGAGATATAGGTGTTAATCAAACAACTGTATATGTAAAATTATTAGTGAATGATACTTGCAATTACAAGAAAATCACATAAATATGTATAAAATTTTCTAAAAATGAAATTGTTTTTCAGGAAGGGAATGAACTGTGGGGCAGAAAATATAATTTTGTTAAGTGCAGGTGGTAATTTTACGCATATCGCAAGATTACATTTAGATAAAAATAGTACATAGATAAAAATCAGTCTAACAACAAATTATATTTTTTGTTTACATTTTAGTTTGATAATCTAAAGTGAAAAAGAAAATATTATTTTAATTTTAATTTCTTCCTATCTGACCAATGGTGCAGTCCGTAAGTCACTGGTCTTTCAGGCGAAAGGTATCGGATTTCAAACCCTGGTCAGGTCAAAAATAATATATAAAATATAATAAAATAATGTAAACAAATTATTAAATATAATTATAATTGAATACTTGTACCTAGATTGCCCACATCATAGATATATTAAGTACTTTAGATTGGCTACATAAAAGAAAAATTCTGTCAATTTTGAGTCAGCTGTTTATTGATGTTTTTTTTTTTGTGTAAATTTAAATTTAGTTTCCCCTGGAACAATTTGAACAATTTAAACTAACTAATTTAAAATTTAATAATTTAAAAAATTAAAATATGTGTAAAATACAAACATTTAATTTTTAAACTTTTCTTTTATATTCATTAATTTTATTTGCAGAACGGTAATATATCGAATATCTATGAGAGAAACTGTACTGCGATTTTATGATAATTTTAATGAAATTTTATGATTTAAAAACAGCTGGCATCCAACTTACGTCATATGAACGACAGTACTTGGATGTCATATGTTTTATTTTTGACTGAAATTTCGTGTATAGGAAAATACATTACAGTGAAAGAGAAAGTGCCAATCTAAAGTACTTAATATATCTATGGCCCACATGGTAAAGGCAAAAGAGTACGTAAAAATATCGGCAGATACAATATAATATATAAAAAAAAAACATTTCTTCCTTTTACAACAAATCTAAAATTTTGAAATGGTTGGCGTTAGGTGAAAGGTCGTAATTATTAATATTGAAAAATGTTTATTAATATCTTGATTAAATATAACCTCATTTTAGACATTGAACTCTTAAATTCCACATTAATTTTTTCTTTACATTTTTTAGTTTCTTTAATTTTTTAATTCATAAAGTTTCAAAATAATATAAGTTTAATTTCGTTATTTTAATATGTGCTATTATGCCTTTTTTTAAATTTTAAAATAGGTTTCATTAAGTTCTTTGTTATTCTGTATATAGTGTTTTAACGTGTGTTATATTATGATTATCATTTATCGCTTTATATCATACACTTTTTTATATATGTATTGTTTTATTATATCTTTAATAAAACATAAGAAAAAAAAATTGTAATACAACTTTTTCCTTCAATTTGAACAACAAAAAATAAAAGTGATTCTTTTATAATCAATTTTCTTTTTTCTTTTTTGTTTGAATAAAATTAACAAATTACATACCAATCTTCTTCATATTTATAATACGTTTAATGTTGTTTATGTAGAAAGATATGTAACTATCTAGAATTTTATTTATTTACAAATATTTCTTTATGATATCAATTCCCATTTTTATATACACAATCTCTTTAAAAGTAAATCTTTAACTTACATATATATTTAATGCAATAAAAATAAATCAAAAGGATGTGCCAATGAACATACATACATCATTTATTTTTTTTCTACTGTTGATAATAATTTTATGTTATTTCCTTTACTATACAGAAATTATAAACATTATTATAAGGATATGAATTAACATACATGTATATATATATATATATATGCATATATATATCTGATTAATTCATATTACCAATTTTTTAAATGATATATACATATACTCGTATAATATATATTTCTGTATGTACATATATACACTCATATGAGTATTTATTCCCATAGGTGTTTCCTTTGTAACTAAAACCAAAAAATAAAAATGAATGAATGCAAAATGTAAATATATACAAACATACATTCAAACATACAAAAATTAATATTGTAAATACAAAATAAGTAATTGTACTATTAACTTAAAAAGGAAAATTCATTTTTTTTTTTTTATTGCAATATAGATTGCAGTTCAGTCAAAATTATTTGTACTAAAGAATATTGCAATAAATTTTAATTTTTGAAAATAATTTTTTTTAGTAAAATATTGTGTTTTTAATGTTAAATTATTGTTTTAAATTATCATATTTTGACTATATTTTAACAATAAATAAACAATAGACGTACACATTTTTAATAGAAATGTAATGTTTTTAATAGAAATGTATGTTTCCTTATTATACGTTATTCAAGTTTTTATTTGACCGTACAAAATGGAAAAGAGAAGTTGTAAAATTATCTTTTCAATAATCTTTAATAATTTTGCAAAAAAAAAAAATTTTTTTTTATCTGTTTCAAATCATGTGTAAATTTTACAAAGACATAAAAAAAACCCATGCATGGGTATAGTTTTAGATTTTTACCCACTAAAACCCGTAATCCCGATTTTTACCCACTCTGTAGCCAGTATATAATTGGATAATCACGCTAAATGCAAAATGGTATAATGTCCGAAAGAAAAATAGAATGAGGAAAAGAAAGGAAATAAGGAAAAGAAATTTTAGAACTTAAATTACAAAATTTATGGGTACTAATTTGAAGTAATTCATTCAATTAATTATTTTTCCCCACATTTAATTGAAGTCTACTTAATCTCTGCTTTATCTATTAAAGGATATTATAACGTGTTCTATTTACTAATATTAGAAAATAAAACACAGGTTAAGTAACACCACATACTTGATTCTAAAATTTAGTAAAGATTTTTACATTTTAAGCAAAGATTTTTACATTTTAAGCAAAGATTTTTCATATTTGATATCATGTTTATCAAATATACATTTTTAATTGTATTTATATTCATTTCCTTTTGATCAAATAATTTTAGTTGTTTTGTTTATTAATATTTCCATTTTTTTTTTTTTTTTTTTCGAAATAGAAATAAAATTCCATTGATATCAATTTATCTCTCATTTACTGCTTCCTGACTAACTTTGAACCGTATAATAATACCCATGTACTAAATATATAGAATAAAGAGAGGGTTTTATATCACTTTAACTGATTGTTAATGAATTTTTTTTTTTTTATTTTTTTTTTTTTGTCATCATGTAATTGTAAATGAATAAAAAGACTATCTAACAAACAAACTTACATATAATAATATATACTTTTCAATGTAAGTACATATATAATATATAGACTGGAATATTTTCACATTATATAACATTATATACATATATGAACTTCAAATAATTTTTACAAAGATTATTTAACGATCTGTCTATAAATATGTAAATATATATATATATATAGGAATATTGGTTACACAGGATATTTAATTCATAACATACATAAACAAATAATATACAACACAACTGAGATAATGGATACCATTCCTGTTGAATTAATTCATGAAAAAGTGAATCGTTTTATATCAATAAAATAATAATAAAAAAAAAAAAAACAAAAATAAATAAAATAAAAATAAAACATGAACAAAATCTGGAGACTTTAACAGAATCACGCTAGTTAGATATATATATGTAAAAAAAAAAAAAAAAAACGTAGTCCTATATATATATAACGTGGTTAAGCTCTTTTAGAACGATATGCTATCAATCAATATGGCTAAGCTGTGTTTAATTGAAAAAAAAAAATCTATTATAAAGGACTTTATTTTTATGTCAAAATAATTTTTTTTTTTTTTTTTTTTTTTGAGCTTATTCCTGAAGGATATTTTTTTTCTCTCTAATATTTATTTTTATTTAATTTTATTGTTTTGGTTTGTTTTTTTTTTTTTTTTTTACAATTTATTTGTAACTTGCAGAATAAATTTTTGCAGTATATTTTTTTTTTTTATTTTTTGATTATTTTTTTGAAACAAAACAAGAAAAAAAAAAGAAAACACTAAATTAAATCAATTTAAAAACAATGAAATAATACACAAAAAAAAAGAAAAATTATTAAAAAATAAATGAAATAAAAATAAAATATAAAAAACGAAAAAACAAAGTAAATTGAAAATTAAGAAGTGAGTATTTAAAAATTATAGTTTGAGAATAACACAATTTATTTATTTATTATTAATGAATTTTGTGTATTTTCGAAAATTTCGGAATTGTATACCATATAGAAAAAATATTATTCCGTTTCTCTACAGTTATCAGCTCCATAAAATTTAAATTATAGTTGTAACTGATTGACAAGGCTATATGACTTCAATCTTTTATTTTCTTTATTTCTGAAATATCATATGAATAATTTTGGATACTATATTTAAACGTATACCTTGCTGCAAGCGTAACACTTTTTTTTGAGAATTTTAGAATTTTTGCTTTAATTTGTAATTCTTTATTTAAAAGGTAATATTTGATATCTCTTTTTGAAACATGAATAAAGCACCTTCATTTGTCTTCTGAATGACAAAATATTTATTAATAAGATTTAATCAAAATTGATTTGATTGGCATACTGGTATGAGAAGCAGGTACAGGGAAAGTGTTCCACACTCTCTATCACTTTAATTTCTCTGCAAAACTTACATTTAAAATCCATATGCATTCCTAATCTTTTAGCATGTCAACCAATAATCCGTAATAACACGAACCAATTATCTTATTTTTGATCTAGATAGGGGAAAAAACCATATATGATAGTTAATGAACATTATATGTATATATAGTTACAGGTTATAGTGACTATATAGTTAGAGGTAATATTATAGAGGATATTATAACTAGATAAATAAATTTCACCTTTTAATATACTCAAATATATACTTAATTTCACTCAAAATTGTTTTTTAATATATATATGTACATATATTTCTTAGAATTATTTTTACTATATATATATAATTTTTTTTTTCACTTAAATTTAATTTAGTAAATACCAAAATTATACACCGAAAGCCATAAAAACCATATGAAACACCATTTTTTTAGTGTTACGGCTTTAACTTATTGTCTAACTATTTTTTCTTTATCTACATAGATCTTGATGATTTAATGTCATTCGCATTTAAAACTTAAAGTTTTTGAAATACATTATTGTCTTCTCTTCAAGGTCTTTTTATTTATTTATTATTATTTTTTTAATATTTGAGACTTTTTGACTAAATTGATTTATCCCAAAAAAATCAAAAAAAAATTTTGTAATCGATAATTTAGTTCTAATAAACTAAAACTTTAACTTATTCTAAATAAGGTTTAAATTTCGTAAGGAAATAACGGTAAATGGGCCGGCATAATATAAGATTCTATAGAAACAAAAATTTTCTGTATATTAATAACAAAAAAAAAAAAACATGCTATAAAAGAAAAATTGGAAAATTGAACAGAAATGATGATAAATTTCAATTGAATTTACATTGGAAAAAAAAAAAACTGACCACAGCAATTTGGTTGTTGATTTGAGTGGTTCGGTTCGGTACTTCAATTCGATTTAAATCGGTTTTGTTTTTTATTGAATAAAGATTTATTTTTTCAATTGAAATATTATATAATATGAACTTTGTTCAATTTTTTTTTTTTTACACATATACATTAATACATATACATATACATATATTTTTATTTTATTTTTTTTTTTCGAAAAAATTGAGTTATACTGTGGTACAAAATTTAATCAAAATTATAAAATATAATTTTATATAATTGTAAATCTACAAATTTACAATAGAGATAAAAGATATCATAACAGAAATTTTGAAAAGCCCAACTAAGTAATGTTTTTTAATAATGTTTTTAAATACAATAAAAAAAATTTATTGGATAATATTGAAGGTATCTATAACTACTATTGTACCACCAGGTTAATAATATAATAGTCTGATTGAGTTTTTTTTTTTTTTTTTTGATTTTTTGCCTTTTCTGCCTTTTATAAAAACATAATATAGTTGAAGATTAATAGACATTGTACATTGTGGAAAGAGAATATATTTAAATGATTCTTTATTATTTCATTTATAAATTTTTTGTATTTACATATGTATATTGTGTGCTGTTATTCACCTATATTAAGGGTTATGTGAGAAGGTTAAACAATCAGAGTATATAAAAAATATTTATATGTGATAACTTAATTGGTTGTTAATAAATCAAAGTTTTATTTTTGTTATTTAAAAAAAAAAAAAAACATACTTTTAGTGAAACTGAAATTGAAGTACTGTTTTTACATTACTGTTCAATACTAATATTAAATTTAAAAAAAAAAAAAACTAAAAATTCACTTAACGAAAATAAAAAAATTTGCAGTTTTTTTTCATTGCAACAACTTGAATATTTTGAATCAAAAGTAAAACAAACAAACATATTTTCTGTTTTATATTATATTAGATTAAAAGATAGTAAAATATGTAAATAATAATTGATATGAGTTTGTTTTGATAGAAAGCCGGCTCAAAATAAATGCTTATTACAGTAAATATATAATTTATTATACATACTTTTAAAGATTTATCGATTAAATGAGAAAAATTTTTGAACTAATTATTAGTCATTAGGCCATAATAAGTTAGATGGAAATCATTTGAAGAAGCCAAAAATTACAGCTGTCAATCTATCTTTGACTTCTATCAAAAATTTATTGAAAGTATTTTATAAAAAACTGGAAAATCTAAAATAATATTTTATATAAATTTTTGGGATTTTTGGAAAAATATTGATACTTATAACTTCATAACGGCAACAGATAGAAGACACATTGACACAATTTAAGAAAGGATATAAAATATAATAAGGATAAAAAAAATATAAAGGGTAATAAAAATTAATGTGATTAAAATGTATCGTTAAAAATGCAGTAGAGCTCAAAATCATGCTGAACGGGTGACCCAACAACTATATTTCCATATATATAGGGTTATATTTGCAAGATAAATCATTTACAAGAACATCTCAAGGCTTTTTTTTTGTCAATTGTCATAATAGTTTTTGTGTATTAATAGATATTTACAGTAATCTGAATTTTGTATCAATATTTTCAAAAGCCGACATTTAAACTTCTTAATGGCTTAATTGTCGATCGGAACTCTCACATAAGTTCATTATTTGAGGTATATTTTCTTTGTGAAAAATTTTGAAAATATCGGACCTGACAGCTATACGGAACTAAAACTCACATTAAGAGTGGGTTGGCCATATCGTATCGTGATCCAAATACAAAATTCCAAAATGCCCAAATCCCAAAATCCCAAAATTCAAAATCCCAAAATTCTAAAACTTCCCAAAATCTTGAACAAAAAAAACCTTGAAAATAAAATCTTGAATTAAAATTATTTATTTTTGAAATGATGATTTGAAAAGAAAAAAATGCGGCTGCCGTCCCCAAACTCCCGCTAAATAAATTACTCGGAACTCTGATTTTGTATCAAACTATAAAATCCCTCCTAATTATACATATATGTATTAGAATATATAATACATAATATTATACATATAATAATATTATAACATTTTAAAATAAAGGAGGCTACCATGTAAAAACTATAATTACTCGTGATTTTTCATTTGGATACAAAATTAGAGTTTCAATAATTTGTTTAGCGATAGTTTGGGATACATATTTCAAAAAAAAGAAACTTTTAAAATATGTTTCTCGAACGAACTATAATGCAAACCCCGGCTAAACAAATTACTGGAACCCTGATTTTGTATCCAACTATAAAACCCCTCCTAATTCAGAATCTGGCATATACATATACATATATACATATTCTGGAAAAAGTGGCAATCCTGATTTTGAATTCAACTCTAAAATCCCTTCTAATTCAGAATCTGACATATACATATATATTCTGACATATACGGTAATCCTGCTTTTTAATCCAACTCCAAATTCAAATCAACTATAATATCAAAACTACTTTGGGATTTTACAATTTTGGTATTTTGTGATTTTGGAATTTGAGATTTTGGAATTTTGGGATTTTGAAATTTGGGATTTTTTTTTTTTGAGGATTTCATGGCGCTCCCATTAAAAATATTTATAACTATAACTGAAGACTGTATGAATTATTGAAACCCCTGAATCTTTAAATTCCCACCTAATTTGGAATCTCGCGTATACATAATATATATAAATATTCTGGAAACAGGAAAAAAGGTAATTTTGATTCCAACTATAAAATTTCTTCTAATTCAGAATCTCGCAAATATAAATACACATTGTGGAAAAGGTACAATACCTTGATTTTGAATTCAGTTCTAAAATGTTGTACAAATATACACTTTCTTAAATCTATTAGATATCGGGTCTTTTGACGCAGGATTTTTTGTCCATAGAGGATTTTACATAGGATCTTCGTAGGCGATTTTTTTCTCATATTTTTGAAATTGAAAAAAGAACCTTTTCACCTAGCGGATTTTTAAAAGGGTCCAAAATACAACTACCATATTAAAAAAAATTTAATTTATAATTTAAATTCTTACCAATATTTATATCTTAATTAAAAATTTTTTATCACATTTTTTGCAATTAAAATCTAATTGAATTATAAAATTTTAAGGTTTTTTTTTTTTCTGTTTTGTTAATAAATTGGCAACATGTAAAATAATTTTTTTTTTTTTTGTGTTTTCGGAAAACTTAAAACTTACATAAAAAGTTAGCTATTTATGAAATACATATATTGGGAAGTATTGAAGTGAGAAGAACTTGACATAACTTAATTAAATATTGATACAATTTACTAAACACAAATAGTAAATTTCCTTTTTACATAAAACTTTATTATAAGTCAAATATATATGTATGTATAAAATCTATTGAACTTATCATGATATGTTTTTCAATAAATATTAAACAAAAGAAAAAAAAAAACAAGCTTTTATTTAAGTTTTACTTTTTGATTCGGTTCAACTTTTCTAAGAAAAACTTTTTAAATAAAAAAAAAAATAAAAAAAAATTTAGAGAAATTCTTATAAAGAAAATTCTATGTTGAAAAGTTACAAAGAAAATAGTTATATTATAAAAATCCATTTTATGTTATATTTTTAATAAAAATATGCAATTTAAGAACTACACCATATAATATTTGCATTGATTTACAAGTTTTAAAAGTTAATGGTATTTCTTACATATTTATTGAATCATATTATATAGATTTAATTTTTCGGTAACAAATAATTTACTGATTATAGTTTTTCATTCAAAATTGAATATTTATAATTGTTTTAATACTTATATTATTTATAATTAAAATGAATTTTATAGCTATGGTTATATTATATTCTTTATTATATAATAGCTTCAAATATTTTAACCCTTTATTTATTAATATTTTGTTTGTACAGATTTAATCTCTTAATTATAATAATATATTAATAAGAATACTAATACCAATAATAATAGCCGCTACAGTGACAGTGGGGGTTGCCTTCAATAATTACCTCATGTAGTAAGATGTTATATACTACTATATGTTGTAACTTTTATAACGGCTATAGTCACTGTTAGCAAAATAGTAATAATAATAGGCGAATTCATTGCTTCCTTACAGTCCCACTCCCAATTCAATGTTTTCGTATCCATTCCCTATCCTTTCCTATCCCAGGTAAGGTAAGGGTTTCAACCCATTATATTGGCTAAAGGGGGAGGTGGGTTTAGTCATTAAGAATCTGACACTACCAAGGGGGAAATTCTTGGTGGCTTTGGAAGATTCCCACCTCCCTTAGGAAAAAAAAAAAATATTTTTATTCTACAAAAATCTATATATAAAACAGTAGCTTAGAAATGAAAAATAAAGATCTAAAAAATTTTCTAAATTTATCAATCTAAATTTCAAAAATATTATCAACCTGCATACCTTTCTTCTTCTTCTGCATTCAAAAATATTTAACTTTTAAATTTCACGCACATTTAGTTAATTTATTTATGTTTATATTGTTTAGAATTTGCAAGTAATCTTCTTGCCAATTGATATTTCTAATAAATTTATACCTATTCAGTTTCTAATAACATTACAAAGTAATGCTAATTATTTTCTAGATACATTCTTTCTATTTTACCTTGCACTATAAACTGCAGTATTTCATATTAGTCTACTTGGTTATATGCATAATGTAACAAAAACAAAACAGTTTTTTCGCCATTTAATTATTTAAAGAATTTTTCGATTTCTTTGAATTCAACGTTGTATTGTATTGGAAATGTTTTCGGTTACAAATTTTTAATATCATTTCTTCATTTGAAAACAAAATATTTCACTAAAATTATTTATTTATTTATTTATTTATTTATATTAATATTACATACATAAATGTAATGCAATATTATTGAACCATCGGCTATACTAAGGCCATTATAGGTTTTTATATACTATTATTAAATTATATACAAATACCTATTATTTATTTTGTTTATATTATATACTATATATTTACATTATATTTGGTCGTATAAGGGAGGTATATAAAGAAAAAAACACTTACGACCTGTGCAGGGATCAAACCCACACTCGTTCGGTTAATACACCACACGTGTACCCACTAGGCTATCGAAGTCCTCACTAAAATTAACTATTTTTTTTCGAATGTTTTATTTATTTATTTCATCGATTACTTAAGCTAAGCAGTGATGTTATAGCGTCGTATTTATCGTATTTTGTACGAATTTCAAAGGCAAAATACGATGTACGATTTTTAGTCTTATTTTGAGAAAAAAATACGATTTTGACCCAAAACAAGGGAAAATATGATTTTGACCCAAAACAAAAAAATATGTACATACATATATATATGTAGTTAAAGTAATATTGTTACAAGTTACAACTATATAATATACAATTTTCATCAATATTCAATAATTCAATATTTCAATATGTCAAAGATAGTTTATTTTCTAAATTTTAATAAGGGTTGGTACGAGTTTATTTTTATTTCCAAATCTAGTCTCGCCATCAGATTTTCAAACTATTGATTCAGGATTTCTGAAAATTAAAAATCTTGATTTTGTAAATATATTTGGCGAATCTCTCGCGAAAATTGGGTTAAAGAATTTTGGAACCAAATTTCTAGAATTAAGAGAAATGATGGGCAGTTTTCATTTCCGTTGATGTCAAAATTTATTTTTCATTTATTATTCTTGTCCCATTCTTCTGCAAATGTAGAACGTACTTTCTCGCAAATAAGGTACGTTGTTCTATTTATGAAATAATTTTTTATTATGTTCTTATATTTAAAGATATATGTATATTATATAGCTAAGTTACCAAACTCAAGCTAAATTATTTTTTGCAATGCCCAAAGTGTAATTATATTTATATTTATGAAATAAGGTTTTTGTTGAATTTATGAAGTAATTTTTTTTGCTTATTTTATAAAATACATATTGTTCATTTTTAAAATTATTTTTTCTTTTATTTAAGTATTTTACCACTTCATAAATACAGCAACAAAAGGTTAGCCCGATTTCTTAATAAAGTTTTTATTTTGAACGGTTTTTTGACAGGATTTTACACCAAAAACTTGTTGACTGAATTTTTTGACCAGATTTTTTAAAATTTTTTCCAGTCAAACGTTCAAATTTGACCGGATTGAAAATTTTGAAGTGGCAACACTGGTAGTCATTGCAAAATACAAAATACGATAAATACGATTTTGAAACGATTTAGTGTACGATTTGAAAAAAAATTCTATAACAACACTGAAGCTAAGTTGTAAATAAAACTAAAACAACAATAATTCATAATGCATATATACAAAAAAAAATGCACGTGACTGATTTTAATAATTATCAGCACTTTCATTCATATATATTATAGAATTTAAGTTTAAGTTAATGCTTAATTGTAACGTTATTATTTTGTGTACAAAGAATATGATTTTATTCTAAATTAATAAATAAGTTTCTATTTTTACTGAGAAAAACTTGAGTAGCAAGAAACACAGTTTTAATATCTTGTAATAATTTTGTGATAAAACTTAAATTAAATTAAAAAAACAAAATTAAAGAAAAAAAATAAATAAATAAAATAAAAATAATAATCAAAAAAGAACAAAAAAAAAAAAAATTAACCTATCTTAATATTAGATATCCCAAAAATATGGTTTAGAACTTATTAGTTTTTTATTAAATATTATGTTTTTATCAAATTTAAATAGATTTATATCTGTTATGTCCAGTGTGTTTAGGTTGTGCGGTAAAGATTTTAAATTAGCATGTATTTTAATGTGATAAATTATGGGAATGAAGTTATTATTTTCAATATATTTATATTTATCTAAAAACACAAATCCTTCTGGTGGTATGAAGCCTTTTCTAATTGCGCTTTTAATGTACTCTTCGTTTTCGTGAAAAGGGTGGCTTATAAGAGAATTATTTTCTACTTGGCTGCTACGTTGTATATATGATTACGTATTATTCGGATGATCAAATTGTCTACTGTAATAACGTTTGCGGTTTCATATACAATTTTATTTGAATAGTAATGTAGAAAATTTGTTGACGATTTTCTAAAAAGATTGGTACATGCTCTTAGACAGTTTCTTTCGAATAACCTAAGTTTTTCCATCAAGGAAGCGCTTATGTTAAACCAAATGGGAGAGCCATATACAAGGATTGGTCTTATGAGAGTTTTATAACACAAGATTTTTACTTTACTGTTTAAAGTTCGTGAATGAAATAGTTTGTTGAGGCTACCAAATGCTTAGCCAAATTATTAGCTTTTTCAATCGTTTTGTAGGTATGGACTTTGAAGTTTAGGAGATAATGGAAGTGTACTCCTAGATATTTTGTGTAAATTTTGTGTTGTGTTGTCTGGCGTTTTAATCATGAATTTTCTCCAATTTCTCTTTATATCATTATTGGCTTTATTTGTGGTGTCTCTAAATAGCACAGTTTCGCATTTGTTAAAGTTGATTTTAAGTTGACTAAAATTAACTATCCATATATGAAAAAAATTTTAAATTAATACTTGCATATATTCAGGAGTAAAATTTAATATTTCGTCCTTTAGTATTATTTCTTTTATTAAAAAGAAAAGCTATAAGCTATATTATAATAGATTGATTGCTCTATTCAAAATTTTATATTTAAAAAGTTACTAATAAAACAAGGACAAATATTTCTGAGAATATTTTTGAACAATTTTGAATAAATTTTACAAAGTAAAAGTTTTAATGTTTGATTTTTAAAATTATATAGAGAAGAGCTACAAAACTTTTTCAGTTATTACCTAATCGTATGTATTAGGTATTTGTTTACAAAAAAAAAAAGAAGAAAAAAAAAAACCTTAAGGCTTATTTTTCATTATTCATATAAGTATAACTTTTAGTGATAGAGGGAAAATGAATTTTTGTATTTATTTTCGATTCTCTTAGAGAATTCAAACAAAATCAAATTCAATCTACTAAAACTCAAAAAGAAATGGCATACAAAAAACAAAAAAAAACACAAATTATAAAACAATTCAGGATCAAACAAACGAAAGAAAAAAAAAAACAAATCACAAGGATCTTATTAAAACATTATTATGTTATAATATAACATGCATTATACATATATATATGTATACAATTATGTAACATCACAAATAAAAATTAAAAAAAAAGAAAAACATAAAAAACAAGATTTAAATGGTTTTAATATTGAGTGAAAACTAAAATGTAATACCACAAAAGTTACTTCCGGATTTGAATTCAGGCCAATTTATTCTATACATACATACATATCAAAATATGCGTTTTTAACATATATAGGATTTACATATAGATATATATATAATATAAATAAATGTATATATGTATAATCCGTAATAACATGAAATCAATTCAACATCTTGCATACAAATAGAGAATATTTGAATTTTCTTCTTTTTTTTTTATTTTTTTCTTCAAAATTTTAGTTTTTCTTTTTTCTTTCTATTATATTAATTTTTTCTTAACTTTTTTTCTTCCTTTCCTTGCTTTTATTACTTATTATAAATGGTGCAATAGCATTTATTATATATATACATATAAATTCATACATAAATTTAATGTTCTTTTCTTATCAATATTTTATATATAGGTATATGTTATTAGTGAATAATATTATTATGATTCTATCAATTTATAAGGAATATTTGGTTTGTAAAAGGAAATCTTTAGGTTTTTGAAACAAGAAAGAAGAAAAAAAAAATATCCTTTAGTTTTTTTTTTTTACTCTTTTATTATCTTTATGTTTGAAATTTTGACTTGCATTTACACACTATATTCACCTACTAACGTGAAAAGAATAACAAATAATATACAGGATGTTCTATTTATTTTTAGGACTATATAAAGGTAATATATATTATGTACATTAGTATATTAAAGATATGGTGAATAAACTACAATACAATTGAAATTCTGCTGTTTAAATTCATCCTACAATACAATTTACAACAATAAAACTGCAAAACTTTTTAAGAAATTTGCAAATATGTATTTATTTTGTATAACACGGTAATCTCTACAAAATGATTTCAATTTTACACGATATGAAAAAGTTAAAGACAAACAATACAAAAAAATATTTTTATAAAGAAAAACAAATCGCATTATATACAGATTTTGTGTGCACTTCAATATATTTATATCTATTCGAAAAAAATTTTAAACTTAAGCCCGAATTTATTGCCGTTTTTATTTCGGGCGTTAGTTTATGAATTGAAGCCTGAAAAAAAATGAATTAACACCCGAAAAACTTTTAATCGCGGGCTTTAATTAATTTTATTCAGGCATTAATTCATTCTTTTCGGTCGTTTAAAAATTAAAAAATCCAGTCAAATAAAAAATATAATCAGTCATATACGTATGTAGAAATATCTAGAAAAAGCGAATAATTGAGTTGTATAAGTTGAGTTGAATAAATGATTTAAGAGTTGTTAACAAAATCTGCATTACTTGCTTTTTCCATAATATTTATATAGTGACTCGAATAAAGTTCTAAACTTTAGCAATTAAAGTCCATGGATTTTAATTCCACTTCTTAAGTTGGATTATAATATACCCTTTTGAAGTACACTTAAATAAAAAGCATGCTTTAAAAAATGCTTTTTCCAAAATATTTATTTTACAAATATATGCGAGATTCTGAATTAGGAGAGATTTTATAGGAGAGTTATATTCAAAACGAGAGTTATACGCTTTTTCCAGAATATTTATATATATGATTACAAAATCAAGGTTTCAATAATTTGTTTAAGTGGGGGTTTGGGGTTTCAAGCGCATCTGAAAACACGTTGAAAATTTATTTAAAAATTGGTCAATCACAACAATGAAAATATACAAGACCTATTAGATCAATTTTGTAGAAAACTAGTTGTATTTGTGTTAATAAAAACTTTTGGAAAAAGGCCAATATTTTTGCTGTTTGCATTGAATGTCTGTTTAATTTTTTTGGGCTTTAATTCATTTTTTTTTTAACGTTTCTTCACTTTATTCGGGTGTTAGTTTATTTTTAGAGTTTCCTCATTTTAAAATTATGAATGAACACCAAAAAAAAAAAATGAACAAACACCTGAACATTTTTTGGTTTGTCGGACGTTAATTCGGAAATTAAACGCTCGAAAATGTTCGGGTGTTAGTTCATTTTCGTTTACGGAGTTAGTTCATTCGGCCGTTAATTCGTAGAGCCGTTATATATGTAAGTAAACATTTTAAAAATATGTTCAACTTTATTTTGTAAGAATTTTTAAAAGGAAAAAAAAAGAAAAGAAAAAAAAATTCAAGATAAACTCTGTTAAGTTCTTCGCTTAATTTCTTGGCTTTGGCTAATGGTTCGACATGAATGACGATTGACGCCTACGATATTTTAGAATATCAAAAATGTGAACATGACACATTTGCGTTTCTTTGTGATTGCCTCATTGCCACAATTTTTTTTGTGATATAATATTCCAAAACTAAAATTTAAAATTATAAATTTATAAACCTACATACATACATACATATATAGTTTTTTTTGACATGGGAAACTATAAATTTACAAAACTTATAAATTAAGTATGAAATGAGCTTTTTTAAAACAAAAATTAACTAAGGACATATAATTATATTTTTTGAAAAATATATATTATATATACAACTGATTTCTCATTTTCCAATCCTGAGATGAATTCACTTTCTTTTTTTTTTCCTAAGGGAGGTGGAAATCTTCCAAAGACACCAAGAATTACCCCTTGGTAGTGTCAGATTCTTACTGACTAAACCCACCTCCCCCTTTAGCCCATATATTGGGATGAAACCCTTACCTGCGAACGCAGTATATTGGCTAGGGAGTAGGGATAGGAAAGGATAGGAAAATGGATACGGAAACATTGAATTGGGAGTGGGACTGTAAGGAAACAATGAATCCGCCTATTATTATTATTTTGCTATCAGTGACTAAAGCCGTCACAACAGTTACAACAGTATATGCAGCAGTATATAAACGCCTTACTTGCATGATATAACCAAAGATGGCTGTACTGTAGCAGCTATTATTATTATTATAATTATTGTTATTATTATTACTATTATTATTATTATTATTAATATTATTATTGTTATTATTACTAATATTAATTATACGATATACATTATAACAATATAAAAGTACTACATATTTTTTATTTATGACCTGACCGGGGTTTGAACCCAAGACCCTTCGATTGAAAGGTTGGCGACTTAACCACTGCGCCATGAGTCAGATAAAAATTGATTACCTTTTGGGCCGAATGCATAAAACTGAGCTTGAACTCAAATCTCATTTTTTTAATTAACTCGTATTTTTGTTTGAAAATATGAGATTAGAGTTCAAATTCAGTTTTATGCATTTGACTCTTTATGTCTAATAAAAATTTATTATATAAACTAAAATTTCTATAAATTATTTCGTGCGAGTATCCTTATACTGTAGTTAAAATCAAGAATTTTACTCATTTTAAACTAAAAGTGATATCAGTTTCTTAAAACTTTTTTTACACAAAATTGCTGGAATCTACACATAATAAGAATATTCAGTGAATAAAATTTATATTGTACATATATACCTCTATATAATATTCATACATATATATTATCCATGTTCGAAAAAACCTAATAACACCCTATCTTTTTCTTCATTCTTCTTAAAATTCTGATTATTAGATAATATTGAAATTGATTTTGATGAAATTGAGAATCAAATTGTAAAAGTGTGTTGATATCAAATTATATATTTTTACAGTGATCCAGGAAGGATATACATGAAAAATTATTATTCTTTCTTACTTTATTTTGTTTTGTTTTTCTTACAAAGTAATAATGCCTACATACATACTTACATACATATGTACATACATACATGTATATATATTATCATAATAACTACATACTTATAATAATATGTAAAATTTTAAAGACATGCCACTTATTAAGTAGATTATTTTAGCTTTAAGCAAATATTAAAGTATTCAAATCAAATAACCTGTAATATCAATTAAAATTAATAAAATTAAATTTGATAAATTTTTGGGCATACATACATACATACATACATACATACATATATTATTATTACAATTACTAAAAAGATTGAATATGAATGAAACTTATAGCAGAAAAAATATATGTAAGAGACTTTTTGTCTAGCTATATAAGGGATAGCTATATTTTTTATATTTTTATAATAATACATACATATAGTTAGGTTAGGATTGAAATAAAAATACAAATGTTTGTATGTATGTATTAAATTAACTTAATTAATTAATTTTTTTCTTAAAAATAAACAATTAATTTAATTAATTTTTTTCAGAAGATTATTATAAACTTTTGGGAAAATTATTATTGAAGAAAATTAAAAGCTAAAAAACAAACAAAATTAAAACATCCATAATTAGTGTTCCCAGATCTAAGTTATGTAACTAAAAACAAACTTACATATTTAATAAATGTAAAAAAAATTTATTGAAAAAATCTTTTATAACACCTTCCTCGAGCGGTGGATTTAATGCCATGTCCACCTATGGCTCGTGCTTAGTCTATTCGTAAATCCAGTGTTATGTGGTAACAAACAACCACACTTAGGATCCCGAAATGAATATGACGTAAAGTTGGCATCGACCTGGCTTTATTATATAAGACACTGTAGTCCTTAACTCGAAAACATTGCAATTCGTATAAAAGTATAAGTCATAGTCAATGGAGTGTATCTGATTCTGACATTACAGAACATACTCAGACCCAAAAACATAACTCGGCAATGACATCGTTAAGTAACGAGACCACCGTAACCACTTCGAAACCGAGTTCGAAACGAAACTCGAAAACAAAAAGAAATTCTAAGTTCGATGTAAGTATTTTTATGAATTTAAACGTACACAAATCTACTTAACAAGACTAAAATATATAAATCAAATAACTCGGTTCACTTTGTATATTTTAGTTCGGCGGACTCATCAGATTCTGATGAAAAAGCCACACAAAATAAAAGTAAAAATAGAGAATTACGGAATCAATGGAAAAGTATAGTTTTCCTTGGTTAGAAGAACTTGATAGACAAGCTTTTTGTAAATCATATAAGAAAACTCTTTCTAATCTTTACATTACTTGTAAAGATAACATAATGTAACACATAAATTATATATGTATGTATGTATATGAGTTACGTATTAAAGTAAATAAAATAAACTACTCAAATATTTTGTGCTACTCAAATATTTTGGCTTGTTTTTTCCAACATTGACTGTTTTTTTTTCTTAAATTGGCTCTTAAAATTTTTTATGAGTGGCAACCCTAATTTGTAGTTTTTTTTCTCCCGTTTGCGGATTATGAAAATCTGTAAAGTGTGTAAACTCATATAAAATAGTTATATATACTGCCTACATTTTTATTTTTTAATGAAATAAAACAGCTAAAAACCAAAAAACAACCGAAATGTACCCTTCTTGACTAAAAATGGAGTTTCAAGCTTCACAAAGTTCGAATACACATACTTACATATATGCATGTACATTTTTGTAGTTTTTTTTTATAAAAAATTAATTGACTAAGCTTATATTATATATGTACATAATTTACATAAATATAAATAAATATAAAATACATAAATATAAAACAATTTTTTAATAAGTACCTACATACATTCATATGTACATATGTATGTATATATATATATTTTTTTTTTTTCTAAGTGTACCTTTTCGGCAACCACCTTAACGGCTTAGCCATAACCTACAATATTGTTTTCACTGGCTGTTGGCTCTGGCTTAAAACCTAACCTAACCTACGGTGACCATACGTACCACATTGTGTAGTACAGTACAACATTTTGAACATACATCCCACATTGTAAACTGTACCACATTTTGTACCACATTTAATTCGTTTCACTAATATTACGATTTAATTCGATTTATTAATATATCGATTTTCAATTATTATTTCCAAACAATAATCAAAACTCAAAATCTTTAAAAATTCTATTTTTATAAAAGTTTCTAGTTTTGTTTACCGGGTAGTTTTAGGAAATCGATATATTAATATAAGAATCGACAAATAAAATTCTGACAAAACCCCGATTGTCAATTCACTTAACAACATCTTTGATAGTTTAATATTTGAAATTAAATGCATGTGCTATTTTACTGTTTTGTTTTAACGTGGAAAAAAAATAGTTAGAAATTCTGATGCGATTCGAACATCAGCTTTATTATATTAATTATTTCAACAATAAATTCTTGGTTTAATTAAATTAGTAAGTTAATATTAATAAATACTTTATTTTAATTTTAATAATTATAATATAAAAAAAATTTTCTGAAGGATAATCAATAATGTTATTTAATTATATTATTTTGAATTTATTATACTGTTGTAACGGTATAACATATAACTTATGTTCTTTTTTATATAGTTAGTCGAATGAATTGTTGACTATTTTTTAATTTTTATTAAATTCAAATAAATTTATGTTCAAAAAATACATATATGTGTTTATATAAAAAAATATTTTTTCTGTACCACATTCACTTTCAAGAAATATGGTCACCGTAACCTAACCTAAGTACAATTGCATATACACTATATACTTATATGTACATATGTATTGTGCATATGTACATACATAATACATATACTTACATATGCATAAAGTATAAAAATCAAGGTAATAATTCATTTAAATTTAAAATGTTCAGTATTTTACATACACAGATAAACTTGCTGCTTGCTGTTGAATGATAATAGATGGTGCTGACTTTCCGAGCGCAAGTTAAATATTTTATTTAGAAAAAGGTCAATAACACAATTTTCATATACGCACATACAAATAAAGTTTCCGTTATTAAATTTTTAACTAAATATGTCGAATTTTATATTAAAATAAAATTTGGAATTTTTTCTATATTATTCTATATATATATGTACATATGTCAAAAATGCAACTTTTAAATCAAAATTAACTTAGTTTTCTAGACTTTTGTGCTCGTTTTTCTGGAACCAGGGTGTAAAAAAAAAACTTCTCTTTAAAAATAGTGAAAAATGCTTTTAACTAGAAAAATAAATGGTGAAATTGATATTTTTATAAATTATGTAAAATAAAATGTTAATACATATTGTGTACATCGGTTGACGTACATACATAGGTAAATTAAATTTCATGTTGTCACAAAAAAATGGAATTTGAACGTCCTCTTTGGACGAAATATAAAAGAAATTGGCATTTTTTACGTTATTTCTAGATTTGCAGTACACTAGAAGCCGCCTACTATATTTGCCATAAGACCATGTGACATGTAATTTTACCGAAAGCTAGGTCTCCACCTACTATGTAGAGGATTCATCTGTGTTATGGCTTATTATCGGTTGTACTCATATACTTAAACTGATGAGTGATGGTTAGCTTAAGTATTCTCTTACAAAAATAGACTTCATAGTATTTCAAAATATGAATTTATTTTTAAACTATCTGTATTGTACATACATACATATATAACTTTTTCTTTAAAAATAAAAAACTACAAATTTATTGTATTTCTGATAAAACAAATTGATCCGAAAATACAGTTAAAAATAATTTTATACTCTGCAATAGAATAATAAAAGTATATACATATATCATTTTAGTCCAAATTTATATTTTTTATTTATTGTAAATACATACCTAAATTTAAATAAAAAATTATTTGCTAAAATTGGTTTTAAACTTAAATGCTTCAATTAAGAAATAAAACTTATATAATCTCCTATATTAAGTGCAGATTCTTGTTTTAAAATAAAATTTTGATACTTCAATTTATTATTAACAAGCTGAAGAATGTCTAATTTAAGTTCGTGGAATAAATCATCGTCTGTAATTTGTTTTAGTTCTGTAGCTAAGTATTTGCAAAATGCCTCTTCTCTTTCTTCTAAATGATTCTGGTAGTTCTCTGGTGGTTTTTTAGTTATATTATTCGTACTATTTGGTTTTTTTGAAACTGTTAAAATTTGATTTTCCTTATTTAAAAAAAAAAAATAAATAAATATATTACTGTAAAATTAATTAATTACCATAAATATATTCAATTATTTTAATAATAAATATATCTATGTTAATTACCTACTAACATTTTTTAAAACAATTTCATTGCTGAACGGAGGAGACAGTGATTTTTCTATTGAATTTTCTTCTTCTATGAATTCGGAGAACGTTTCAAAATATTCTTTAATTTCATGGCTCGTGCTGTTTACTTCTTTTGAAACTTTTGGCAAATGTTTTATTTCCTGTTTTTGCTAAAAAAAAAACAAGCATCTTACATAAAAAAAATAAAATATTTAAATGATTTTTTACGTTTTCATTTGTTAGAGAAATATCATTTGAAGTGTCAGAATATAATGTTTCTACTTTTTCATCAGATTCTATGAATTCAAAATCCAAATTTGAAGATAGATATGTTTCATTAATTGTATTGTCTCCTTTTTTTTCAAGTCCTTCTAAATGTTTTACTTGCTTTTTATTTTTAATAAAGAAAATAAATATTTATTTACAAGTTTAATAAAATTATATTATAACAATTTACTTACGTCAACATTTAGTTTGTTAGCAAATGAAGTACTTGCTAAAAACGATAATTCTTTGAAACACCATAATTTAGGTTCATAAACTTCAGAATTCAGATTAATTGTATTTTTGAAATTCTTTATGTTTTTTTTCTTTTCCTTACTTACTTGACTTTGAAGTGTTCTAATTTTTCTTTTTAATTGTGACTTATTTACTATTTTTCCTGTTTTTTTTAATTCCTTTACCATATAATCATATTTTTCTTCTCTTAGGTCCCTATCAAAGTAATCCTTTATTGAATAGTCATACAAACAAGGGCATTCTTTCCACAGTTTTATTAAAGTTAAGGTATCCCTTTTGGTCCACTGTTCCTTTTCCATTTTTATTTATTTTATTTTGATATAAAATTTATGCAATTTAAAGCGCTTAGCATAATTTAAAACATCAAAACATAAATATTTAGGTGTGATCGCAAAAATAACAATAGTCAATAATTTAGAACTGGAAGTAAGAACGGTTTATTATTTTTTGTAATAAATAACTAATAAGGCTTGATTTCTATGCTTGACTCTTGACTTCATTTTCCATTGCAACCAATTTCGAACTAGTCAAGTAGTCAAACTCAAAACTGACAGTACCACAGGAAATTTCATTAGGTGTTTCCACACTAGGTTGCAGTTATGTTCAAAGGTT
The DNA here is from genome assembly GCA_947095535.1 of Poecilobothrus nobilitatus. Classification (NCBI taxonomy): domain Eukaryota; kingdom Metazoa; phylum Arthropoda; class Insecta; order Diptera; family Dolichopodidae; genus Poecilobothrus; species Poecilobothrus nobilitatus. Next base: position 186,739,756 of record OX352774.1, on the reverse strand, counting down.
GCAGTGTTGACTGTTGGAGTCCACAATTGAACATCTGTCCACAATATATTTTTATCATAGATATATTAGCCATAGATAGGCAATAAAGAAAATATTTTCTGTCAATTTTGACTTTCTAGAAACACAGCTTATGTATTGCTTTAGTTTCTTCAGAATAGTTTCCTAAGATGAAATAGTTTCATTTATAATTTTTTTAAGAATTTTATCATTTACATATTTTGTTACTTTACAAGTATGTAGTTAAATTTTAAAAAGAAAATATATCAGATTATTAAGTAATATAAAAACTGAAAATCTCGTAAATGAAACTGATTATGAGAAACTGCTCATTATTTTAATAAATATAAACAGCTAAGTGACATTTAGTTCACTCAACTCACATACAATACATGCTTTTTTGACAAATACCTTAGTAGATGAGATGATTTTAAATAGGAAGGAAAGCATGAAATAGCATTAAAGAATTTCCTATACCTAACTTCTCATCTATTTGTAATATATCTGTGATTTAAGGATTTAACTCTACTTTAACACTTTACCAAAATTCCTTTGGTAAATAATTATTAATTACTTTTTAAGTATAAACTCCATTATTATACATTCCTTCAAATGTTTATAGGAAAAAGCAATGATAGTGAACCAATATTCGAATGTAGCGTAATTATAGTATTATAATATTAAAAAAAAAAATTAGCTTTTTGGCACTTTTTCACAAATGTAATCAACATGATTTTGAAAATTTAAATTTCATATCAAAAATAACGCCTAAATATTTAATTTGATTAACCATCTATTTTATTTTATTCAATTTTTATAATCTATAAAAAGTAATAAAAATTACGAATAATTTTGGTTTTAAATCAAATTACATCTCTTTCAGTTTTAGAATAACTGGTATTGTTTTTACTATTTTCAATCACTATATAAATTAATTACTCCATTCATCTAGCACTTAGCAGTTTGGATTTGTTGTTCATGACATTACGCCAGTGTGAGTAGAAATAAATTTGATAGAACGTACTTATGAATTCTGTGTGATTACTGAGTATTTAGGTCATCAATATATTGAATGACATTCCTTGACTGTTCCTCTTTCCATATTATTAAAATTCCATGCACCATTAAAATAAATTGGAGAAATGTTTTAGATTTATAATTCAATTTTGTTTTAAAATTTTCAAATGAGTTAAATAAGGATTCACAATTACAAGTATTTTGAACGTCTTGAAAAGGCGATTTTAAAAAAAAAGAAATTATAAAATATTTTTAAACAAGAAACTTAAATTTGAATTAAAATTAGACTTTAATATTTTTCAATCAATCTTATGTTAAGGCATTTTTTGTTTAAACTAAATAATATGTTCTTAATTATACAGCTATACAGTTATTATATCTTTATTTAAAATAAATTTTTGCTTTTTTACTTTATCTCTGACTACTTGAAGAATATCCATTTTCAATTCGTAAAATAAATCTTCATATTTTAGTCGTTTCAGTTCCGTAGCCAAATATTTACAAAATATCTCGTTTCTTTCTTCGAAATTATGGAGGTGTTGTGAAGATTGCTTAATTTCATTTTTTGTATGGTTTACTTCCTGTTTTTACAAAAATAAAAAAATTAATAAAAACAAAAAGAAGGATTATACATTACATTTTCTAAACGAATATCAATTGAAATTTGAGAAGCTGATATTTGCTCTGTTCCTTTTATAAATACGGTAGATGAATCTAAATGTTCTTCAATTAAATTATTTGTATTTACTTCTTCTGGCAATCGGATTTCCTTTTTTTTTTGTGAAAAATTTAACATTTTAAAACTTAATCTTTAATTTTATACACATACTTACTTCAAAATTTTCCAAACAATTTGTATCTTTTATAGTTTTAGGAGAATTATTGTCAATGCAAAATAAAAATGCTAGTTCATGAAAACACCATAATCTTGGTTTATAAATAGCAGTTTTATCATTTCTTGATTGCAGAAAGTTCCGTATTGTTTTTTTTTCTTTACTAACTTGTGATGCGAGAGTTCGATACTTTTGTTTTAAATTTTGTATTATAAAATTTCGTTTTGTTCGTTTTTGTAATTCTTTCAATATATATGCATACTTTTGATTTTTAAATTTTTTATTATTAAAATTGTGGTCAGCTGGATTATATAAACATGGAAAATGTTTGAAAAGTTTTATAAAAAGTAAAGTTTCGCTTTTGCACCACACTTCCATTTTATTTTATTTTAAATCAATATTTTACATTCAAAACTTTTTTTAATTAAATTTTATTATCTACTTCTTTATTTAATTTACAAATTTCAACTTTGTTATCAACAAAATTTTTATTTTATTTATGATCAGATTCAATTATTCAGATACTATTCAAAAATCAAAATTGACAATAAAAATATACAATTGTTTCTGTTTGCAATAGTTTGTTTCAAATTTCAAAAGTTTGTTCCTTTAATACCTATGTTCCATACTTCCATATAATGCGATTTTGATTATTTATTCACATGTGTTTTCAACCAGCTCTATAGTCTATTCTATACTGACAAGCTGAAACATTGGTTTTAAATGGCCCTCATAGAGGTTATGAAGTAAACAAACATTAGTTTTGTATGCTTTCTTAATGTTTTAGTTTTGTAAAGGGTATATAATATACCATAGATATATTACTAATAGATAGGCAGTGAAGAAAATATTTTCAGCCAATTTTGAGAAACAACTGAGTGAACCGTGCGTATGTATTGCTTTAGTTTCCTCAGAAATAGGTCCCTAAAAGGTGAAATAAATTCATTTCTAATTTTTTTAAGGATTTTATCACTTATTTTGTTACTTTACAAGTAGTTAAAATTTTGAATAACCTTAATTAAATTAAATTTTAATTTTAAAAACAAAATATATCAATTATTAAATGATATAAAAACTTAAAATCTCTGAATGAAACTGGTTATGAAAAACTGTATTATATTATTTTAATAAATATAAACAGCTGAGTGAACGGAATGTATACATATTATAAAATGCATATGTGTTTTTTTGACTGAATACCTTAAGATAGGAAAACACATAAGAAGAAAAGAAACAACTATACCTAACTTCCCATCTATTAGTTAATATATGTATCTATGATTATAACAAATTATAACAAAGCATATTGATGACAAACCCTGTGCATGTGAATATGAGGGTTATAAAACTAAATTTAATTAAATTAATGAATTATAAAAAACAACATGAAAGAAAACATCTTGCAGGTAACTTTCAATGTGCAAAATGTGGGAATTATTTTATAAATAATTTCTTCTTGTTAAAACATTGACTAAGTAGTCAATAGTCATAAAGATCCCAAAAATTGGCCATTTCAATGTGAAATTTTTCAGAAATGATTTACTCGAGAAAATATGTACAATCAAAATCCATTGAAGTTTAATTTTTAATATTTGTCTTTGATATACATTTGCCAAAAACTCTACGGCGGTATTTTAAAAAACGTTGGTTTTTCAGTATTCAGTTTGTAATGCTAGTTTTAGTATGTATTTCTATTTACCTACCAACCTACCAAGTACCAATATTTGGTAAATGACAAAACTTTAAAAATAGTTCGTATATTTTTTGAGAACTATGTCGTGTCACACTAGACTAGATGAATAGAGCATCTCGCAGTTGCAGCACTTTGAATTTATTGGAAAGGGATATGAATTATGAAAGGAAAGAAAAAAGTTCTAAAAAAATTAATTCAAAGATTTTTTGAAACAAATATTTAGCTGATTCACTTTTACTAATAATTTTAAAAAAGTGAATTGAAATTTATTTTATTTTTACACCTGTTTTCATTCAATTTTAAAAATTCGAGTGGAAAATATGTATGTATGTACGAATGTATGTAGTTATGCTCTTGCTTTAGTAACATTATAGGGGAAAATATTTCTATTTTGCACACCTACTTTGTTTGAGAACTTGTTTTTGTAATATCGAATTTTATGCATTTTTTTATGAACAGGAAAAAGTTGACATTTACTACATCATAGTAAGTATCCAACTAAAACGTGTATCAGAGTCAAATTTATTCCCTGATCTCCGTTATGAAGGAGCAATGTTTGGCAATGTTCCAGGAAAGTTTAAACTCCACTGGCCCTGGATAACCAAAAATCTAAAAACACTCTTGTATCGAAACTTAAGAAACTAAATAAATAAATGAAAAATCATGGCGCTTTCTTTGTTTTGAAATTTGGCTTTATAAAATAGTTTAGCCTTTTTGGCTTTTTTCATGCTTTTCATCTCTCTTCCCAACAAACTAAAAATTTTTTGGGGAGTTGAGAGTGCGAACTTTTTTGTTGCAAATAAATCTTAAACAAAAATTTGACTGTTTCATTTTGACACTTCGCTAACATAACGAAAAAATAGGGTCACATTTTTTTTGTTGCACAAAAGTAAAAACATCATTAGAGACAGTCAGAAAGAAAGGTTGGAAATTTGAAACCGAAATTTACCTATTTAAAAACCTTTATTTAGTTATTTTTGACAATTACAATTGAAATTCAATGTCAACTTCTTAAATTTTGATGTCTTCTACATTTTAAAATGAATTTTATCAATCGCATATTTCTCGCCACAATCAAGAAAAATATCGTTTGAATAAGTAAACGTCAAAAATGACTACATCCATCATTGTGAGAACTGGCACAATATCAGAATAATTAAGTTTTTTACTTTTATCAAACCAAACGTAGGTAGTTAAAAACAATTTTTGAATTATTATTACAGGAATAAACAAAATTAAGATTTAATAAGGAAGTTGCAAAAACAAAAAATTATAATTTAGTTAAATTTTTATTCCTTCTTGGAGAAATTAAAGACGGCAATACTAAACCGTCTGTTAATTATGAATTTATGATACATATTCCACAAATTCTGAAATATGGCGCAACCAAAATAAACTGTCAAAAAGGAGCTGTCATTCATTGTTTTTTTTTTCTTAAATAGCTTATTATTAAAGATTATTAATTGATTTCTTCGAAAGAACAGTTAAAGTCAGTCTTTAGCTTTTTTAATAATGGCAAAATTTCTAGGCCTCAATAGGTTAGCAAAAGTTTATGATATAATTCGCCAATCTGGTGGTTTACGAGCTGCTTATATGAAACTTTACAGGTTATATAATTGCTAAATTTTTCAGCATAGGAATATTCAAAAAAATAATTTTTAATTTGGATTATAGATTTGATGAATTGAAACCTGGAACACTTGTTGGAACTGATAAATATGGCAATAAATACTATGAAAATAATTATTATTTTTATGGCAGAAATCGATGGGTAGAATATTCTGAACATGTCAATATGAATTATGATGGTTCACAAATACCAGCAGAATGGTTCGGTTGGATGCATTATAAGGTAAATTAAAAAATTTTGTATCGCTGCTACAAGAGATTGTTTTTTTAGACCGATCTACCCCCAACTTTGGATGGTGCACGACCAAAATACAAGTGGATGATAGATCATAGTGAAAATTTATCAGGAACGAAAGGTAATTTTCCTATAATGTATGTTATAAACTTATTGTTTACTTTAATTTATTTAGAACAATATATGCCATTTACAACAACACGTCCAAAGGTCGAAGCTTGGGAACCAAAAAAATGATCATGCAATACTGTATATAATGTATAGGATAAAATTTGTTAAAATGTAATAATTGATATTACTGATATAGTTTAAATCTTTTCTTTCAATTTTATTTAATATGCAACAATATTTCACAATTGAATTAAAGCAAATCTAAAAATACAGTTATCGATGTGTATACAAAAAGAAATTTAGTCCTATTTAATTATATAGCAACAGAAAAATTTAATTTTAAAAAACATTATCTGCGAGCTTTTTTTGTTTGATTTATTGAGTTTGTGGACGTTTCCATTTTACGTTTTTCTTGCTGTAAAGTACCAGTACATTCTTTAAGCTCTTTATTTAACTTATACGCTTTAGCCATTTTGGATAAGTTTTCTTTATGAATTGTTTCATGTATAACAATTCTGTGTGGATAATCTTTGCCAAGAACACAACTATATTCATTTTGATCTTTTAATGATGCTTTCCATGGTTCAAATATAATTCCTGCTGGATATTTTTTTAATTCTGGACAATATTTTTTTATATATTTTCCTTCTGGATCAGTTTTCTTTCCGAATGCTACAGGACTATAAACTCTAAAATATTTATAGAAGAAAGCTGATGCTGATAACCACATCCAATTACCAGCATTTAAAGCCCAGTCAGCATCTAATAATAGTTCTTCAAATACTTTTTGGCCTTCTTCCCATGAAATCCATAAATCACCACGAGTTAAAAAACATGCTACAGCATGTCTAGCTAAATGATGTATCCAACCTTCTTGTCTTAATTGTCTCATTATGGCGTCAATAAAAGGATAACCTGTTTTACCATATGACCATGCTTCTAAATATTGTGTATTTAATTGCCATGGAATTTGATAAGAAAATTTATTACCAATCATTTTGTCGAAATTTGGATCGGAAGCAGCAGCTGTATAATAAAATTCTCTCCACATTAGTTGCCCCATTAAAGATATTGGTGGCTTTGAATGCTTTGGATTCTTATGAAGTACATCATTTAATTTATGAAAAAATAATCTAGAACTCAAACAGCCAAATTTTAAATAAGGACTTAAGACAGTTGTGCTTGGCTCTAATGAATTAGGAGATGTATTTGGTTTTTCAAATTTACAAATGTATTCGGTTCGTTCCAAGTGCATTTTCATTCGATTAAGAGCTTCTGTTTCTCCACCAGCAAATTTTCGTGGTCCTAACTGAGATTGATCAGGAAGTAATTCATCCAATGTAGGAAAATCGTAGCAGATTTCATTTTTCTTTTCAATATTATCTTTAGGCGGATGCGTTTCATCTGGTAAACGTACTGGTGAGTCAAGCGCTGGAGCAACTTTAATTTTTTCCACAATCGACAAAAATTTTTGGTAAGTTACAGGAGCTTTATCTCCATTTTTTTGTAAAACCAATTGTGGATTGTATACCGTATGAGAATAAAATTGATTAACCGTTACTCCATATTCAAATGCTTTAACTTCAATATCATTGTCTCTTTTAATTGAATATGGTTCAATGTCCAATTCAAATGTTAATTCTTCAACATTCCAAGTATCAAAAAGTTTGGGGAAAACTTCTTGGGGATTACCGCGAACAACATAAAGTCGTGTGTTACATTTTAGAAGATTCTCGTGTAATTGTTGGAGAGATTCTTGAAGAAAACGCCAACGATTTGGTCCTACTTTCAACCATTTTCGTATATTTGGATCCAATATAAAAATAGGCCGTAAATAATATTTTTCTGGATTTGCTCGAACTATATCGAATGCCCTAACTAATGCAGGGTTGTCGTGTACTCTAAGGCCCTAAAAATATAAAATTAGAATGATTGATTTCGCACTGTGAACTAAATATAAAATTAAAATTACTTTTCTGAACCAATGAATTATAGTTTTTTTATTTGTTGACATAATTACAATTTACAGTACATATGTTAAATTGCATACATATGCATGTAGTTATTGAATTACAAAATAGCATTTACCAAGGTCAGTAATTACAAGCGGTGCATGCTTATGCTAGGTATTTAGGTTATGCAAATAAAATGAAATTGAAAATATGTTTCTTAAATTTAATACAGTTAAAATATTTTCAAATCCATTATGATTTTGATAATCTGCTTTTATAGTTTTTTTGTTAAAATTTTTACAAAATGTTATTATTATTAATCATAGGAAACATTCAAAAACTTGTAACAACTTTTGTTAAAAAGTTAAAATAATAAACTCAATTTCGACTAAGAGGTGTCACTGCTGACTGCTTTGCTTTAGAACATAGAGTACAGGCTGCAGTCAGTAGCTTCACTGGAAGTTAGTGGAAGTGTGGAACGAACTACGAAGAAAATGAAACACAATACATTTTGACAGTGGAGAATTTATATATAATAGATTTTGACTTTTGACGTGCCTTGCCAGATCTGGTTGTTTGGTGATTGGTCTATTATAATTAGTTATTGACATTGATTAAAATTAATAATCAATATCAATTGTCAAATATAACCATAGCATAACATTGATTAGTGCATTATTGTTAAATCTGGTTAATAAAAAATCAGAATATATTAGATTAGCATTAGGCTAATATATCGATGATTAAATCTAATTAAATTAGTTTTTCGAAATTTAAAGTTATCGCTTTTTAAATTAAATCACCAAATTTTCCTATTTAATTTTCACACTAGAGTACGCAAAATATTTAGGTAAGTACATATACCGCTTTTTCTTTTCAAAGAAACCTTCATCTGATTCAACTGATTACATCAGAAAAAAAAAAAATAGGAAATACATGTAAAATGTCTTCTAAAATGCAGCCTGAACCAGAAAATTGTCCTGGTGTTGGAACTGAAAAAGCTGGTAAAGCTAATGCATGTGCGGGATGTCCAAACCAGACTTTATGCTCTTCAAATCAATCTGCAGCAAATGAAGATAGAGAAAGAGTTATTGAAAAAATTAAAAATATTAAAAATAAATATTTAATTTTATCCGGCAAGGGTGGTGTTGGTAAAAGTACTGTTACTACCCTACTTTCCAAATATTTGGCACAAAAACACGATAATTTAAATTTCGGTGTGTTGGATGTTGATATATGTGGTCCGTCACAACCCCGTATGTTAGGTGTAGAAAATGAACAAGTACATAATTCAGGTTCTGGATGGTCTCCAGTTAATGTAGAAGATAATTTATGTTTAATGTCGATCGGATTTTTATTATCAAGTCCAGATGATGCTGTTATATGGAGAGGCCCGAAAAAAAATGGGATGATTAAACAATTTTTAACAGAAGTTGATTGGGGAAATTTAGATTATTTATTGTTGGACACTCCGCCAGGAACATCCGACGAACAGTAAGCACAACTTAAATCATATGAATTATCGTAATAGTTTCGTGTACAAATCAATTTATTTGGTTATCGATTTTATAGCGCTAATATCTTGTATTTTTTCTTTATTCTTAGTAATTGTGTATTCTTATTTTTAGTTTATCGTCTGTTTCATATTTAAATGAGCCTAAAGGATCATTGAAAGCTATTATTGTAACAACACCACAAGAAGTGGCATTATTAGATGTTCGTAAACAAATTAATTTTTGTAAAAAATTAAACCTTCCTATATTAGGAGTTATTGAAAATATGTCTCCTTTTATCTGTGGTCATTGTAATATAAATTAGATTTTAGATAGTTTAAAAAATCTATAATTGAAATAAATTTTAGGTAATGGTGTTTCCCAAATATTTGATGAAAGTACTGGTGGGGCAAAAGTAATGTGTAAAGAGATGGAAGTTCCATTTTTAGGCAATTTACCTTTAGATGCTAAACTAACTCAGTCTTGTGATGCTGGGTTTGACTTGACTATTTTAAGTGAACAGCTTAAAAGTAAATTAGATCAAATTTGTATGCAAGTTGTGAATTAATTTTGAAGGTTTTTTTTTTGTATAAAAATTTAATAAATAAAAGCATTACAAAAATATATCTAAAGTTTTAAATTTGTAAATTATTTTAAATATAATTGGCGTTATTGCGCTTTTGTTTATCTTTTTCAGATTTTCTCTGAATAAAGAGTAGACAGGTTCATGATTTATAAAATATGTTGAACAAAAATGAAACAAATATTAAAGATTGTTTAGAATGCAGAATTGTAGGTGGGATCAGTATTTCTTTAATAGGTTTGTACTTATGGTCACAAGCGAAACGTAGAAGAGGAGTAGAGCGAAATGTTATTCAAATTATATCTTGTGGTAAAAGAATATAGTTTTTAAAATTCAAACTATAATATGTTTGTGTTAAATTTTTTAAGGTACTTTTGGAGTTGGATTAGCTAGGTTACTAAATTTCTTTTCATTTCGTCCAAAAACAAAAGAAAATGATTAAAATACAGATGTTTAGTTCGCTTATTACAGAATTTTGCAATGAATTTTATTTGGAAAGTTTTTTTATGTCAACTATTTAAAAATAGTTAGTGTTTTTTTATATTTATTGAAATGTGCATCAAAATAAATAACATCATATGAAAACAACTAAATATTTTAGTTTATGAAGAAAAAATTAACAAAAGAAAATATTGGCTGAAACTTATTCTCAATTTGATTCTTTTACAGTTTTTGTCAGCATAGGTGGTAATTTGGAAGGATCAGTTGGAGGAATACCTAATCTGGCTACATATAACGTTGTTCCAGGTTTAACAGATTTGAACGGCATAATTGTCCCAAAATATACATGTTGAATAACTGGATATTTTCCGAGAATCTTTATAAAAAATATAAAAAAAAAACAATTATAATAAATATATTAAGTAGTTAAAAATAAAGTTAACCTCTTTTTGATACATTTTTATTAGGCCAGAATTTATTTTAGACCATGATGGTACAGCACTTATACTCCATAATTGATTTGAATGTTCTGCAAAATGGCCAGTTTTAACCTAATACAAAATATTTCAATATAAAATTAGTGAATAAATTTTGAAAAAATTGTATTCTTACCTGAGAAATATAATCTATACATCCAATATACATATATTCATTTTTGTACCTGTTTATTATTTCTTCGTCAAGAAATTTTGGTGGATCAAATGGTGGATTTATTGATAATTGAGCACTACCCCAAATGAATGGTATAAATTGATAATCATCTAAGCTCCATACACCTAATATTTCATTTTAAATAAAAAAAATTAAAATATACAGTAAAACAATAAAAAAAATTCTTCGTAAATTCAATAAACTACTAAACTAAAAGTTTAATATTAGCACAAACTAAATAATTCTATACAGACTTTTAGAATAATTAAATTGAAAAATGTTTTTAAATATTCTAAACTATTCTAAAATGTTTAGACTGGCTTAAAGAAAAAAACAAAATTTTTATATAAAACTGATCGTCTGTATTAATTCTGAGTTTTTTTTTTATATTACCTTGACTTCCAGCTGGTTCCATTCGATATGTTTTTTGAAGACGTCTTACAAATGTTAAATAAGAATTAAAAAGTTTCAGTGCTACAGCAACATTATCTTTTTCTTCTAAAATTCCAACCTTGAATAAACTGCATAGCAACATAATAAAACTTAACTCATGACCTGTTTAAAATTAATCAAGATTTTAATAATAAAGTTCTTAACTTATAACTCAGAAACAATTTATAACTGAGATTATTTGTATATAATAATGAAATCTCACCTGTTCCATAATCAATTCTTGTATCATTTCCAAAAGCTTCTTTGAAATATGTAGATAATTCTGTAACTGATGATTGAAATTTTTCTGGAATGGCATCAACTAAATAGGTTGGTGCCATCTATGAAATATAAACAAATTAAAAAAACTAATAATAAATATATAGATTCTTTATTTACCGTACTCATTTTTTTAAACCAAGTACGAAATGCTTGATTTCCAAAACGTTGTGGTTGATCAATTGGTGGTGTTTCGTCAACTAATTTATTTAGTTTGTCTAAAATTTCTAAAAGTTTTTTCATTGTTTGCGAAATATGACAATCAACTGAATTCATTTTTCCTTGAATTACAATACTAATTCCATTAATAAAACCAATAAGATCATAATATGCTCCAGATTTTTGCCAATCATTCATATCGGATATTATTTTAACCCTTTTTTGTGGTATTACATATTCGTTTTGAATTAAATCTTAAAATGGAAAAAAGTTTTGAAAATCAAGTTAAATATTAAACAAAAAACTAATTAAAAATATCAACCATCAGAATTTTCAGAAGCCATTATTTTGGTATGCTGTTGAAAGTTTGAAACTTATCCGGTTTAAAATAAATACAAAAATGACCGAAAATGATTTGTTATTGTTTTGAATGTCAAAAATAATAAAAATTTAAAACTCTCCAATACCTCCACTTTTTTTGTTTTTGTATTTTATTTCTTTTTTAAATTATTTTTAGCACTGCCAAGTGTTGAGTTTTTCTTGTTAGTTAATAATTTGCTAATTATGTGCATATTAATAAATTTAGGCAAAAAAACTGGAATAGCACAAATGAATTTCTAATTTTTTATACGCGTGCAAACGTAGTTCTAAAGGGTATAATAAATTTGCCAATACTGCTATGACACCTTAGGAGATGAGGGAGATACATTTATAAAAGTACTAGCAGGAATACCCGGGGTTACCCGGAGTACATGTTTTGTTTGCTTTATGAAGTAAAACTTATTAACTTTTGTTTTTGCGTTAATATAATTTGCGTTAATAACTTATTACCATGCATTTACAGATGCTGGTAATACTTTAATTTTTATTAAATTTAATTACATTTCATTCAATTTTTTTTAGCAAGTTGAATAAACAAAGCGAAGAATTAGAGAGAATTCGTTTACTAAAAATATTTAAAGGAATCTATTGAGTTACGGCGAAGTGAGTTTTCACAATATGTACATATTATATTATTAGATAATACCGGAACATAAAATCGGATTTCAATTATAAAAGATCTTAATGTAATACATTTTTTTTTATAAATAATGTCACTTCATGTTTTTATGAATTATCCTTTTAAGGACATTTTGAGAAATTTGATATTAGTTTCAACTGTCCGTCCGTCTGTACAAAAATTATACACTGTTTAATAAAGAGTAATGAAATATTAACCATGCATATATCTTTTAAAAAGCAATGTTGTAGAACAACTTTTTTATGTAGGCTCGGCTCAACGTTACAGCTCCTACAGCACCTACAGCACCTACAGCTCTTCAAATTTTTAAAAAACTTCTTTTTAAATGCATTCATCTCAGGTTCTGTTTAACATATTATTTTTATTTGTTTATACAGGATTATTTTTTACTTTTATAAATCAATCAGAATTTTTTTACGTTTTCAAATTGATATATGTATGTATGCTAAAGTATGTGTAAAAACTGTATAGGATAAGAATGTAAGGTTTTCTGTAAATATGTATGTATGTACTCATTTTTGATTAAATACTGTACAGAAATGTGAATATGTTTTTTTAATTTAATTGATTATGTTTATAGTATTTTTAAATTATACGTACATTATAGGTACATATCATAAACTACATAAATGTAGTTTATGGTACATATAATATGTACTAGACATCTGCACAAATATATTCCTTTATAGAAATATATTTGTGCAATTATCGAATGTATTTAAATACTGTATTCTAATTGAATCCATTCTTTCAAAAAGCTTTAAATATAGTGTATACTCAAATTACAACATAACAATATTTTATTCTATCCGTTGTATTTCAAATACGAATATTGAAAAGCTTTATTTTCTTAAATACTTTGATGTTTTGAAAATCAAATAACAATTCTTCTAAACCTTTGAAAATAAAAATAAACAAATACTATAAATACTCTATTTTCGGGTACACAAAATTAAATAAATACATATTCATTCTATTCTAAAATAATTTTGTATTTAATTTATTCTATTCTATAATAATTTTGTTATGTATGCATTTGGTTTGAAAATTGAAAGCTTTCAAAACAGAATATAAAAAGTTTTACTTATTATAGAAGGTTTTGAAAGAGGTTTTGAATACATTTGTGAGTATGTCTAGTATGTACATATTTCAATGATATTTTTTGAGAAATATATTACACATACATATATCTTATATAGGTACACTACGTCATATTAGTAGTGCATTCCTGAATAATGAAATGGATTAATGTATCGTAACAAAATCAGCTTAGTGAGCTTAGTGAGCTTCTGAAATAGGCTTTTCAACTCAATTGGTCAAACCGTTTAAGCGCGACAACAAAGAAGTTAAAAAACTTGATTGAACTCTGGTGCCGAAACAGGTTAATGGATCCTTACCAAATTGACCTAATGAGCTTTTCTGCTAAAGAGCAACAGTTTTGGGAGTTTTCAAGTCAATTGATTAAACCGTTTAAGCAGGATAACAAACAAATTTAATGAACTTCGTACGGCTCTCGTGCTCAAACGGGTTACCAGAACTTCATAAAAATTTGTCACAGGCTTTTTTTTAGACCATCAAATCACCATACAAAATTGGACATAAATCGGAAACAAAACAAAATTTGAAAGCCCGCCGGACCGAATCCGGGTTATATATTGAAACCATATTTATTCGGCACATTCGGAAAGCTAATAAGAACATTTGTGCAAAATTTCAATTCAATTCTTCAATTCATTTCTTTCTTCGAATTCTTCAAATTCAATACTTTTCGCGACGGTTTTTCATTTTTTATTGTTTGCGGGTTTGCGAGTGGTTAAGTGCATATTTTTTTTGTGCTGTGATGGTGAATGTCAAACTTAGTACAACTCTTTCTATTAGTGATAAAAATGGATATTCTCAAGAATTACATATTATGGAGGTGCCCTGCTTGTAAAAAAAAATAGTAAATTAGATGGAATTAAAATAATCAGGGAAACTGTTAGTACTATAATTTAAGTAAGGTAGCTAAAAAACAAAACTAGCTTCGTTTCGCAGCGCCTAAACCTAATCTACCAATTTCCTATGCCAAGGTTCTTAGATCAGGCTTTCCAACTGAGTCAACAAATAGTCCGCCTAAAGGTGCCGTCAATCTTTGTGAAACCGAAGGACCCAACGCAAAGGATCAGAATCTACGGTATTGTATATAAAAAATAATGTAAACCCTCATATCCTAAAAATTGACATTAGAAAAATATAAACATATTGCTAAAGGTGGAATAGTTATCATCTATCGAAGCGGGTAGTGCTGAACAATCACGAAACTATAAACAAACTTTAGCAGATCCTAAAAAACCACGGTTTAAAATAAATGGTGTTGCAGATTGTGCATTAAAAATGAACTGAACTCCAAAATGATATGGCTGAAAATGAGAATATCACCAAGAAAGCGCAATGAATGGCCAATGAAAAATATATTTATGTGATTAAATGTGAACCACCAACTTTCACGAAAATAAACAATACATAACTGAATATAGATTGGAAAAGCTTTCGAGTTAGACAGCATGTTTATGTACATCGATGCGCCAAATGTCAATCTTTCACAAATCATCTGTCTAAAGACTGAACGGTAAATATGCGAACGCCCAACACTAAAGATTGCAAAAGTAACTCAAAATACTGTCATTATTGTAAGTTGAAAAATTTAAGCTTTGATAATCATATTGCTAACTGACCTAACTGTCCTTTACTTGCTCAACGTAGAAATGCCATTTTACAAAAAACATCTTTCTAATGATGCACAATGCTTATACTAAGGATTTGAGTTTGAACTTTCTGAACATCACGTATATTAATACACGTACGCAGTAT
Organism: Poecilobothrus nobilitatus; assembly: GCA_947095535.1. NCBI lineage: Eukaryota > Metazoa > Arthropoda > Insecta > Diptera > Dolichopodidae > Poecilobothrus > Poecilobothrus nobilitatus. The sequence goes on along the minus strand of OX352774.1, from coordinate 186,724,380 downwards.
TAAATGGATGAAATTAATTTAATTAGTAAAAAAAAATAGCAATTAAACGTACATACTATTGTGGTTAATGAAACCTGGATCTATAAAAATTAAGCGGATCATTACTCGATAAAAGATTTTGAATCAGTATTCAATTGCCGGGTGATAAAGGCGGTAGCAATCTACATTAACAATGAAATTGATTTTATGGTAAAGGAAATAATAGATGACAGAAGCAACAACCTAATAGTCAAATTAACAAACATTCAGCCTAAAATTCATATTACCACAGCATATAACACATGCCTGAACACTGAGGCATATTCTGCTACACTTGAGATGTTTTTCTCCAACCTTTTCTTCGTTGGTGACATAAACATTAATCTACTTCTAAACTCTTCTGAAGTTAATAACTATGTTAAATTTTTCAATCTAAATGGAGCAACAATGTACAATACTATTGATCAGTTAACAGTAATTAGAATCGCTGAATATTCCAAAACCATTATTGACCATGTTATTTCAAATGTCAACCATCGTCATATCGTTAAATATCAACCATCGTCGTAGATAACCCGCATTTTGATCACAGAATACTCGACATTGAGCTCAAAAATATAATTAATAAAGTTAAATTAAAAATGGAAAAAACTAGTGTTCCGGCTATTGAATCCAGGAAATGGGGCTGAAATTCTTCAATTTATGATACATAGAAATAGGCTTTATAAATGTCACCGTGCCGATGTGAACAATACTCAACTGCTTAAAGAGTTCAAAAGGATTAAAAATAAGGTCAACATGTTGTACAAATCTGCCAAACAGGCATATGTGAACAACTAACTAGAGTATGCTGGTTTCGATGAAAGAAAGATCTGGAGGGTTATCAATAACGACATTCTAAATAAGCAAATGACGAATGATGCAATTAAATCAATATTTAATGGTGTTACTGAAATTACGGATCCCAGGGTAATGGCGAACAGTTTTAATTCATTTTTCATCAACATAATTGGATCTAAGCTGGATGCTAAATTTTATTTAACTATGTTTCTGTAGATAATTTTATCTTGAATTTTATAAAGAATAATAAAAAACAGCATACATACATATATATTACGTATTATATTACGATCGTAAATATATCCTAGAGTTGACGCAAACTATGTCTACATTTTTCCTTGCTTTTAGTTGCCAATTACTATTTATTTCATACGTTTATTTAGGGTTTCGCTAATTTTAAACAAAACGCCAATATTATCAAAATTCACATATTTTTTCTCTTATCACGCAGCGCCTTGTTGCTTCTTGTTATTGGGCTATTATATGTTTTCTTTATGCTATCATACATTACACACACATATGTATATTCCTAAGTTTTCTTTAGTATAATACATATGTATGTACTTTATGTGTGTACATTAACCAACAAATCTTAAATTCAAATCACAACACTCTTATAACAGAACAGATTTCAAATTAAATTTTATTAAACTGTTTAAAGGACGCCGTGAAATAAAGTCATACGTAATAAAGTTATAATGGCCTTATTTCACTTTTCAATGAGAAATAAAGCCATAACGCAAAATTTTTCGTATATGGCTTAATTTCCTTTTTAAAAACGAAATCTTTTTTGTTCTAAACGAAGTAATAACAGCTAACAACAGATAACAACTAGTAAAACAATTGACCCCATTTTAGAAAGGTGGAGAAAACAAATTAAGAGGATTGTATATGTATATATTCTGTAAAAGATTTTGTAACTAACTTAAAGTCTTTACTAATACGGAATCTCGCATAGATACATATATTTATATAAATATTCTGGAAAAGGGGAATACCGATTTTGAATCCAACTTTAAAATTCCTCCTAATTGAGAATCTCGCATATACATTGCAACATATTTATAATATTCTGTAAAAGGCGAATAACCCTGATTTTGAATATCGCTCTAAAATCCCCCTAATTCATAAAGCGATACGCGACAAAGTGTGCGATATGGCTTTATTTCTCATTCTAAAGAGAAATAAAAACATTATGGCTTTAAATTGCGTATGGCTTTATTACGTTGCCCCGTTTAAAGTTCATCGAATTCATCCAATTTGTCTTATAAAAATCGTAATTTAAATATTTCTTAAATAATCTTTCAAACTTAGGGGCTCTAAGCTATAAGAAATATGTAGCACAAACAAGCTTCTCACTATTGTAAGGAAATTAATAAATCAGCGAAAATTATGAATCGAACATTACGAGTATTTAAAACAGAGAAACGCTAAAAATAAGTAAAAAAATATACAAACTTTTAAATAAATAGAAACAATGAAAATAATTTGAAAAATTTAATAGGATGATTCCATCTGAATCGAAAACTATTTTATTTGAACAAAATGATAAAAAAAAAAAGACTTTTAGAACTGAATAAAAACTATTCCAAAATAAAATTACGACATATTTCCATATAATTTTTTAAATTCTAATGTTAATTTAAAATTATATACATTATGTAAACCAATTATTATAATTGGTTACTCTGATTTTTTTTCTTGAAATTTCGCTATTTGATCTAAACATTGTTGTGCTTCATCACAAATTTCTTTATTTTCATTGGATAGAATCATTGCAGCTTCACACCAATAACGAGCATTATCATAAAGACCTTTTGCCATATGTAATAAGCCAATTTTAAGAACATAAAGTGATGTATCTGGATTATCCGGTGCTTCATTAATACCAATTTCAAGACCTTGATATAAATAACTTAAAGCTGAATCATTATCCTAGAATTTTGTGTTTTTTTTTTTTTTAATTTAATATTATTTAAAAATCAAAATATTTAAAAATATCAACAACTTACACCTAATTTCGAAAATACATCGGCTAAAAAGTATATTACAACCATTGTTTGTTCTGGTGTTATGCTTTTAGAATGGTGTATACGATCTAATGTTTTTTTATAATAAGTTTTTGCTTTTCTATATTCTCCACATTCTTGCATTAAACGTGCATACCAAAATAATGCATTACATAATAATACATTTGATGTATCATCAAGATTTCCATTTGATTTATAAATTTTTTGTTCTTGTATTGATATACATTCTTTATAACCTAATTCAGCCATTTCATTATTACCTACAGTTTGATATAATCGTGCTAATTTTAATTTAAATCTAACAATACTATTATGTGTCTCCGGATAACCAAGTTGTATTAATTTTTCAATAAATTCAACAATCATATTTTCAGCTTCTAATATTGCACCTTCTCGAAATGCTATTGATGCTAATAATTCATATATTGCTGATATATTACCATATATTTCCCTTTCATAACATAATTTTAAAGCTGATTTAAGCATCCTTTTAGCATCTTCATGTTGTCCTTTTACAATTAATTCTTCAGCTTTGTTAATAATTTCAGAGATTTCTTTTTCAAATTCATAGGCATTTTTAACAAAATCTGTTGGAGTTCTGTTAAAAATTAATAATGAACAATTCAAAAATGATGATGGAAATACAATTGGAAAAATTTTTATTATTTGTAATTTTGCAGAAGCTATGAAAACCTTTTGATAATGTTCGGTAAAAAATGTTATTCTATTGGCAAATTGTTTTTTAATAAAAATTTTTTTAATTATATGCCGAAAAGGTGTGAAAAATTTTGACATTATAAGAATAAAAAAAAAAAAAAAAAGAAAAAAAAAACTTTTTAAATAAAATTTAAGTAAGTCACATTATCTCAAAAATGTTTTTTCTAATAAATTTATTTTCATTTTAATTTTGATTTTTAATAGATAGAAAATAATTTATATAAAATTATGTTCAGGAGACTTTTAAAATTATATCAAAATCAATTTTCAAACACCATTTATAAAATGGTAATTTTAACATTTTTTTTTTTTTAATAACTTTTTATTTAAAATATTTGTTAATAATTAATAAAAAAAAAATAATTTTTTAAGGTTGTATTGAACCATCGAATGATTTCAATTACTACAAATTTAGGAAATGAATATGCAACAGAAAAAAATGAAGAAGATAATGGTGAAATCGATTTCTGTGGAAGTGAATTAAATCCAATTGAATCAATTGATCCAAATAATCCATATCACTTAACAAAACATTTTGCTCCAGTTGATATTGATGCTGATGAAGAAAATGAGGATGAATTTAATGAAAAACCTGGTGACTATGAAGAACAATTAAAAAGAGAAATCAGGTTACCATATGAAAGTGAATATAAATATCAAGGTATAAAAGTTTTTGTACCAAAATCAAAAATGTTAGAAGGAACTTTAAGAAATAAACTTCTTATAACTGTTGATCTTCCTGATGATATGAGAATAATTACATTTGAATCTAGTAAATGATAAAAAAAAAAAACCAATGTATCAAAATTATAACCGTTATATATTTATTTGTTATAATATGTATTTGTTTTTAACAGACATCAATGATATGATGTGCAATAAAAATTAATCTAAATTTATATTGAATCTTAAAAATTGTTTAATTGTATTTTTTTTTTTTATAATATTTAAGTAAAAACTTTTATAACTAAAATTTAGTGTGGAAATTAAAATACATTTTACAACTTATACCATTTACACACTTTATACAAGAAAATAACATGTATATTTAGACACTTTCTTCAGTTTTAAAGAAACTTTATATATAATTAAGAACAAGGTAGAATATAAAGTAACTACTTTTAAAAGCGCACATTTCCCAAAAGACAATACAAACTGTTTAGAATTGTTACTTGCACAAAAATTTGAAAATTTTTATGTAATAAGAAAAACCATGAAAATAGGACTTTTCTGAAATTTTGAGGGGCTGTAAGTTCGGAACTCTATATAACTAAGAAAAGCCGTTAACACACGTAAAAATATATTATTGAACCTTTAATTTTCATGTCTTGCGAAGAAAAATGTTTACAGGTGTCTAAAAATATAAAATTTTCCAATTTTTGAGGCGTAATAACTCTTACCTCTTTAAGGGTGCTACCAAAAAATTTTCTGAGGAAACTTATACTAATTCTAAAAGTTTTTCCTTGTTTCAAAATGTCAGGTTCCTATCTAAAAGCGTGCCGTAGTTATGAAAAAAGAAATATCATGCAAAATTTGATTTTAACATAACGGTAAATTTATATAGTAAATTACAAAATATTGCATAATTTTGATATTGTTTTATAGAGGTAAGAAAATTTCCGGTCTTCTAGTGTTTTTAGATTGTAAAACTACTATGCAGAGCCTGAGATATGTACATCTGAAAATAGGGCTTCTTTGCAATTTTGGGGGGCTGTAACTTTGAAACCCTATACAATTAAAAGAAACAATTTACACACATAAAAATATATTACTGGAGCTTTAATTTTTTTGTCTTGCCGAAGAAAAATGTGTACAGGTTTTTAAAAATAGCAAATTTTCAATTTTTGAGCTCTAATAGATCATCAATAGGGGGTGGTACAAAAAAATTTTCTGAGCAAACTTATAATAATTATAAAAGTTTGACGTATATTTAGATTGAAAAAAGATATATGTACAACATTTGATAGATATGTTCTTTTTCCAACTTCGATGGACTGTAATTTTAGTCCGTTATCAGAATTTTGAAGAGCTTATATGATCTGATTTTAGATAAGATTTATAAAACAGTCTTTTGCCCTTTTATTCTTTTCAATTCTATTTTAAATTCTGGTATCATAATTTTGAAAAACAAAAAAAAAAAAAAAATCCATGAAAAAGAGATAATGTTTTTTTCGCTTTTCTTTTCAGTTTCGTTTAATAAATACCTTTTTAAAAAGATTGTAAGGTATTTACCTTAAAACAGTTTTAAAGTTTTTTTTTGTCATGGTGTATCTTATAATAAACAATCATAAAAAAATAAATAATTAAAAGATTCAGAAACTCTCTAACACAGTTAAAAAAAAAATGTTTTATTTCATGGGAAAATCTTTGATATCCTTAAAACAACATATGATCCAATAAATAAATTTTTTTATACATATATATTATATTTTTTAATTCATTTTATATCATTTTTATTATTTAATAATCATTATTATTTATTTTATTATAATAATAATTATTTTCGCAACATTAATAATTCACATCATAATTTTTTTTTTTTAAAATAATTGTAAATAAATATTTATATATATATATAAATATATATATGTATATTATAATATTATTAAATAATAATATAACTTAAAGTAAAATATAAAGTATAAAGTTTATATATTATGTATATGTATATATAGGATTTTCTTAAATATTAATTATATATTATGTATATAGTATATACATTTAGCTTATAATATAGTATAAATTAATTTTCTTTATTTTTTTTATTTAAATTTTGTGTATATTTTATTTATATTTAGATAAATAAATTTCAATTTACAAATGTATAGAATTTAATATAATATGTATGTATATATTTGTATATATAATAGGTTATAAATTTTTTTGAAAACCATTATTTTTATTTTTAAAATGATAGATTAATTTTAATATTAATATGTTATATTGTTTTTAAATTTTTTATTTTTTTTATTTTTTTTTATTTTAAATTAATTAATACTTTATTTTAACTTTTTTTTTTTTTTATATAATTTTGTCACATTACATTAATTAAATTTTTAATTGTATAAATAATATATGTATAAGAATATAATAATATATTCTTATATTATATAATAGTTTATAAGAATTTTTTTTTTTGTATTTATGTATATAATTAGTATATAATTATTTATTAATTTTTAAGCAAATTTACATTTAATCATAATAAAAATATTTATTTCTATATGTAATATAATAAACAGCATTTTATTTTTAGATTTAATTTTTGTTTTAATTTTAATAAGAATTTTTACAAATAGAATTTTTAACTTTAAACATTGTAGAACAATATATAGAACTTGAGTTGTGTGATTTTTTAAAATTAAATTACGATTGTATAGTAAAATACAGTGTAAATAGGAAAAGAGTTTTTTTTTTATCACACGCCACGCAATCCTTTATATATAGGAATAATTGGACGCTTTAATTTAAACGAATGTATGCGGATAAACATCTGTGGGTATGGTTAGTTAATGTTTTTTTGAATGGAATTTTTTTTTATATATTATGTATATGTATACGTATATGAATATGAATATTTTTTATAAATACAAAATATAAAAAAGAAATTTAAAATTTTAATGTTTTACCAATTTTATCATACACTTGATTCTACCTTATCTGTTACCGTACCACCAGACGATATATAAGTACTAGCAAGATAGTACACAAAATGCATGAACATTTTCAATAATTGCACAAATGCACAAATACATAAAGAATTGCATTTTCAGATTTCACAATTAAAAAAATTTGCTATGGCCAACTTTTACAGGTGTTTTACTTACAAAAAATTAAGTACAATAATGAAAGAAATGGCCAAGTTACAAAATATACAGGTATACAACATAAAAATCTATTTTGATGGAAGTTTCTTCGTGTTGTTATATTCTGGTCAATTTTCACTAGTGCCCGCCTCGTACGGTTAGCCAATATTACAAGTGTAAAATTGTGAAAAAAGTGAAATGTATGTATAAATAAAAATAATCCTCAACATTATCATTTCATTAGTTTTTTTTTATATATGTATGCTATGTACATAATATGTATGTATTTATTGTACATAATATGTACATATGGTTTTTAAGGTTTTTTTTTTTTTTTCAATTTAAAATAAAATAATTTTTGTATTTGAATTGAAAAATAAAAAAAAAAAATTGAAAACAAAATAAACAAAAATTATTTTTATCAAATTGATAAAATAAATGTCTTACTGTCCACGCACAATGATAACGACAACGACTATTACCATACAATACGAAAACAAATTGTCGTTGTAGTTCAATTAGATTTAAATTTAATTTTGTCGTTGTGTAAAATTATTTGGACAAATTCCACAGTGTGTAACTAAATGATATCAAGTTGTCAGTTTATGAATAATCAGGATGTAGAGGTGCAATTTTATGTACAAAAAAAAGTATCAAATATAATTTGAAATTTTTTGTTCGAATTATTTTTTTTAATTTATGAAGCTATTCGGTAAATATTAAAAAAACATTGCTAAAAAGTGTTTAAGTTTTCATTAATAATTGATTAAAAAAAACAAAATATTAATTTTGAATTAATATTTTTATTGCCAGCAAAATAGCAAAGTAGTAAATACATATAGCAAAGAACAATTACTAATGCTTTATCACTTACCATGTCAAAAATTCTTATCGTTGTGATTGTGCGCCATTCAACAACAACGACATATATTTAAATCGTTGTTGTTCTCATTGTGCGTGAACAGTTAATAGTAAATAAAAATGCCCATTACCAAAAATGTCATATGGATAGTAATTTGACATTTCGTATTGTATTTCGACACACTCGTCTGGCTACTGCGTTTAATATTGAATTCTGTTGAATTAATATTGATAAATAACGGTTACGGTTTGAGTTAAAAATATTTTACTGTCACTAAATAATCATTTAACACTTATAAAAAGTATAATAAAAATTATTTTAACAATTAAGGATAAAAATTTAATAAATTAATAAAAAATGCTCCAGTTACGTATTGAATTTTTATATGTAAGTATTATTAAAATATGATATTTTCCATGAAAAATTTTTTAATGTCAATTTATTTATTTATTTATTTCTTTTATTTATTCTCATGTACATATAATTAACAATGTACATGGGAATAAATGTAACCTTTCTCTTTGGGTTTGGCTGGTTAATGTCAATTCATAATATTAGAACAAAAAAAAAAAATTCTATTTGAAAAAATTCTCATTGAATATATATATATATATATATATATCTCATTATATATATATATTATATCTCATTTCAAATTTAAGTCATTTTATTTTATATAATATAATCTGATATTATCTTTATTTATTAGCATATACATAACAAAATATTTAATATAAACTTTTATATATATTTTTCTACAATTTAAAATGTTGTTTTTTTTTTTTTTTTTTTTTTTTTAAATATATTAATTAGGTACAATGGACATTTATATATTTTATTAAATTTTATTAATTATATACTAAGAAATATTTTGAAATCGTTTTTTATTTGTATATTTATATATATTTTTTATAAATTTGTAATTATGAAAATATGTTTTGAATTTGACGAAAAAAAAAAAAAAAAAATAAGAAAAAAAAATTATTTTTTAATTTTTATTTTTTATATACCTAATTATTTTTAAATTTTTCTTTGTTAATATATTTCATAAAAATGACCTCCTTGTTAAGGAAATGGTTTTTCTAACTATTTTTGAAATCGTTCTTTTTTTTAATTATAATTTTTTTTTTTTTGTTATTAATTTTTTTATTTTGTGTATATATATATATTTGGAAGAACTGTTTTATAATTTTTTACATATATATAGTTAGGAAATTTATATATTTATTCAATTATATAATTTGAATTGTACTTATGTAAATTACTTTGAACTAGAAATTTTTTTGAAAATCGGTGTTCTTTTAAAAAATGTATTTTTCTATGTGTAAAATTTTTAGTATGCGGATTTTATATAAATGCAATTTTAACAAGAAATGGAAAAATAAATCTCATATATTTTATAAATAATATAATTGAGATATTAATTAGTATATATAATATGTATTTTATGTTATATATTTCTAAATTTATATATATATATTTCATATATATATATGAAGTATTATTTTGGAGCATAGTAAATGTTCTCAAAACTATTAATAAAAAAAATGAATAAGAGTTGTCATTTCATATTATATATAGATAAGGTTTATATTTGACTGAAGTTTTTTTTATAATTTTAATTATCAATAAATGATAAAAGTATTCCAAATTTTATTTATTTGTTGTGAAAATGATATGATGATTTTTCTTAAGTTTTCATTTATTTTTGAAAAAAAAAAACTTGAATAAAAATGAATATTGAGTTAGATGGGGTTTTTGAATTGGAAATTTTTAAATTTACTGAACCTTTTTTTTTTTTTTTCTTTCTATTTAATTTGAAATCATTTAAACAAGAAGAATTATTGTAAAAATATAATAGGAATATTTGAAGTCTTGTAATTATTAATATATATTATATAGTTTAAAATTATTACAACTTAATTATTAATTATATATGTGTTAGGTGATAACCTCTAAAAAAAAAAACTATTTTGAAATATAATATAATATAGCAAAAAAAAAAACTAACTATAGCTTAAAATAAAAATTTTATTTAAAGTTAAGAAAAGTCTTTACAGTAAAATCAATACTTTTTGGACCATATTTTATGATATCATATAAATCAATATTAATCTGATTTATTTTTATTTGAATATAATTTAATTTAATTTTTTTTTTCTTAAATTTATTTTTACCAATTTTTTATTTTTTATTTATTCTTATCTAAAACACATTATATATATATATATATATATATATATTTTTTTTTACATTAATTCATCATCCATTTAATATACATATTATTTATTATGATGATGATGATGATGAGTTGATGCTGATGAAACAATTTTAATACCTTGTTCATGTAATGGTATCCATTGTGCAATAGCAGTCTTTGATCGAAACATTTCATCAAAAAAGGTTCTTTCTTCTAAACGAATTTCAGGTGAATGACCTAATACAGCTTTACCTAAAATTTCATTTGAACCTATTCAAAAAAAAAAAAAAATAAAAAATATATAAAATTATTCATATATCATACATAATTTATATTATATATTTTATCATTTACCCAATAAACTATCATGTAATACCATAAATTCTAAGAAACTATTTTTTAATATATCTTTTGATACATCAAATATTAATGCTTCATTAAAAACTGGTGCTACTGTATTTCTTATAACACCTGTTTTACGTTTTTTTATTTTTTTACCATTATGTATCAAAGAAACTTTAACATATGGATCTGATGAATTTCTTGAATCATCAGTTACTCTTAAATTTCTTGCTTTAATAACAACAACTGTTAAACGTTCTGCTGATTGTAAATATGATAATGATACCATTAAATCACCTAAATCAATTTTAGCATCCTAAAAATTAAATATGATTTTAAATATTTTATTAAATTTTTTTTTTTTTATAATTTTTTAAGTGAATATACTTGTTCTGAAACAACACCTAATGGTCTCCAAACATCAACTTTTTCGGATAAATCTAATTTTTCTAAATGAATTTGTGTACCACCAATACATAAATGTCTTGAATATGCATCAAAATCATATAATAAAACTTCAATAGTTCTTTTACCAATTTGAGTTGGATGTTCTTCAAAAACGAAATCTTCATCAAATACTAAAATTAAGATAAGTCTTTAATACATTTTGTTTAAATAAGATGATTCAGTATTAGAAATATTTAAAAAAAAAAAAGAATACGCCTAAAAATATGCTCATTTAAACGAAAAACTTTAAAAAGAATACGTAGCAATGATTATTCAAGTAAAATTAATTTGAAGTTTATTATGCAATTATATTTCAATTATATACCATTTGCTATTAGATGTAAAATTTTTACAAATTGTTTTATTATAAAATCTTTCTTGAATAATTGACAAATTAATACTTTACCCTTTTTATTTTATTGTTTAGAAGTTGCTTTTAATCACCGGGAATCTTAAAATATATTTCAAAAACAATTTTCTACGATATCTGTCTATGATTTTTTTTTTTTAAATTCATAGAAAACAAAACAAAACAGGAAAATAAAAAAAAATACATTTTATTTAAATCTTTGAATAAAATTTGCACTAAACTTATTATTATGTGAAAACATAAGATTTTTTAAGTGTTTTTGTATGAATATAAATTACCTTCATTGTTAAATAAAATTATCTTGTCTTTATAAATTTAATGCGAATCCTTAAACTTTAAAAAAACAAAAGTAAACAACGCAGTCTGTATAAAACAGAAGATTTTTAAAGATGCACATTTTCAAAAAGACTATAAAAAGTCTCTTAGAATTGTGACTATACATCAAAATTTGAAATTTATTTTAGAATTTTTTATGTAACAAAAAATTGTGAAAAATCAAGGAACATTTCCTTTAATTTTAAAATAACCTTATATAAATAAGAAAAGCGGTTAACACATATTTTTAAAGCTTTAAATTTTATGTCTTACATAAGACTAATATTTACAAGCACCTAAAAATAACAAAATTTAAAATTTTGACCCTTAATAGATTTAAGCTAGGGAGAGAACAACATTTTTTCCTGACTTATTCTAATTCTCAAAGATCTTTCTTTTCTCAAAATTTCAATGTTCTATCTATCTCTATAGAAGCGGAGGTATGAAAGGAGCTAAATTTTTAAATATTTTGTTATCACATAACGGTAAAGTTAAATAGTAAATTATTTGATTTTTATATTGAATTATAAAGTTGATTTATAAAACTGAACTTCCTTTCGTTCACATTTTTAGATTGACAACAGCACAACTTGTGATACAAACATTTAAAAATAACACTTTTTCAGACTTTGAGGGCTATAGCTCAATATTGAGTTGGGCAATATTAAAATCCTATTTCACAACATTAATTTTTTAATGAGATCTATCAATGCTTAAAATTTCATTTCTCAATCTTCAACAGTGATATGAATAGACAGACGGGTAGAGCTATTAAGTAAATTTACAAAAATTGTTTTGGAAAAATGTGCTAAAAAATTAATTTTCTAACGAAAATCTTTAAATTTAATAATGAAAATAAAATAAATGAAAATTTAATAATTTTCTTCTGAAAGTTAATCTTTTCTATGTAAAATAATATATTTTCTTAATTTTATAATGAATTTACCAGGACTTAGAGTTTTCTTATGAATCCTTGTCTGCCAAACATTTTTTTTATCGGGCAACAACCTTAGTTTTGCATATGGATCAGCAGTACCACTAAAATCTCTTGGTTGTAAGTCTTGTGCTTCAATTAATCTTATTGTCAGATTCCCGGCAACTGGATCATAAAATATCCATAAATGAATATTTCCTCTAAAATTTTCACCAGTTGGTGGTGGTGAAGTTATTTCACTCCCTTGCTACATTGATCCAATATAAAGAAAATTTTAAAAAATAAAAGAAGAACAAAAAAAAAAAGTAAATAAAAATTAACGGTATATGAATTTGATTAAAGTTTTATGGATGAAAAATTTAAGTAAGAAAAATGATTATTAAAAGTATAAGTAAAATAAGTTTAAAAATACATTTACGTATAACGATGTATCAATTTTTGTTGGATCCAACTTTGCATGCATTGATGTTACTTTAGGTTTAACAGGATTCATTGCTAATACCATTTGTTTATCAGAACGTGCAATTGGTATTGTACCAGAACACATTGATAGTGTTATTGATCTTGTACTTTCTGTTGGTGATGATGGTGTTGCTGGTCCAGATTCATCTGTTAATTTGAACATTGACGTCAATGATAAAAAAATGTAAAGAATAAAAAAAATAAATAACAAAAAGTTAGATAATCTTTAATTGCTGGATATCAATTTTTTTTATTTTTTATTTATTTTTTAAAATTCCATCAAATATTTCGACGGAAGTGATTACGATAAATCCTATTTATTTATTTTAATTAGAAAAGTAAAAAAAAATAAATATTTACCAGCTGATGATGCTTGATTATTATTACCGGTTGATGTTTTTGGTGGTACCCAAAATGTT